>CM024652.1:25357447-26557447 GCA_014182695.1 Eucalyptus albens
CCTTGGCAATGATAATTTAAAAAGCTCTCCATGTGTGTGGCTCAAAGGGCTAAACAATGGGTATACCTTTAGTGTTTCGGGTAGAAGAAATTGCCTCTCATCACCTTGGTTGACGCACCCTTTGCGAGATCACCATTTTCCTTGTAGGCATGAAATTTTTTACACAACTCACTAGGGATTAGTGTATGAAATAGTGTATGGAATAAGGCTTGCCTTTCATCATTCCAAGGCATCCCATTTGACACATTCAATTTATCTCACACAATTCATCAAGGAAGAAAAATGCAAGATTTGTAACAAATTTAGACAATTGAATTTGCAACTCATTGAGGCAATTTATTCATCAAAAAAATGCTCGCAGTTCAAAAATGACATAGCAAATTCTATCATGGGTAATACTTTTTGACAACATTAGAATTAACTGGAGTGGAAAACTCACGACCATTCATTTCTGCCAGAATCAAGGCACCTCCAGGAAGTACATTCTTCACTATATATGGACCATTGTAATTTGGAGCAAACTTGCCACTAGGATCTTCCACCGGAGAATGATGGTCCTCTTTTACTTGCCCCAAATCTATTTTTTCATTGCAAGTGCGCTCTAAGCCTGTTGATCACGAGTGAAGTTTATGATCATTGAATCTTCATACACTATTTTTAGATGTCCCTTGTCATAACAAGTTATAGAATTATGCTCTGAGATAAGAATTAAATGAGTAAGACAAACAAATAGGTTTAATTTGCTACAAGCTTTAGGAAAATGTTTTTTGTTTTAAGTGAAACACTTTTGTTTTCGAAAAAGTTTTTGGGAGGAAGCATGATAAAGTCCAGCCCTCAGGATTTCTTCATGGATGATATTTTCTTTTCATGGTTGGTATCGTCATTGGACTGGTTTGGTGTGTGGCATCCGAGAATTTTGACAACCCGAAATATTAATTTTAAGGAAAGGAGATTTGTCTTTGAATGGCCATAGGGACAATTATATCATTGGCCACTATTTTTTATCTCTTGGACCAAACCCCCTATGTGAAATTTGTTATGGGAATATAATATTGATTCCTATATAAAAATCAAAATGCCCTAAAGTGGTGTAGGAATTATGTGCTTATTATTGATATTTTTTCTATGGGCTATTTAAATTGGACATGGGAAAACTTGGCCCAAAATTTTCGGGCCCAAAGCAGGCCAAGAGGCCCAAAACCGTCGGCCCATAGAGGAGAGCCGGATGGAGGCCACGCCACCTCCTCCACTTGTCTCCTTGTTGAAGACACTTGTCTACCTCTTTGAGCCAAGTGTCTCTTGCATGCAAATTCTAATGATTGCTAGCCATGAAGCAATCAAAAGGAAGAGGGGGAGGCGGATTGATCGAGGAACCACCGAGAGAGAGAGAGAGAGAGAGAGAGAGAGAGAGAGAGAGAGAGAGAGAGAGAGAGAGAGAGAGAGAGAGAGAGAGAGAGAGAGAGACCGAGCGGGCGAGCGAGCGAGAGAGAGAGAGAGAGGAGGAGAGTTCGAGCGAGAGAGAGAGAGGGGTGAGTGCGGGCCACGAGGGGGAAGAGGAAGACCGTCTTCCGCTGTGTCCTAGCTGCCGCCATTGACGCCGCCTAGTTCCGCTGTCGATCGAGCCGTGCCCGGAGCCCCAAGTTGCCGATTTGCTTGTTGCGGTTGCTTTGGACTTGAGGCAAGTAGAAGTTCTTCAATCTATGTTTTGCTTGCTGTTTTATCTAGTGAGGAGTTGGTAGATGTGAGAAAATGTGGAATTTGGAGTTGCATGTCGATTTTGATGAAGGAGATGAAGCTGGCCGAGGTAATGGAGCAAAAATAGAGCAAGTTTTGGTGGATTTCGCTTTTGAATTGAAATGAGAACTCAAGGATTTAGCTATGGTTGATTTTTGGGAAGTAAAAAGGCTTTATTGTGGTGTAATATGCTTGTAAGTCTTGACTGTGGACGTTGGATACCGAGACTCAAAGTGTAGGAATAGTTCTCTTTAGGCTAGTAAACTGTTTTTGCAAGAACAGCATGACCTCCGGTGATTTCTCGATTTTTCTGGAATTTTCTAGCCAAAATTTGACTTCGAATCCTCAATGAAAGTTGGAGAGCACATCTGTAAGAGTAAAATATCAAACATTTAGCATAAATGGAGAAGATTTGGTCTACGAAATGATTTTTATACGGAAATGTTAAATCTGGAAGTTTTACAGAACGTCAATAAGGAATACCAGAATTTTTACTCTCGATACATAAGGAATTTGACCTGGTGTTCTTCACAAAACTTTTTCCTTAAAGTCTCATTGATAACATGTTAAAATTTTACAATTTTTCGAGCTCATTTAGTATTTATTTCGAAATATTTACTAGAACTGTGCATGGTAAAATCGAGTTGCTCTATTTTCGAATTATCACAAAAATGTCCTAAAAGTGAATTTTTTTGTAATGGTTATGTGATATGATGGTATTGGTTGTGGATATTTGTGCAATATTATGATTGGATAGTGAATACATGAAATGGACTGTTCTTGACATTTGAAAGGATTCTTGTAAATTTAAAATGTTAAATTGTTGCCGTTGGACCCTCGGGTCAACTATGCCTCGGGAGTCGGGATGCCCAAAGGATCGAGTGAGTTGATGCCTTGTGGATGCCCAGTGGCTTAAATGGTTGAATACTGGAGGTATTTCCCCGGGAGCTTCAGGATGCCCGGTGGTATGCTAGTTGGTACGTAATTCCGGATGACCAGGGTAACCATTTTCATGGGAGGCCCTCGAGGTTCCTCGTGATGCTAGGTGGGGTATGAGATGCCTGGAGGCGTGATTTGCTCTAGATGCTCGGTGGCCCTAAGTGGCTGAATGTAAGCTTTCGTGATGCCTGGAGGGATATGAATGCGGAGGGATGCAAACATTGGCCGGAGGCATTTTTGTGATGCCTAGAGGGATGCGAATGCATGGAACGGGAGGGACTATGATTGGAGAAATCTTTCTAGAATATTTTGAAGATGACAAAACGTTTTTAATTTCTTGTTTTTGTCTACCATACTTGAATCTGGATATTTAGTAATGCTTGATATAGCGTGATGAATCTTTTCTGCTGAGTGGTTTAAAGTCATTTCGAAGACTTTCGATCTTTGTTGGAGAAACTCAAGACTCAAGACTCAAGACTATTCTCATTGTCTGAGTCTTTCTAATCCACTCAAGATTCAAGTCGAAGGAAATCTCAGAGATCCAAAGGTCGAAGGAAATCCGAAGTATATGGTTAAGGATTCAATCCTATCCTCTGGAGAAGATCTCTTGGTTGGATAAATATAATGGATTCTTTTATTTGTATCAAGATCGATTGAAGATCCGGTGGTCGACGAAATATTCTTGGAAGGTTCTATTCTTGGAAACCAAGATCCTGATTGTATGGGCGAACAGGATTGATGGGCTATCGTCAGGTTCCTTTAATAGCTCGAATGATCTTCTTGATTGATTCCGTCCATTGGGTAGATTGGAGGAATTCCTTTGGTAAGTGCCAACGGTATGATGGCATAAAGGAGTATAAAAAGGAAGACGTTCTAGTTGCTTAAGAGCGTGATCGATAGAAAAATTCCGAGTCCGAAGCACCTTGATTATTAGTCGATACATTTTGAGCGAAATAGTATACACAGAGAGTGTCTATACTGGTGATACCTTGAGCGAGTGTGGTAGATCATCTACACCTAGAAATCAAGGAAGATCAACGCTGTAACATCTCTTTGTTCATAGTGGAATCCAGCCAATAGGCTGTTAGTGCAGAAGAGTGGACGTAGGCTTGAATCAAGCCGAACCACTATAAACCGCGTGTTCAATTCTCTCTTTCCTTTACTCAGTCGTACGTTGATTATTAATTGTCGCAAATTCCTCAACTATCTAAATATTGTGCAATCATCAAGAAAATTCTTTATATACCTATTCACCCCCCTCTAGGTACTCGTACTAGCTATATCAATTGGTATCAGAGCTCGTGTTTTTACTTTATTTGAAGTGTTTTTACTTCACAGTAAAAGATCCATGGCTAGTATGCTGGCACCAGGGCTGGTTGAAGGGCAAAGCAATACCAGACCACCCTACTTTGATGGAAAAGATTACAACATCTGGAAGAACAAGATGAAAGCCTTCCTACGATCAAAGGATCCTTTGGAATGGGACGTTGTAGAAAGAGGAATTACTCCTACAGCTGCATCAGCCTCTGAGAGAGGGAAAGAAACTGTTGAGACCAGCGGAATGACTTAGGAAGAGATAATCAAGAGACAAGCACTCGATACAAAAGCAATTTACTCTTTATATTGTGCTTTGTCACCAACTGAATATAACAGAATATCTTCTTGTGTTACAGCAAAAGAAGTTTGGGATAGATTACACATCACCTATGAAGGAACAGATCGAGTGAAGGAGACCAGAATTAATATTCTCCTCGGTCAATATGAAGCCTTCAAAATGAAACCAGGAGAATCTATAACTGACATGTTTAGCCGTTTTACAGATATTGTCAATGGCCTTGAGAATCAAGGACAAAAAATTTCTGATCCCATGAAGGTAAACAACCTACTGCGTGGACTCTCCAAGGATTGGAATCACATAAAGACTTCAATAAGAGAGACGCAAAGAATTATGCCACTATCCGTCGATGAGCTGATTGGAACTCTTCAGTCTTATGAAGTGGAACGAATTAATGAAGACGAAGATCCAAAAGGTAAGAAATCCATTGCATTAAAATCAAATGATGATTCGATGATACAGATTCTCGAAGATGATCCGGACGATGAGGAGCTTGCTCTTATGATAAGAAGATTCAAAAAGCTGAATAGAAAAAGAAGAATGTTCAACTCAAAGAAGCAAAGTTTTCAGAGACAGCAAACCAAGTCTGTTGATGATGAGGAACCAAACAAAGATGTAGTTTGCTTCGAATGTAAGAGAAAGGGACACATCAGACCCAATTGTCCTCTTCTGAAGAAGAAGAGAGGAAAAATCGAAAAGTCTCGAAAAGCTCTCAAAGCTGAAACCTGGAGCGATACAGAGTGTGAAGAAAGCGATGATGAATACGCCAACCTATGTCTGATGGCACAATCAGACTCAGACTTAGACTCTGGATCAGACTTAGACAGTGAATTCGAGGTAAGTGATTTCAAAATTCCTGTCAAAGTCTCTAAATACATTGATGAACTGTGTTTTAGTCTTAAGACTTCTCTCAAAAGAATTTCAGAACTTAAAAAGGAAAACTCAACTCTAAAACAAAAGGAAAACGTTTTAGAAGAAAGAGTGAAAAGTTTAGACTCAAATGATTTTACTCTCAAAGAAAATGAAGATAATCTTTTGAAAGAAAATGCTTCTTTAAAAAATGACTTATCAAATATTTCAAAGAAATTTTCGATAGGATCCGAAAACTTGAAAAAGTTCTTTCAGTTCAAAGACCTTACTTCAATAAGTCTGGTCTAGGTATGACAGCAGAAACAATTCCCTTGATTGATTTTCCTAAAGTAAAAGAAAGAATTAAGAAAAGACCGTCGAGAGAGGCTTACAAAAATCATTTCAAGAAAGTTTTTGTAAAGTTTGTAGGTCGAAATGCTCTAAGGTGTTCAAATGTAATAGTCGGGATCACTTTGAAAAAGAGTGTCCTATGGTTTGGAAGCCTGTTAAGAAAGTATGGCCTAATAATGTTTATCTTACTAACACCAAAGGACCCAAGAAAATTTGGGTACCAAAGAAAGCTTGAGACTCTCTTTTAAATGCAGGTCTTCGTCAAGAAAAATGTAAAGTGGTATCTTGACAGTGGATGTTCAAGACACATGACAGGAGACTCAAATTGCTTCATAAAACTTGTTCAAGTAAATGGTGGAAATGTTTCATTTGGAGGAAACGGCAAATGAAGTATTGTGGGATTTAGAACTGTGAAAATTGGAAATCTCACAATAAGCAATGTTTCTCTAGTGGAAGGACTCAACTACAATCTTCTCAGCATTAGTCAATTGTGTGATACTGGTTTCAAGATCTTCTTTCAAGAAGGAATATGTTCTGGAATCAGTAAAGACTCCACTTAGTTTTTCATGGGTCGAAGACATGGAAATATCTACCTCCTTGATGTAAAACCAAATGAATCACAATGCCTAATCTCAATTCAAGATGAAGCAAGCTTATGGCACAGAAAGCTTGGTCATGTCAATATGAAGCAATTAGCCAAAATCTCAACAAAGCAACTTGTTCGAGGTCTACCCAAATTGCCATACCAGAAGTCCGATCCATGCACTCCATGTATTCTGGGAAAGCAGGTAAGAAATTCATTTAAGCCAATAAATCATGTCTCTACTAATCATGTACTACAGTTGCTGCATATGGATCTCTTCGGACCAACTAGAACCCAAAGCATTGGAGGTAAGAAATATTGTCTAGTAATTGTGGACGATTACTCTCGTTTTACTTGGGTATATTTCCTTGCGAGTAAGTCCGAAACTTTCTCGTATTTTGAAAAATTTGCCAAAAAGATTCAAAATGAAAAAGGGTGTGCTATCTCAAGTATAAGAACAGATCATGGAAGTGAATTTGAAAATCAAGATTTTACAACATTTTGTGATAAATCTGGTTTTAATCATGTGTTTTCCTCTCCATATACTCCAGAGCAAAATGGAGTTGTGGAAAGAAAGAATAGATCTCTTCAAGAAATGGCTAGAACTCTTTTAATTGAAAGTAAAATTTCTTCACGATTTTGGGCTGAAGCTGTGTCAACAGCATGCTATATCATTAATAGAGTCTTCTTAAGACCTATTCTAGAGAAAACCCCCTATGAGTTGTTCAAAAGTAAGAAGCCTATTGTTTCATACTTTCACGTGTTCGGTTGCAAATGCTTTATTTTGAAAAATGCAAATGATCGAGTTGGTAAGTTTGAAGAAAGATCAGATGAAGGCATCTTCCTTGGATACTCTACCTCAAGCAAGGCCTACAGAGTCTATAACAAGAAAAGCCAGTCGGTGGAGGAGTCAATGAATGTTAAATTTCAAGACTCTACGCAAGATGAATCCAGTCAGACTCAGTATGAAGAGTCTGAACCTGCTCCAGACCTTCCAAAGCTTACAACTCAAGAAGCACCTCGACTGGAAGACCAACATCAAGATGTTCATGAAGATTCAAATAAAGAAAGAGATCATCAAATCTAGACAAATCAACCAAGAATCGGAAGCATAAGTCCGGTCATCCCAAAGATCTCATTATCGGCGAAATCAATGAAGGAATTCGCACCAGATCTAAAAGGCGTGAAGAGTCTAGTGCTGTGGCTCTCATTTATGAAATTGAACCAAAAAGCATAGAAGAAGCTTTATCTGATGAAAGCTGGATCGAAGCTATGCAAGAAGAGCTCAGACAGTTTAACATTAATGATGTCTAGGAATTGACATCTAAACCAAAAGGCAAAATTGTTATTGGAGCCAAATGGGTGTTCAGGAACAAGATGAATGAGAAAGGAAAAGTCGTACGAAACAAAGCAAGACTCGTGGCCAAGGGATATACGCAAGAAGAAGGAATAGACTATGACGAAACCTACGCACCAGTAGCAAGGTTAGAAACTATTCGTCTATTGCTTGCGTTTGCCTGTTATAAAAATTTCAGGTTATTCCAGATGGACGTCAAAAGTGCCTTCCGAAATGGATTTATCCATGAGGAAGTTTATGTGGAACAACCTCCAGGGTTTGAAGACCCAAAGAAGCCAGACTTAGTCTTCAGACTTAAAAAGGCCCTGTATGGTTTGAAACAAGCACCTCGAGCTTGGTACGACAGACTAAGTAAGTTCCTAATACATAATGGTTTTGTCAAAAGTAAAGTAGATACTACCTTATTTATCAAAGAGGAAAACAAAAGCTTTTTACTTGTTCAAATATATGTAGATGATATTATTTTTGGATCCCCTAATGAAAGTCTATGCAAGAAATTCTCAAAGTCTATGCAGGATGAGTTTGAAATGAGTATGATGGGAGAGTTAACATTCTTTCTCGGACTCCAAGTGAAACAAATGGAGAAAGGAACTTTCATTCATCAAGAAAAGTATGCAAATGATCTTGTCAAAAGGTTTGGACTGGAAAAGTGCAAAAAGACCAACATACCAATGTCATGTTCTCTGAAGATAGACAAAGATGAAGAAGGGAAGAAAATAGATCAAAAGCTGTACAGGAGCATGATCGGTTCACTTCTTTATCTCACCGCTTCTAGACCTAATATTTTGTTGAGTGTTTGCATCTGTGCTAGGTTTCAATCAGATCCTAGAGAATCCCATCTTAGTGCTGCGAAACGTATTATCAAATACATTGCCTCATCTTCAAGCATCGGTCTTTGGTATCCTAAGAAGGGAGATTTTAATCTTCTAGGATACTCAGACGCAGATCTGGCCGGTTGCAGAGTCGATAGAAAGAGCACTTCGGGAACTTGCCAATTGCTTGAAAATAGGACAGTGTCTTGGTTTTCAAGGAAACAAAGCACTGTGGCTCTCTCAACAACAGAAGCTGAGTATGTAGCTCTTGGAAGCTGCTGTTCGCAAATTCTATGGATAAAACAACAGCTACAAGACTTTGGAATTGAAGACTCATGCACAGAGATCAAATGTGACAACACCAGCGCAATCAATCTTACTAAAAATCCAATCCTTCATTCAAGAGTGAAGCATATAGAGATTCGACATCACTTCATCAGAGATCATGTTCAAAATGGAGAAATCTCGATTCAATTTGTTGATTCAAAAAGTCAACTAGCGGATATATTCACAAAGCCTTTGGAGAGAAATCAATTCGATTTTATTCGCTCCAGACTCAACATTTTGAAGCTTGAAGAAGTTAAAGTCTAGAGACTCACCAACCCTCAGACTCTAATCTCTCAGACTCTAAATCCTCGACTCTGGACATTCATGGATATAGACTATAAGTTGCTATTTTATTCGAACTCGAAAAGGTACGATCTTTCGTTCAGTTATTTTATAGTCTCCGTGAAAAACGAAATCTTGTCTTTTCAAAAGGTTTAATTTTGGCAGTTAATGATTTTAAAAAGGAGGAATTCGTACACTTTCCTTGTGTCGATTGAACTTCCTTTTTCAAAACAGAGTTATATATACACGTTTTCTTTTTCACCCAATCTTCAAAACCCTAAAAGGCATTATACTCCCAATCCGATTTCTACTTCGAGAAAGTTGTCATCTTCTCTTGGGAAAGCAAGTAAAGGAATCTTTCAGCGACAAGAAAGGATGTCTTCTTCGAGGAAGTCTTCAAGAATCGGGAACAGGGGACCATAGAGAATGAAGGAGGGACCTACCCATTTTGATCTCACCGAGGAAGAAGAATTATCAAGCCAGCAACAGAGTCTAATTCACTCTTCACCACGTCACTCAACGCCATCTACCCCACAAGGTGCGGGTCAACATCCGGAGGAAGACATAATCGAGGAGGCAGACCCTGTAAGAGTCCAAAAACCCTCTTATATCTATAAGCTCTATCGTGCGTTGAAAAGTACTGGTACTCCATTGAACTATATAGATGAATTCCTTAAAGATAAGAATTATGGGAATGAGTATATCTTTCTCGCGGAAAATGGAGGATTTGGGAATTGCTCCCAAAGGAAGGGCGAGGAAGCACTTGCGAACATTCCGAGTGACCCTCGTGTAGGAGGATTGAATCCCACTGATGGGAATGATGATGATAAACTGTTCAGTGAATTTCAACCTAGGATGGGTATCGCTGCGAAGGTGAAGGGAAAGAGAATGGAGTTGTTTAAATCAAAGGAACAGGAGAATCTGTTCTTCGATCGCCTGAAACGAGGGGTGATAAACCCTAGAAGTGTTGATTTCGATTTCTTAGATGCCATCAATTTGAACTTAAGGGAGAAGTTCAACTTGCTTCAACTTGAGCAATTTTGCACCGATACCACAGACGGTTATGCACAGTTAACAGCATATTTCTATTCGAATCTCAGCTTTTTAGATGTGAATAGAATATCATTCAGCGTTCGAGACCAGGACTATGTGGTAGACGTGGACATGTTGGCGGACATAATTGGAGTTGAACGAGGACGTTATCAACCAATCAAAGTCTCAGTTGCTCGTGCATAATTGGAACTTGTCAAAGATAGAGATGCAGAGGGAAGAATCATCTATTCAAGGATGCGTGCTATCAATATCGTGCTGCACAAAACTGTGATAAATTGTATTAGGCCCAAGTCTACATCGAAGACTAATGTGTCTAATTCCGAGGCAAAATTGATGTATGCGATCAACTCAGGGAAGAAGTTTTCTCTCCCTCACACTATTCTCTTTCACATGTATAGAGCAATGTCGAAGGACAAGGGAAAATTGCCTTACCTAGGTCTGGTGACCAAGATCTTCAGACACATGAATATTGAACCGCCACATACACTTTGTGTTCGACTGTGCGATAAGATGGTGGTAGGTTTGAAGATGTTGACGAAGATGCGTCTGAAAGAACTTTCCAAGGCAATGGAGAAATTTAGAGTGAAGACTCCAGTACCATCTGCTTCAAAGAGAAAAGGGAAGGAGGCCATTGGTGCCCCATCCAAAAAGAAGAGAACTTTCATCTTTGAGGATGAAGAAGAGGAGGAAGATCTCACAATCACTGCCTTGATAAGGACCAGACGTTCTGTACCTCAATTGACAGAACATCAGAAGAAACAGAGAGAAGAAGAGGAGCAAGCCAAGAACAGAGAAGAAGAAGAGCAGCGAGAGAAGGAGAAAGAAGCTGAAGAAGAGAAAGAAAAGTCTATAGCTGAATCTGGAGAGAAGAGGAATCAAGATACAGAAGAGCATGATCATCACTCTTCCCCTCTTAATGTCCTAGAGACAGGGGGAGTTGGCGAGCAAGAAAGGTCCACACCTCATGCTGCCGATAGTGAAGGTCTAAGACAATCTCCAGCAAACCCAGAAGAGGTTCAAGTTTCTCAACTGCCTGAAGAAGGACACGATACATCGACACCAAATCTGCAAGATTATATAGAAGCTCCATCGTCTGCATTCACTCCATCCGAGAAAGCAAATGCAAGTACTCAGACGGACAATTCAGCAGATTTTCGTCGTATTCTTGATATCCTTCTGGAAATGCGGGGCCAAATCTATGCTCTGGACTGTGAGATTCAAAGCTTAAAGAATGCTGGACAAGCATCTTCGGTTACCCTGGAGGACAAAATGAAAGACCTCGCTCTACAACTTCAAGCCAATGCCAAAGGTGAGGAGGTAGCTCAACTAAGGGAAGACTTGAAGAGGCTAGAAGGCATAGTCCAGTCCATGGGAGATTTCCAGATCGTGCGCATTCCTAAGCGGCATTCGACTCCTTTCTCACCTTTTTAATGATGACAAAAAGGGGGAGAAGCAATTTGAACCAACCAACTTTAAACTTTGACCTTAAATTTGTTTTTGTGGTTATGTTTGTTTTTGAGTATGACTTGAGTGAACTTGGGTGTGAACTTGAATCTGATTAAATTGGCTGTGGATTTTGATGCTTGACTGTTTGCATTTATATCAAGTGTTGTTATATGGTATTACTCATGAAAGACTAACCAATTTTCTGTGGATGTAGAGTCTGGTTGTTTTATTAATCTTTATGAGATAGCCATATTGCTTGAGAAATGTTTTTGCAGGTCAAAGTTGTTCAAATCTACAGGAAAGTTTTGTCACAATCAAAAATGGGGAGATTGTTGGAGAAATCTTTCTAGAATATTTTGAAGATGACAAAACGTTTCTATCAGTCTAGTCTGGATATTTGCAGACTGTCTATTTAAAGTCTGAAGACTTTCTGATCACTAGACTCAAGACTCAAGACTCAAGACTATTCTCATTGACAGTCTTTCTAATCCAGTGTCGAAGGAAATTCAGAGCCGAAGTATATGGTTAAGGATTCAATCCTATCCTCTGGAGAAGATCTCTTGGTTGGATAAATATAACGGATTCTTTTATTCGTATCAAGATCGATTGAAGATCCGGTGGTCGACGAAATATTCTTGGAAGGTTCTATTCTTGGAAACCAAGATCCCGATTGTATGGGCGAACAGGATTGATGGGCTATCGTCAGGTTCCTTTAATAGCTCGAATGATCTTCTTGATTGATTCCGTCCAATGGGTAGATTGGAGGAATTCCTTTGGTAAGTGCCAACGGTATGATGGTATAAAGGAGTATAAAAAGGAAGACGTTCTAGTTGCTTAAGAGCATGATCGATAGAAAAATTCCAGAGTCTGAAGCACTTTGATTATCAGTCGATACATTTTGAGCGAAACTGTATACACAAAGAGTGTCTATACTCAGTGATACCTTGAGCGAGTGTGGTAGATCATCTACACCTAGAAATCAAGGAAGATCAACGCTGTGACATCTCTTTGTTCATAGTGGAATCCAGCCAATAGGTTGTCGGTGCGAAAAGAGTGGACGTAGGCTTGAATCAAGCCGAACCACTATAAACTGCTTGTTCAATTCTCTCTTTCCTTTACTTAGTCTTACGTTGATTATTAATTGTCGCAAATTCCTCAACTGTCTAAATATTGTGCAATCATCAAGAAAATTCTTTATATACCTATTCACCCCCCCTCTAGGTACTCGTACTAGCTATATCAGGGACGCAAACATTGGTCATTCAGGGATGAAACATTTTAAATGATAAAATAAATGATTCTACTATAAATGTGTAGGGTTTGGATATAAGACTGAGTGTATGGCATGGAACCGGATGTGATATTTTAGTTTGGCCCTATGATTGAAATTTGTCTATCTTGGATATGTTGTCATCACATTGAAGGATTTCATGATTCTGATACATACCTATTCTCTAATTCCTTGTTTTTGTCTACCATACTTGAATTCGGATATTAATAGTAATGCTTGATATAGCTTGATGGATCTTTTACTGCTGAGTGGTTGTACTCACCCCTTTTGGGGACTAACATTTTAGATTAAGAGATGACTCTGTTACTTGTCACATGTGGTACTTTTTATGGCTTATCGTCTAACGTCGAGGTTGAGTGTTCGAAGCACTCCTGTGTTGGTGTTCGTGAACTGGTATTCATCCATGTTTGAGTTTTAGTTATGTATGACGTGGGTCTACCTGATGGCCCCGTAGTCTAGGAGTTCCTGTCCGTGCATGTTCATCACAACGGGATCATGACGGGGATGCTGCCGTTGACGCCAGCCGATGGACCGGGCTGGGTGTGATCATGTGTGTGATGGGTAGCGGATGACACTTTTTGGATAGCCGACACGGGATGATGGATCGGTGTACATGATTGCTGTGGGGTTGGGTACTTTTGGTTATAACCGAGCTTAGTAAAGCCTTGGCCTTTTGATGTACCGACTCTTGATGTCCGATCAAATTATGTAAATAAAAGTGGTTCGGCTCTAACTTTTATATATATATGAAATGTGTAGTTGGTGTGCATTACATTGTATTATTTATTTGAGTATGGGTTATGGAGATGTCGAATATGCTTCCGTTATATGAATTGCGCTAGGACCGATTGAAAAAGAAAAAATCCCCAGGATATACGGACCCACTACAACTCTATGGTATCAGAGTGAATATTGCCAAGTCAAGTGAAAGGTAAGTAAGCTGTGGCGACTCTAATGGTTCAGGGGCCGTTCGTGGGGTGCCACATGGTGTACTCCGTCATGCCCTCAAAATTGGAAATAAAATTATAATTTCATTGAATAGAATCAAATGAATTACATTATTGGAATGGAAAATGCGAACAAGTAAACCCTAGAATCGAAAGCAATAATTGAAATCTCAGAAAGCAGGAAATCCTAGAAAAAACTTGAAATCCTAGAGAGCATAAAAAAAGACTCCTTGATAGAGGAGTGTGAAGATAAGAACTTCTTCACTCAGTGACAGCATTTGCGCCTCCATCGTGGCTGGGCAGAGGATTTTTCTAATTACTATTGAAAGAGAACGCCTTTTTATCCAAGAGGTTTTGGATTCGGTGCTTGAGAGCGAAACATTCATCAATTGAATGTCCCAATTCATTGTTGTGGTAATCACATTTCTTTCTCGAATCATAACCACGAATGTGTTCGCGATTAAGCAAATGGTACAAAATCGACAGAAAAATCGGTTTAGTGCCTTTTCGACAAGAATTTTGCAATCTGGTGGAATCACCCACACTGTAATTACATACCTTTGTCGAATTGACCTATCTCTGGTTTCTAATCGATTTTAACGGTGCTGTATTGACCCTTGCAGATTAGCACGGTTGAGCAGTTGATTTCTGGTCAAATTCTCAAGTCAGTCGCGTTTATATTCCTTAACGGCTTCACATAGTAGATTAGTTATCTTGTGAGTGATCAGCTCAAAGAAAAAGACTATAGGCGCGTCGATAAAAATCCCATTTCATTCACTCAAAAACAGAATAAAAAAAATCAGGCTGTCACAATGCTTGTCCAATCAACACTGACCATCTTACATAACGTAGCCGTATGGTTGACGGCTAATGTGGATCAATTTTGCAATTTTTTAAAAAATTTTCTAATTTTTTTTTCTTCTTTTCTTTTCCTTCATGTGAATAGAGTACCAGGCGCTTGCCTTGTGCATCCACCTAGGCTGCTTCGATATTGCCAGCTCACCGTAAATCCTGACCAAAAACACCATAAATTTTTCTAATTTTCAGTGATTGAAGAAATTCAATCAAACTTATTTCCTTCCACCCTTCGTTTCTGTGAAAGCAAAGTGACTTTTACCTGGAAAAGAGACAGAAAGTAAAGGGTAAAGAGCAAGGGCTTCGTAAGCTCTCATCCTTATCGGATGGTGATTACAAAAGTCCCTACAAAGCATAATAGTTGAATGATTAAACGTAGGCTCCGTTTGTTTCACAAAAAATAAATATTTTGGAATTATATTTTCCTAAAAATGACCGTTTGTATTGCTTGAGATAATAAGTCCAATATTTTTATTCATTTATTATTATAAGTGATACAAGTAATCATTTGTAAGAAAATATTTTTTTAAATCATTTATTTTTTCACAAAATAAATGCACTTTAACTTCTTTTTACTTTTACTCTACAACACCATCGAAGTTCGTTCCTCCACCCATTCAATGAACATGCAAATATGTACAAAAAAGAAAAAAGAAAAACATAACCATTTTGGATGAATCGGGAAAGAGTGATGAGAGATGCAAAGTGAGAACAAAGAGCTTTCGTTTAGAATCGAAATAGGGTCAAAAGTGAGTACATGGAGGGGTTGTCGTCGAGCATTCAGACGACGGTATAGTCCCAAGCCATTAAGTCGACAAGGGGTGTGGGCCATTTGACTGACCTGTGAAGAGTTCTCATGGTTGATGCTTGCTCCGTCCCCAACATTAGGGCAAAATACTACGAAGCTCTGCTTGCTTCTTCGCCAGCCCTCGCCTGGATTTGCATGAGGGTGTCACAGCCCTTGCTTGGATCTGGGTGAGGGCCACAATACTCTTACCCTGCCTTTTTGATCATTTTTTTTTTTTTTGGCAATATCATCTCTCTTTAACTTTTGTCCTGCATTTTTGTAAAACGCATATACGTCCCTCATCCCCACCCCTTCCTACCAGCAGCTGAGTGCCTACCGGCTAAAGTCACTATAAAGTGATTTGTAGTTTTTTTAATCTGTTATTCTCTTTACATTTCAGATGACAGAAAATATTTTGCATACTTAGCATATTTTGGCTAGTAACAACAGTCAGAGAGGTAGATATGTTAAAGCGAAGGGAAGCATGCACACGCCTTTATTGCCGCGCGGGCGTGTGCTTTGCAGGAGCCAAAAACGCGCCTTACTCCAGCGCACGTGGATTCCACTCGCTCGACCCCCTGGTGTGCATGGTGGCACGTGGGGGCACGTGTATTCCACGCGCGTTCTTCCCCTCCGCACCTATTCATCGTTTTTCTTCATTTTTCACCTCATTTCCGCTGCCCCTTTCATCATTTGGATTTCCTCTGACAAAGCCCATTCAAAAACATTTCAACAACAGGTAAATAACAAAAAAGACCAACGTCGTTCGACAAATCTTCATTCGTAAATCGTAATATCTCAATAAGTGAAAAAATTATAAGATCCTAAACCATATTCTAATACCAATTGTAAGCGATAACATAATTTTTTTATGTGGAAATACAAAATAAGAGATATTTGATCTTCACGATTTTCACGATAAGGGAGATAAAGACATACTTTTATCTGTAACAATACCCTTCAAAATATTTGTTGCGGAAAAATAAAAATGATGAAGAAATCTGACTTTTCTTTCTTAACCCACACTTTTCTTTAACGTATTCTATTTGATGGAGGATAAAATATATTATTATTTTTCACGTTGTGGGTGGAGAGAGGACCTGACTCTTATTTATACATGTTATCAATAGATGTCTTCTACCAAAGTGCTTTTTACTTCCATGAAAGTCTCACCTTTTCGAAAGAACGATAACTTCTTAAAGAGGATTGTGCCATTTCCTTAGAGTTGTAACTTCTCATAACTACTATATTTTAGCATTAAAAATTCATTAAACCATTAATCAATAATATCATGCGGGCCACAATAATTCTTACAGGCATTGCTAGCAGAAGAATGGTCGTGAGTGGGTACTTAGGAATTGCATTGTTAGGGTTTAAATATTTTGAAAAAGAAGAAGTCCAGGTCAAAGATAGAGTTATCGTTTGAATATAAAGAAAAAAGATAAAAAAATAAATAATATTTAACGACATTTACGGCTCATCGGCAAAAATTCACAAGGCCCCCAAATATGTACCTAATTGAGGTTTCAGCTTCAAACCATTTAAGTTTCGAAAGCCCAAAGGTGAAAAAGTACCAAATTCCAATGTTAAACCAAACAAAAATTCACAATAGGCCCAAAATCTACTTAAAATCAAAAGTGCAAATGAAAAATAAAATAAAAGGCCCAAAACGCTACGGCCTTTACGGTAAATAGTTCTTGAATGGTTCGAGTTAATGCGTTTGATTATTTTCTTTGGTAAAGTTAAGTATTTTTTTATCAAGTATATAATTTGATATAATAAGTCCATTTGCTTATTTCAATTTTTTGGAAGAAATTCAAAGTGCCAATTTCAACTCGATGAAAAAAGAATTAAAACTAGCATGTATAGATCTCCAAAGCAAGCTTGCACTGAAAATAAGAACAATTTTTATTTTTCCAACGAAGTTTTTATACTTGTTGCGATTCTTATGTCTGTTTATTAATTCTCATGGTCTTTAGTCGTCATCTAAAAGAGAGGAGAAAAATATTAGTAACGCCATTGATGTTGACGGAATCATCATCTTCTTTATCAACTACCTGTGAATCTTTCGATTGCGCCATTGATGTTGACAAAGATGAATTGGCCGAAGCCGAAGCCCTACAAAACTCAGTCATTAATCTCTCATCGCTCGCTCTCTCCACAACAAAATGCCCAAGCTTACCAACAACCTCTCCCGAGTTGTTCCTGCACAAGAACTCGTCGCTATAAACTCTCTCCGCCTCCCTGTTGAAGACAAGCACGAATATGTGCGTCTCCGCAGCGCCGGCCATCTTGCTCCTTGCCAGCACAGCCACGGTGAATATCGCGGACATCCTCCCTTGTGCTGCCTTGTGGAATCCGCTCAGACTGTCGATCAATTTCACTTGCCAACTCAATTCATACACGTGGTTGGGCAAGCTGTTCAACGCGAGCTTGCATTCTGAGAAGAGCAGGTTCTGCACTGTCCGGCAACCACCACGGAATTCGCCTCTAGCCGACTCGAGCAGCCTCTTCATCTCGTCAACCCTTGTCTCATAAACATCATAGGCCTCGATTCCTGGGTGTTGCTGCTTAAACCGCAAGACGATGTTCTCATTCTTGTCTAGAAAGATGGTGCGACTGTCAAAGTTGAGGACTTTGTACAAGAGGGCCTTGTGGGTAAGGCCGAAAACGAGGTGGTTGCAGTGGGAGGTAGCGGTGGTGCAGCTGGCGATGGCGGAGGTTATGGTGGGTAGCTCAGTGGACTTCATGTGGGTGGAGTTGGTAGTGGCGGCATAGTGGAGGAGGGCGTCCGATATATAAAGTGGAAGCGGGGCTGAAGAGGCAGCAGAGCCCGTGGCAATGCTTGTGGCTGTGAGGGTGGTTGTCGTAGTGGTGGTGATTAGGGTTAGAGTGAAGGAAGTGGTGAAGAAGGTGATGATGAAGATGAGCCACAAGCAATTGGTGTTTGAAGATGATTGCTTTTGGATTGTGGGATGGAGGAGTATTAGCTTTGTGCTTTTCATCTCTCTCTTTCTCTCTCTCTGTGAAGCAACGTGTTCATTTCATTTAATATAGCCAGAGAAAGATCTTAAGAGAAAAAGATTATAATCATAATTAATGCAAGAATTGCATCGAAAATTGTCGGTTTTTGAGGGAGTGGATGTGGGTTTCAAAGGCTTTTTCTAATAGTCTATCGATGTTCCGATATTATCGTGAATAGACTATGTCGGAATCACTAATATGAAAAAATTATTGCCCCAAGAAAAACAAGAAACAGAGTAAAACAAATAGAATCTTTCAGTACTGTCGAAAAGAATCAGATTTTGATGCATATCGAAAGAAGCCTTCCTTCCATATAGTCATTGACCTCTTACGTGTCTCCTACATATGAGTTTAGTTTATAACATCAAAAGAAAAATAACTCGAATATGTTTGTTATTGACGAAAATGTTTAGGTACAAAGCTTTTTTGATAGTGAAAATAATTTTCTATCGACTAATTATTTTGGGGGATATAAATAATCAGTCCTTAGAAAAAGTTATGTTTGAAATCATTGATTTTCTGTAAGACAAACACACCTAGACAAATGAAAATCATGCCACATGGTTCCCATGGTGCAAAAATATCTAGCTAGATAGTTACTAAAAAGTTGAAGTAAATCACCTTAAATCCGAAATTTCTAAAATACAGAAAATATGAGGAAAAAAGTTAGTTGTAATCCTAGAAAATATTCACCAGATTTTAGGGTTTTCTAGATTAATATGTACATAGTTCTCTTGCAAAGCATCTTATTTGTTTGAATTAATGAAAGAATTATGAGAGATCTTTCTTCTTCTTCTTCTTCTTTCTGTTCGGAATTTACGCAAGTGAGCATGTTTGCGTCTGTACCCATTCTTGCGATCGAGTTATCCTTGCTTTTATCGTTTCAACTGTAAAACATCATTTCTTTCGAAAGCATTTTTCATTAAGAAAGTGAGGAACCGCATTAGTTCGGTCATGAAAATATAATTCACCTTTTTGAAGTCAGACGATCATCATAATTTGATCATCATAATGAAAGAGTAAAGAGATGGAGAAAGGTGCGGCATCACTGTCATTTGCTTTGGCTCGTGCGCACCATTAACTCTATGATTGATTCAATCATGGTGGGATTTGCCATTGGATATGGACATCGTATCATGTCTTTCAGGGTCTCTTCATGCTAGGGGTAGATAATACAAATCATCTCTTAACTAAAGAAAAGGGTTACAGTAGTCTCGAACTTTTTCTTGGTGTTTAATATAATTTTTGAATTTTTTTATCTAAATTAATCTCTAAATTTTCTAAGATGGATGTAATGTGATCCTTTCATTAATTGGAGTTCAATGTCATGTGTAATCTATGGTCATGTTATGTCAATATAGCAAAATTCATCCATTATTGATGTAGATTGGCCAGTTCAATTGAATTTGCTTTTTAAAAAAAATATTTTTTTCCCTTTAATTCTTCTTCTACGTTCATCTATTATCACTATCAATGTCCACTCGTTAAGGCTGGCCATCACCACCAGCGTCATCCCAGGTATGATCCTATCGTGCCTCGCGATGGTCATTACCCCCCCTCCTTCCTCTTTCTCTCTCTCTCTCTGACTTCTAATTGAGGTTGGGGCTAGGCACATGACCTCCTTTGATAGAGGTGCTCAAGTTCATATTTAGGTCGCACAACACAGCCTCATGTCCAGTCTTAATTGAACAGCTCGTTAATGATGTCCATGTAAGTGTCTTTGTCGATGTATTAAATATCACACCCCTGCCCCACCTCTGGCATGAGAGCATGACCCAGCGGGTTAGCATTGACGCCCCAGGCAACGTCAAACATCCTGAAACTCTTTTATCTTTAGTTAAGTACATGCAGAAGCAATCATAAACATTCCCCATACAAACAAACATGGAAGCTATGCAACACATATGCAAGCCAAGCAAATAAAAGCAACATATTCATATACATATTCACATATCAAAAGTTGTTTTGATTACATGTCCATCCTAGTCCTAGGCTACTTATTTTCGTTTCCATACATAGTCAATCAAAAGGTTGGGGTAGCCTAGCTCCTTTACCGAGCTGCTCCCAAAAGCAGCCCCCATACTAGGTTCATTCCCTTCTTGGACCCTGGTTCACCCATCATACACCTGAAATGGTGAGAACAACAAGAGTGAGTCAATGACTTAGTAAGTAGAAATCCCTAATTCTCCTATAGGAAGATGTTTCACTGTCGATCGTTGGATACAAAATCACCACCCACTTGTCGATGGCAAATTAATAGCAAGGTTCGTGCCTTACCTTGCTTATACATATGAAAGGCTTCAACAGTTTATGTCTTTCAAGAATCAAAGACAGGGAGTTAGTGCATATGAACAAGCTTTCCAAAGATCCGTGACTTATGACCATTTTGGTCACAAAAAGAGATACGTGCATCTCATGAAACTCGTTCAAGCACTAAGTGACCTAATTCAAACATATACTCAAATTGATGCAAGGTCTTAACAATACATATCAAAACAAACCCAACTTTGGCAAGCATCACACATGTATCAATCATGGACCACACGTGGACTTTCATTTTTCTTTTTCAGTATCATATTAGTTAAAATTAATCAACTCTTCCGATAACAACCGGGCATCAGTCCCCCCTAGTGTGACATCCTGATTTTCAGAGCCTGATTTCGATTGGATAAGTTGGACTTTTTATCGATGCGATTATAGTGTTTTTCTCGGAGTTGGCCACTCACGAGATAGCTAGACCATCTGGGGGAGTTATTAAGAGATTTTAAGGCAAATAGATTTGAGAATTCGACCAAGAATCCATTTCTCGACCGTGCTCATCTTTAAAGGTCATTATAGCACAATATAAAACTGATTTGAGATCAGATATAGATCGGTTCGACTGAAATGTGTGGCCGATCGTGGGTGACTCCACTAAATTGGAAAATTCTCATCGACCGGTACTAGTTTGATTTTATTGTCGTTTTGGTACCCTGTGTGCATATTTAGATGCTCGAGATTTTCACGACAATCGAGAGTCACCATTGTGTCGAGTGGCTTCATTGTGGCTTGAAGAAAATCGACCACGGGTCATTTGCCCTAAAAAAATCTGAAAACTACCTGGTAGCCTAGGTCATGCTAAAAATGTGTCGGAGTGAAATTAACCGCTTCGATTTCAAAAATTGGAAGCTCTATCATGTCATGGGTCATTTTAGGAATGTCGACTCGCTTTCTGAAGATTTTTCCACAAATCGAGACTTTTTGGGAAAAAGTCGTCGCCGGGTCATTTTTGTGCAGAAAATGCCGAAGGTGGGTTTTGATGGCAAAATTGAGATGCATGATGGATGCATGGATGAGGAAAAATAGCAATTGAGCATTTAGGTGCCAATTGATATTTGTTGAAGCCGAATTGAGTGGAATTGAGGACCGATAGGTGACCAATTGAGGGAAAACCTATGTAATTTCGTATGCCCTCATGGGCAAGACTTATGGACCAATTCAAATGGATTCTAGAAGAAATTTTGACGCTAAAAAAGGGCAGTGGAGGCCAGCTAGCTTGGTGGGCCATGTGAGGATCAAAAGAGATAAGATTGAAGGGAAATGGTCCCCCAAAAGAGAACCGGTCTTCCCCTCATCCCTATCTCCTTGCTCTCTCCCTCCTCTCTTCCCTTCAGGCGACGCTTTCTACTTCTGCCTTGCTTTCGTTCTTCTCGTTGGACCGAACTATTCTGCCCCTTCTCCTTTCAATTTTCTTCCTTGCAAAACTACCGAAATTGCTGCCTCAATTCCCTCCAAGCTACCAGGCGTTCCCTGCTCCACGCATCCAAGCAGCAGCCAGAGATGCCGCCCCCACGTCCGCGACACCAGTAGCTTCGGTCTTCACGCTTGCCCTCTCCACCATCGTTTGTTTCCCCCGAGTCAACCGAAGCTCCCCACGCTGACTCACTCCACCGAATTGAAGCCCATCTCCACGTATTCCTCTCTCTCCCTCTGCTTCATTTCTCGGCTACTTTCATCCACTGAAGATGGCGTCACCTTCAGCTTGTGTCTCTGGCTCGCGGCCACCGAAGCTGCTCCCATCATCCGTGTCTTTGACACCGCCAAGCCGTGAAATGCAGCCCATCTTGAAGTCCAGCGAAGCCTAGCAAATTCAGCAACCCAACACACCATAGCAAGCCCAGTTTGCATCTTCAAGGCCCATCCCTTCCAAGCCCATTAGTTGGGTTTAGTTCAGCCCATTTGAAGTTCAGCCCATTTTGGGCCCGTGAAGAAGGCCCAAGCCCACGAAGTCAGCCCGCTTCAGGCCCAGTCCAATTCAAAAGCAAATCTTAGATTGGATTGAGATTTGTTGGGCTCGTTTTAGGCCCGGCCCAAGTCCGCCGATGCCGCCGAAAATTCAGATTTCAATTGCCGTTGCGCCGTTGTCGCGGTGAACTGGTTTCCACAATTAACTGGTGAGTTTATACTCTAAACTCTGCTTAGTAGGCTAATGACATTTAAGGGGTGTTTAGATTTATTTTTATTAGGAATTAGGTGATTAGTTAGATTAAATTAGAAATGTAATTATTTAATTGAGCATGTTAGGTGGTTAGCATGGTTTAGCTAAGGCCTAAATAAATTGTACTATTTATCTAGAAGGGTTCGGGAATTTTCCGAGTTCGTATTGGTTATTAATTTAATGATTTTGGCCTAGGTTAGTATTTTTAGAATTTAGATTGATTTATTTAATTCATTTCAGTAATTATTTAATTATTAAATATTTTCCGGAAATAGGCCGGGATAGCTAGTGACCGGAATTTCGTGCCGATTGTAATGGTGTGGTTAATTTCTGCAATTGAATTTTAATTTATGCAAATTGAGTGTTGATTGGATTTTGGTATTTAATTCCAAAAATTGTGAATTTCTAATATTTATATAGAAAATCCCGGGTGTCGGATTTTAACACTGAAAATGGTTTTATATACTATGTAAAATAGTGGGATTTTAAAAGTGAAAGACATCACATTTCTTGGGTCCAATTGACCGTGTACTCACACATGACTAATTTACAATGTATTTTTAATACGAAGAAAATAGGCCAGGATCGCTATTTTAATCGAGGCATTTGTATGCAATGCATAGTGTCCTGGGCCAAGATTGAGTGGTCGTGTGTTGGTTAAAGTGAACCCGTCCTAGTGTTTACGCCGGACATTACTAAATCCCACTTTTGGGTTACCCATGCATTAGGGTAGCGGGTCGCAGTAGATTCTGGACCTAAGCTCCTTCGGGATAGCCATCAATATGACGTAGCCGTGCTTTATGGGGAAGAGACGATGCCTGGCTATGCCAGTAGACTACCAAACATGGATGTCGATAGTGCCTTGAGTGGCTTAATTAACAATAGGAACGCATGATTAATTGAGTGTGGCGTTTCAGTTATTGGAGCTTATTTGTTGCTCATGCTCTCATGTTGTCTATGATATAAATTATACTGACCTGTAGGGTGGATCTGAGACGAGGTAAGTCTCCTTGATTATGTGATTGTGTGATTAGGACACTTATGGGCGTATTTCCCTCCTAATCGGGGTTTAGAGCTTAGACTCGCTGAGATTATATCTCACCCCATTGTGGGACAACATTTTCAGGGTCGTCGAGTGGAGGACCCAGAGCTAAGAGGAGGTGATTGGAAGCGTAGGTCAGTTAGGACCGCTTCTCTTTGGAAGGCTAGTCTTTTGAAGTTTTTTGGCCATAGACTTTTGTACATGACTCAGTGTATATATAAAAGCATGTTTGTTGGTGAATCTATTGTCCTGCTTTTCTATCCCAATATAATTATTGTCAGGGGATTTATAATCCGCTTCCACATGTGCAATAAAACAAAAAGGGTTGGCGACTAGTCTTGGGAAGTCACAAAATTTTATCGACCAGAGAGGGATGGGCATGCGCTCGGGGTTCGGGGCGTAACACCTGGCAATCGGCATTGTCCCAATCTCATTATCAGGACGGCATCCAAGGCGACCCCTAGGCATTGGCCTCACCTGGGCCGGCATCATCCATGATCTCAATATCGGGACAGCATCCGAGGCTTTACCCTAGGCAACGACCTAGCATCCCCCAGCATCGACATATAAGTCCATTGTGTGTTCATGCATTTCAAGCATCAACCGATTCATTTTATGTTTAAACTTTTAGCTGGATGAAGGGCCTGAAGGCATGCCATGTAAGGTGAACTAATGAACGACTCTTGTGTTTTATTAAATCAAACTCATGCCGGCTATGATTCGGGCTCGTGACCTTGACTTGGAACCATTCGCTCAGGCTTTAGCGTTGTCTATAGTCATCGAGACCTCTCCTCGACATTCGGGTGTGCTCGACACTCATGTAGGATCATGAACTTACTTAATGCAACAACAAGCAATAGAAACAACAAGCATAACAATGCAAAGCCAACACAAGCAAACGATGACATGATCCTAAAATTGATAAGCGTAGCACATCACCCTATCGAAGAGTTAAGAAAGTCTACTTACTACCTTTTGGACCTAGCTTCAAGATGCTTCTTTGGTGGTCGGTTGGCGTCTAGGGCAGCTTGGAAGAGAAAGTCATGAAAGAGAGGGGAGGAAGTGAGAGGAAAGGAGAGAAAGGCCAAGCCTTAAAATGTGAGGATGCCTTCTCCTATTTATAGGCCTATTCCTCTTAGATTTTTGTCCAAACTCATGATTACACCTAAATGATGAGTTGGCCTACTTATCTTCCCAAGTTGGCACCTAGGTGCTTTAGTGTTGGCTTGTGATTGGTTCACCTATTTGCTTTTTCTCCAAGGCTCAATCTAAGCTCATTATTGCCTATGATGTCTAAGGGACACATAAGCCCATTTAATGCCTAACATTTTCTTCTAATCGGTTGGTCCTTACCTTGTTTACCAATGCTACAATTTAGGGCCATCATAACCTAAAATTCACCTAAGATTCTAGGGGACACCTAAGTAGGTGGCTCACCTCTCTCATTAATTGCCAAGATTTTATGCAATCATTAGGCTTAGATGTGTTCACATTAGCCAACTTGCTCTCCAAGTTTCTTCTCTTTAACATATTAAGGTCCAAAAGTATTTAATGCATTCTTATCTTCAAGCCAAAAAGTCTCTACATTAGCTTGCTACTCAAGTTAGGCATGCACCCCCCTTGTGGTTCTCCCATTCTAAGGCGAAAATAGTTTTAAGCAACTTTCGAAATCATTACCATTACTTTGTCAAATGAACTTGCAAAATTATAAAATTTTAATATGTTGTAGAGAAGACCTTAGATAACATTTTTTATGAGCAACCCAAGTCAAATTCGTTCTATGTAAAGAGCAGAAAATCATTGAACACAACCCAAAAATTCATCCATCAAGCAAATTTAACGGTCAGAAAGAGAGACTCATTTCAAAATTCAAATCTTCGTAAAACTCTTTGAAATTTTAATATGTTGTAGATATGTATGTCATTTAAAACTTTTGTGAAAGAAGCATGTCCAAATTTAAAAGGGAAGATTTTATGAAAATTCGAGAAAGCAACTTGGTTACTGTTTTCACTATACTGGGCAAGTTCTATATGGTAATTGATTGAGCCTTCGTTCTAACCATTTCACCTCAGAAAAAATATAAAATTTAAGCATGTTATATATCAAGATGTTTTGAACAACTTTCATGAAGGAAGCTTCTCCAAATTCGTAACATAAAAAGCTTTGTAAAATTGGCAAACATTAAAGGTCCAGAAATTTCGAAAATTAAATGAGGTAAATTCTAGTTGAAAAGAGGAGTGTCCCTACTTGGCATTGAATCAAGGGTCATCCATGACTATACAATCTTATCTCTCAAGATCCTAAGTAGGCTCTATACTAGCTTGGACACTTATCTCAGTTATTTATTGGCTAATGTCCAAAAGAGATAAGGTAGACTTGTCTTGGTCCAAAGTTGGACTTGTCTTGGCCTCTTCCTCTCTCTCTCCCTCTCTCTACATGTGGCCTCTCATTTGTAGGTTCCAAAGTCTACCATTCACACTTAGATCCTAGGATATTAAAGATATCTTTTTCCCCACTTTATTTCATACGTTCACATTTGATCACACTTGTTTTTCCAAGAAATTTTGATTATCCAAGGTTGAGGTGTCCCCTTCATGAATGGCTTTAAATCCAAATGTAATCTTATCTTCTAATGTAAAGCCTCAATGTGCCAAGTGTCCATGCTCCTTAATTTACTACATGATGAAGGCATTAAATTCAATTTGGAAAATATCTAAGTTTTGAAGGCCTTGTCATCCTGGACTAATCAAATTTTGACCACGATCGACTATCTTATTTGGCTCGAGGTTCATGTCTAAGACATGATCAGAGGAACCAGACACAACCGGGCTTAACCTGTGAAACTAAGTTCAGACTTCTCTTTTACCATGTAAAGGGCTCAAAGTTGAGGATTTTACATTAAATGTCTACTTAACAGTATCAATTGCCATATCAACAGTATCAATTGCCATATCAACAATCTTCGTTAGTCTACTTAACAGAATGACAATATTGAGTCAAATTCAAAGTGCAAATACTGTTGAATTGCAAAATATTTTTAGAACAACATTAAATTATAGGGAAAAGTTCAAGAACCATCCATACTATTACCTAAAACAAAAGAAGATAATACAAACCATCAAGATGGTCGATTGGGTACATAAGTGAGAGAAGCTAATTGATACAGAAAAGTCCTTTATGGGAATCATATTGCAGAGGAATGGAAGTGAATCATGTATGTTTAGATCATCCAATGTATTTGTGATGTCAAGATGCTACTCTGTTAATTTGTTTCAATCTTCCTTATGAAAACTAGTAGAAACATTTACTTGTAAAGGTCAGCGCTATTTTCTTCCCTTTATTGGCTCTTAACATTCCCCTATCATCTTTACCAAAAAAAAAAAACATTCCCCTATCATATTGAATTGACTACATTATTTCTTATGGGTCTCACTTTTGATTTAAGATGATTTTTTAGTTCTTTTTTCTTCCTTTTGTTTTGTTTTAATTTTACTAGAGATGAAGCAACCCATATTTCTCCATCATTTAATAAGGTTAAATGTGGGGTCCATTCTTGATTTAAGATTAATTCTTGCCTTCTGTTTTTTTTCCCCTTTCCTTCTCCATTTTGAGCAAAATTGGCGTCCCTCTTTTCCGAAAATAGTTTAATTAGTGAATAGCTAACTAATTATTATGTTAATGAGGTGTATATTCTCTATGTTTTTTGGTACTAGGAAACTATTATTTAAAAAATAACCTAAGCACAAATAAGATTAAAAGGAACCATCTATTAGTTTTAGTATGCATTTCACTTAATTATAATTTTAATATGCGTTATTACTTTATAATAAGTGCATATTAACTACTCTATTTTCATTTTAGTAATTGAATCTAATAGTCCAATTTTTTAATTATTTGTCATACCATCATTGTATGATGTTTTAAAAGATAATTTTAAAAAATTAAAAATATAACTAAGTTAAGTACATAAAAATTCTAAACATCCATTATTATCATGCAAATGCAAAAGAAAATGCTCCCTATAACATGATTACATATAATACTATCTTTGTCTTGATTGCATGGTAGAATTAGCTATTTATAAGAATATGCCAATCATAATAGCATTATAAGAAAACCCATTCAAACCGTTTGAAATACATCTTTTTTGTCAATTCTAATTGTATCTGAATTTTCATAGAATCATCAATGAAAAGAAAATTATCCTCAAAATATAAATTTACTGCAGTAATAACAAGTTGCATATGCAACTTAATAAAAGATTTTGTCCGTGACTACCCTAAAAAAGGTTACTCTCTTGAAAAAGAAAATATTTTACATAAATCATGCAATAAAGGTTTTTAATCACATCAATAAGAGAATCATTATTCATTTAAAAAATATATGTCAAGGAAAAAATTCCAATCTTATCATGCAAGAAGCTCCAAATAAAGTTGTTGACATGATTAATTGTCGTCTGCATTCGCAGCTTCATCATCAAAAGACATATTTAAGCAATTTGGGTCCTTTTCTATATAGAAACAATACAATGAAAGATTAATAAATGGTGTATGATGTATTCATCAACCACAATATTTAATTTTTGAGTAAATTCTCGTAAATTTGTATAGAAAATGAAAGTCGAAAAATTTACGATTATGAGGATTATTTGGGAAAATAAAGTTAGCAATTGGCGGAATTAGTTTAGAGGAAAACAAACATGAAGGAAACTTTAAAAATGTAATGGGTGTGGAAGAAGCAGTTAAGGTGAAAAAAAGTTGTTTAAAAGGGAAGGGGTAATTTTGTCTTTTAATAATAGAAAAAGAAGAAACAGTGTAAAAAACAATTTTAAATTAAGAGCAGGACCTGTAAGAGATAATGTAGTCAATTCAATGTAATAAGGGGGTATCAGGAGCCAATAAATGGATGGAAATAGCGTGGGCCATTACAAAAACCAATATTTGATTTTCCCTTCAACTACTAATTTTACATTCACTAATTCCGAAATTTATCCACACTTTGCAAGAAGAGGTTTTGGAAAAACCTACCCTTTGCACAATTTTCATAGTTTGTTAGACTCGAAGTTGTAAAATTTAGACCTTTTTCAACATCAAGGCGCAAAATGCGTGCTTGCAACAATAGAAGATGTGGAATAATAATAAAAAGTCAAGAATGATTTTTACTATTTTTCTTGCATAATGAAAAAGGTAGTTGAGCCACATCGGAAATGTGGATAAAGGATTAACGGGAAAATGTCAAATCAATCTTAAATTTATTGTACATATGTTAGTTTAGTTCTAAAATTTCTCATTCTAAATTTCTCAACTTAACAAATTTAATCTTAAACTTTTGTGTGAAATTTTAATATAGTCCTTTTGGCCACATGAGCGGTTTCTAGTAAAAATTGGCTAGATGGACCATATTGGAATTTTGCACAAATGTTTATGACGAAATTGACAAAATTGGAAAGTTTAAAACTGAAAGGGCATCTGTACAATAGGCTTACAACAAATTGGATAATTTTCCCAGGGATTAACCATTCCATTATTTTCCCTTATCTTAAATTAAAAGAAGCATATATTTGTATATACGGAAAAGAGATGCGTTTTTTTTGCCCAAATGGTTTTTGATGTTGATCATAGAGTTTGTTCACGAAAAGTCAAAAAGTCAACTTTCACTTTTGCCCCACTAATTAAGTATTTAGGTCAATTCCAAGTTCTATTCTCATGAAAGCGATGCATAATCATAATGTTCCATTCGAGTCCGAACATGTCTTTAATTATTGCTTTGCCTAAACTTTGCATTATTGATGTAAGCAGACCAATGATTGTGCCCTCCACGTGGTGAAATGACATCAATTTACGTGGCATATAATCATCTCTCAGGCATTGAGAGAAATGTTTCACGGTAATGCTAAAGTTAAGACCACAAATCCCAAAAACTTCCCACTTTTCTTCTGCAATTTATCATCTTATTATGGGATAAAGCTAGCAAAAATCCCTAAATTTTATTGATTTGTACAGTTTCGTCTTTGAATTTTTTTTTTATTTTAACTTTTTTGCAATCAAAATATTGAGCTGTGGTTTGTTCGTTCCCATTGGACCTTCCATTCAAAAACAAAAAATGCTTATGTGGCCATTAATACCTCGTTGGTTCCCATGTAGCTGCCACATCGCTCTACATTTTTTTCCTCAAGGCTAAGATATGCTCTGACACCTATTATCTTTAGCCAAACATACCGTTGCAAAGAAATATACTAGGAATTCAGACATGAGGAACTAGCCATGTACTGGTATCAATTAATTTGGACCAATGGCATTAGCAAGCATAATTTTATCAGCTGGCTTGTTTGTAAAGATAAGCTACTGATAATAGTAATCATTTAATAGTAGTTGTCTTCAGTAAATACTAAGTGTAATTTTTGCATGACTGGTATAGAAGACATAAACTATTTTTTCTTTGAGTGCACTTGGACAAGTAGTGTATGGTGTAGTATTTTGGCACAAAATGAATTTGGCATTTTGCAATAGGTTAAAATTTAGAACTTCGATGGATGATTGGGACCACCAAGGGCAAACACTTGGAGGTGAGACTCCTCAAGCTATTTGTCTTAGCAACTATCTATTGTATCTAGATGGAACGCAACCATATAAGGTTTCAAAACAAGTCAATTGAACCTCATTTTTTGTTGGTTAGGATTCAAAAGGTTCTAAGAGGTAGTGCATCGCTCTATTAACAGTGTAGGCCTTCCTAGGAAAATGATTTATTGGTTATTGTATAGAGGCTTCCTTCCTCCATTTTCTTGCATAGTTAGTCTTTTTGAAATGCTAGTAGATTCCCTTAAGCTTTTGTACTTCATTTGATCATAAAAAAATTAAAATTTTATCAATCTCCCATTTAGAGGCTAATCATCAAAAAATAGTAATGATCTTTCATAATCTTTATATTTGTAACCTGATTTGTCCTCATGTGGCGGCCCCCCTCATCACTTACCATGGAGGCTAACTGAGACAATTTATAGCTTCAGTTTCTTAGTGGGGACAATCTTTGTCTACATCAAGAATCTTCTTCAATGACAATGTCCCATCATGTATTAATTCATGAATTTGATGATACTTTAACTCAATGTGTTTTGTCCTTGAGTGAATACCAGATTCTTTGCAAGACAAATAACACTTTAACTGTCACTGAAAAGAACGTTGTTATCCCGTTCTTTGCCTATCTCCTTCAAAAAATTTCAACTCAATCATCTCCTTACTAGCTTCAGATATAGCAACATCCTTTGCCTTAGTGGTTGAGAGAGATACACATGTCTGAAGTCTAGACATCCAACTGATTGTAGTGCCACCTGCCGAAGTGCTCTTCTTATTATCCAAGTCACCACCAAGATCTGCATCAACAAAGCCTTGCAAAGTTCCACCGTTTTTCATAAAACATAATTACATACCTAAAGTGCTTCTCAAGTATCTTAATAACCACTTTGTAGCTTCCCAATATTTTATTCCTGGATTTGCCATGTATCCATTCATAACTCTCACTGCATGAGCTATGTCTAATCTGGTACATACCATGGCGTACATTAAACTACCAACAGCTAATGCAATAGGCATTTAAGCCATATAGCTCTTCATCTGTCTTTGGTGACTATTTCTTTGAGAGCTTGAAGTGACTTTCCAGAAGAGTACTTTGGGCTTTGCATTCTGAACTCTAAATCTATCTACCACCTTTTCGATGTACTTTTCTTGAGATAGCTTTAGAATTCCTTTGGATATATCCCGCGTGATCCTCGTCCCCATAATCTAATTCATTGCACTTAAGTCCTTCATTTCAAACCCTTTTAACAATTGCTGCTTTAGGATGTTGATTTCCCCCTTGTTGGATCCTGTAATGAGCAAATCATCCACATACAGTAGTAAAATAATATAACTTTCATCAAAATTTTTAAAGTAATAGTAGTGATCCATATCACCTTTAGTAAACCCGTTACCACATATAAAGGTGTCAAATTTCTTGTACCATTGTCGAGGTGCCTATTTCAAGTCATGCAAAATTTTCTTCAATATGTAGACATGTTTTTTTTTTTTTTCTTAGGAACCTGAAAACGTTCTGGTTGTACCATGTAGATATCCTCCTCCAAATCACAATGGAAGAATGCAGTATTAACATCTAACTACTCTAGATGTAAATTTTCAGCTGCAACGATATTCAATACCAACCTAATAGTAGTCAATTTCACAATTGGAGAAAAAAATTTATGTGAAGTCAATTTATTTCTTTTGCTAAAAACCTTTTACTACAAACCTTGCTTTGTACCTCTTGTTGCCATCAGGTTCTTCTTTGACCCACTACACCCACTTGTTCTTCAATGCCTTCTTCTCATCTGGTAATTGAGTTAACACCAAAGTTATGTTCTTCTCGAGTGAATCTAACTCATCTTGCATTGCTAACTGCCACTTAATAGAATTTTTAACCTGCATTGCTTCCAAAAAAAATTTCGGTTTGCCAGCGTCAGTCAAAAGCAAATAATGCAATGATGAAGAATATCTCTATAAAGGTTTAGGTGTTCTCCTACATTTTCTTAAAGTAGGTTTAGGTGTACATGATTCTTCCTTTGGTTTTTTTATCAGAGTTTACAGTAATAGTTTTAGGAATTTCAACTAGACACTCTTATAAACCGCATCCAATTCAATCTCTCTATTCTCCACCCTTTGTTTCTTCACACTAGATTCTATCATAAATTTGTCCTTATACAATATGTTTTCATTGAATATAATGTTAGCAGTTCCAATTATTTTTCTATTTTTGTTCATCCTAGAACTAATGGCCAAAATAATCAAACCATATCCAATGAAAATACATTTTTTAGCTTTTGCATTAAGTTTATCTCTATTTTTAGAATCAACGTGGACATATGAAACACAACCAAAAACTTTTAGATGCAAGAGATTTACCTTCTTTCCACTCCATTCTTCTTCTAGTAGTTTAAAATCAAATGGAATTGAAGGTCTTCTACTAATTAGATATGATGCTATGTTAATTGCATCCGCCTAAAATGTCCTAGATAATCCTACATGCAACTTCTTACTTCTTGCATGCTCGTTCAGAGTTCTGTTCATCCTCTTGGCAACTCCATTTTGCTGCGGTTTGTTGGGAACAATTCTTGTCATTCTAATTCCATTCTCTGCACAAAATTTCTTGAACTCCTTGCTATCATACTCACCACCATTGCCGAACCTTAGACATTTAATTGTCAAGCCGGTCTCATTCTCCACTTTAGCTTTCCATCTTTTAAAAGTAGCAAAAAGGTCAAATATATTTTTCAGAAAATAAACCCATACCTTTCTGATGGAGTCATCAATAAATATGACATAAAAGCGCAAGCCTCCAAGGGAATGCACAGGAGCTGGTCCCCACTCATCTATATACACCAACTCTAATTTTCCTTTCTTCGGTTCTTTCATAATCTTCAAAAAACTAACACGTTTTTGCTTGCCCAGAACACAATCTTCATATAGACCAATATCTATGGACTTCAGATCAGGCAGTTTTCCTTAAATGCTAACAACTTCATCCCCTTTTCGCTCATGTGCCAAAGCCTGTGGTGCCATAATTTGGAATTAGCTTCCGACTTAGCTACTACTATGAATTCTCTACTGCTTTTCAATCATGTACAGCGTTCCTAACTTTGTTCCCCTTGTTATAACCAAAATGCCTTTAACTATTTTCCAAGAACTATCCCTAAAAATAGATTTGTATCCCATGCTGTCTAATTGACTTATAGAGATTAGATTTCTCTTAAGTCTTGGAACATATCTGACATCATGTAACTTCCACTAATATCCATTAGTAGATTTTATGTAAACATCACCCTTGCCCATAATACCCAAAGGTTCATCATCAACAAGATAAACATTTTCAAATTTTCCAGCAATAAAATTGTGCATTAATTCATTGCATGAAGTAGAGTGAAATGATGCACTTGAGTCAAGAATCCAAGACTCAATTGGACTATCAATGCTCAAAATTAAGGCATCATTATCATGCATCTCTTCAAGGGTTGCATTCACATATTTCTCTTCCTCTTGATTTCAATCTCGATATTGAATTTTCTTCTTTGGGGCTCTATAATCTCGTTTCAGATGGCTCTTCTTTTTGCAATTCCAGAAATTTTTGTCACCACATGGTCTTGATTTTCTTCTCTCTCTAGACTTTAATCTACCAAGATACTGGTTTCGCTCTTGTTGATTACTTCTCCTTCTACCTTCAATATTTAAGGTAGAGCCCAAAAATTCACCCGATTCTCTTTTGCAAATATCCTCGCTAAGAATCAAATCTCCAATTGTTTGAAGCTTCAACTTTTTCTTACCAGAAATATTGCTCACTATAGTCATAGTTGCACTCCAAATTTCAAGTAGAGAAGATGAGAAAATTAGAGCCTTTACCTCGTCATCAAATTTGCTATCCATTGAACTCAACTGAGTCGTGATCATGTTGAATTCATTGATGTGATCTGTTATAGAAGCATCCTCATCTATCTTCAGATTGAAAAGATGATGCATCAAATATACCTTGTTTGATACAAAAGGCTTCTCATACATGTTGAACAACACCGCCATCAAGTCCACCGTTGTCGCCTCATTGGTGATGTTGAAAGCAATGTTTTGCATGTGAGACAAATCAAACCTAGAGCTTGTTGATCTAACAATTTTTGCTCTTCTTGCTTAATAGAATCTGGTTTTTCTCCAGACAGAGGATGATGCAAGTTCTTCTGCATAACATATTATTGATCTGCATCTTCCAAAAACCAAAGTTCTTGTCATTGAACTAATCGATCATCACTTTCCCTTTGTCCATATTCGCTCACATATTTAGCCAAAAGCAGGCTCTGATACTAGTTGTTAGTGTTGGAGAAATCTTTCCAGAATATTTTGAAGCTGACAAAACGTTTCTATCAGTCTAGTCTGGATATTTGCAGATCTTCTGTTTAGAGTCTGAAGACTTTCTGATCACCAGACTCAGCACTCAAGACTTAAGACTCAAGACTATTCTCATTGATAGTTTTTTTAATCCAGTGACGAAGGCAATCTAGAGCCGAAGTATTTGGTTGAGAATTTAGTCCTATTCTCTGGAGAAGATCTCTTGGCTGGATAAAAATAACGGATTCTTTTATTTGTAATCTAGATCGTTTGAAGATCCGATGGTCGACGAAATATTCTTGGAAGGTTCTATTATTGGAAACCAAGATCCTCATTGTATGGGTGAACATGATTGATGGGCTATCGTCAGGTTCCTTTAATAGCTCGAATGATCTTCTTAATTGATTCCGTCCAACAGGTAGATTGGAGGAATTCCTTTGGTAAGTGCCAACGGGTATGATGGCATAAAGGAGTATAAAAGGAAGACGTTCTAGTTGCTTTAGTGTATGATCGATAGAGAAATTCCATAATCTGAAGCACCTTGATTATTAGTCGATATATTTTGAGCGAAATTGTATACACAGAGAGTGTCTATACTTAGTGAGACCTTGAGCGAGCGTGGTAGATCATCTACACCGAGAAATCAAGGAAGATCAACGCTGTAACATCTCTTTGTTCATAGTGGAATCCAGCCAATACGCTGTCAGTGCAGAAGAGTGGACGTAGGCTTGAAATAAGCCGAACCACTATAAACCGCGTGTTCAATTTTCTCTTCCCTTCTCTCAGTCTTACTTTGATTATTGTTTGTCTCAAATCTATCAACTGTCTAGTATTGTGCAATTATCGAGAAAAAATCTTTTATATACCTATTCACCCCCCTCTAGGTACTTATACTAGCTATATCAATTGGTATCAGAGCCTATGTACTCACTTTATTTGAAGTGTTTTACTTCAGAGTAAAAGATCCATGGCTAATATGGTAGCACCAGGGCTGATGGAAGGGCAAAACAATACCAGACCACCCTACTTTGATGGAAAGGATTACAACATCTGGAAGAACAAGATGAAAGCCTTCCTACGATCAAAGGATCCTTTGGAATGGGACGTTGTAGAAAAAGGAATTACTCGTACAGCTGCATCAGTCTCTGAAAGAGGGAAAGAAACTATTGAGACCAGCGGAATGACTCAGGAAGAGATAATCAAGAGACAACCACTCGATGCAAAAGCAATTTACTCTTTATATTGTGCTTTGTCACCAACTGAATATAACAGAATATCTTCTTGTGTTACAGCAAAAGAAGTTTGGGACAGATTACATATCACCTATGAAGGAACAGATCGAGTGAAGGAAACCAGAATTAACATTCTCCTCGGTCAATATGAAGCCTTCAAAATGAAACCGGAGAATCTATAGCCGACATGTTTAGCCGTTTTACAGATATTGTCAATGGTCTTGAGAATCAAGGACAAAAAATTTCTGATCCCATGAAGGTAAACAAGCTACTGCTTGGATTCTCCAAGGATTGGAATCACATAAAGACTTCAATAAGAGAGACGGAAAGAATTATGCCACTATCCGTCGACGAGCTGATTGGAACTTTTCAGTCTTATGAAGTGGAACGAATTAATGAAGACGAAGATCCAAGAGGTAAGAAATCCATTGCATTAAAATCAAATGATGATTCTGATGATACAGATTCTGAAGATGATATGGACGATGAGGAGCTTGCTCTCATGATAAGAAGATTCAGAAAACTGAATAGAAAAGGAAGAATGTTCAACTCAAAGAAACAAAGTTTTCAAAGATAGCAGACCAAGTATGTTGATGATGAGGAACCAAACAAAGATGTAGTTTGCTTCGAATGTAAGAAAAAGGGACACATCGATCCAACCTGTCCTCTTCTGAAGAAGAAGAGAGGAAAAGCTGAAAAGTTTCGAAAAGCTCTCAAAGCCGAAACCTAGAGTGATACAGAGTGTGAAGAAAGTGATAATGAATATGCCAACCTATGTCTGATGGCACATTTAGACTCAAACTCAGATTCTGGATCAGACTCAGACAGTGAATTTGAGGCAAGTAATTTTTAAATTCCTATCAAAGTTTTTAAATACATTGATGAACTGTGTTTTAGTCTTAAGACTTCTCTCAAAAGAATTTCCGAACTTAAAAAGGAAAACTCAGCTCTAAAACAAAAGGAAAACGTTTTAGAAGAAAGAGTTAAAAGTTTAGACTTGAATGTTTCCACTCTTAAAGAAAATGAAGATAATCTTTTGAAAGAAAATGCTTTTTTAAAAATTGACTTATCAAATATTTCAAAGAAATTTTCGATAGGGTTCGAAAAACTTGAAAAAGTTCTTTCAGCTCAAAGACCTTACTTCAATAAGTCCGGTCTAGGCATGACAACAGAAACAATTCCTTTGATTGATTTTCCTAAAGTAAAAGAAAGAATTAAGAAAAGACCCTCGAGAGAGGCTTACAAAAATCATTTCAAGAAAGTTTTTGTAAAGTCTGTAGGACGAAATGCTCTCAGGTGTTCAAAGTGCAACAGTCCGGATCACTTTGAAAAAGAGTGTCCTATGGTTTGGAAACTTGTTAAGAAAGTATGGGCTAATAATGTTTATCTTACTAACTGTGGCATCCCGGAAATTCAAAGCCAAGCCTTAAGGTGTGTTAAAGGTCTTTAATTAGGTGATAGAATTTTATGGCTTATGCTTTAGCCAATTTGTCTTTTAATTTAAATGAATTATGCTTGTGATTGTGGAAATTCAAATTTAATAGATTAATGCTTGGCCATATGATTTAAATTTCAATAATTAAAAAAAATATATATCCCAAGACTTTGGCCAAGATAAAATTTGAATTTAGAAATATTAATTAAAAGGAATTAAAAAAAAAAAAAAAAAAGAAGGAGAAAATAGGGTTATTTTCGAAATGGGCCTTGGACCCATTAGCCTAAGTCTAGTGGGCCGAATGGCCGGCCCAAATGGAAGCCAAGAAGGATTTCGACTAGCCCAAGGGGGAATGGCCGGTTGGGCCTAAGCCCAAGCCCAATTAATTCAAAAACAAAAATTACAAGTGGCCAAAGGAAGAGCATGCATTGGTTGGTCATTAGGTGGATCAATCATTGCAAATGATGGGATATAAAAAGAGAGAGAGAAGAGGAGTGGCCGGTTCCTCTAGCTCCATTCGGTCGAGAGAAGTGAGAGGGAGAGAGAGATTTCGAGAGAAAGAGAGAGGAGGGACCGAGAGAGAGGAGGTGGAGCCGAGAGTTGCCGCCGCCCGTCCGCCGTACGTCCGCCTAGTCCGACCGCCGTACGCCGCCGTTCATCGCTGTTTGTTCATCTTGGAGGCAAGTGGGGTCCTTAACTTTTCTTGCATGTCTGTTTTGTTGGTTGCATGTTCGGTTTTAGGTGTGATTTGGGCGAAAAACCGAGGTAAGGGTTGGATGTGTTCAAGCTATGTGACTGTTTTCGTTCGGTTTGTGGTAGTCAGTATCTTAGTCGAGCTTGCATGTGTATTTGGAGTGCGATTTTGGCTTCGGTGTCTTCATGAAAGTTGAAGCTAATGTCTTGTAGTATGACATACTCGAATTTCATGGAAAACGATGGTGATATGTGGGGTCAAAAGCTCTGTTATACGGAGACCTCAGACCTGTGAAATCTTCACTGACCTTTTGTTGATTTCTTAGTTGCATGTTAATTTCTGTTGGAGATCTCACTTTGTTGTCTTCTTGAAAGTTGTAGGAAAAACCTTAATCTACAACATACTCAAATTTGAAGCAAAAATAACAAATATAACTTGGTGAATCGGTTAGATCTTGGAGATGGTTGATTCTGGTAAGGTGTACCGAGACACCCGAGACTTCATGGGTTAAAATGGTGACCCTAATCCGGTTATTTGACCTATATCCCTTCATGAAACTTGTACAGGACACATTTTTACATAACATACTTAAATTTCAGAAGGAACGAAAGATATTTGATGGGTGAAATCTAAGAAATACGGAGAAGTGTGTTCTGGACGAAACGGTAGTGGTTCCAGAATCTTCGTAGGGCTATGGAAATTAATCTAAAAGGAATTTGGATTAAAGTTCTAATGAAAAAGGTGCGAAAATGTGTTGGATATCACCCTGTAAAGTTTCGTAATTTTTGGATACCGAATGGATATTTTAATTGAATTTATTCGGAAACTGTGCAGTGGGTTTAAATCCGAGAATTTTAGGATGTTTTTGGAGGAAATATTGAAATTATAAGAAATTCAATTTGGTCACGAATTTTATATAAAATTGTGATCCTATTAGTGATTGTTTGAATATTATGATTTTGGGAAAATCATAAATATTAAATATTTATTTATGAAAATAAATAAATATAATAAAATAATAATAAAATAATAAAATAAAATAAAATAGATTTTTATTTGGCCATGGATTCAATTCCATTTGTGTGGCACTTGTGTGATGAGGTCTTTGTATATGCATTAAGTTGAAATACTTATGTGATTAAACTATGACATGTGCATGACATGTGAATTGAAATGCTTATGTGATTAAGTTATGACATGTGCATGACATGTGAATTGAAATGCAAGTGTGATATGTTTGATGCCATGCCAAATTTCCATGTTAAATTGAGATAAAAGAGAAATGTGGATGAGAATGAGGTTGTGGTGGAGGATGTTGTCTGGTGGCCTGGTGGCGTAATTCCAAAGATTCCCTGGGAGTTTCAAGATGCCCAGAATGTGGGGGGCCGGAAGCCCTGTCGGAGGTTTTTGCCCAAAGGGAGTGACTCGCGATGCCAGGATTGGGGTGCGAGATCCCCGGCTAGAAGCGTAAAGGCCGGAAGCCCTGTCAGAGGTTTTTGCCCGAAGGGAATGCCTCGTGATGCTAGTTGAGATGCGAGATGCCCGGAATGTGGGGGGCCGGAAGCCCAGTGGCCATGAGATGGCTGGAATGCTGGGATCCCTGTCGGAGGTTTCTGCCCGAAGGGATGATGATGATGGTGAATTTGATGATTTGAGAAAAGATAATGTGGGGATCAATTAATAAGTAAAAAGTGGAACTTGATCTATGATGTGATATGCATGGTGATGCATGGCTAATGATGATATGGCTAATGATGATGTGATATGCATGGTGATGCATGGCTAATGATGATGTGATATGCATGGTGATGCATGGCCAATGATGATGTGATATGCATGGTGATGCATGGCTATGCATGGTGATGCATGGCTGATGATGATATGATGATGTGATATGCATGGTGATGCATGGCTAATGATGATGTGATATGCATGGTGATGCATGGCTGATGATGATATGATGATGTGATAGGCATGGTGATGCATGGCTAATGATGATGTGATATGCATGGTGATGCATGGCGATGATGATATGATGATGTGATAGGCATGGTGATGCATGGCTAATGATGATGTGATATGCATGGTGATGCATGGCTAATAATGATGTGATATGCATGGTGATGGATGGTTAATGATGATGTGATGATAATGATATATGAGATGCCATGATGATGATATATATGCTATGACGATGCATGAATATGCTTGACATCAAAAAGATAAGCAATGCGTACATTGTATGATGGTATGCATGGTGCACTGAGTTGTTATTGGATTTCCCTATCTACTGAGTGGTTGTACTCACCCATTTTGGGGATAACATTTCAGATTAGCACTATGCCGCTACCTATTGTTTCGCGTGGGGTATTTTACGGTCTACCGTCTGATGTTGAGGTGGAGTGTACGGAGATAGATTGTCCCTCTGTGCCCGGATTGACGTTTATCCGAGTGCGATGCTTAGTTATGTATGATATCGGCCTGGCCGGGGGCCCCGTCATACAAGAGTTCTGTCGTGCACGTTCGACGCGATGGAGCGATGCGAGGGATGCCGCCGCCGCCACCCGACACACCGGGTTGGGTGTGAGACTGCGCGCAAGGAGTAGGAGCTAGATCACTTTTTGATGTAGATAGTTGATCTTTGGTGATGGGAGGGTTCGTGTTCATGTGATGTTAGGGGTTGGAGTTCCTTTTTGAGATTTTAGGTGGGACATGGCGAGTCTTAACCTTTCGGTTTTTGTACCGACCCGAAGGAAACCCCATCTCGCTATATGTATGTATGTAAGCAAAGCGTCAACGTTATTTATAGAATCGTGCTTTGTTAGTTGGTGTGTATTTGTATCATGGGGTAGAAGGGAGATGGATGACGATGTGAATTTTGCTTCCGCTATGAGTCGCGCATGGGACCGCTTTAAAAAAAAAAAAAAAAAATATAATGCACATAATCTGGTAAGGCTTAATTTAGCCAAGAGATAGAGACGGTAAAAGATGTAACACTGGCGCTGGTGACGACCTGCGAAGGGTTCGGGGTGTCACAGCCGCCCTTTTTGGTATCAGAGCGAATGGTTATAGGTGGAGTGATAAGGAGCCTTATTTGGAATTGAGGAACATGATGACAATACACACCATAGGATGTAAAGCGAAATAATTGAATAACGGGTGATGGATATTCACTCGTAGATCCCCAGTAGTTTATTTTGGATTGCCTTTGGGTGCCAGTAACATGTATATGTTACTTTTGTAGTGATAGTAATTGCTTTGAGTGGAGGCAGTGAGTCTCAGATTATTCATGAGGCAATGCTTGGAAATTGCGGGGAGAGTCATGGTGCGAGCCGGAAGTGCTCATCCATCGAGGGCTGAAGCCTGCTGCAAGGGCTGAACCCCGAATGGAAGATATCCTACGAGGCATTAGCCAATATTGGAAATCGATGGAGAGGCGGGCGCAAAGCAACAGCCGGGCGAACGCCGTACTCAAGGACTAGTGGAGCAGTTTTTTAAAGATGAAGCCACTTAAGTTTAATGGAATGGGAAGTCCCGAGGAGGCAAAGCAATGGATTGATGGAATGGAAAGAATTTTCCATTTGTTGGACTGCACCGATCTTTGAGAAAATAGTTTTAGCAGAGTACCAATTGGAGGGAAATGCGAAGTTTTGGTGGAGAGCTTCGAAGGATATAATCTTTCCACCAGGTATTGATGTGAACTGGGATGAGTTTGTTAGGGCTTTCAATAGGAAGCATTTCTCTGATTGTGCCAAGGATAGAAAGATTACTGAATTTGTTCAGCTAGAACAAAAGGGGTTGACTGTAGATCAGTATGAGGCTAGATTTTCTGAATTGTCTAGATATGCTCCTAGATTGATTGAGGATTAGGAAGAGAAGGCTAAGAGATTCCTGAAAGGGCTGAGGACTGACATTAGAAAGCAGCTAGTGCCTTTGAACATAAGATATTATAATGAGATTTATGAAAGGGCGCAGTTAGTGGAGCAGGAGTTGTTGAGGGAAAGGTCGGAATTTAAGAAACCGGTGAACTTTAGTGATGTGAGAAAAGGAAAGAGACCTTATTCTGGTCAAGGTCAGACCTGGAATGTGAAGAAGAAGGGAAATTTTGGAAATTTTGGAGGGGCAAGGAGTGGTCTGAACATAGGGAAAGCACCCTATCAGCCTGGACAACAGAAATGTTTTGGCTGTGGACAAGTGGGACATCTTAGGAGGAATTGCCCGCGAGAGAGGTCGCAAGTGAGTGTTGGCTCAGTGCGACAGGGATATCAGAGTGCTGTTAGGTCAAATCCGCTAGGAAATCCTCAGAGACCACCTGCACAAGGAAGGGTGTATGCGATCACCCAAGAGGAAGCGGAAGCTTCCAAAAATGTTATCTCAGGTACGATTCTTATTAATGGTGAAAAGGCATATGCATATTTGACACGGGTGCAACGCATTCGTTTGTGTCTGAAAGATATAGATGTTTGAATAAGATAGAAGTTATGCCTCTTGAGACGCCTCTTTGTGTTTCCACGCCTTTAAAGGATATGGTATTGTCTACGTTGGTGTGTGGAAATTGTAAGATATCAATGGGAGGAAAGGACATGGAAATAGACTTGGTTGTAATGGCTATGTATGATTTTGATGTTATTATAGGAATGGATTGGCTTCGTAAGTATCGGGCTAGAATGGATTGTTATAGAAGAGTGGTTCAATTTGTTTTACCTGACCAGTCTAGTTGTGAATTTCTAGGAGGTCAAACCCATTTTCCTGTAACTCTTATTTCGGCAGTAGAAGCATGTAAGTTACTTGACGAAGGATGTCAAGGGTACCTAGCCATAGTTAGAGATTATGCCGGGGAGGAGCCTAATCTCGAGGAAGTTCGTGTAGTTAACGAATTTCAAGATATATTTCCGAGGAATTGCTGGATTGCCGCGGAGCGGGAGATTGAATTTGAAATTGAATTAATGCCGGAATAGGACCAATATCAAAAGCTCCGTATAGAATGGCCTTAGTTGAATTGAAGGAATTAAAAGTGCAACTGCAAGAATTGCTTGATAAGGGATTCATTAGACCAAGTGCTTCACCTTGGGGTGCACCGGTCTTGTTTGTGAAAAAGAAAGATGGATCAATGCGCTTGTGTATTGACTATAGGCAGTTGAATCAAGTGACCACTAAGAATAAGTATCCTTTGCCTAGAATTGATGATTTATTTGACCAACTCCAGGGAAGTTCAGTTTTCTCTAAGATTGATTTGAGGTCGGGATATCATCAGTTGAGAATTAAAAATGAGGACATTCCTAAGACTGCGTTTAGAACTCGTTATGGGCACTATGAGTTCCTTGTTATGCCATTTGGATTGACTAACGCCCCTGCTGCATTTATGGATTTGATGAATAGAATATTTCAGCCTTACTTGGACCAATTTGTAATTGTGTTTATTGATGATATTTTGGTGTATTCGAAAGGGCCTAAAGAGCATGAGCAGCATTTGAGGATAGTTTTGCAGACTCTGAGAGAGCATAAGTTGTATGCTAAGTTTAGTAAGTGTGAATTCTGGTTGGATCGGATAGTATTTTTAGGACATGTGGTGTCAGGAAAAGGAATTGCAGTAGACCCGGCAAAAGTTGAAATGGTAGTGAATTGGCCGAGACCGACAACACCCCGAGATACGAAGTTTCTTAGGATTGGCTGGTTATTATAGGAGATTCATCGAAGGATTTTCAAGGCTAGCGGGACCTTTAACTAAATTGACCCGAAAGAATGTGAAGTTTGAGTGGAATGGAGAATGTGAAAGGAGTTTTCAGGAGCTCAAAAGGAAATTGACTTCAGCTCCAATTCTGACTATACCTACTGGACTTGATGGATTCACAGTGTATAGTGATGCATCTCACAAAGGATTAGGATGTGTTTTGATGCAGCATGGCAAGGTTGTAGCCTATGCATCCAGACAATTGAAACCTCATGAGCTAAATTACCCGACGCATGATTTAGAGCTAGTAGCTATAGTGTTTGCCTTGAAGATATGGAGACACTATTTGTATGGGGAAAAGTTTGAGATTTATACGAATCATAAGAGTTTGAAGTATCTGTTCTCACAAAAGGAGTTGAACATGAGACAAAGGAGGTGGATGGAGTTGTTGAAGGATTATGACTGTGAGATAAGATATCATCTAGGAAAAGCGAATAGAGTAGCAGATGCTCTTAGTCGAAAGTCGGCCGTAGAAATAGCTAGTTTGAGGATGGCAGAATGGAAATTGTTAGAATCTGTAGCAAATTCCGAATTTAAATTGGAAGTGGATTGTCTTACTGGTATGCTTAGTGCATTAAGGATTGAGCCAGAGATTATCCAGAAAATTAAGATTCTGCAAGAATCTGACCCAGAGATTTTGAAAGTGAAAGATGTTGTATCTTTAGAGAAAAGATCGGAATTTCAGATCTCTGATGATGGAATAGTGAGATGTCAAGGACGACTTTGTGTTCCCGACAATGAGGAATTGAGGAAGGAAATTCTGTCGGAGGCACATAAGAGTAATTATAGTATCCACCCAGGTAGTACAAAGATGTACAAAAATTTGCGTCAGCAATTTTGGTGGAATGGTATGAAGGTAGATACGGCTAAGTATGTTTCTCAATGTTTGACATGTCAGCAAGTAAAAGCAGAGCATCGAAAACCCGCAGGACTTTTGAGACCATTAGACATTCCTGAATGGAAATGGGAACATATAACGATGGACTTTGTGCAAGGATTGCCAAGGACATCAAGTAGTCATGATTCAATTTGGGTTATAGTCGATCGATTGACTAAGTCGGCGCATTTCTTAGCGATTCGCATGGATTACCCAATGGATAAGTATGCGGACATGTATGTAAGTCAAGTGGTACGCTTACATGGTGTTCCGGTGACCATTACTTCAGATCGGGATTCGAGGTTCACTTCGAATTTTTGGAAAAGTCTTCAAATTGCGTTAGGATCTAAGCTTCAGTTTAGTACTGCTTTTCATCCTCAGACAGATGGTCAATCAGAAAGAGTGATCCAGATATTAGAGGATATGTTAAGGGCTTGTGCAATCGATTTCAAAGGAAATTGGGATGAAAGATTGCATTTGGTAGAGTTCGCCTATAATAATAGTTTTCAGAAGAGTATAGGCATGTCACCTTATGAAGCATTATATGGAAGGAGATGTAGGACTCCTGTCTGTTGGAGTGAAGTAGGTGAAAGGAAGTTGACAGGACCTGAAATGGTACAAGTTACCGCTGAAGCTGTCGATATTATCAGGGAAAGACTTAGAGCAGCTCAGAGTAGACAGAAAGGTTACGCAAATAGACGTAGGAGGCCTTTGGAATTTAGTGTAGGAGATCATGTATTCCTTAAGGTATCTCCAATGAAAGGAATATCTCGATTTGGGAAGAAGGGTAAGTTAAGCCCTAGATTTGTCGGACCTTTTGAGATACTTGAGAAAATAGGAGATGTGGCTTATCGTTTAGCGTTACCTCCTAAGTTAGGAAATCTGCACGATGTGTTTCATGTATCGATGTTGAGGAAGTACCAGCCGGATCCTGGTCACATACTCAATCATGAAGCCATCAAAATGGATGAGAAAGTAAGGTATAGTGAAGAGCCTGTGCAGATACTAGATCGAAAGGAGCAAATTCTTAGGACCAAAAAGATCCCATTGGTTAAGGTGTTATGGCGACATCATGACGTGGAGGAAGCCACATGGGAAAGTGAGGATCAGATGAGGGAAAAGTATCCTTATTTATTTCAAGAAGGCGCGAGTAGTGCTTGAATTTCGAGGACGAAATTGTCTAAGGAGGGGAGAATTGTGGCATCCCGGAAATTCAAAGCCAAGCCTTAAGGTGTGTTAAATGTCTTTAATTAGGTGATAGAATTTTATGGCTTATGCTTTAGCCAATTTGTCTTTTAATTTAAATGAATTATGCTTGTGATTGTGGAAATTCAAATTTAATAGATTAATGCTTGGCCATATGATTTAAATTTCAATAATTAAAAAAAAAATATATCCCAAGACTTTGGCCAAGATAAAATTTGAATTTAGAAATATTAATTAAAAGGAATTCAAAAAAAAGAGAGGAGAAAATAGGGTTATTTTCGAAATGGGCCTTGGACCCATTAGCCTAAGTCTAGTGGGCCGAATGGCCGGCCCAAATGGAAGCCAAGAAGGATTTCGACCAGCCCAAGGGGAATGGCCGGTTGGGCCTAAGCCCAAGCCCAATTAATTCAAAAACAAAAATTACAAGTGGCCAAAGGAAGAGCATGCATTGGTTGGTCATTAGGTGGATCAATCATTGCAAATGATGGGATATAAAAAGAGAGAGAGAAGAGGAGTGGCCGGTTCCTCTAGCTCCATTCGGTCGAGAGAAGTGAGAGGGAGAGAGAGATTTCGAGAGAAAGAGAGAGGAGGGACCGAGAGAGAGGAGGTGGAGCCGAGAGTTGCCGCCGCCCGTCCGCCGTACGTCCGCCTAGTCCGACCGCCGTACGCCGCCGTTCATCGCTGTTTGTTCATCTTGGAGGCAAGTGGGGTCCTTAACTTCTCTTGCATGTCTGTTTTGTTGGTTGCATGTTCGGTTTTAGGTGTGATTTGGGCGAAAAACCGAGGTAAGGGTTGGATGTGTTCAAGCTATGTGACTGTTTTCGTTCGGTTTGTGGTAGTCAGTATCTTAGTCGAGCTTGCATGTGTATTTGGAGTGCGATTTTGGCTTCGATGTCTTCATGAAAGTTGAAGCTAATGTCTTGTAGTATGACATACTCGAATTTCATGGAACAATATGGTGATATGTGGGGTCAAAAGCTCTGTTATACGGAGACCTCAGATCTGCGAAATCTTCACTGACCTTTTGTTGATTTCTTGGTTGCATGTTAATTTCTGTTGTAGATCTCACTTTGTTGTCTTCTTGAAAGTTGTAGGAAACACCTTAAGCTACAACATACTCAAATTTGAAGCAAAAATAACAAATATAACTTGGTGAATCGGTTAGATCTTGGAGATGGTTGATTCTGGTAAGGTGTACCGAGACACCCGAGACTTCATGGGTTAAAATGGTGACCCTAATCCGGTTATTTGACCTAGATCCCTTCATGAAACTTGTAAAGGACACATTTTTACATACCATAATTAAATTTCAGAAGGAACGAAAGATATTTGATGGGTGAAATCTAAGAAATACGGAGAAGTGTGTTCTGGACGAAACGGTAGTGGTTCCAGAATCTTCGTAGGGCTATGGAAATTAATCTAAAAGGAATTTGGCTTAAAGTTCTAATGAAAAAGGTGCGAAAATGTGTTGGCTATCACCCTGTAAAGTTTCGTAATTTTGGAGACCGAATGGATATTTTAATTGAATTTATTCGGAAACTGTGCAGTGGGTTTAAATCCGAGAATTTTAGGATGTTTTTGGAGGAAATATTGAAATTATAAGAAATTCAATTTGGTCACGAATTTTATATAAAATTGTGATCCTATTAGTGATTGTTTGAATATTATGATTTTGGGAAAATCATAAATATTAAATATTTATTTATGAAAATAAATAAATATAATAAAATAATAATAAAATAATAAAATAATAAAATAATAAAATAGATTTTTATTTGGCCATGGATTCAATTCCATTTGTGTGGCACTTGTGTGATGAGGTCTTTGTATATGCATTAAGTTGAAATACTTATGTGATTAAACTATGACATGTGCATGACATGTGAATTGAAATGCTTATGTGATTAAGCTATAACATGTGCATGACATGTGAATTGAAATGCAAGTGTGATATGTTTGATGCCATGCCAAATTTCCATGTTAAATTGAGATAAAAGAGAAATGTGGATGAGAATGAGGTTGTGGTGGAGGATGTTGTCGGTGGCTGGCGGCGTAATTCCGAGAGATTCCCGGGAGTTTCGGGATGCCGGAATGTGGGGGCCGGAAGCCCCTGTCGGAGGTTTCTGCCCGAAGGGAGTGACTCGCGATGCCGGGATTGGGGTGCGAGATCCCCGGCTAGAAGGGTAAAGGCCAGAAGCCCCGTCGGAGGTTTCGCCCGAAGGGAATGCCTCGTGATGCTAGTTGAGATGCGAGATGCCGGAATGTGGGGGCCGGAAGCCCGGTGGCCATGAGATGGCTGGAATGCTGGGATCCCTGTCGGAGGTTTCTGCCCGAAGGGATGATTATGATGGTGAATTTGATGATTTGAGAAAAGATAATGTGGGAATCAATTAATAAGTAAAAAGTGGAACTTGATCTATGATGTGATATGCATGGTGATGCATGGCTAATGATGATGTGATATGCATGGTGATGCATGGCCAATGATGATGTGATATGCATGGTGATGCGTGGCCAATGATGATGTGATATGCATGGTGATGCATGGCCAATGATGATGTGATATGCATGGTGATGCATGGCTAATGATGATGTGATATGCATGGTTATGCATGGCTGATGATGATATGATGATGTGATATGCATGGTGATGCATGGCTAATGATGATGTGATATGCATGGTGATGCATGGCTGATGATGATATGATGATGTGATAGGCATGGTGATGCATGGCTAATGATGATGTGATATGCATGGTGATGCATGGCTAATAATGATGTGATATGCATGGTGATGGATGGTTAATGATGATGTGATGATAATGATATATGAGATGCCATGATGATGATATATATGCTATGACGATGCATGAATACGCTTGACATCAAAAAGATAAGCAATGCGTACATTGTATGATGGTATGCATGGTGTGCGAGTTGTTATTGGATTTCCCTATCCGCCGAGTGGTTGTACTCACCCATTTTGGGGATAACATTTCAGATTAGCACTATGCCGCTACCTTTTCATTTCGCGTGGGGTATTTTACGGTCTACCGTCGATGTTGAGGTGGAGTGTACGGAGATAGATTGTCCCTACGTGCCTGGATTGACGTTTATCCGAGTGCGATGCTTAGTTATGTATGATATCGGCCTGGCCGGGGGCCTGTCATACAAGAGTTCTGTCATGCGTGCACGTTCGACGGGATGGAGCGATGCGAGGGATCTTGCCGCCGCCACCACTTGACACACTTTGGGTTGGGTGTGAGACTGCGCGCAAGGAGTAGGAGCTAGATCACTTTTGATGTAGATAGTTGATCTTTGGTGATGGGAGGGTTACGTGTTCATGTGATGTTAGGGGTCGGAGTTCCTTTTTGAGATTTTAGGTGGGACATGGCGAGTCTTAACCTTTCTGGTTTTTGTACCGACCCGAAGGAAACCCCATCTCGCTATATGTATGTATGTAAGCAAAGCGTCAACGTTATTTATAGAATCGTGCTGTTAGTTGGTGTGTATTTGTATCATGGGGTAGAAGGGAGATGGATGACGATGTGAATTTTGCTTCCGCTATGAGTCGCGTATGGGACCGCTTTAAAAAAATAATAATAATAATGCTGTAATCTAGTAAGGCTTAATTTAGCCAAGAGATAGAGACGGTAAAAGATGTAACACCGTATTTGGTGACGACTGCGAAGGGTTCGGGGTGTCACACTAACACCAAAGGACCCAAGACAATTTGGGTACCAAAGAAAGCTTGAGACTCTCTTTTAAATGCAGGTCTCCGTCAAGAAAAAGGTAAAGTGGTATCTTGACAGCGGATGCTCAAGACACATGACAGGAGACTCAAATTGCTTCATAAAACTTGTTCAAGTAAATGGTGGAAAAGTTTCATTTGGAGGAAACTTGATAAAGGAAGTATTGTGGGATTTGGAACTGTGAAAATTGGAAATCTCACAATAAGTAATGTTTCCCTAGTGGAAGGACTCAATTACAATTTTCTCAGCATTAGCCAATTGTGTGATACTGGTTTTAAGATCTTCTTTCAAGAAGGAACATGTTCTGAAACTAGTAAAGACTCTACTCAGTCTTTCATGGGTTGAAGATATGGAAATATCTATCTTCTGGATGTGAAACCAAATGAATCGCAATGCCTAATCTCAATTCAAGACGAAGCAAGCTTATGGCACAGAAAGCTTGGTCATGTCAACATGAAGCAATTAGCCAAAATCTCATCAAAGCAGCTTGTTCGAGGTCTACCCAAATTACCATTCCAAAAGTCCGATCCATGCACACCATGTATTCTGGGAAAGCAGGTAAGAAATTCATTTAAGCCAATAAATCATGTCTCTACTAATCATGTACTACAGTTGCTGCATATGGATCTCTTCGGTCCAACCAGAACCCGAGCATTGGAGGTAAGAAATATTGCCTAGTAATTGTGGACGATTACTCCCGCTTTACTTGGGTATATTTCCTTGCAAGTAAGTCGAAACCTTCTCGTATTTTGAAAAATTTGCTAAAAAGGTTCAAAATGAAAAATGATGTGTTATCTCAATTATAAGAACAGATCATGGAGGTGAATTTGAAAATCAAGATTTTACAAAATTTTGTGATGAATCTGGCTTTAAGCATGTGTTCTCCTCTCCATATACTCCTCAGCAAAATGGGGTTGTGGAAAGAAAGAATAGATCTCTTCAAGAAATGGCTAGAACTCTTTTAATTGAAAGTAAAATTTCTTCATGATTTTGGGCTGAAGTTTGTTTCAACGGCGTGCTATATCATCAATAGAGTCTTCTTAAGACCTATTCTAGAGAAAACCCCTTATGAGTTATTCAAAGGTAAGAAGCCAATTGTTTCATACTTCCATGTGTTTGGTTGCAAATGCTTTATATTGAAAAATGCAAAAGATCGAGTTGGTAAGTTTGAAGAAAAATCAGATGAATGCATCTTCCTTGGATATTCTACATCAAGCAAAGCCTACAGAGTCTATAACAAGAAGAGCCAGTCTGTGGAGGAGTCAATGAATGTCAAATTTCAAAACTCTACGCAAGATGAATCCAGTCAGACTCATTATGAAGAGTTTGAACCTGCTCCAGACCCTCCAAAGCTTACAACTCAAGAAGCATCTCAGACTCTGGAAGACCAGCATCAAGCTGTTCATGAAGATTCAAATAAAGAAAGAGATCATCAACTAGACAAATCAACCGAAGAATGGAAGCATAAGTCCAGTCATCCCAAAGATCTCATTATCGACGAAATTAATGAAGGAATTCGCACGAGAACCAAAAAAGACGTGAAGAGTCTAGTCTTTGTGGCTCTCATTTCTGAAATTGAACCAAAGAGCATAGAAGAAGCTTTATCGATGAAAGCTGGATTGAAGCTATGCAAGAAGAGCTCGACAGTTCAACATTAATGATGTCCGGGAATTGACATCTAAACCAAAGGTAAAACTGTTATTGGAGCTAAATGGGTGTTCGGGAACAAGATGAATGAAAAAGGAAAAGTCGTACGAAACAAAGCAAGACTCGTGGCCAAAGGATATACGCAAGAAGAAGGAATAGACTATGATGAGACTTACGCACCAGTAGCAAGGTTAGAAGCTATTCGACTATTACTTGTGTTTGCTTGTTATAAAAATTTCAGGTTATTCCAAATGGACGTCAAAAGTGCCTTCCTAAATGGATTTATCCATGAGGAAGTTTATGTGGAACAACCACCTGGGTTTGAAAACCCAAAGAAGCCAGACTCAGTCTTCAGACTGAAAAATGCCTTGTATGGTTTAAAGCAAGCACCTCGAGCTTGGTACGACAGACTAAGTAAGTTTTTAATACAGAATGGTTTTGTCAAAGGTAAAGTAGATACTACTTTATTTATCAAAAATGAAAACAAAAGCTTTTTACTTGTTCAAATATATATGGATGATATTATTTTTGGATCATCTAATGAAAGTCTGTGCAAGAAATTTTCTAAGTCTATGCAGGATGAGTTTGAAATGAGTATGATGGGAGAGTTAACATTCTTTCTTGGTCTTCAAGTAAAGCAATTGAAGGAAGGAACTTTTATTTATCAAGAAAAATATGCTAATGATCTTGTCAAAAGGTTTGGATTGGAAAATTGCAAAAAGACCGACATACCGATGTCAAGTTCTTTGAAGATAGACAAAGATGAAGAAGGGAAGAAAGTTGATCAAAAGCTGTACAGGAGTATCATTGGTTCGTTCTTTATCTTACTTGCTTCTAGACGACATTTTGTTGAGTGTTTGCATCGTGCTAGGTTTCAATCGGATCCTAGAGAATCCCATCTCGGTGCTGCGAAATGTATTATCAAATACGTTGCTTCATCTTCAAGCATCAGTCTTTGGTATCCTAAAAAGGAAGAATTTAATCTTAAGGATATTGAGACGCGAGATCGGCTGGTTGCGAGTCGATAGAAAGAGCACTTCGGGAACTTGCCGGTTGCTTGGAAGCGAGGACAATGTCTTGGTTTTCAAGAAAACAAAGCAACGTGGCTCTCTCAACAACAGAAGTAGAGTATGTAGCTCTTGGAAGTTGCTGTTCGCAAATTCTATGGATAAAACAACAGCTACAAGACTTTGGAATTGAAGACTCATGCACAGAGATTAGATGTGACAACACCAGCGCAATCAATCTCACTAAAAATCCAATCCTTCACTCAAGAGCAAAGCATATAGAGATTCGACATCATTTCATTAGAGATCATGTTCAAAATGGAGAAATCTCGATTTAATTTGTTGATTCAAAAAATCAATTAGCGGATATATTCACAAAGCCTTTGGAGAAAAATCAATTCGATTTTATCCGTTCAGACTCAACATTTTGAAGCTTGAGGAAGTTAAAGTCTAGAGACTCTCCAACCCTCGGACTCGAGACATTCATGGTTATAGGCGTATGTTGTTATTATATTCAAACTCGAAAAGGTACGATCTTTAGTTCGGTTAATTTATAATTTCCGTGAAAAACAGAATCTTGTCTTTTCAAAAGGATTAACTTCTATTTGGCAGTTATTGATTTTAAAAAGAGGTGTCATTCACTTTCCTTGTGCTTGATTGATCTTTCCTTTTTAAAAGCGAGTTATATATATACAGTTTTCTTTTTCGCCTAAACTTCAAAACCCTAAAAGACATTCTCCTCCCAATCCTGTCTCTACTTCGTGTTAATCTTTGAGAAAGTTGTCATCTTTTCTTGGGAAAGCGAGTAAAGGAATCTTTCAACGACAAGGAAGGATGTCTTCTTCGAGGAAGTCTTCAAGAATCGCGAACAGGGGACTATAGAGAATGAGGGAGGGGCCTACCCATTTCGATCTCACGAAGAAGAAGATTTATCGAGTCGGCAACGAGCCCGATTCACTCTCCACCACGTCACTCAACACCATTTACCCCACAAGGTGCGGGTCAACAACCAGAGGAAGAAATAATCGAGGACGCAGACCCTGCAAGAGTCCAAAAACCCTATTTTATTTACAAGCTCTATTGTGCGATGAAGAGCATTGGGACTCCGCTGAACTACGTAGATGATTTCCTTAAAGATAAGAATTATGGGAATGAGTATATCTTTTTGCGACGAATGGAGGATTTGGGAATTGCTTCCAAAGGAAAGGCTGAGGAAGCACTTGCGAACATTCCAAGTGACCCTCGTATATCGTAACCAAATCCGACTGACGGGAACGATGATGATAAAATGTTCAGTGAATTTCAACCTAGAATGGGTGTTGCTGCGAAGGTGAAGGGAAAAAGAATGGAGTTGTTTAAATCGAAGGAACATGAGAATCTGTTCTTGGTTTGTTAAAACGAGGGTGATAAACCCTAGGAGTGTTGATTTCGATTTCTTGGATGCTATTAATGTGAACTTAAGGGATAAGTTCAATCTGCTTCAACTTGAGCAATTTTGCTCCGATACAACAGACGGTTATGTGCAATTGACAGCATACTTCTATTCGAATATTAGCTTTTTAGATGCGAATAGAATATCATTCAGTGTTCGAGACCAGGACCATGTGATAGATGTGGACATGTTGGCTGACATAATTGGAGTTGAAAGAGGACGCTATCAATCGATCAAAGTTTCAATTGCTCGTGCCTCATTGGAGCTTGTCAAAGATAGGGATACATAGGGAAGAATTACATATTCAAGGATGTGTGCCATCAACATCTTGCTTCAAAAAATTGTGATCAACTGTATCAGGCCGAAGTCTACATCCAAGACTGACGTGTCTAATTCCGAGGCAAAATTGATGTACGCGATTAACTCAGGGAAGAAGTTCTCTCTCCCTCACACCATTCTCTTTCACATGTACAGAGCAATGGCGAAGGACAAGGGCCAATTGCCTTACCTAGGTCTGGTGACTAAGATCTTCAGACACTTGAATATTGAACCTCCACATACTCTTTGTGTTCGACCATGCGAAAAAATGGTGGTAGGTTTTAAAATGCTGACAAAAATGCGTCTGAAAGAGCTTGCTAAGGCAATGGAGAAGTTCGAGTGAAGACTCCGGTACCTTCTGCTTCAAAGAGAAAAGGGAAGGAGCCCATTGGTGCCCCATCCAAAAAGAAAAGAACTCTCATCTTGGAGGATGAAGATGAAGATGAAGATCTCACTATCTCTGCATTGATAAGGACCATACGTTCTGTACTTGAATCGACGGAACATCATAAGAAAGGGAAAGAAGCAGAGGAAAGAGAACAGAGAGAAGAAGAGGAGCAAGCAAAGAACAGAGAAGCAGAGGAGCAGCAAGAGAAAGAGAAAGAAGCTGAAGAAGAAGGAGAAGCGAGAGAAAGAAAAGTCTGCGAGATGAAGCCGGAGAAAAGGGAATCTAGATCTTGAAGAGCCGACCATCACTCTTCCCCATTTGAGGTCCTAGAGGCGGGGAGATGGTGAGCAAGGAAGGACTACACCACATGCTGTCAACAGTGAAGGTGTAAGACGCTCACCAACAGATCCAAAAGATTTTCAGGCTTCTCAAATGCCTGAAGAAGGACATGATACGTCAACACCAAATCTGCAAGATTATACAGATTCTCCATCGTCTGCATTCACTCCATCCGAGAGAGCAAATGCGAGCACATAGATGGACAATATAGCAGATTTTCGTCGTATCCTTGATGTTCTTCTGGAAATGCAGGATCAAATCTATGCTCTGGACTGTGAACTTCAAGTCATGAAGAATGCTGGACAAGCATCTTCTGGTACCCTACGCGGATCAAATGAAAGACTTCGCTCTTCAAATTCAAGCCAATGCCAAAGGAGAAGAGGTGGCTCATCTAAGGGAAGACTTGAAGAGGCTGGAAGGCATCGTACAGTCGATGGGAAATTTCCAAATTGTGCGCATTCCTAAGGAGACTTGACTCTTTTCTCACCTTTTTAATGATGACAAAAAGGGGGAGAATTGCAATTTGAACTTTAAACTTTGACTTTAAATTTCTTTTGTGTGTTTGAATGTTTGTTTTTGAGTATGACTTGGGTGAACTTGGGTGTGAACTTGAATTTGATTGACTTGGGTGTAGATTTTGATGCTTGGCTGTTTGCATTTATATCAAGTGTTGTTGTATGGTATTACTCATGAAAGACTAACCAATTTTCTATGGATGCAGAGTCTGGTTGATTTATTAATCTTTATGAGACAGCCATATTGCTTGAGTAATGATTTTGCAGGTCAAAGTTGTTTAAATCTACAGGAAAGTTTTGTCACCATCAAAAAGGGGGAGATTGTTGGAGAAATCTTTCCAGAATATTTTGAAGCTGACAAAATGTTTCTATCAGTCTAGTTTGGATATTTGCAGACCTTCTGTTTAGAGTCTGAAGACTTTCTGATCACCAGACTCAAGACTCAAGACTCAAGACTATTCTCATTGACAGTTTTCTAATCCAATGACGAAGGCAATCTAGAGCTGAAGTATTTGGTTGAGGATTTAGTCATATTCTCTAGAGAAGATCTCTTGGCTAGATAAATATAACGGATTCTTTTATTCGTAATCTAGATCGTTTGAAGATTCGATGGTCGACGAAATATTCTTGGAAGGTTCTATTCTTGGAAACCAAGATCCTGATTGTATGGGCGAACATGATTGATGGGCTATCGTTAGGTTCCTTTAATAGCTCGAATGATCTTCTTAATTGATTCCGTCCAACGGGTAGATTGGAGGAATTCCTTTGGTAAGTGCCAACGGGTATGATGGCCTAAAGGAGTATAAAAGGAAGACGTTCTAGTTGCTTTAGTGTATGATCGATAGAGAAATTCCAGAATCTGAAGCACCTTGATTATTAGTCGATATATTTTGAGAGAAATTGTATACACAGAGAGTGTCTATACTTAGTGAGACCTTGAGCGAGTGTGGTAGATCATCTACACCGAGAAATCAAGGAAGATCAACGCTGTAACATCTCTTTGTTCATAGTGGAATCCAGCCAATAGGCTGTCAGTACAGAAGAGTGGACGTAGGCTTGAAATAAGCCGAATCACTATAAACCGCGTGTTCAATTTTCTCTTCCCTTCTCTCAATCTTACTTTGATTATTGTTTGTCTCAAATCTATCAACTGTCTAGTATTGTGCAATTATCAAGAAAAATCTTTTATATACCTATTCACCCCCCTCTAGGTACTTATACTAGCTATATCAGTTAGTAAGGCAAATATACAAAGAGAAAAAATAAAGAAGAAAAACAAGCCATAATTTTTACGTGGAAAACCCTTTCCAAAATCAGGAGGGAAAAATTACGGTGCCACACTAGGCAATTTCTCTACTATCACTATCAGTGTTACAAGCTCTGGGGTTATAAGCTTCAATGTTACAACTATAAAATATATTGTCCCTATATATAGTAGGAGTTTAGGGTGTACATAATTAAGATGGAAATTACATGTATGCCATTAGCAATAGTAAAAGTCCTATTATCTACTTTAACATAAGAGGATGAGTGATTTACGGGGAAGTGTCTACCCCCAGCAAACTGTTTCCGCACTTAGACATTATTTTTTCTCTATCAAACTCCACGACTCCATCAACGAATTCCATAGCTCCAACAGACTTCCTTATACCCACAAGTTCTAGTAGGGAACACCTTATTGTCTTTGAGAAAGCATACTCAAAAAGCAAATGTTGGCTAGATTCAAGCATAGATGAGCTTAAGAAACAAGGATCCACTATAGAGGCCCCATTTTTTCATCCTCTCAAAGGTCTGCAGCATGTTCAAGATTGCTAATCAAGCAACGAAATAGAAACCAAATCATTGTATGACATACAACCTCTGGCCTTTTCTCTCTAACCGGGTCTTGAGCATCAATCCGAGTAAAGCAACCCGATGCATTTCCAGTGAACATCTCTTTAGCAATATGACAAGGATAAAGTGTCTCAGATAAAGCTGTCTTGTATTTGCACCAAGACTTATGATCTTGTTGGAGGCAAAACCAGCTCTTCCCTAATTAATGATAGCAGCTACCAAAGAGTTGACATATCTAGAGTCGTAAACACCCTCTGAAAATGCCATGAGGGTGCCATGATCACACCACAAATGAAAGTGCCCTGTATATTGCCAATCACAGGTCGAGTATGTAGCTTAAGAAGGGACCTAAGCCGCTTTCTTCATGCATAGGTAGAATCTATTTCAACAAGTGACCATTAACCCGACTAACCCAAATGGACCCTGTTTTTAGCAACTAACTTCCGGAGATTCCTGAGAATGCAAGCTTTATTCCATGCCTCCAGTTTCATCAAGGCTATAATCCACCTTCATATTTTGGTGTGCAACTGTGATCCCAAGACTCCTTAAGAGTCGTTCTCCCTCAAGATTTCATTCCCACAAAATTAACAGATTATAATCATTGCTTAACTGAGCCTTCCTGCATAGCTAAGCTGTCTCACAGTCCAAGCACTCATTCTTTGAGTAATTTTATCCACTAGAGGGCTTAAAATCCTTGTCACTCAATGTCGTGACCTAACTTCGGGTGAACCACCTAGGGTTTGGCTATGGCTAATGGATTACTAAGCCATACCAATTCGCGACTTAGGTTCAAGTTCTTAACATGCCATTGATTTTTCAATTAGGAGTTGCCACTAATCTATTTTTGGTGGGTCGATTAGAAACCCAAGTAAAGTAATGGGAGATTTACTTTACTCCAGCGAACTAGAGATTTATGGGTTCGGGGACTTGATTACGCTAGATTCCTCTAATGCCCTTTCGGTACCTTTCTCTTTTATTTTGAAAAAAATATGTTTTGCAGGCAGTTTGAATTGATTTTAATTTACTACCCTAATATGTGAGGTGATCATGCGGGTACGCAATCCACCAATTTAACACCCAAATAAAGCAATAAATAAGTTATGGGACTTATCTCAAAGCAATGAAAGCATCTGTAATGTTAGATTAGAATTCATATCAACAGTCCTAGATATGATTTCTAATTAACATGCAATTACTTTATTTTTTTGCTTTCATTTATTTAATGGGAATCATGTTTTATGCAATGCATGCTACTAATCTAACATGAAATGATATGACATAGTAATATGACTTAAACTATATGACGTAAGTATAATATTTTTGCATTTTCTTAATAAGCATGCAATCTATCCTAGAGAATGAAATTAATTTATTCTAAGACAATTTTTTTGGTATTTTTACATGAAGTTCGAATTTAAGAAAAAAAAAAAAAGTCTATCTAGATTAAGATATCATCCAACTTATATTTGGAATTAGGTTGGGCCAAATCCTAATTTAAACTAGAACGTTATCTTAACTAAGTAATCCCTAACCTAAAATGCAACCTATCTAGGAAAAATTATCTAAACTTATAATTAATTAGAAAATAAAATTAAACAAGCAATCTTATCCTAATATGCAATGACGTGCAAAGAATACCCTAATTCTAGTTTTTTTTTTTTTCTTTTTATTTTTTTATGAGAATCGAAATTAAAATTGTCAAATAATTAAACGTGCAATTTAAATTAATGGACGAAAATCTAACACCCTAAATTAATGTTTTTGGTATTTTTATTTAAGAAACTCGAAATAAATAAATTTCCTATTCTAAATATGCAAAATAACCCTAAAACAAGTAATATTCTAACATGAACTTAATCTAACTCAAATATATTTTTTCAATTTTTCTTTTACGGGAGTAATCAAATAAAAGGCATCAAGAATAGCACGCCAACAATACATGTAAGACATGATCGATATTAAAATCTAATAAATTGATGAATCATATCTCGTGCACGAGATCGGATTGGCCAATTTTCAACAAAATCATGAATTGTATCTCGAGCGTGAAATCGGATTGGTGATTTTTCTATGCAATTGTGAGTCGTATTTCGGGCACGAAATCGGACTATCAATCATATGCACGTTGTGAAATTAGGAAGATTAATTCCTAATTTTTTAAAAAGAACCTAATCGGTCTTTTGTGGATATGATAGCATCATTCAAATATTCACATGAGGTAATGATTCCACAAATTAGGCAATAAAGATGTATGAAAACCAAATTAAACAAGATCCTTACCTAATTTTCGATATCGCATGAATAGCGTTTTTGGATTCGAAGGGAGGACAAAACGTGGTGATGGTCAGTCAGCGAGGCGCCAGCATTTGGAGTTTCGGCGAGGGGCAGTAGGGCGCGGGGCGAGGGGGGCAGCTGGAGTCACAGGTGCTGCAACAGGGGTGGCCGGCGCAGATGACGGTAGGGGCGGCTGCTGCAGGCATTGCTAGAAAAAGGGGGAGACTCGGAGCGGCGTGCAGGGGATTGGCGTTTGGAGCTTCAGCCGCTAGTGTTGACAGTAGCGGTGGCAAGTGCAGGGGGTCGGCGTTCCAGCATTGCAGGGCGGGGCTTGCTAGCGGTGCTCACGGTTTCTGTAGGTTGAGGTGTGGTGAGGGGGCAGCCGGGAGCGTGGTTGCTGTGGCAGCTGCAGCGGGGGCGACAGGGGGTGTGTGGAGACGCAGTGGAATGGAGTTGGAGGTGCAGTGACCGGCTCAGGCTCTGTCGGCATCGGGAGCAGTGATGGCGGGACAGAGCTTCGGACAGCTGTGGGGCGGCGGAGGATCGGACTGCTGGTAGTGCTCGCGAGTTCTGCAGGTGGAGGCGCGGCAGTGGTGCTGGCATGGTGGTGGTGCTCGAACGGCTAAAGGGGGGCGGTGGCGCGGCGATGCTGAGCAGGGGGTCAGTCATGGCGGCGGAGGGATATGCGAAGGAGAAAAACAGTTCCTTTGTTTTTCTCCCTCACACGTCCCCTCACACGTCTCTCTACCGTACATCTCTTAGAATTTCAAAACCCCACCTTTTGTATTGACTTTAACCCAAAGAAAAACCCAAAAAAAAAACCAAAAAAAAAAAAAAAAAAAAACTCCCTATGAAGCGATCAAAAGTGAAGCCCCCCTTGGGATTGTCTTCTTCCCTCTTATCTATATGTGTCAATCCTGTTTGTAAAAGGCAAGAGATATCTTGGGCTGGCGTGAATGAAATCCACCACTTGATATTCTCAATATTATGCTCAACCCCTATTAGTACGTAAATCTCCCACTTCCCTTGGAGTCATTGCTGAATATTTCCCTCGAATAATTAGAAAATCCCATTGAATTTGCCTTTTCTTTCTCCACCGCCATACACACATGCACCAATCTCCTTTCTTGATTATCCCTTACTTTGTTGGTCAAATTTTCCTTTTATGCTCTTGAACGAATATTGACACAATATTTATTTTGGTCTTGTTCTAATTGTGAATTTCCCCCCAAATATTTGACAAAGATATTCATTTCTTGTTTGAAATAAAGAAATATCACATTGAAGAATAGAATACCTTCGTATGTATTAAGCTTAAAACCATTCGTTTGAGTCCATTCACCATCATCGATCCAATGCGAATGCAATAATAAGAAAAATAAATACACCTAAAATTATATGCTATGCAATTTTTTTTTTTTTTTTTAGGGCTTAAAAATTAATCCCTAATTTTCTATGCAATGAATAAATGACTGGGTCGTCAAAATTTAGGTGTCAACACTCAATCTCTTCGCGATCAAAGGGAGACCTAGACATCTAACACAGTTTGCTTATGCGATTAGCCCATATACCCTACTATAGTAGTTCTGTTTTCAGGGGATTGAGCTTCGAAACTGAACTCTCTTTGAACTCCTAAAACAAGGACAAGATTTCATACAAGGGCTTCTTATCCCCTATAAAGAAAATCTATTAGCAAAACTTCTCACTTTCTCCTGAAAATAACTAACGTCGGTGTTATACTGAAACTTGCGCTAGCATTTAAACTCGTGCTATGTGCACATGCTTGTACGCACAATTTGTTCTATTAGAGATGTTTATGATAATTCTGGTAATTTTCTATATTTCTCAATATTGTACAAATATCTCTTTTTGATTGTGCGTATCTTGATTGATATATTATCTTATTTAGTAATTTCATAAAGCCTATATATAGGCTAATGTAATCTTCATTATCATATATCAAAATATACACAATTACTCTCTTCCGCACATCTTTCTTATTTCTCAACTTATTATTAGAAGGTGCACACTTAGTATGGCCATCCAAAGCTAATTTTACTTGTTTTTTTTTTCTTTCCAATTAGTCATAATATCCCCCATCAACGTTGATTTCAACATTATTCATCTCATCTAAAAGCCAACGTCCTGTTGTCACATAGTCTACAGAGCTCTCTTGTAAGAGGAAGCGCTTAGTCAAGTCCATTCCATGTTGATCATGTTTCAATGCCGACTGCAACTGCCACATTATCTTGTCGAGCCTTTTGTGGAGATGGTTTTTGTTGGAAAAATGTGATTTCGAATCAATAGAGCAATCAAGTCGGACTTTGAGGAATGATATCACTTTCTTTAAGGATTTATTTGCCCCACAAAATTGCTAATGGTCACTGGCAAATATCCTATAGGATACAACAAAGTCTCAAAATAAAAATACTATATAGCAATTATAGTATTTTTTTTCAAGGTCTCTCTATGAAAAAATTGAAAAGATGGCTATAGTTTTGGAAATAAGACTCGAAAAATTGATCTCAATTTGTTTCTCTCGGAAAACTGACATATATAAATATATATATATATATATATATATATATATATATCTATCTTAAAGATCATAGGCAACTATTTATGAAAAATTGCAAAGTGAACGAATGTATCATTTCAAAAAAAGTTGCCAAAATGAATAAAGGTGTCCATTCGAAAGAAGTTGAAAAATGAAGAAATGCAACCCTTCGGGAAAGATTGCAAACCGAATGAGTATCATTTCCAATGATTGTTTTGAAAAGACACAAATAAAAAATTCGAATCAATTAAAAAAAAATAATATTTATTATTTTTTAATAAATAAAATTTCTAATTCTCATAATTTCCGAAAATTCTCAATAAACAAAAAACAACCTTTGCACTAATTAAAGTTAATAAGATAATCATACAAAATAAAAAGAAATAAAAAAACAAGGGGATTAGTGTTAATTAAACTGCAGGTGCGCAAGATCGTGCGATTATTCACGCGCTCGCACATAGGTATGGTGGGGTCTAACCCACACCCAATCTTTTTTTTTTAGATACACTAAAGAAACCTCACACTTATTAACTGGCTCACTTCCTTCTACTTTTCCTATGTGGAATAAGGAAACATACACTAAGTTTGTTTTTCAACAATTTTTCTTTTGATGCCAACTGTAGAGGCCACATCACTTAGTAACTATTTTCTTAGGCTAGCCATATAGACTGCATTGCTCAATTATTGTTTCGCAAGCTAGCCACTTAGGCCACATCCTATTCTCATCCGTTTCTTGACATTTCATGTGTGGTTTTGAGAAGCAACACCGCCGCCAAACTTGTCACTCTCAGACTAGTTAAATCTAGAAGTTCTGCTATGGATAGCTACTAGACGCTGCCTCATCTACCATATCTTAGTCATTGCATAGTATTCAAAGTTGTGTTTAAATTGAAGACATCTTTAATGCACCTCAACTTTGAGGGGGATGTTAGAGATGTTTAGGATAATTTTGATGGTTTTCTGCATCTCTCAAGATTCTACAAAGGTCTTTTTTTTTTTTTCATATCTTGATAGATATATTATTTTATTTAATTTCTCATAAAGCCTATAAATAAGTTGATGTGATTTTCATTATGATATATTGAAATATACACAATTACGCTCTTCTGCATATCTTTCTTATTTCTCAACTTGCTCAATGGAGAAGTTGGTTTCCTTATGTGTGTTCATAGTTTTATCTATTTTATTATCTAATCATTTAATTTGATAGGGCATTGTTCCATTTTTTTTTTTATAGCTTTTGTTCAAAAGATGTTAAAAGGGGGAAATGATGCTAGTAATTCCTAAATTTTGGCTGAATATGCAACGTCATATTTGGACTTTTGATTGGTCATTGAATTATTTCTAAATAATCAGTGCAGTCCCTAAATTTTTGATTTGTTTAATCAAGTTCCTCAATTTTCCAACACCGTCAAATCAATCATTTAATGCTATTCATAAGTTTTCATAATTACATTATTATTTAGATTATAGAATATCCTTGTAAAAAAAAGATCATATAATATCTTTTCATTTTAATCAACAAGTATGCCATCTTTTGATTCCATTGTTTGTCTTTATAACCATTGCGATAGCTCAATTTAAGTAATTTTTAGCTTGTGATCCCCATGGTATACAATGGAACTTCATTTAGAGTTGCATCAAGTTGATATGTCTAACGTTTGACATTTAGGTATTTTCATAAGAATATCTAAAATAGGATAATTAATTTATAGATATTTGTACTTATATTCATCCTTATTGTTTAGAAAACTCAAACATTGAAAATTTTATCAATCTTAAAAAATTGGAACATGATTTGGATTTTTGAAAATTTTATCAATCTACAAATTAAGGAACAAATTTGGATTGTTATAAGTATGAATATCTATATATAAATTAATATCGTTTGTACATATCCTTATTAAAACATTTAGACTTAAAATAGTAGGAACAACAACCCGATAAAACAATTAGGTTTTTACTATCATAGACATCATAAGCTAAAATTTACTTAAATGAAATCATTATGACATTTACAAAGACCAAAAAGGTAAAAGTGTAATGATTTTTTTTTAAATGATTGAAATGATAAGATATCTTAAAATCTAAGCAATCGTGTAATTACGAAAACTTGTGAATAGTACATAAGGACTTACTTGAACTTGTTATAGAAAATTGAGAGACTGGATTAACCAAATTGAAATTTAGAGACTGTACTAAACACTTAGCAATAGTTCAAGGACCAAATTGAACAAACTAAAAGTCCAAAGATGACACTACGCATTAGCTAAAGTTTAGGGACTCTTAATGTGACATCCTAATTTTCTGACATTGTTTTCGATTAAATGAATTGGGCTTTTCATCGACACGCCTATAGTTCTTTTCCCTGAGTTGATCACTCACGGGATAACTAGTCTATCCGGTGAAGCCAATAAGGGATCTAAATGCAATAAACTTGAGAATTCGACCAGAAATCGACTGCTCGATCGTGCTAATCTACAAGGGTCAATACGACACCTTCAAAATCGATCAGAGATCGGAGATAGGTCGATTTGACAGAGGTATGTGTTTAGAGTGTGAGTGATCCCACCTGATTGAATAATTTTTGTCGATCAACACTAGACCGATTTTTCATTTGTCATTTGCCCTCGTGCCTATATTTGAAATCTCGAGATTTTCACGACAACCGAGAGTCACCAATGTGTCGAAGATGCATAATGTGGTTCGAAAATAATCGATCACGGGTCAAATGTGCTAAAAAAAGCCTAAAAGCTACCCGATAGGTTAGGTCACGCTAAAATCGCGTCCAGTTGAAATTAACCGTAAAATTGAACCCGATTTCAGAAATTGAAAGTTCTGTCATGTCACGATTCATTTTAGAAATGTCGACTCATCATCTGAAGATTTTTTGGCAAATCGGGATTTTTGGCAAAAATTCAAAGTTGGGCTATTTTGGACTGGGAAATTCGAGGGGCCGTTTTTAGTGCACTTTTGGCCATCAAGTTGGTTCAATTGGTGAGGCAAAATGTGGAAGTTGATGTGGGCATTCTCCTTGGCATCTTAGCCCTTGAATTGGATTAATTTGAGTTGGAATTGAATGGAATTGGGAGGGAAATGTCACAAATTCGTAGCCGTGGCGGGGAGCAACATTTTAGACCCCTTGGGAGGCTTGTTGGAGAAGCTTTGGGCCGTGGATATGGCTAAGGATGAGCCAGCAATAGGTGGGGGCAAGCAATGAGTGTTTTGGATATTTGTAGAGGACTTTTATGACACTTTGGGCCCCCCTTGCAGCTGAGTTTCTCTTATTCTTTCCTTGGCTTGCTTTATCCATTGTTGCTAGTTTGAGAGCTCAAGAGTGTTAGAGAAAACTCCTATGTTGTTTTGAAGTTGACAAAACTTATCAAGTTCTATTATGAAGATTGCCAGACTTTTGTGTCAAAGTCCATCTTACAACAGAAGTCTGTCCACTCTTACAAATTCCAGACTGAACGCAAGTGAAGAATGAAGACTTATCTAGACGGGTGATTATCTTTCTTTCTTCAAGAGTTTGGTTTGTACAGGTTATATATGGCATTATGGATGGAAATATCACTTACAAGATTGGTTATCTTTATTGGAATCAATTTAGATACATCAAATCTTTTTGGAAGGCAAGTTATTTTGGAAAAAATTTACTTTTGGAAACCAAGATCCTAATTGTATAGATGAACAAGATTGACGAGCTTTCATCATAATCTTCAAATGGCTTAAGATCTCCTTGATTGTTCTGTCCAACGGATTGATTGGAAGAATTCATTTGGAAAATGCCAACGGTCGAGAAGGCATGAAGGAGTATTTAAGGAGAACTCTCCAAGCTGTTCGATATAGTGCGTGAAAGAAGAATTCCAAAGTTTGAAGCTTACCACTTACTTGTTATTCCTTACACTGTGCTTAAATTTGTACTCAAAAGAGAGAGAGACTTTGTGAGAGCAGTAGAGAGTCTTCACTGTGAAGTCGAGATCACAAGATTGTAAATTCTCTTTTGATTCTTAGTGAAAACTAGCTAGAAGGCTGTTAGCGTGGAAGAGTGGACATATGCTTGATCTAAGCCGAACTGCTATAATTTATGTGTTCCTTTTCTCGTCCCTAAACTCCTTGACTTTATTCGTACTTCAATTTTGTAGTTAAAGTTTAAACTCTTTTAGAGTCTATTGATCATCAGACTCAGTTTCAAAAGCAATATATTCTTACTACTCTTTGCGAAAATTGTCTTCACACCTATTCACCCATTCTAGGTTTTCATACTAGCACTTTCAATTGGTATAAGAGCTCGTGTGCTTACTTATTGAAGTGTTTTACTTCTAAGCTAAAGATCCTTTATAGCTAGTATTTTGGCTCCAGGTTTAGTTGAAGGTCAGAGCAACACTAGACCCCCTTACTTCGATGGAAAGCAATACAATGTATGGAAGAACAAGATGAAGGCATTTCTCAGATCCAGAGATCTTCTGGAGTGGGATGTTGTAGAAAAATGGATCAACCCTAAATCAACATCAGCTTTAGACCGAGGGAAAGAAGTTACTGATGCTGACGAAATAACACAAGCTGAAATTACCAAGAGACAAGCTCTTGACACAGAAGCAATTTACTCTTTATACTGTGCCTTATCTCCCACTGAGTATAACCGAATTTCTTCTTGTGAAACAGCAAAAGAAGTTTGGGACAGATTACATGTTACCTACGAAGGGACTGACCATGTGAAGGAAACCAAAATAAACATCCTGCTAGGACAGTATGAAGCCTTCAGAATGAAGCCTGGAGAATCTATTATTGATATGTTTAGTTGCTTTACAAGATGAATGGCCTAGCTTATCAACGTCAACCAATCTCAAGATCAATGAAAGTCAACAAACTGCTACGTGGGCTTTCTAAAGATTAGAATCATGTGAAGACTTTAATTAGAGAAACTCAGAGGATCATGCCTTTATCAATTGACGAACTGATAGGCATGCTTTAGTCATACGAATTGGAGCAAATAAATGATGAAGAAGATCCTAAAGGTAAGAAGTTAATTGCTTTAAAATCTAATATTGATTTTGATGATACGGATTCAGATGATGATATGGACGATGAGGAGCTAGCGCTTATGATTAAGAAGTTTAGAAAGCTAAATAGAAATGGAAGAAGATTCAACCGGAAGAAGCAGAGCACGCAAAATTTCCAGAAGAGAGCAACAGAGGATAATGAAACCAGCAAAGATGTAATATGATTTGAATGCAAGAAAAATGGGCATATCAGATTAAACTATCCACTATTGAAGAAGAAGAAAGGAAAAAACTAAGAAGTACAAAAATGCTCTCCAAGCTGAAACTTGAAGTGACACCGAGTGTGAGGAAAGTGAAGATGAATATGCCAATATATGTCTAATGGCTCATTCAGAAATAGGCTCTAATTTAAACTCAAACAAAGAAATTGAGTTTACTAACTTAAAAATTCCTGTTAAAGTTTCTAAATATATAGATGAACTCTGCCTTAGTCTTAAATCATCTCTTAAAAGGATTTTTGAACTAAAAAGGAAAAATTCTAAGCTCAGGCAACAGGAAGTTTCTTGGAAAAAAAAAGTTTGAAAGTTTGAATACAATTTTTGATAATTTGAAAGAAAATTCAGACTCTCTTTCGAAGGAAAATGCTATTTTGAAAAGGGACATTTCAAGTATTACAGAAAGATTTTCAAAAGGATATGAAAAACTGGAGAAAATTCTTTCAGCTCAAATACCCTACTTTAATAAATCTGGTTTGGGTATGACTTCAGAAACTATTCCATTAATTGATTTTCCAAGAGTAAAGGAAATAATTAAACAAAGACCTGCAAGGGCATTTTACAAAAATCAATTTCAAAAAGTTTTTGTAAAACCTGTTGGCCGAAGTGTACTAAGATGTTCAAAGTGTAACAACTCAGAAGATTTTGAGAAATAATGTCCCAAGGTTTGGAGACCAGTTAAGAAGGACTTGGCAAAGACCGTCTTTAATACTAACTCTTCTGGACCCAAGAAAATCTGGGTACCAAAGAAAGTTTGAGTTTTTCTTTTGATCATAGGTCACTATCAAAATGAAGATCAAATGGTATTTGGATAGTGGCTGTTTGAAGCATATGACTGGAGACTCAAGCTGCTTTATAAAGCTTGTTAGACTGAATGGAGGAAAAGTTTATTTCGGAGGAAACATCAAATGAAAGATTGTAGGATGTGGAATTGTAAAGATTGAAAGCTTGACTATCAATAATGTTTCATTGGTGGAAGGTTTGAACTACAATCTACTGAGCATAAGTCAGCTTTGTGATACTGGGTTCAGAATAAATTTCCAAGAAGGCATTTATTCCAGAATGAGTCAAGACTTCTCTCAATCCTTTATTGGGCGAAGGCATGACAACATATGCCTTCTGGACGTAAACCCAGAAAGTTCTCAGTGTCTTATTTCTATTCAAGATGAAGCAAGTCTTTGGCATAAGTTTGGTCATGTTAATATGAAGCAAATTGCTAAAATTTCTTCTAAGAAGCTGGTTCAAGGACTTCTTAATCTGGCTTATCAGAAGTCTAATTTACGCACTCCCCATGTCTTGGGAAAACAGGTCCTAAGTTCCTTTAAACCAGTAAATTAAGTTTCTACCAGTTGAGTATTACAGCTTCTCCATATGGACCTTTTTGGACCAATCAGAACTCAGAGTATTGCTGGAAAGAAATATTGCCCAGTAATCGTGGATGATTACTCTCATTTCACTTTGGTATGCTTTCTGGCGAGTAAGTCTGAAACCTTCTCTTATTTCTCGATATTTACCAAGAAGGTTCAGAATGAAAATGGTTATGCTATTTCGAGCATACGAACTGACCATGGAGGTAAGTTTGAAAATCAGGATTTTGTGAAGTTCTGTGATGAATCTGATTTTCAGCATGTTTTCTCTTTTCCATACACTCTAGAACAAAATGGAGTTGAGAAAAGGAAAAACAGATCCTTACAGGAGATGCCTAGAACTCTCTTAATAGAGAGCAAAATATCCTCTCGATTTTGGGCAGAAGCAGTTTCTGCTGCTTGCTATATTACCAATAGAGTATTCTTGAGGCCTATCCTAGAGAAAACTCCTTATGAAGTATATAAAGGAAAGAAGCCTATTGTTTTCTACTTTCATGTCTTTGGCTATAAGTATTTTATTCTACAGAATGCAAATGAATGATCTAGAAAGTTCGAGGAAAAATCAGACGAATGAATATTTCTTGGCTATTCAACCTCAAGCAAAGCTTACAGGATTTTCAACAAAAAGACTTAATTCATGGAAGAATCTATGAACGTCATGTGGCATCCAGGAATTTCAACTCGAAATATTGATTTTGAGGGAAACGATATTTATCTTTGAATGGCCATAGGAACAATTACATCATCGGCCACAATATTTTATCTCTTGGACCAAACCCCTTATGAAAATGTTAATTGACTATGAGAATGTTAATTGATTTTTATAAATAAAAATAAAAATCAAATGCCCTAAAGTGGTGTAGAAATTATGGGCTTATTATTGATATTTTTCTATGGGCTATTTAAATTGGACATAGGACAATTTGATAAAGAAGACTTTGTTCTTGACTATGCACTTGATAGATTTGATTTTATGAATTAATGTCACAAAGTCTTTTGGTCATTTTATTATGCAATTAAGTATTTATTTAAATGAGGATTAAGATGTATTATTAAAAATAAACTTGGGCCATTTAAGTTTGGACTTTAGGCCCAAGTGAGATGGGCCTAAAGTGGGCCAAGAGGCCCGGCCCATAGAGCCCATTGGGCTGTCGGCGCATGGAGGGGGAAGGAGGAGCTGCATGGCTTCCTCCAAGTGTCTTCAACAAGGGAGACACTTGTCTCCTCCTTGGGGACAAGTGTCCCCCATGCAAAATGAGGATGCATGCAAGTATATAAGCCACCAAAAAAAGAAAGAGAGAGAGGGAGGAACCGAGAGAGAAAGGGAGAAGCCACGCGGGGGAGGAGCTCCGCCCGTCCGTCGCCCATCGTCGTGCGTTCGCCGTCTGTGTGCCGTTGTTTGCTCGGTACAAAGGTAAGTTTGGGATCCATATTCTGCTCTTTCATGTGTGTCTTGGATATGTGATTTTTTGGTGGTAGATCTCGGATGATTAAAGTATGAGAAACCGAAGCTAGAGTGGGTTGTTCTTGAAATAGCTTGCTGTGTTCGTGTGTGCCACCTGACCCAGAATTTTGTAGAGGCTTGCATGTGGGTTTCGAGTCGGATTTTGGCTTCGACTTCTTCACAAAAATTATACACAACATCTCAAAGTATAACATACTAAAATTTGAGACAAAAAGGCTGAGTTTTGGGGGGGGGGGTGAAACCCTCCCTCTACGAAAACGCTAGATCTAGAACTGTTTTGTCGACCTCTTGGTGGTTTTGTGGGTTGCATGTCACTTTTTACCGAGAATATCACTTCAACTTCTTCATGAAAGTTGTAGAGAACATCCTAAAGACTAACATACTCAAATTTTAGGTAAAATGAGCAAGTGTAGCCTAGTGAAACGATTTTATTTTGAAGATGGTAAATTTGGAAATACGGTACTGGACACCCGAGACTTCTTAGACCTATATGATGACTATTATTTGAGAATATCACTTAGATCCCCGAATGAAAGTTGTAGGGGACCTTTTGAGGCAAAACATATCAAAATTTCAGAGGAAACGAAGTAAGATAAGTAGGTGAAACCTCGATATTTCGGAGATAGCCAAACTGGACTGTTCGGTACTAGCAACAGTAACTTCGAGCGTCTATAGAAAATTATCTAGAATGAATCTGGCCTATATGTCTTCATGAAAAATCTACCTTAAGGTCTTGACTATAACTTGCTAAAATTTCATAATTTTTGGAGGTCATTCGGTTATTTTAATCGAAATATTTCAAAAACTGCGCAATCTGTTTCTATCCGAAATTACATGCTGTAATTGTGTGAATTATATCTTCTTGTGTGAAAATCTTTTGGGCATGTGATCTTCATGAAATTGTTACCTTATTGTCTTCACTATCACATGTTCTGATTTCATGATTTTTGAAGATCATATGGATATTTAATTTACATGTTTTCCGAAATTGTGCAAGCTGGAAATTGGTAAATGTCAAAAAGGTCGTGATGTATGGATTATTCTATGTTGCATGGACCCCATGGATTGTATTGACATAAGTAATTGGATCTTGCTGCATGTATGTTGATGATTGGAAATGCATATATGAACCAAATGATGAAAATGATCTTGTTTGCTATCACATCATATGCCATGTTGAAATTGAGCCATAATTGTGAATGAGATACATGTATAAATGAGAATGGAGATGGTAACAAAACTGTGGGAGGTGTGAGCTGACGATGCCCCGAGAGTGTCGGGATGCCCGGTGGTATATGGTACGTAATTCCAGGGGAGGCCTGGTGGTATGTCGGTATGTAATTCCGGAGGGTAGGGGAAACCATTTTCTTGGCGAGCCCCGAAGATTTCCTCAGGAGTTTCGAGATGCCCGGTGGTATACGGTACGTAATTCCAGAGGAGAGGGAGAATCTTGGTGGTATGTCGGTACGTAATTCCGGAAGCCCGGTAGGTATTGTGCCGGGGGATGCCTTGTGATGCTAGTTGGGATACGAGATGCCCGGCAGGTATTGTGCTAGATGCCCGGCAGGTATTGTGCTGGATGGTTCTCGCAATGCCAGGATTGGGTGCGAGTGATAAATGTGGGATGCAGATACTTGTCCCGGGAAAGAGAAATGTGGCGGTTCAAAATGAAAGAATAAAATTGGGAAATTGAAATTTAATTATGCATGGCATGGCAACATGTATGCACGAGTGTATGATGGTGAGTGCATGGATGTATATGCACCTATGGCATGATGATACATGTGACATGATGATGGTAAGTGCATGGATGTATGTGCACCTATGGCATGATGGTATATGTGACATGATGATGGTAAGTATATGGATGTATGTGCACCTATGGCATGATGGTACATGTGACATCATGATGATAAGTGCGTGGATGTATGTGCACCTATGGCATGATGGTACATGTGACATGATGATGGTAAGTGCATGGATGTATGTGCACCTATGTCATGATGGTACATGTGACATGATGTTGGTAAGTGCATGGATGTATGTGCACCTATGACATGATGGTAAATGTATGACATGATGGTGATGTTTATATGATGATGTATGTACATGCAATATGATGACATGTGCATGATATTAAGGTAAATTGTGCATAAATACTTGAATGACATGTGTTTTGCCATGGTTGTGATGATTGTATGGTATGATGCATTGAGTGGTTTATTCGTCCTTTACCTATTGAGTGGCTGTACTCACCCCTTTTGGGGAATAACATTTCAGACTAGATAAGATACCTCTGCTGCCACTACTACTAGTAGATGAATCAAGTGGTTGGATATGATTGCGAGGAGGAGGATAGCAAAGGGAGGAACTTTTGGACGCCGACACTGATCGATGGACTTTAAGTATTCGACTGTTAGAGAAGATGTCGGTCATCTTTTGAGGTATAGCCGAGTATAGAAACATTGGCATTTCGATGTACCGATTAAAGATGTCCATTTGCTTTATGTATTCGGTTTCTGTATATAGGGAAGGGAGTTAATGGATGTGCTTTTGCTATATGAATTGCGCAAGGGACCGATAAAAAAAAAACAAAGTAAACCCCCAAATTGTATGGACCCGCTGCAATTGAAATGGTATCAGAGTGACATGTTATATGGGAAAGTGAAAGGTAAGCGAACTGTGGCGACCCTAATGGATCTGGGGCCGTCGAGGGGTGCCACACGTCAAGTTTTAGGATTATGTGCAGAATCAACCAAATCGGACTCAACTTGAAGAGTCGAACCGGTTTCAGAGACTTAACAAAGTCTATTTCCCCCAAAGAGGTTCAGACTTCTAGAGAATAGGAACAAGCAGATCAAGAAAATTCAACCGAAGCAGGGGATCAACAGACTCTCAGACCAAACAACAACTAGAAGCACAAGTAAAGTCATCCCAAAGAACTCATCATTGGCAAGATTGATGAAGGAGTTCGCACCAGATCCAAAGGAAGAGAAGAGTCCAGTGCTCTAGCACTTGTTTCTGAAATAGAACCAAAAGGAGTAGACGAAGCCTTATCTGATGAAAGTTAGATAGAAGTTATACAGGAAGAACTTAGACAATTCAGCATCAACAATGTATGGGAGTTGATTCCAAAACCCAAAGGCAAATTTATGATTGGAATGGAATGGGTTTTTAGGAACAAGATGAATGAGAAAGGAAAAGTGATTAGAAACAAAGCAAGACTCGTGGCGAAAGGATATACATAGGAAGAACGGATATACTATAATGAGACCTATACACCAGTAGTGAGGTTAAAAGCAATTAGATTATTACTTGCTTTTGCTTGTTTTAAAAATTTTAGGTTATTCCAGATGGATGTCAAAAGTGCATTCCTCAATAGATTTATTCAATAAGAAGTCTATGTGGAACAACCACTAGGATTTAAAGATCCAAGAAGACCAGACTTAGTCTACAGACTGGAAAATGCCTTTTATGGACTGAAGCAAGCACCTCGAGCCTTGTATGAAAGGTTGAGTAAGTTCTTAACTCAAAATGGTTTTGAAAAGGAAAATGTTGATACTACTTTGTTTATAAAGAGAGAAGGAAAGGATTTTCCACTGGTACAAATTTATGCAAATGATATTATCTTTGGTTCTCCTAATGAAAGTCTCTGCAAGAAATTTTCAAGATCTATGTAGGATGAATTCGAAATGAGCATGATGGGTGAATTAACATTCTTTTTGGGATTGCAAGTCAAACAATCGAAGAAATGTATTTTCATTCACCAAGAGAAATATGCCAAAGATCTCATCAAGAAATTTGGATTGGAGAATTGCAAGAAGACAGAGACACCTATGTCAAGTTCTTCAAAACTAGACAAGGATGAAAAAGGGAAGAAAGTAGATAAGAAGCTATACAGAAGCATGATCGGTTCACTTCTCTACCTTATTGCCTTGAGACTTGATATTCTATTCAATGTGTGCATCTGTGCAAGATTTCAGTTTGATCCAAAGGAATCTCATCTAAGTGCTATCATATGTATCATTAAATATGTTGCAACTTGTCCAAAGCTGGGTCTATGGTATCCAAAAGAAGGTGACTTTACTCTACTTGGATATTTAGATGCTAATTTAGCAGGTTGTAGAGTTGACAAAAAGAGTACATCTGGTACTTGTCAACTATTGGGGAATATGCTGGTATTTTGGTTCTCAAGGAAGCAAAGTACTGTAGCATTATCAAAAGCAGAAGTAGAATATGTTGCTCTTGGAAGTTGTTGTTCTCAAATTCTATGGATAAGACAACAACTAAGAGACTTTGGAATAGAAGAATCCTGCACCGAGATCAGATGCGGCAACACAAGTGCCATTAATCTCACCAGAAACCCAATTCTTCATTCAAGAGCGAAGCATATAGAGATTCGACATCATTTTATAAGGGATCATGTCCAAAATGGTGAGATTCTGGTTCAATTTATTGAGTCAAAGAATCAATTGGCATATATCTTCACGAAGCCTCTAGAGAAAAGCCTATTTGAGTTTATTTGCAGCAAGTTGAATATTATCTCTCCTATTGATTAAAGTCGAAGTTGTTAAGGCTTAGAACTTCAACTTGAGAAAATCTCTATAATCCAGGTATTTTAATTTTAATATGAAATTTCTGAACAGGTACGTTCTTATTCGAATCATTGCTTGCCTATTTTATTTTTACAAGTTATCCTTTTCTTGCTAAAATCTGAATTTTGAATTTTTGGCAGTTTCCATTTTCAGTTTATTCCGAAAAGGCATTTTCTTTTGTGTTGTTTCAACTTCTTGTTTTCGACAGCTTTTTATCTCCCAAAACGATTCATTTTGAAAACTGTCTCTCAAAACCCTAATAGCGATTCTCTTCTCCCTCGACTTTTTCTCTCAAAATTTCTCTACAAGCTTCAAACTTTTTACTTGAAAATGTCGATGAAATCCTCAAAGTCTGCATCCCAGTCACACCAGCAAAAGTCCTCTCGAATTACTAGTCAAGGTCCTTGAAGCATGCTAGAAGGACCGGTGCATTTCGATCGGCGAAGAAGACTCTCTGCACAACTCTTCGTAGAAATCTCCATAGAATCCTCTGCGCCAACCTTTGGAAGAGGAGGTTGAACAAGACGCAGTTCCTCTCGAACTTTAACCCCTCGGGTTCTTTATAAACATTAAGGTTATCTGAAAATGGGTGGTACTCCAATGTCCTTTACTACTAAATTTCTAAGAGGACACGGGCATAGCAACGAAACAGTGTTTTTAAGAACAATGGAATGTTTCGGTATAACGCCTAAAGGTTCGGCAGACAAAGCTTTGCTTTATTTTTCTTCTGACCCTAGGTTCAATTCTGAGCATCCTAAAAACAAGGATGATGATGAGCAGATTTATTTGAATTTCAAACCTAGAATGGGAGTGGCTACTGATATTCCTGGAGATAGAATGAGATTGTTTCATTCTAAGGAGCACAAAAGGGTTTATACCTAGATGTTGAACAAAGGGGCGATAAACCCTCGAACAATGGATTTCAATTTCCTGGACTCGATCAAGGTTGATTTAAGGGCAAAGTTGGCTGCTCTTCAACTTAAGATGTTTTGTGCTAAAACTGCTGTAGCTTATCCTGAGTTGACGGCATATTTTTATTCTAATCTGTCTTTCCTTAACCAAACTCATATTCAGTTTACTGTCTATGATAAAGCTTTTATTGTCGATGTTGGTACTCTAGCTGACATTCTGGGAGTAGAAAGAAGTAGTTTTCAACCGATCAACATTTCCATTGGTCAGGCAACTGGTTTCTTGGTGACGGATAGGATGCTTACTAGGAGTATCACTTACTCTTGATTGCTAGCTGATATAGCTAGTACGAGTACCTAGAGGGGGGTGAATAGGTATATAAAGAATTTTCTTGATGATTGCACAATATTTAGACAGTTGAGGAATTTGCGACAATTAATAATCAACGTAAGACTGAGTAAAGGAAAGAGAGAATTGAACACGCGGTTTATAGTGGTTCGGCTTGATTCAAGCCTACGTCCACTCTTCTGCACTGACAGCCTATTGGCTGGATTCCACTATGAACAAAGAGATGTTACAGCGTTAATCTTCCTTGATTTCTAGGTGTAGATGATCTACCACACTCGCTCAAGGTATCACTGAGTATAGACACTCTCTGTGTATACAGTTTCGCTCAAAATGTATCGACTGATAATCAAGGTGCTTTAGACTCTGAAATTTTTCTATCGATCACGCTCTTAAGCAACTAGAACGTCTTCCTTTTTATACTCCTTTATGCCATCATACCGTTGGCACTTACCAAAGGAATTCCTCCAATCTACCCGTTGGACGGAATCAATCAAGAAGATCATTCGAGCTATTAAAGGAACCTGACGATAGCCCATCAATCCTGTTCGCCCATACAATCAGGATCTTGGTTTCCAAGAATAGAACCTTCCAAGAATATTTCGTCGACCACCGGATCTTCAATCGATCTTGATACGAATAAAAGAATCCGTTATATTTATCCAACCAGGACTTCTTCTCCAGAGGATAGGATTGAATCCTTAACCATATACTTCGGCTCTGGATTTCTTTCGACACCGGATTAGAAAGACTGTCAATGAGAATAGTCTTGAGTCTTGAGTCTTGAGTCTTGAGTCTCGGTGATCGAAAGTCTTCGAGACTTTAAATGACGATCTGCAAATATCCAGACTAGACTGATAGAAACGTTTTGTCATCTTCAAAATATTCTAGAAAGATTTCTCCAACAATCTCCCCCTTTTTGATGGTGACAAAACTTTCCTATAGATTTGAACAACTTTAACCTGCAAAAACATTTCTCAAGCAATATGGCTAACTCATAAAGATTAATAAAACAACTAGACTCTGCATCCACAGAAAATTGGTTAGTCTTTCATGAGTAATACCATATAACAACACTTGATATAAATGCAAACAGTTAAGCATCAAAATCCATAGCCAATTTAGTCAGATTCAAGTTCACACCCAAGTTCACTCAAGTCATACTCAAAAACAAACATAACCACAAAAACAAATTTAAGGTCAAAGTTTAAAGTTGGTTGGTTCAAATTGCTTCTCCCCCTTTTTGTCATCATTAAAAAAGGTGAGAAAGGAGTCGTCCGCTTGTGAATGCGCACGATGGAAATCTCCCATGGACTGGACTATGCCTTCTAGCCTCTTCAAGTCTTCCCTTAGTTGAGCTACCTCCTCTCCTTTGGCATTGGCTTGAAGTTGTAGAGCGAGGTCTTTCATTTTGTCCTCTAGGGTAACCGAAGATGCTTGTCCAGCATTCTTTAAGCTTTGAATCTCACAGTCCAGAGCATAGATTTGGCCCCGCATTTCCATAAGAATATCAAGAATACGATGAAAATCTGCTGAATTGTCCGTCTGAGTACTTGCATTTGCTTTCTCGGATGGAGTGAATGCAGACGATGGAGCTTCTGTATAATCTTGCAGATTTGGTGTCGACGTATCGTGTCCTTCTTCGGGCGGTTGAGAAACCCGAACCTCTTCGGGTCTGCTGGAGATTGTCTTAGACCTTCACTATCGGCGGCATGAGGTGTGGACCTTTCTTGCTCGCCAACTCCCCTGTCTCTAGGACATTAAGAGGGGAAGAGTGATGATCATGCTCTTCTGTATCTTGATTCCTCTTCTCTCTAGATTCAGCTACAGACTTTTCTTTCTCTTCTTCAGCTTCTTTCTCCTTCTCTCGCTGCTCTTCTTCTTCTCTGTTCTTGGCTTGCTCCTCTTCTTCTCTCTGTTTCTTCTGATGTTCTGTCAATTGAGGTACAGAACGTCTGGTCCTTATCAAGGCAGTGATTGTGAGATCTTCCTCCTCTTCTTCATCCTCCAAGATGAAAGTTCTCTTCTTTTTGGATGGGGCACCAATGGCCTCCTTCCCTTTTCTCTTTGAAGCAGATAGTACTGGAGTCTTCACTCTGAATTTCTCCATTGCCTTGGAAAGTTCTTTCAGACGCATCTTCGTCAACATCTTCAAACCTACCACCATCTTATCGCACGGTCGAACATAAAGTGTATGTGGCGGTTCAATATTCATGTGTCTGAAGATCTTGGTCACCGGACACTGGGTAAGGCAATTGTCCCTTGTCCTTCGACATTGCTCGTACATGTGAAAGAGAATAGTGTGAGGGAGAGAGAACTTCTTCCCTGAGTTGATCGCGTACATCAATTTTGCCTCGGAATTAGACACATCAGTCTTCGATGTAGACTTGGGCCTAATGCAATTTATCACAATTTTGTGCAGCATGATATTGATAGCACGCATCCTTGAATAGATGATTCTTCCCTCTGCATCTCTATCTTTGACAAGTTCCAATGATGCACGAGCAACTGAGACTTTGATTGGTTGATAATGTCCTCGTTCAACTTCAATTATGTCCGCCAACATGTCCACGTCTACCACATAGTCCTGGTCTCGAACGCTGAATGATATTCTATTCGCATCTAAAAAGCGAGATTCGAATAGAAATATGCTGTCAACAGCGTGCATAACCGTCGTGGTATCGGTGCAAAATTGCTCAAGTTGAAGCAAGTTGAACTTCTCCCTTAAGTTCAAATTGATGGCATCTAAGAAATCGAAAACAACACTTCTAGGGTTTATCACCCCTCGTTTCAGCAATCTGAAGAACAGATTCTCCTGTTCCTTTGATTTAAACAACTCCATTCTCTTTCACTTCACCTTCGCAGCAATACCCATCCTAGGTTGAAATTCACTGAACAGTTTATCATCATCATTCCCATCAGTGGGATTCAATCCTCCTACACGAGGGTCACTCGGAATGTTCGCAAGTGCTTCCTCAGCCCTTCCTTTTGGAGCAATTCCCAAATCCTCCATTTTCCGCAGAAAGATATACTCATTCCCATAATTCTTATCTTTAAGGAATTCATCTATATAGTTCAACGGAGTACCAGTACTTTTCAACGCACGATAGAGCTTATAGATATAAGAGGGTTTTGGACTCTTCTGTGGTCTGCCTCCTCGATTATGTCTTCCTCCGGATGTTGACCCGCACCTTGTGGGGTAGATGGCGTTGAGTGACGTGGTGAAGAGTGAATTGGACTTTGTTACTGGCTTGATAATTCTTCTTCCTCGGTGAGATCAAAATGGGTAGGTCCCTCCTTCATTCTCTGTGGTCCCCTGTTCGCGATTCTTGAAGACTTCCTCGAAGAAGACATCCTTTCTTGTTGCTGAAAGATTCCTTTACTTGCTTTCCCAAGAGAAGATGACAACTTTCTCGAAGTAGAAATCGGATTGGGAGTAGAATGCCTTTTAGGGTTTTGAAGATTGGGTGAAAAAGAAAAGCGTACATATATAACTCTGTTTTGAAAAAGGAAGTTCAATTGACACAAGGAAAGTGTACGAATTCCTCCTTTTAAAATCATTAACTACCAAAATTAAACCTTTTGAAAAGACAAGATTTCGTTTTTCACGGAGACTATAAAATAACCGAACGAAAGATCGTACCTTTTCGAGTTCGAATAAAATAGCAACTTACGGTCTATATCCATGAATGTCTGAGTTTGAGGATTTAGAGTTTAAGAGATTAGAGTCTGAGGGTTGGTGAGTCTCTAGACTTTAACTTCTTCAAGCTTCAAAATGTTGAGTCGGAGCGGATAAAATCGAATTGATTTCTCTCCAAAGGCTTTGTGAATATATCCGCTAGTTGACTTTTGAATCAACAAATTGAATGGAGATTTCTCCATTTTGAACATGATCTCGATGAAGTGATGTCGAATCTCTATATGCTTCGCTCTTGAATGAAGGATTGGATTTTTAGTAAGATTGATTGCTTATTTGGTGTTGTCACATCGATCTCTGTGCATGAGTCTTCAATTCCAAAGTCTTGTAGCTGTTGTTTTATCCATAGAATTTGCGAACAATAGCTTCCAAGAGCTACATACTCAGCTTCTGTTGTTGAGAGAGCCACAGTGCTTTGTTTCCTTGAAAACCAAGACACTGTCCTATTTCCAAGCAATTGGCAAGTTCCCGAAGTGCTCTTTCTATCGACTTTGCAACCGGCCAGATCTGCGTCTGAGTATCCTAGAAGATTAAAGTCTCCCTTCTTAGGATACCAAAGATCGATGCTTGAAGATGAGGCAACGTATTTGATAATATGTTTCGCAGCAAAGACCGAGATGGGATTCTCTAGGATCGATTGAAACCTAGCACGAGATGCAAACACTCAACAAAATATTAGGTCTAGAAGCGGTGAGATAAAGAAGTGAACCGATCATGCTCATGTACAGCTTTTGTTCTATTTTCTTCCCTTCTTCATCTTTGTCTATCTTCAGAGAACATGACATTGGTATGTCGGTCTTTTTGCACTTTTCCAGTCCAAACCTTTTGACAAGATCATTTGCATACTTTTCTTGATGAATGAAAGTTCCTTCCTCCATTTGTTTCACTTGGAGTCCGAGAAAGAATGTTAACTCTCCCATCATACTCATTTCAAACTCATCCTGCATAGACTTTGAGAATTTCTTGCATAGACTTTCATTAGGGGATCTAAAAATAATATCATCTACATATATTTGAACAAGTAAAAAGCTTTTGTTTTCCTTTTTGATAAATAAAGTAGTATCTACTTTACCTTTGACAAAACCATTATGTATTAGGAACTTACTTAGTCTGTCGTACCAAGCTCAAGGTGCTTGTTTCAAACCATACAGGGCCTTTTTAAGTCTGAAGACTGGGTCTGGCTTCTTTGGGTCTTCAAACCCTTGCTACTGGTGCGTAGGTTTCGTCATAGTCTATTCCTTCTTCTTGCGTATATCCCTTGGCCACGAGTCTTGCTTTGTTCCGTACGACTTTTCCTTTCTCATTCATCTTGTTCCTGAACACCCATTTGGCTCCAATAACAGTTTTGCCTTTTGGTTTAGATGTCAATTTCCAGACATCATTAATGTTAAACTGTCTGAGCTCTTCTTGCATAGCTTTGATCCAACTTTCATCAGATAAAGCTTCTTCTATGCTTTTTGGTTCAATTTCAGAAATGAGAGCCACAGCACTAGACTCTTCACGCATTTTAGATCTGGTGCGAATTCCCTCATTGATTTCGCCGATAATGAGATCTTTGGGATGACTGGACTTATGCTTCCAGTTACTGGTTGATTTGTCTGTTTGATGATCTCTTTCTTTATTTGAATCTTCATGAACATTTTGATGCTGGTCTTCCAGAGTCTGAGATGCTTCTTGAGTTGTAAGCTTTGGAAGGTCTGGAGCAGGTTCAGACTCTTCATACTGAGTCTGACTGGATTCTTCTTGTGTAGAGTCTTGAAATTTGACATTCATTGACTCCTCCACCGACTGGATTTTCTTGTTATAGACTCTGTAGGCCTTGCTTGAGGTAGAGTATCCAAGGAAGATGCCTTCATCGATCTTTCTTTAAACTTACCAACTCGATCATTTGCATTTTTCAAAATAAAGCATTTGCAACCGAACACGTGAAAGTATGAAACAATAGGCTTCTTACTTTTGAACAACTCATAGGGGGTTTTCTCTAGAATAGGTCTTAAGAAGACTCTATTAATGATATAGCGTGCTGTTGACACAGCTTCAGCCCAAAATCGTGAAGAAATTTTACTTTCAATTAAAAGAGTTCTAGCCATTTCTTGAAGAGATCTATTCTTTCTTTCGACACCTTCATTTTGCTCTGGAGTATATGGAGAGGAAAACACATGATTAAAACCAGATTTATCACAAAATCTTGTAAAATCTTGATTTTCAAATTCACTTCCATGATCTGTTCTTATACTTGAGATAGCACACCCTTTTTCATTTTGAATCTTTTTTGCAAATTTTTCAAAATACGAGAAAGTTTCGGACTTACTCGCAAGGAAATATACCCAAGTAAAACGAGAGTAATCGTCCACAATTACTAAACAATATTTCTTACCTCCAATGCTTTGGGTTCTGGTTGGTCCGAAGAGATCCATATGCAGCAACTGTAGTACATGATTAGTAGAGACATGATTTATTGGCTTAAATGAATTTCTTACCTGCTTTCCCAGGATACATGGAGTGCATGGATCGGACTTCTGGTATGGCAATTTGGGTAGACCTCGAACAAGTTGCTTTGTTGAGATTTTTGCTAATTGCTTCATATTGACATGACCAAGCTTTTTGTGCCATAAGCTTGCTTCATCTTGAATTGAGATTAGGCATTGTGATTCATTTGGTTTTACATCAAGGAGGTAGATATTTCCATGTCTTCGACCCATGAAAGACTGAGTGGAGTCTTTACTGATTCCAGAACATATTCCTTCTTGAAAGAAAATCTTGAAACCAATATCACACAATTGACTAATGCTAAGAAGATTGTAGTTGAGTCCTTCCACTAGAGAAACATTGCTTATTGTGAGATTTCCAATTTTCACAGTTCCAAATCCCACAATACTTCCCTTGCCGTTTCCTCCAAATGAAACATTTCCACCATTTACTTGAACAAGTTTTATGAAGCAATTTGAGTCTCTGTCATGTGTCTTGAACATCCGCTGTCAAGATACCACTTTACCTTTTTCTTGACGGAGACCTGCATTTAAAAGAGAGTCTCAAGCTTTCTTTGGTACCCAAATTTTCTTGGGTCCTTTGGTGTTAGTAGGATAAACATTATTAGGCCATACTTTCTTAACAGGCTTCCAAACCATAGGAAACTCTTTTTCAAAGTGATCCTGACTGTTACTTTTGAACACCTTAGAGCATTTCGACCTACAGACTTTACAAAAACTTTCTTGAAATGATTTTTGTAAGCCTCTCTCTCGACGGTCTTTTCTTAATTCTTTCTTTTACTTTAGGAAAATCAATCAAGGGAATTGTTTCTGTTTGTCATACCTAGACCGGACTTATTGAAGTAAGGTCTTTGAACTGAAAGAACTTTTTCAAGTTTTCGGATCCTATCGAAAATTTCTTTGAAATATTTGATAAGTCAGTTTTTAAAGAAGCATTTTCTTTCAAAAGATTATCTTCATTTTCTTTAAGAGTAAAAACATTTGAGTCTAAACTTTTCACTCTTTCTTCTAAAACATTTTCCTTTTGTTTTAGAGCTGAGTTTTCCTTTTTAAGTTCTGAAATTCTTTTGAGAGAAGTCTTAAGACTAAAACACAGTTCATCAATGTATTTAGAGACTTTGACAGGAATTTTGAAATCACTTACCTCGAATTCACTGTCCGAGTCGATCCAGTCGAGTGCGAGTCCGATTGTGCCATCGGACACGGGTTGGCGTATTCATCATCGCTTTCTTCACACTCGTATCGCTCCAGGTTTCGGCTTTGAGAGCTTTTCGAGACTTTTCGGCTTTTCCTCTCTTCTTCTTCAGAAGAGGATAGTTGGGTCTGATGTGTCCCTTTCTCTTACATTCGAAGCAAACTACATCTTTGTTTGGTTCCTCATCATCAACAGACTTGGTTTGCTGTCTCTAAAAACTTTGCTTCTTTGAGTTGAACCTTCTTCCTTTTCTATTTAGCTTTATGAATCTTCTTATCATAAGAGCAAGCTCCTCATCGTCCAGATCATCTTCAGAATCTGTATCATCAGAATCATCATTTGATTTTAATGCAATGGATTTCTTACCTCTTTGGATCTTCGTCTTCATTAATTCGTTCCACTTCATAAGACTGAAGAGTTCCAATCAGCTCGTCGACAGATAGTGGCATAATTCTTTGCGTCTCTCTTATTGAAGTCTTTATGTGATTCTAATCTTTGGAGAGTCCACGCAGTAGCTTGTTTACCTTCATGGGATTAGAAATTTTTTGTCCTTGATTTTCAAGGCCATTGACAATATCTGTAAAACGGTTAAACATGTCAGTTATTGATTCTCCTGGTTTCATTTTGAAGGCTTCATATTGACCGAGGAGAATATTAATTCTGGTCTCCTTCACTCGATTTGTTCCTTCATAGGTGATGTGTAATCTGTCCCAAACTTCTTTTGCTGTAACACAAGAAGATATTCTGTTATATTCGAGTTGGTGACAAAGCACAATATAAAGAGTAAATTGCTTTTGCATCGAGTGCTTGTCTCTTGATTATCTCTTCCTGAGTCATTCCGCTAGTCTCAATAGTTTCTTTCCCTCTCTCAGAGGCTGATGTAGCTATAGGAGTAATTCCTCTTTCTACAACGTCCCATTCCGGAGGATCCTTTGATCGTAGGAAGGCTTTCATCTTGTTCTTCCAGATGTTGTAATCCTTTCCATCAAAGTAGGGTGGTCTGGTATTGCTTTGCCCTTCAACCAGCCCTGGTGCCAGCATACTAGCCATGGATCTTTTCTTTGTGAAGTAAAAACACTTCAAATAAAGTAAAAACACGAGCTCGATACCAATTGATATAGCTAGTACGAGTACCTAGAGGGGGTGAATAGGTATATAAAGAATTTTCTTGATGATTGCACAATATTTAGACAGGTTGAGGAATTTGCGACAATTAATAATCAACGTAAGGCGAGTAAAGGAAAGAGAGAATTGAACACGCAGTTTATAGTGGTTTGGCTTGATTCAAGCCTACGTCCACTCTTCTGCACTGACAGCCTATTGGCTGGATTCCACTATGAACAAAGAGATGTTACAGCGTTGATCTTCCTTGATTTCTAGGTGTAGATGATCTACCACACTCGCTCAAGGTATCACTGAGTATAGACACTCTCTGTGTATACAGTTTCGCTCAAAATGTATCGACTGATAATCAAGGTGCTTCAGACTCTGAAATTTTTCTATCGATCACGCTCTTAAGCAACTAGAACGTCTTCCTTTTTATACTCCTTTATGCCATCATACCGTTGGCACTTACCAAAGGAATTCCTCCAATCTACCTGTTGGACGGAATCAATTAAGAAGATCATTCGAGCTATTAAAGGAACCTGACGATAGCCCATCAATCATGTTCGCCCATACAATCAGGATCTTGGTTTCCAAGAATAGAACCTTCCAAGAATATTTCGTCGACCACCGGATCTTCAATCGATCTTGATACGAATAAAAGAATCTGTTATATTTATCCAACCAAGAGATCTTCTCTAGAGGATAGGATTGAATCCTTAACCATATACTTCAGCTCTGGATTTCCTTCGACACTGGATTAGAAAGACTGTCAATGAGAATAGTCTTGAGTCTTGAGTCTTGAGTCTTGAGTTTGGTGATCAGAAAGTCTTCAGACTTTAAACAGACAGTCTGTAAATATCTAGACTAGACTGATAGAAACGTTTTGTCATCTTCAAAATATTCTAGAAAGATTTCTCCAACACTAACAACCAGTGTTCTGTTGCACAAAATCATCATTAATTGCTTAAGACCCAAGGCAGCATCAATGACTAATGTGTCCAAATTCGAAGCAAAGATCATGTGGGCCATTTGCAATGGCATTCCTTTTTCTCTGCCCCACATTATTTTCCTGCACATGTGCAGGATAGTTATGAAAGAGAAAGGACAATTCCCTTACTCGGCTTTGATCACCAAGTTGTTTCGCCACTTCAAGATCCAATTCCCTTCTGTGCTCTGCATAAGAACCATTAGTCCTATGGTGATATGATTGAAGATGATCTTGAAGATGAGAATGAAGGATCTAACCAAGGCGATTGAGCGTTTGAAGAAGGAATCAACAAGCAGAACCAAGGTAGAATTGACTTTTGCAAAGAAAAGAAAAGGGAAGAGTGTTGCCCAAGCAACTTTGAAGAAGCAGAAGAGGCGTGTCCTCCTATTGGATGAAGAAGAGGAGGATGACCTAACCATCTTTGCTCTTGCCTTGAGGAATCTTCGAGGAGTTGATTATGAAGAAACAGAGGAAGAAGAAATTGAAGCATAACTAGAAACAGAAGAGGAAGAACAAGAAGAAGAAGAATAGGCAGAAGAAGAAGAAGATGAGCATGAAGAAGAAGTTGAGCCTGAATGATCAATAGAGAAGGACCATGAAGATGAAGACTGAGTTGGAGCAAGTGGTGCCATACCACTTTCAGATGAGGCTGAGAAAGGAGTTTCTGAAGAAGAAAGAGGAGATGCTACTTCCAAAGATGAAGAAAATCAACAAGGGAATGGATCTAGTGCTGAGAAAGAAAAGGCTGCAGACGGAGAAGTCTCATCTCAACCTGAAGGCAATAAGTCAGGGGGAGATCTGGAGAAACCTTCTACTGCTAGTGATGGCATTAGCAGATCCCCTGTAGATCTAGAAGAAGTCTTTGCATCTCACTTTCCTGAGACCGAGATTGAAGAAGAGACTCCTAATCAGGACATTCAACAAGCTACTCGTATTCAAGTCGATGTTCCTCCCTCTCTTGATACTCCTCAATCTCACTTTGTTGAAGCCAGTGTACAAACTGAAATTGATCCCAACTATCCAAGGTTGGTTGAGCTCCTTCTAGAAGTTAAAGCTCAATAGTATGTAATGGAGTACGAGATTCAAAAGATCTACACCGCCTTAAATCCTCAATAGACTCTCTCGATGGCAAGGTACAGTCTCTTAACAATAAAGTTCAAAGTTTGAATCAACAGACGTCCCAAGCTGTAGCCAAAGTAGAGGAGACAGTGCAGTCACTTGAGGATTTTCGACTAGTTCGAGCCCCCAGACAAACCTGATTGACTCCATTTTAATTTCTATCTTTTCGACAGTTCTCTTAATTTTTGTTGACAAAAAGGGGAGAATGAGTGCAGATTTGAACTTTGAACTTTGACTATTTGTTTGCAGATTTGAACTTGTTTGGACTGAACTTGTTTGTTTATATTATGCAATAATCTTTTGTGGTTGCAGAACTCATATTATTTAGATCCTCAATATGTTTTTATAAGTTATCATGTACTGCTAAAGTATTATTTTGCAGGATATAGTTCTTTAAATCTGCAGGAAAGTTTTGTCACCATAAAAAATGGGAAGATTGTTAGAGAAAACTCCGATGTTGTTTTGAAGTTGACAAAACTTATCCAAGTTCTATTATGAAGATTGCCAGACTTTTGTGTCAAAGTCTATCTTACAAAGAAGTCTGCCCACTTTGACAAATTCCAGACTGAATGCAAGTGAAGAATGAAGACTTATCTAGACGCGTGATTATCTTTCTTTCTTCAAGAGTTTGGTTCGTATAGGTTATATATGGTCTTCTGGATGGAAATATCACCTATGAGATTTGTTATGTTTATTGGAATCAATTTAGATATATCAAATCTTTTCGGAAGGGAAGTTATTTTGGAAAGAATCTACTTATGGAAACTAAGATCCTGATTGTATGAGCGAACATGATTGACGGGCTTTCATCACAATCTTCAAACGACTCGAGATCTCCTTGATTGATTCTATCCAACGGATTGATTGGAAGAATTCATTTCGAAAGTGCCAACGGTCGAGAAGGCATGAATGAGTATTTAAGGAGGACTCTCCAAGTTGTTCGATATAGTGCGTGAAAAAAGAATTCCAAAGTTTGAAGCTTACCACTTACTTATTATTCCTTACACTGTGCTTAAATTTGTACTCAAAAGAGAGAGAGAGACTCAAAGAGAGACTTTGTGAGAGCAGTAGAGACTCTTCACTTTGAAGTCGAGATCACAAGATTGTAAATTCTCTTTTGATTTTTAGTGGAAACCATCCAGAAGGCTGTCAGCATGGGAGAGTGGACGTAGGCTTGATCTAAGCCGACCCACTATAATTTATGTGTTCCTTTTCTCGTCCCTAAACTCCTTTACTTTATTTGTACTTCAATTTTTTAGTTAAAGTTTAAACTCTTTTAGAGTCTGATGATCATCAGACTCAGTTTCAAAAGCAAAATATTCTTACTGCTCTTTGCGAAAATTGTCTTCACACCTATTCATGCCCTTTAGGTGTTCATAGTAACACTTTCAAAGAGAACCAGAGGAAAGCTAGCAGCAGCTCGCCACCGCCCCCTGTCGCCCGTCGTGCACCGTTATCACCCACCTGAGCAACCGCAAGCCGCTTGCCAGCGTCCCCCTATAAAGCCTACTCCTGCTCGCATCCTCACCATCCCGAAGCCTTGAGCAGCCCTGGTCACCGTCAAAGTCACTTGGAAGCCGTGCCATAATCACCGTCTAGCTGCTGGAGCCACTCTCTAGGCTTATTGCAGTCGCCGCCGTCCTGCCTTAGCCGTTCCAGCCCATCAAGCCGCTCGGTCCAGCTCCTTCGGCCAAAGCAAAAGCCGAACCTCATAGCCCAGCTGTGAGCTTCGTGGCCCATTTTCGGCCTCGTCCAAACCTTTGTTAGTGTTGCTCCAGGCTTGGGTCTCGCCCGCCTTGGTGTCGTCATCGCCGTGAACTTATTGGCCCACAAAACTAGTGAACTTACTTGCTAAACTCTGCTTAGGGAGTTAATGACGTTTAGTAGGTAATTGGATTATGGTAAGTATGGCTTAGGTGGTTAATTTAGATGGATTAGTGATTTAGTTGGTTAATTAATATTGTTAGGTGGTTAGATTAGGTTAATTAAGGGCTAGATAGATTGTACTATTTATGTGGATATGTGCATTAGTTTTCTAGGCCCATTCAAGTGGTTAGATTAGCATTTCTGGCCTAAGTATGCATTTATTTAATTATTTATTATTTTTCGGAAATTATACTGGGATAGGCCGTAGCCAGAATTTTGTGCTGATTGTCGTGGTGTGATCAGTTTATGCAATTGATTGTTAAATTGCGCAATTGAGTGATGATTGTGAATTTTAAGTATTTATTTCAAAATTATGAAATTTTGGTATTTAATTAGAAAATACCAGGTGTTGAGTTTTGACACTGAAAAATGCTTTTAAATACTATATCAAATAATAGGATTTTAAAAAGGAATGAAATCAATTTTTAAGGTTCGATCTAACCGTGTATGCACACACGATTATTTTTATCGGGTGTTTTTAATACGAAGAAAATAGGCCAAGTACATTATCTTAATTGAGGCTTGTGAGTGTAAAGCACAATGTCCTTGACTGGGATTAATTGATTGTGTGATGATTATAAGAACCCGTCCTCGATGTGTGTCGGATGGATGTTGCCCCTATATGGGATGCCCTTGGACAACGGATGCTGGTCGCAGTAGATTCTGGACCAATGCTCCTTCAGGAATGCCGTCCCCAATGTGCGTCGATAAATGTTGCCATGCTCAAGGAATGAGACAAAGCCTGGCTACGCCAGAAAACCGATGAGCGTCAGTAGATCGTGCTTGTGCGAGCAGTAATCAATTGGAACGCATGATTGATTGAGATAAACGCACTGGATTATGGGACAAGATTGTGTGACACGGTATGTGACGTGTTATAATGATTAGGCCTTATAATCGAGACCCTTGTGATTGATTGAGATGTGATCGATTGAGACGTTCCAATTGATGTGTGCATCTATTATATGCATTGAGTATATGAACAGATGTGCAGGGAGGAACTGAGATAACGTGAGTCTCGTTGATTGTATGGTTAGGTCGCCCTTAGGCGTGGTTCCTTTCTAATAAGGGTTTAGGGGGTGAACTTGCTGAGACATTGTTTCACCTTGTCGTGGGCTTATCTTCTCAGGTCCTTAGATGGCGGTCCCTCTGGTTTGTTTTGGACAGTCTCGGGGGGTTACTGAGTGGAGTATAGACGTCCTTGTTCTCGGGAGTCACTGGATCCATGAGCTTGTTGTGACCACTATCTAGGTCGATGAGGGCCTACCTCAGAGGGTACCTCATTGATTTCGGGCCTAGTTTTGCCATGGGCTCAATGGGTATAGGGAAGGTCCCTTCAGGGTTTTGATATCCCCGCCGTTGCAATCAACGCCGCTCTAGGCGAGGGTGCAGCTGACCCTCTTGATGGGGTTGTGGAGGACCCGAAGCCCCCGAAGCCTGTGGAGGTGGAGTCCGAAGGATTAGCAAATGTGTTCGACTAATAGGTCGTAGGACAGCTTCTTTTTGAAAGCCGATCATTTTGTAGACAGACTAGTTTGTTTATGAAAGCGTGGTTTTTGTGGAATTGTTATCCTGTTTTTCTATCCCAAGTTGTTTGTTGTCTGGGGATTGTTTCTTTCACTTCCGCTTGTGCATAAATCGATTGGGTCGGCAATGCATCCTGGGAATGTCGCAATTTAGTCAACCACCGAGGGATGTGCACGTGCTCGAGGTTCGAGGTGTGACACTTAATGTTTGTTTGTTTGCCCCGCTGGCGCCGGCTGTACGGGGTTCCCGGGTCACCAAAAAAAAGAAAAAAAAATACTTTCTGGAAAATCATTTAAAAAAAAAAATTAGTTAGTTTTCTTTTGTTTGGTAATATGTGATCGAAAATGTTTTTTTGGTGTTTAGATCTCATTCAAAAAATGATTTCAATCTTATACCTTTATCTCAGGCAATTTTTTTTAAGCTCTTTAATTTTAATTTTTTTCTATTCTATTTTCTATTTCCTATTTTCTTTTCCTTCTTCATTTGCTGTTATCAAACCTTGACAATGGTCAGCGATAGCCACAAGCAAGCTTGAGCTCATCGGGATCGGGTGAGCTGCAAGCTTATTGACCTAAGTCGAGCCCAAGCTTGCTAGAATCAGGTGAGCCGCAAGCTTCCCTACATCTCGTGAACCCCAAGCTTATCACCCTCGACCGAGCCTTGAGCTCATTGGCCCATGTCGTGGCCGTTCACCAGTCCGCTAGCTATTGCGGAGGTAGGCGCCAATAGAAGAGAAGAGAGAAGAAAAAAAGAAAATAATAAAATAATAAAAAATTAGATCTTTCAAAAATTTGAAAATTTGATCTTTTTTAAGAAATATTTCTATAAAAAGAAATGTTTCATTAACCAAAGACTCGAGCTCAAGGACCCACACATGGCCTTTGTGGATTGAGCCCTAAGGGTAAGACTAGAGCTTGAGCATCAGGGACTCGAGTACAGCCTCTATGGACCCGAGTTTGGATGTTGGAGTATTAGTTATAGGAACTAGGGGTTTGGGCGCCACCTTGATGGACCCGGATGTGGACGTTGAGGGCCCAAGCCATAGCACCGGGGTCTTGTACTCGGTCGTCAAGAGACTTGGTCCTCAATATCGGGACATGGGAACCAACAGGGTTTCCATTCCCAAGCGAATAGAGTCGGGTCCAAAAGCCAATATCTAATCATCTTTTGGAAAATGTTTTTCGGCTCTTTCAAAAATGAAATGATTTTTCTGAATTAAAGTTTTGGTATGTGAATCTTCTTTGTTGACTCATTTTTCCTAAGCGTGCCAAACACCATAAATAACGAAAATGTTCTCTGTGAAATAAACAGACCCTTGGCATCTATTTCCAGTACGAAGTGATATCAAAGGTTAGGTTAAATTAGTGTTGTGCTTGTACTATACTATGTTGGTACATAGAACAGGGAAAATTATATCGAAACTCGATCGAACTTAATTAAAATTCGATGCAACCAGTACTAGCCTCTTGAGAAAAATACTTAGTTGAGCGGACCGAACAAAAATATTATACTTTTATCTAATAATAGACCGTAAAATCCAGCCAATCAAATGGGCCCAAATTCTGTTAGCCCCAAAGCCTCTTAAGCTTTTGATTTCCGAAATAAGGAAAACCTTCTTTCCTCAAGAAGATCGAAGCCCGTTACGAAAGGAAGCCAGCGGTCTAGGGGAGTCGGAAGATTTGGAATCTTCAGTCGAGCGAAGAGCATTTTCGGGCTTCTGAATCGAACCCACGTCTTCGTTTTCACTCAAGTTCATCTTTTTCGATTGACTGGTAAGGTCTTCTGGGAACTTCTGCGTGTTTTCCTCTTTGAATCTTCGCACTGGGTGCTTCTGTTCTTCACTTTGATTCTTTTTGTTCCGTTTAATTTATTTTGCATTGATTTTCGTCGATGTTGCGACTATTTTTCCTCATTAGATCGTCTTTAACCAGGGTTGTGCGGTTTCTAGCTCGGGTGGCAAGAAAATAAGGGCGATCTCTTGTGATAATAGACTTGTCCCTGGCATCGATGTATACTCTTGCTGAAGCTTTCACTTTAATTGTTCAAGGAAAGGTTACATATTGAGCTTGTCTCAAAGTCGAACTCGCTCCATTGTACTGGAGGGTTCTAGGGCAACCAATCATAAGCCTTCTCATTAACTTTCTTCAGTTCTTCCATTGCCATTTCATAATCAAATGCCTTAGTTATCGTTGCAGCCTTTTAAACAGACTTTTTGAATTCCAACCTTTTGCGATGCAGCCTAAAATTCTCACAAAAATACTTCAAGCAAAATCTATATTTTGCTTCAGGTATTGCTTGCATCAATCCCTTCTCCTTGTCACGCAAAAAAAAAAAAAACCCATTTCTTTAAATTTTTAGAGTCTATAAGTCATGCGTTCTACAATCATATTAATAAGCTTGTGCCATGTTTTGTATGCCTCTTGTCCCACTATTATCCATGCGAAGGGATACATCGTATTGCTGCCATCTATGCTCACAGCTACTAGTAGCATGCCTTGTATTTTAATGACAAATGTCAGCCATCAAACCGCGCAAAGCACCTACATTATTCTTTTGAAAAACCTTTTAGTACATCGACAAATGAAGACTCCTCTACACTTAAATTGGCCTTTGACATGCCTCGGTCTTGATTACACATGAGAATCTTAAGTTGACATCAAAAAGTTCTTGGCAATAGCTCATAAGCAACCAAAATTGCTCCTCCTCCTTCCATGTGATCATTTCTATTGGTGTTGCCCTAGCTCTGTAGACCATTGCCCTTGATAGGTATAAAACATTCTTGGACTCCATTATTATCTTTCACTAAAGCACTTGGCATGTAGGATTGTTTCTCAACTCATCACAATATTTGATTACTAACTATTTAATTGCTTACTTAAGGAACATACAAAGCTCAATTACTGTATGTACAAGTTTAAAGGTTTTGACTTGTAATTGGTGCTTCTTTTGCACTTCGGAAGTATAAGCCTTCAGGACACACTACTCTCAAATTATTTGGTTCATTCTTAATTGACCTTTCCCATCTCCTATTTTTTTACAACATAGTTCTTGATAGACTTTTTAAATTTCTTAGCATTACTAAAAAAACATCCCTAACTTCAAGAAATGATTACTAGTATCTATTTTAGCATTGAAATTGGGATGTGTGTACTTATTGTGGTTTCTCGTATCCAAGAAATCTGAATTATCAGCTAAAATGTCTACATACTCACTATTGTCTCCAACATCTCAATTTCGCTCTATTGGACCATCACTATTGACACCCTCATTTCTTTAATTTCTTCTATATAAGTCATTCATATTAATAATGGCAAACTTATCTTCTTTAGCGCCCTTAATATCCCTACTATCAAATGTGGAATATTTTACTTCTTCACATCACTTACCTGGCACAAAATAGAAGAAAAAATAACGTTAATGTGTTTTCTTCATGCCTTCTACGGTAAGACATAACACCGAAAAAAAGAAGAAGCAAAAATAGTTAAAAAGTTCCAATATCAAGGACCATGACAGCACCTAGTAACCATGACGGCACCACTTGTAATTACAAAATGCACACATGAATATCACTTGCAATTACAAAATGAAATTCGCATGCATCGATTCTCACGAAAGGAGAGACAAATGCGTAGATAAATCTGACCAAGCAAGCCATCATTGCCATTGTTCTCACATTTGATGACATATGCCCATGTCGTCATGTTGGTTCAACGAGCTACAATCACCTTCTTAACGAAAGAAGGAAGAGTTACGCTCTAAATTGAGAAATTCCGGGATGAAGGTTTATTTTGGGGATGCTGGGAAACTTGATTTAGGTTCAGAAGATTTCAAACGAAAATGCTCCTGCCAAGGCGCGTAAAATGGCACGTAAAACGCACATGATCATCGTCCGGCATAACTTTGTGTCTCTGGTATTCTGGGGTTATTTGAGATCAAGTTGTTAGCTGAGTTCACTCCTATGTGGAGGAAGCCTAACGAGTTGCAAGCCCAAAAATGACTTGAGCCTATGTAATAAGTTATATAGAGAAATATAGTTTCTTACTATCTTCAAAGTAGTAGCCGCAAAAAGATGTAGTAACAAGAGAAAAAGAAAAAACAGAAAATCTGGGGGATTTGGGCAATATTTGATTTACATCAAGCTGGCATTGGAGGTCGATTCGTGGTCCTTTTGAGCTGAAATTTTGTCTACATGTTCGTAGCGCAATCTTCTCGAATCTGAACAGTTTGATTTTTGTTTGAAGCTCCCTACATTAGGTTTTTCGTGAATTGATCAAAACTTGCGTTTTTGGTAAGATTTATCCTTGATCTCTTGTTAAATTCATTTGTATTTCCAATAATTATGTTCTTGAGGTATTTGCTGCTACGTACCTCTAGTATTTGCTAGAGAAGAACATTGTTCACCCAATTTTGTTGATAGTGAAGAATTTCGGGTGGACTCCGGTCCCTTGATTTTTGATCTCCTCACATCGAGGAGGTTTTCCACGTAAAAAATCGTCTTATATTCGCGTGCTTGGTATTTATTTTACTCTACTATATCGATTCCTATTAGATTTACACAAGATGAGAGATTATTTTATTTCACTGCATTAATTCGATATTGTTCGAATTGTTACCGTTCTCCCATCACAAGTCATCAACTTCAGGAGCTTTTTGAAGCAAACATCACTGCAAAGGTTACTTTGTGAAAACTGCACCTGTAATGACCGCTTTTCCTGCCGTCATGCAATTTGTACTTACTTACGTTCTCTATTTCTCGTCCCTTTCCCCCATGCTTGCAACTTATTTATTTTTAAGAATGCCCCATGCCTAACCTTCAAAAAGTTCTCACAAATTCTTTTGCTGTATATTTTTCTCTATGCTGCCCAATGTTGGAGAAATCTTTCCAGAATATTTTGAAGCTGACAAAACGTTTCCATCAGTCTAGTCTGGATAATTGCAGACCTTCTGTTTAGAGTCTGAAGTCTCTCTGATCATCAGACTCAGCACTCAAGACTCAAGACTCAAGACTATTCTCATTGACAGTTTTTCTAATCCAGTGACGAAGGCAATCCAGAGCCGAAGTATTTGGTTGAGGATTTAGTCCTATTCTCTGGAGAAGATCTCTTGGCTGGATAAATATAACGGATTCTTTTATTCGTAATCAAGATCGTTTGAAGATCCGAGGGTCAACGAAATATTCTTGGAAGGTTCTATTCTTGGAAACTAAGATCCTGATTGTATGGGCGAACATGATTGATGGGCTATCGTCAGGTTCTTTTAATAGCTCGAATGATCTTCTTGATTGATTCCGTCCAACGGGTAGATTGGAGGAATTCCTTTAGTAAGTGCCAACGGGTATGATGGCATAAATGAGTATAAAAAGAAGATGTTCTAATTGCTTTAGAAAATGATCGATAGAGAAATTCCAGAGTCTGAAGCACCTTGAATATTAGTCGATATATTTTGAGCGAAATTGTATACACAGAGAGCGTCTATACTTAGTGAGACCTTGAGCGAGTGTGGTAGATCATCTACACTGAGAAATCAAGGAAGAAAAACGCTGTAACATCTCTTTGTTCATAGTGGAATCCAGCCAATAGGCTGTCAGTGCAGAAGAATGGACGTAGGCTTGAAATAAGCCGAACCACTATAAACCGCGTGTTCAATTTCTCTTCCCTTCTCTTAGTCTTACTTTGATTATTGTTTGTCTCAAATCTATCAACTGTCTAGTATTGTGCAATTATCGAGAAAAATCTTTTATATACCTATTCACCCCCCTCTAGGTACTTATACTAGCTATATCACCCAAGATATAGTTTGTATTGGTGCGTAAGATATTATCTAGTGTTGATCGAGGATTCAATTTGAAGATCACCGATTTCTCTAGTTCTACTTGCAGAACATGTGAACTTGAGTTTTGAATATCACTATCACAGCCAATTTGTCGTCGACATATAAAGAATAAAGAGAGAATTGTTATATTCATGTGTTAAGCATTCGAATTTAGGGTTAAAACCTTGAAAAACCCAAACTGATACACGTGTGACAAACTTACCCTAAACTAGTATACATATGACAAATCTATCATAAATAACCACAAAAAAATCCCAAACTAGTATATTTGTGACAAGTGTACCCCAAACCAATTTGTTCAATTGCCAAAAATTCCCAATTGTTATATTTGTGACAAATATGCCCTTCGGTAAATTGGATTATACTATAAAAAATCAAAAAAAAAAATTGTACAACTATGATAAATGAAGAGTAAAATCCCAAACTGGTGCACTAGTCAACTGTCATGTGTTATCTAATTTGGCAATCTGACGGTAAAATTTAATAAAAACTAACATATGATAAATTTATCATAAATATGCCAATTTGGCGTAACTTTGTCAAAACTATATCAGTTTGGGATTTTTAGTAGTCAAAAAATTAGTTTGGAGTAAATTTGTCATATACGCATCAATTTGGGATTTTTTTTTAGGGCATTAACCCTCAAATTTATTTGCAAATTATGTTATGTTCAATTGGAGAATAAATTGCTACTAGCTTATACGACGAAAATGACGCGGGCATGGGGCAAGCATGGTATACGTACGAGACAAGCACGGCAATAGCATGAGTACTAGAGCGAGATAATGGCACAACTCCATCTATTAACGAGCCAAGCCAAGCATGATCCGGTAGTAGTGGCCCGTCCTAGGGATCACGCACTACAATACACTGCACGGTACTATAGCTAGTAAGCCTTACCCGATGCGGTTTTGTGCCATCAGCACAACATGTAAATGATCAGTGTCAACTTAGTAAGTTTGTAGAGCTTCAAATTGAACTTTGATGATTAAAAACAACTCCCAACTCCTATTAAGGATAACATGGTACAAAATAAACTATAATTGTGACCAAGCGAATTTTGGGGACAGAACGTAGTTGTCTTTTCTTTCTTTTTCTTTCTTTGGGCAGCATACTTATTGTTAAGAAATTTGTGAGAGTTATAATGAATTTTGATCCCATGTGTAGCTCTTTTAGCTAATTTTTTCTTTGGTTGTTTTAAGTCAGCTTTAGGAGTCGAATGATGGTTACCTAATGGTTATTTAACATCTCGTAATTGGATTTCAAACCACCGAGATGATTCAAAATTTTACTTTGAAAGGAAATAAATGTCTAGTTTATTTCATAAACTAGATGAGAGACAAATGATTTTTGGCACATTAGCCCAAAGAGAGAATCGTTTGTACTAGCTGACGTAGAGAATCGAATGTATGTCGTGTGCGCAAATTACCCATATTGATACATCCCTTTGTTGACACCTGATTTTTTTTTTTTTTTTTTTTTTTTGTCGACGTTTTAATTGTCCATTTTGCAAAAATAAAAACAAAATAAAAAAAGTTGAAATGAAAACAAAAAAAAAAAAAGAAAAGAAGAAGAAAAAATAAGGAAAACGAAAAAGAAAAAGGAGAGAAAAAGAAAAAAAAAAATAAAAGAAAGAAAAAAAGATAGGAGAAAAGGGAATCGGGGAACGCTGGGAAGGGGGGCTCTCACTTTTGGATTCATTTTTTCTCTCTCCCTCCCGCGCGGACTCGAAACTCTCTCGGCTCTCTCTGCAAAAGGGGGGCCGAACGGTTTCTCTCTCTGGAAATGGAGCTCTCTCTCTCTGTAACTACTCGATGGAGCTCCCATGGTAGATCTCAAAACCCTAGCCTCAGACAATCCCGAGAGACATCCACCATTCCTCGCGAGAGAATCTCCGCCTCGCTCGCCGTCCACCGGAGGGAGCTCCCACCTCCGTCTCCGTCTCAGGTAGTTCTCTGTCAAACTCCCGGCTTCGCTCCCGCTCGATTCCTGAGATCTCTAGACCGTCTCAAACCCTAGAAGACAAAGCAGCTGCCGATCGAGTAGCTCGAAGTGCGAGACTCAGATTCATGCCAAGTGTAGAGCGGTAACGTTCGGTTCGGTTTCATCCGTTCATCATCCACCGCCGGGGTTTTCTCTCGGCTCTGTCTCTGGCTTGATCAGGTTTTCTCTCTCTCTTAGATCGTTCTCTCTAGCTCGCTTATGATCTGTATGTGGAAAACCGCTAGGCTCTATATCTGGTGTTGAAGTAGATCAGGATTTCTGTTGTAGAGCAGAACTAGTCGTGATTGGATTTGATGGTCAAAATATAAGAGTAATGTTGCTGCGAATGTTAGTCGTGTGAGGGCAAAAGCTGAGTGTTTGAATAAACAAGTATAGGTCATTAATTCAAAAGTGGAGATCAAGAACTTTAGAGTGAAAACAACATCTTATTGAGGATGTACTATTGATTTGATCCTGCTTGGATGATGTTGTGCTCACGTGATTTTAAGTTGCTGATTCGCTCTCGCATTTTGGTCACTAAAATGAGATGCTTGTCATATGTTTGTGAAGATGCCTGAATGAATATCTGCATGGTGTCTTCATTAGTCCATATGCAAGATATTCATGGCTTACTTAAATCATGATGCCCAAATTGATTTCATCTTGCTTACTATCGATATAATCAATCTGAGCAATTTTAGCATTATGGCATGCTTAAAACCTGTGCTCATTGGCCTCGTTGATTGTGAGTAATATTCATTTTCACTTTGAACCAGATTGAGTGTTAGAAAGTAATAAATCTCTGTTCTGGTCTGGTTTTACTCAAATTTGGGAAGTTTTTCTAGATCAAGTAGAGATCAATTGATAGGTAAAACTGATGGTTGAAGTTGGCGAATATAGGCAGAAGTTTGTAGAAATAAAAGCAGGGGTTGCTACTTTTGTTGATCCTTTTTAAGTTGTAGGGTTTGCTGTGATTCATTTTTTTTTAGAACTACTCTCTGTACATTGTCTGGATGGTTTTATAAACCATTAGTTATGCATTATGTTTTAATCTTTCCTATGATGCTGATTTTGCATGATTTGTACATCAATTGGACTGAACTTCTCTTGTGAAGCGCATGATAGAAATCTGTCATAAAATGAAATTCAGAACCCCTGTTGTCTTGACAGATCTGGTTTATGAGAAAGAGTAGAAGCTAAGGATTATGATAAAAATGCATGGGCTTAGTGATGGACCATTTTGGCTGATTTCCTATGCTTGTTTTCTCTCCTTATCTTCAATCTACATGCTGAATCTGATTATCTTATCTTCTTTGAACTTGATTTGCCTTGATCTGCAAATTCGTATACCTGATATATCACTTTCTGTCTTGGCTGAAACGAGGTGTTAGATAAGGTTTTTTGACTTCGAGCCCTGTTAAACATATAAAATACACTTCTAGAGCTTCGATTTAATATGTTGCACGCCCTGAACAGACGTCGTTCAGTCATCGAAAAACACCTACAAAGTCTGTTGATTCTGCAGTAATTGTTTTAGAATGATTTGCTGATTCTGACTTACTGCGATTTTCTGTTTTAACTGGACTGAGCTGGTAGATGATGTTATTAGGACTTAATGTCTTCTAGAAATTTGTAATAGACTTCTCAAGATTTTCATAGACATATTATATGTGTGATTTGGCCATCATTTGCCCTGCTTGATGCTTTCTGCAAAGAGCACTAATCTGCTGATGTGTTCTGCTTGTTATGATCTGATTTGACCACTTATACAAATGGCTTTGCTTGAGCTAAAAAAAAAACCTAAATTGCAATTGTCACCTAATAGGAATTCGTAAATGACACCTTTGAGATAGCTAGTATAAGCACCTAGAGGGGGGTGAATAAGTGTAAAATAATTTCTCATGATAAGCGAGCAATACGAAATAGACAATAGAAATGAAGTTCACCTTTTGTTAACAAAAACGAATTATGATCAAAGTAAAATGGAGTAAGGAAGAGAAAATGAACACAGAGATTGTAGTGGTACGGCTTATTCCAAGCCTACGTCCATTCTTCCGCACTGACAGCCCACTGGCTGGATTTCACTATGAACAAAAGAGTTGTTACAGCAAAGCTCTCCCTTAATTCCACAGTGTAGATATTCTACCACACTTCCTCAAGGTTTCTCAAAGATATAGACTCTCTTTTGCATACAAGATTTCGCTCAATAAATGAATTGACTAAGAACAAAAAGTTTCAGACTTTGGAATTCTTCTATTGCGCGCACACTCAAAACAACTGGAACGTCTTCCTTATATACTCTTTTATGCCATTATACCCGTTGGCACTTACCAAAAGAATTCCTCCAATCTACCCGTTAGACGGAATCAATTAGGAAGATCATTCAAGCTATTAAAGGAACATGTCGATAGCCCATCAATCCTGCTCGCCCATATAATTAGGATCTCGGTTTTCATAAGTAGAATCTTCCAAGTATACTTCGCCAATCAACGGATCCACAATCGCTAAATCAATCTTGATTTGAATAATGGATTCCGGCATGTTATATCCAGCCAAGAGATCTTTTCCAGTCGATAAAATTAAATCCTTAATGAAACATCCAGTTCTGGATAAGTCTTCTTCGACGGACTAAAGACTGTCAATGAGGATAGAATTTGAATCTTGAGTCTAGCAGTCTTGAGGTCTTCAGACTTTGATAAAAGAGTCTATAAGACTTCATATTAGACTAATGTAAACGTTGTCAGTTTCAAAATACTCCAGGAAGATTTCTCCAACAATCTCCCTCTTTTTTATGGTGACAAGTAGGACAATTGAGTCCATTCAATTAATTTTGATTGAAATGACTAATGTGGATGCCGGTCGTGCCAAGTAGGACAATCGGCGTTGACGTTGATAATTTTTAATAATATTTTGATATTTTTTGAATTTTATATACTTTTTATTTTTCTTTTATCGTTTATTCTCTTTTCCTTTTTTTTTCCTATCCTTTTTCTTCTTTTGTTTCCCTTTTTCCCTCGGACGATCTTCGGTGCAGGTTGGCGAGGACAGCCTTCGCCTAGCCGAGGGTGGGGGTCCTTCACTTGCAGAACATCTCCAAAAGAAAACAAGAGCAGATGGTTTGAAGCCATTGCCAACTCCCTATACAAGTGGATCATCATCTTCGTTCACTTCGTCTCCTTCCTCGTCTCACTCGGGAATCACAAGGACTCAAGTGCAGATCAGCGTGGATGGCCCTTCACCCTCCATTTTTCTCTGGATTCCCTCTCGCCCGCCCGCCCCGCTTCGGAGGAATGATGATGGCGTTATCAACCGTGAAGACCCCGCGCTCGGGCTCCAGTACGACTTCTACCGCCACACGTGCCCTGCTGTTGAAGAAATTGAGGTCATCCATGTCCAGAGTCTACTCCCAACACCTTGAAGTTGCCCCTGTGCATCTCTGTCTCCTCTTCCACGACTGCTTCATCGGGGTTGCGATGCTTCAGTTCTCTTGGATGGTAGCCATGGAAACCAAAGCCCTTGCTAGGGCAGGGTGGTCCTCGCCAGCCCGGCCCGGGCTTCCCGGTTGATGGCTGGCTGAGGGAAAAAGAAAAAGGAAAAAGAAAGAAGAAATGGAAAAAGAAAAAAATGAAAAATAAGTAAATAAATAAATAATTTTTAAAAATATTAAAATATTATTAAAAATTGTCATCATCAATGCCAATTGTGTGCCACGTAGGATGATCGGTGCCCACATTAAAAAATTTTGGCCAAAATTGATTGGATGGGCTTAAGTGGGCAAACAGTAAAAAGGTTTAATACTTTATTAACAAAATTTAAAATTTTAAAAATGAATAAATAAAAGTGTAATAGATTTCAGACTTTTTGCATAATTTTTTTGATTTATTTTCTGTTTGGTTTGTGTGTGCATAGCATGGAGACATATAATAGATGGCTGTCCTCCCTTAAAAAAACTAAGGAGGCACTGTCCCTAACTTGATCTCCAAGTTTGGGCCGTGGTACGCTTTTTCTTTTTCTTGGTGCATCGACCTCAGCACAACACAATCGTCATTAATCAATTGCCGAATGTCAAGTGTCTTCTTGTGGATTGGGTCGTATCACAAAAGCTAAGGAAGAAAAAGTCTGAATGACTATGATCCATTGGGACCCAAGAAGCCTATGATCCCTTTACCATCGAAGGGGTCCATCTTATTGACCAACGTTGATTTTGACCTAACCTTTTGGTGGTGAAATATCTAATGTTCAATTCGAGAATCCTCTTGACAATGTTATCCTCTTATGGCTACGATTTGCGAGAGTTTACTATTGTCCTTATTGATTAGTGCAGATTTTTACAATTAATTCCTAAACGTTTTTTTTAAAAGAAGAAGATTCGGTAAAAGTCCTCAATCCTGTATATTTAAAGAGAGAACGAATTTGAGTATGTCCTTAAACTGTTTCATTTGAACTCTGGAACGTGAAATTTAGGGGTATTCCCACTTGAGTGAGAAAGACAAAGATTCACCCAAGAACATGGGGGCCGTGGGGGGGGGGGTGGTAGACTCCCCATCTTTCTCCTTAGAGAAAAGCTAAGACAAGTATAAATAACCTCCCGCATTTGGAGTGAGATAGTGGAACTCGCAAGAGTTTCTATAGAATTGACCTGTGCTTCACAGAGTGTTTTTTAACAAACTTGTCAATTCAGTACTCCCAATTAAAAGACATTGTGCAAAAAAGGTCTAGTAAAAGTCCTCAATCCTATATATTTAAGGGGAGAAACTCAACATAAGTCCTGTAACATCCTAAACTTCAAGACCTTTATAGTTTGAAGTCCGAACTCGGTTTCACCAGTTAAGCCCAATTGTGTTTGGCTTTATTCAATCAGGGCTTCAGCACGAACCTTGGGTCAAAAAGGTAATCGAGTGTGGTCAGACTCGATTGACTGTTGCCCAATGAGATGACCTTCTAACTTGATATTTCCCTTGGTGTATTTAATGTGCTTGGAAGGTAGCCAATTAATGCATGATGACTAAGTAGGACACCTGGCACAATTAGTCTTACTCTTGAAAGGTAATCATGAAATTTTGGATGGTTATATGTTAAGAGGGGGGTGAGTCATAAGCTCATTAATGATAGGGAGTGATTCATAGCCTAGAAAAATGATGACAAGGGATCTTGAAGATCAAGTAGGGTGCCACCCCTTCTCCTTAGGCTTGCCACTTAAGGTTCCATAGGTTTTGACTCTTCAGATTCTTGAAATCCCTAGACCTTTGCCGTTTCCTAATTTTACAGAGCTCTTTTTACTTCGAATTTGGAGAAACTTCCTTCATGAAAGTTGTTCTAAACATCTTATTATATAACATAATTACATTTCATATTTTTCTACGATGAAATGGTAGGGACGAAGGCCCAATCATTCACCGTTTGGAACCTGTCCCGTGTACTGAAAACGGTGACCAGGTTGCCTTATCGATTTTTTTATAAACTTTTTCCTTTTGAATTTGAATATGCTTCCTTCACAAAAGTTTTAAAAGACATCCATATCTACAATATATTAAAATTTCAAAGGGTTTTGTGAATATTTGGATTTCAAAATGAGTCTCTCTGACCATTGAATCTGTTCGACAGATGAATTTTTGGGTTGTGTTCACTTATTTTATGCTCTTTCCACAGAACGAATTTGGCATGGATTTCTTCATGAAAATGTTTTCTAAGGTCTTCTTTACCACATATTAAAATTTTATAATTTTTCGAGTCCGTTTGATAAGGTAATGGTACTAATTTTGAAAGTTGCTCAAAACTATTTTTGCCTTAGAATGGGAGAACCACACGCCCAACTTGGAGGGGAAGGGGGCTGCACGCCCAACTTGAGCAGCAAGCTAATCTAGAGACTTCTTGACTTGAAGATAAGAATGTATTAAATTTTTTTGGACCTTAGTCTATTAAAAAGAAGAAACTTGGAGAGCAAGTTGACTAATGTGAACACATCTAAGCCTAATGATTGCATGAATTCTTGGCAGTTAATAAGTGAGATGAGTCACCTACTTAGGTGTCTCCTAGAATCTTAGGTGAATCTTAGGTTATAATGGCCCTAGATTGTAGTATTGGTAAACAAGGTAAGCATCAACCAATTAGAAGAAAACATTAGGCATTAAAGGGGCTTATGTGTCCCTTAGGCACCATAGGCAATAATGAGCCTAGATTGAGCCTTGGAGGATAAGCAAATAGGTGGACTAATGGAAAAGTGAAAAACGGGTCATCATCAATGACACCTATGAGCTTAGGTTGCCAAGTAAGGCCTTTTAGCATTCCAACTTACCATTTAGGCTTCAATTATTGGACCCATAGCCTTGCCACCCAAGGAATTTAGGTGGGACACTTGGAAACATTAGAATGGACCGCTTGGCATGGTAATGATGGCTCCTAGGGCTATAGATATGAGGAGCTCTCTTCATTTTCCTCACTTTGCTCCCATTTTCTCCACCCTCCATCTTCTTGAACGCCCTCCACCTCACGTCTCTCTCTCTCGTCCTCCAAAGTAAGCCACCCTTCATCTGTAGTTCGTGCCTTAGCTCGAGGTTCATCGAAGGTAAGTAGATTTTCCTAACTTTTTGATAGGGCGATGTGCTACGCTTATTGATTTTAGGATCATGTCATCGTTTGCTTGTGTTGGCTTTGTATTGTTATGCTTATTGTGTTTCTATTGCTTGTTGTTGCATTAAGTAAGTTCATGATCCCACATGAGTGTTGAGCACACCCGGATGTCGAGGAAAGGTCTCGGTGACTATGGACAATGCTAAAGCCTGAGCGAATGGTTCCAAGTCAAGGTCACGAGCCCGAATCGCATCCGGCATGAGTTTGAGTTAATAAAACACAAGAGTTGTTCATTAGTTCACTTTGCATTGCATGCCTTCGGGCCTTTCATTCGGCTAAAAGTTTAAACATGACATGAATTGATTGATGCTTGAAATGCATGGACACACAATGGACTTATATGCTGATGTTGGGGGATGCCAGGTCGTTGCCTGGGGTAAAGCCTTGAATGCCGTCCCGATATTGAGATTGTGGATGATGCCGGCCCAGGTGAGGCCGATGCCTGGGGGTCACCGTGGATGCCATCTTGATAACGAGATCAGGATGATGCTGGTTGCCAAGGGGGAGGACCGATGCCCGGTTGTTACAGGACGAGTCAATTAAGTTTGACTAATATGATACAGAAAAGGAAAAAAAATGAAAGTCCACATGTGGTTCATGACTGATACATGTGTGATGCTTGCAAAAGCTGGGTTTATTTGATATGCATTGTTAAGTCCTTGCATCAATTTGAGCATATGTTTGAATTGGGTCACTTAGTGCTTGAATGAGTTTCATGAGATGCAAGCATCGCTTTTTATGACCGAAATGATCATAAGCCATGGATCTTTGGAAAGTTTGTTCATATGCACTAACTCCTTATCTTTGATTCTTGAAAGCATGTAGACGGTTGAAACCCTTTCATATGAATAAGTAGGCAAGGCATGAACCTTGCTATTGATTTGCCATCGACAAGTGGATGGTGATCTTGTATCCGAGGATCAACGGTGAGACATCCTCCTATAGGAGAGTTAGGAATTTCTACTTACTGAGTCTTCGACTCACTCTTGTCGTTCCCACCATTTCAGGCATGTGATGGGTGAACCAGGGTCCAAGAAGGGAATGCACATAGTATGGGGGCCGCTTTTGGGAGTAGCTCAGTAGAGGAGTTAGGTTACCCCAACCTTTTGATTGACTATATATATGGAAACAAAAATAAGTAGCCTAGGACTAGGATGGACATGTAATCAAAACAGCTTTTGATATGTGAATATGTGTATGAATATGTTGCTTTTATTTGCTTAGCTTGCATACGTCTTGCCTGGCTTCCATGTTTGTTTGTACGGGGATTGTTTATGATCGCTTCCGCATGTGCTTAACTAAAAATAAAAGACTTTCGGGACGTTTGATGTTGCTTGGGGCATCGATGCTAATTCGCCGGGTCATGCCCCTGTGCCAAAGGTGGGGCGGGGGGGTGACAAGTCCTAAATCTTGTGTACTTTAGGAAATTCTAAACTTCTCAATGTTATAATCAAGTGCTAAACATTCTTTAGAAAGTGCAATAAAGTCCATTTAGTAAATAGTACCATCTTTGGCTATGTGTTCATTACAAGATACATGGTTTATGTAAACATCTTTGTGAATTTGGCATCTCTCAAGTCATCTATTCTCGATTCGATCGTTTTTCTCAATTCTTACCGATCAACCTGCCGGTTTTGGCTTCTTGTTCATAAATTTGTGCGTTGAGAACTAAATCAACCATGTTCTTGGGGGCACAAAAAGAAGAATTAAGGGATTGAAGCTTATAGCCAGCAAATCAACAATATCTCAAATGACCATTGAAATCATCACCATAGCCTAATACTTTGCACGTAAATCTAAATTTCTGGTTCCTTAAGCACACCACAGTGTCATCACCTTACTTATTCCTCGCAAAACTATAGTCCTTTAACCTGAGCCATATGTCCTCAATTCTTCTATTAAAGCCCCCAAATCATTGTATGAAGAACCCCCTTCTTCAACTGCCCTTTTGGCCATCGCCCTGATGTGGAAATCGAGCCATATTGAGGAGGAGGTGCTAAGGATCCATTGTCTATTCCGACTAGTTCAATCACTTGAGTGCGGGCCAAGTAATTCAGGCAAGCTGTTGGCGTCATGGTTCGTGATCTTTGGCGTGGAGATGATTTTAGATCAAATCTTGAAGAATCTTGGAAATCTTGGCGTAATCTTTGTCTTGGAGATGACCTTGGATCAAATCTTGAAGAATTTTGGAAATCTTGGCGCAACTCGATTATCTGGTCACCAAATATTTGACCAAGTCAATATATATATATCTTCTTATTTAAGTATATTCTAGAATATGACGCATTAGATTTCTAGGGTTGGTTTTAGGGTTTGTGTGGCGGCTAGAAAGCCTATATAATAAGGATTTGCCGACTTCCTTTGAGAGAGAGACATATTTTATTTTTGAGGAAAAGAATTGAGAGGTTCTCTTCTACTGCTCTTTTGAGGACTTGACCCTATCAAGATTCTCTTGTAGCGCTCGATTCGACTTATCGAGCAAGGTAGTGAATTCTTTCACTCGTGACGTCTATAACGTTGGTTGGTTGACACACGTTCGTCAAAAGTCACGTTCATACCGAGATTGCCAATCATAGGTTCAATTGGAGGTCGAGGTTTGCAATTCGCACCATCTAGGCCTTCGTAGAATGATCTTTCTGCAACGATTCACATCATTTGGTATCAGTCTATTTATCTTTAATTTTCTGTTTATATTAAGCAATTTGAGATTTATTGAGCTAGGGTTTCGGTTCTAGCCAATTTAGGGATCCGATTACTTTTGTGCTTCCATACGTAGTTGTTTGTTGTTAGTTTTAATTTTTTTTTCCTAGCGTCTTAAATTGTATTTGAGTTTGTCAAAAATAAAAAGAAAAAAAGAGAATGTTCGACAAAAAAAAAAAAAAGAAAGAAAACACACACAAAAAAAAAAAAAGTGTGCAAGAGAAAAAAAAAAGATTCGGCAAAAAAAAAAAATAGCTGAACAAAAAAATAATCAAGAAGGCGACTCGTTTGTTAGTGGACCGAATTGAAACAAAATCAATAGTGATTTGCGTTTCAATTGGAATTTCAAAAGTTGTATTTGCTGGTTTAAGATTGTTACTTGCTGAATTGATTGTTGTAAGGGGGTTGAGAGACAGATTTTGAGTCCGATAAACAGCTTGTGAAACGGGAATACAAGAGGGAAAAGGCAAGAGTGTGTGAGTTTAATTGAGGAAAAAAAAAAGCCTAGACTTAAGTTAAACACGAGGGGAGTGACAAACACCTCGAGAGAAACACGTGAGGTAGCGATTGGTGAGGATTTTTGTTACTGACGTTTACTTGCAGGTCTAAAATATGTCGCGCGAAGAAAGCGTGAATCAAAGGGAGGTTGACTCCATACGAAGGGATGAAGTGCTAGTGAAAAGCATCCAGCAATTGATGGCTGTATTAGTGGTCGAATGATGGGGAATGGCATGAGGGTTGATGGTGACCGAGAGATACCCTGAGGAAGGCTGCAACATCAACGAGATGCCTCTAGAACACAACCTAGAAGGCAACGGCATTATGATGATGATGAGGCCAACATGGAGGATGATCGAGATGCTCGATTTGGAAGGTGGAATAGAGCCCAGGGGTTTTAGACACCGAGAAAATAATGAACTTGGTAATATCAAGATGAAGATTCCTTTTTTCCAAAGGAAGAATGATCCCGATGCGTATCTAGAATGGGAGAAACGCATGGAGATGGTATTTGATTGCCAACGATACTCTGAGCTCAAAAAGGTAAAAATTGCAGCTGTTGAATTTACTGATTAAGCTATAATTTGGTGGGATCAACTTGTGACTAGTAGGAGGCGCAATGATGAAAGACCGATAGAGACGTGGGATGAGATGAAAGCGGTGATGAGGAGGTGTTTTGTACCAAATCATTACCATCAAGATTTGTTTCAAAAGTTACAAAATCTCACACAAGGCAATAAGAGCATGGAAGAGTATCACAAGGAGATGGAGATTGCCATGATCCGTGCTATTGTTGTGGAGGATCGTGAGGCCACAATGTCATAATTTTTGAGTGGTTTGAGCCGAGACATAACAAGGGTGGTGGAGCTGCAACACTATGTTGAATTGGAGGAATTGGTGGACAAAAAGCCATCAAAGTTGAGTGGCAATTAAAGTTGGACCGAAATCACAAGAGTGGAGGAGGTTCAAATCAGAATTGGAGATCCAATTGGAAAAGAGATGAGAAGCCAAATTAGAGAGGAAACAACACCAAAATCGAAACCTCAAAGGAGAAGGAGAGGAACGGTAAAGTTGAAACAAATCCGGTTTCAGGTGAAACCGAAAACCCTAATACTAGAATTTGTGAAATTAAATGTTTTAAGTGTTCGTGCACAGGTTATATGGTGAATCAATGCCCTAATATAAAGGTGATGATCATGAATGGACATGGTGATGTTGAGTCCAAAAGTGAGAGGGAAGAAGATGATGATGAGATGCCACCATTGGAGGAGTGATGGAGAAGTGGCTATAAAAGGAGACTTAGTGGTGGTTAGGCATTCTCTAAGTGTGCAAGTAAAGGAGGAGGAGTATCATCAACAAAGAGATAACTTGTTTCATACAAGATGTGTGATGACTGGTAAGATCTGTAGTTTGATAATTGATGGAGGCAGTTGTGCAAATATGACAAGTTGTATTATGGTGGATAAGTTGGGTTTGAAGACAACAAAGCACCCTAAGCCTTATAGACTTCAATGGTTAAATGATGGTGGTGAGGTGAAAGTGTTGAAGCAAGTTCGAATCCCATTTGAGATAGGGAGATATAAGGAGGAGGTAGAGTGTGATGTTGTATCTATGCAAGTGGGTCATATCTTGCTTAGAAGATCATGGTGATATGATCGAAAGGTACATCATGATGGGTATACTAATCGTTATTCATTGGTGATGAATCAAAAGACTTATTTTGGTACCAATGACACCTAGTGAGGTGTATCAAGATCAATTAAAGTTACAACGAGAAGCCGAGAGAGAGAAAAAATGTGAGAAATCCAAGGGCTTGCGTGGTATGCCTGAGACGCAAGGAAAATGAGACGTTGAGAGGAGAATTGTGGTAAAAACCGAGGGAAAAGAAGAGAGGAAAGAAAATAGGCAAAATAATTTTTATGCAAAATCAAGTGATGTGAGGAGAGCTTTAATTCTAGACCGACCGATGCTTGTACTTTTGTACAAGGAGATTTTATTTTCTACTAATGATCTTGACCCAAGTTTGCCTAGTTCTATTGTGTCTTCATTTCATGAATTTGAAGATGTCTTTCCTGATGAACTTCCTAGAAGGATACCACCGATTCGAGGCATTGAACATCAAATCGACTTGATTCCTGGTGCGCCATTACCTAATCGACCAGCATATTGAAGCAATCCCGATGAGATAAAGGAACTTAGGCGGCAAATTAGCGAACTATTGGAGTGAGGGTATGTGAGAGAGAGTCTTAGCCCGTACGCCGTCCCTATTTTGTTAGTGCCAAAGAATGATGGAACTTAGCGAATGTGTGTCAATTGCTGAGCAATTAATAACATTACGGTAAAGTATCGACATCCTATTCCTAGGTTAGATGACATGTTGGGTGAGTTGCATGGTTCTTGCATTTTCACTAAGATCGATTTGAAAAGTGGCTATTATCAAATTAGGATGAAAGAAGGTGATGAATGGAAAACTGCATTTAAGACCAAGTATGGATTGTACGAGTGGTTAGTCATGCCATTTGGATTAACTAATGCACCGAGCACATTTATGCGACTTATGAATCATGTTTTGCATGCTTTTATAGGTCGATTTGTGGTTATCTATTTCGATGACATCTTGATATATAGCTGAAGCCCCGATGACCATATTGAGCATGTGCGAGCTGTCTTGCAGGTTTTAAGGGCTGAGCAATTGTATGCTAATCTAAAGAAGTGCTTTTTTGTTATTAACAAATTAGTATTTCTAGGATTTGTTCTTAGTGTTGATGGTATACAGGTTGATGAAGAAAAGGTCAAAGCAATCCGTAAATGGCCAACGCCTAAGACCGTAGGAGCGGTGCGTAGCTTTCACGATTGGCAAGTTTTTATCGGCGATTTGTGAGAAATTTCAGCACCATTGCCGCACTTTTGACCGAGGTTATCAAAAAGCACGTGGGTTTCACGTGGGGAGAAGAGCAAGAGGAAGCATTTAATCTGCTAAAAGATAAGTTAACTAATGCTCCTTTGTTATCTTTGCCGAATTTCAGTGCTACTTTTGAGATAGAGTGCGATGTTTCTGGTATAGGAATTGGAGCCGTGTTGATGCAAGGAGGGCGTCCCATAGCTTATTTCAGTGAGAAATTGAGTGTAGTAACGTTGAATTATCTTACCTATGATAAGGAGATGTATGCTTTAGTGCGAGCTTTGGAGACTTGGCAACATTATTTATGGCCAAAGGAATTCGTGATCCACACCGACCACGAGACCTTGAAGTACTTGATAGGGTAGCAGAAGTTGAATAAAAGACATGCCAAATGGATGGAGTTCATCGAGACTTTTCCATATGTGATCAAGTACAAGAAAGGTAAGGAGAATGTGGTAGTCGATGCACTTTCTCAAAGGTATGCGATTCTAACTATTTTAAAAGCAAAGTGTTTAGGTTTTGAGCATATCAAGGGCTTATATACTGATGATGATGACTTTGGGAGAGTATTTGAAGCATGTGAACATACTGCATTTGATAAATTCTATAGGCGTGAAGGTTATCTTTTCCGTGAAAACAAGCTATGTTTGCTTAAGTGTTCTTTGCGTGAATTATTGGTGCGAGAAGCGCATAGTGCCTATTTAATTGGGCATTTTGGCATTAGTAAGACTTATGAAGTGCTCCATGAACATTTTTATTGGCCACATATGAAGAGAGATGTCACACGTGTTTGTGAGAGATGCATTGCTTGTAAGCAATCGAAGTCTACAACTAAACCGCATGGCTTGTATACAACATTACCTATTCTAATGCATCCTTGGACTGATATTTCTATGGATTTTATGTTAGGATTGCCTAGGTCTAAGTATGGTAGAGATTCTATTTATGTGGTTGTTGATTGGTTTTCAAAGATGGCTCATTTTATACCTTGTCATAAAACTGATGATGCTGATTTGTTCTTTAGGGAGGTTGTATGTTTGTATGGCATGCCTAGATCGATTGTTTCAGATCTAGATTCTAAATTTCTTAGCTACTTTTGGAAAATATTGTGGAAAAAACTAGGAACACAGTTGTTATTTTCTACTACTTGTCATCCACAGATCGATGGTTAAACCGAGGTAGTTAATAGAACTTTAGGGGTATTGTTGCGTGCTATTATTAGAAAGAATATAAAATCTTGGGAAGATTGTCTGCCACATGTTGAGTTTGCATATTATAGGAGCATGCATTTTTGCTACTAAATTTACACCATTTGAGGTTGTCTATGGTTTTAATCCGTTAACTCTGTTAGATTTAACCCCTTTACCTGTTGATGAGCGTGTGGATTTAGATGGAGCAAAGAAAGCTGAATTTGTCAAGGCGTTGCATGAGAAGACGCGCACAAATATTGAGTGCAAGATTGAGCAATATGCAAGGCAAGCCAACAAAGAGCGCAAGGAATTGGTTTTTGAACCCGGCGATTGGGTTTGGGTTCATATGCGCAAGGAACAATTTCCTGAGTAGCGACATTCTAAGTTATTACCGCGAGGGGATGGACCATTCATGGTGTTGGAAAGAGTTAACAATAATTGCTATAAGCTTGATCTTCTAGGTAAGTATGATGTTAGTGCTTCATTTAATGTTTCTGACTTGACTCTTTTCGATGCAAGTGATGATTTGAGGGCAAATCCTTCGCACAAGGGAGGGAATGATGTAGACATCGAGCCACATCGAGAAGGAGGTGCTAAGGACCCATTGTCTATTCCGACCGGTTCGATCACTTGAGCGCGGGCCAAGCAATCAGGCAAGCTATTGGCATCATAGTTCGTGATCTTTGGCGTGGAGATGATCTTGGATCAAATCTTGAAGAATCTTGGAAATCTTGGCGTAATCTTTGTCTTGGAGATGACCTTAGATCAAATCTTGAAGAATCTTGGAAATCTTGGCGCAATTTGATTTTTAGGTCACCAAATATTTGACCAAGTCGAAATATATATATATATATCTTCTTGTTGAGGTATATTATAGAATATGACGCATTAGATTTCTAGGGTTGGTTTTAGGGTTTGTGTGGCGGCTAGAAAGCCTATATATTAAGGATTTGCCGACTTTCTTTGAGAGAGAGACATTTTATTTTTGAGGAAAATAATTGAGAGGTTCTCTTCTACTGTTCTTTTGAGGATTTGACCTTATCAAGATTCTCTTGTGGCGGTCGATTCGACTTATCAAGCAAGATAGAATTCTTTCGCTCGTGGCATCTATAACGTTGGTTGGTTGACACGCGTTCGTCAACAGGTCACGTTCATACCGAGATTGCCAATCATAGGTTCGATTGGAGGTCGAGGTTCGCAATTTGCACCATCTGGGCCTTCATAGAACGATCTTTCCACAACGATTCACATTAAGCCCCAAAGCTCCTTACTCTGCCTCTCATCTCCCATGCCCTTTCCCCCACCATTATCTCTTTCACCGCCCTCTCGACCGCCTCCTTCCTAACGAAATCCCCCACTAACCTTGCCCAGCGCCAAGCCCCGACCCCAACCTCGATTCTCAGGACCTCGGTCACCAACTTCTCATTGTAGAATTGCTCCACAAAGATAGGCCACGTCACCATCGGGAGCCCCACACTAATCCCCTTTGAAAGAAAGCGAGAAGAAGCGTAAAAGTTTAGGGAAAAAGATTTTTTGTATTTCTTTAATTCTCTCTAATGTACACTTCTCTGTAATTATAATACAAGATGTACATAATAAAATGGCAATTAAATATTCTACAAATCAATCTTAATCTCAATCTAATCCCTAATTGATTTAGTGCATGATTATAATCAAATCAGATTCTCAACATATCTTCCAGATTCTCGAGCATATCTTCCAACACTCCCCCTCAATCTGATGGCTTGTAGATGTCCAAGACACCTAGCTTGCTTAACATATATGCATGTTGTCTTTGACATAGAGGTTTGGTGAAGATGTCTACAGGTTGTTCTGCGGTTCCAATTCCTCGTCTCGATTATCCCTTCTTGAATTTTTTTCTCGAGTAAAATGACAATCCATTTCTATATGCTTAGTTATTTCATGTACTATGGGATTTGCTGCAAGCTTAAGGGCCACATCATTGTGACAAAATAACTTTGTTGGACCTTTTAGTTGTATTCTGAGGTCCCCAAGCAAGCCTCTTATCCATACAATCTCACATGTAGTTTTTGCCATAACTCGATATTCTACTTCGGTTGAAGATAATGATACGGTAGCCTGCTTTTTGGTCTTCCATGAAAGAAGAGATTCTCCCAGTTTAATGCAAAAATCAGTGATGGATCTTTGGCTCATAGGACAAGGTGCATATTCCGCATCATAATATGCCGTCATCTTCATATTGCATCTTCTAGACAAGAGTATTCCGATTCCTAGGCACTTCTTCAAGTATTTCACAACCTTCAAGGCAGCATTCATGTGAGATTGCTTGGGACCGTGCATAAATTGGCCGAGTGTTTGCACCACATACGATATATCAGGCCTAGTCATAGTCAAATATATGAGTTTTCCAATAAGCTTCTGATAACTCATCGGATCTTGGAGCACAAGATCATTATCCTGAGATATTCTTGCAACATGATCCGCTGCAGTTAGTTTGGTGTTATGCTCAATTGGGATAACTACTGGTTTGCATCCTGATAAATCGGCTTCTAATATAATCTCTAATACAAATTTCCGCTAACTAAGGGAAATTTCTTGGTCGGATTGAGCAATCTCAACCCCAAGAAAGTATTTAGGCGATCCTAGGTCTTTTATATGAAATGTGGTATGCAAATATTTCTTAAGGCTCTCTATGACAGTTTTATTATTTCCCATGATGAGAATGTCGTCTACATATATCATCAAGTAAATATATGACATACATTTAGTACACGTGAATAAGGAGTAATCATATTTGGACTGTTTGAAACCTGCAGTTGTGAGAGCATTAGCAAACTTGGCGTACCATTGCATGGAAGCTTGTTTCAATCCATAAAGGGATTTGCGGAGAGGACATACTCTATCCTCCCCCTATCTCCAAAACCCTTAGGAATATCAATGTAGATCTCTTCATCTAAATTGCCATGAAGAAAAGTGTTGTGGACGTCTATTTGATGTAACGGCCAATCATGGATAGCAACAAATGATAAGAAGGAATGAACTGCGACATCTTTAGCAACCAGAGAAAAATTCTCGTGATAATCGAAACCTTCTCGCTAAGTAAAGCCCTTAGCCACCAACCGAGCCTTTTAATGCTCAATGGATCCATCAACCCGATATTTTATTTTATAGACCCACTTGCATCCAATTGGTTTTATGTTTGGAGGAAGAGTGACTAAATCCCTAGTATGATTATTAGTCAATGCCTGTAATTTTGCTACCATAGCCTATTGCCATCGTGGATCTCTAGATGCCTCATCATAACTAGATGGTTCCTTTTCATCAGATATGCGACTAATGCAGCATCTATGTTTTGGTGAAAGCTTATGGAAAGAGACATAAGAAGAGATCAGATAGTGGATACTTGGCGAATTAAGTGAGGCACAAACATAATCTTTTGTCCATGTCGGTGGTTGTGTAGTGCGCCCAGAACGACGTGGATGATCCATTCGTGATGGAAGGGAAGATATTTCCTCGGTGTTGGTTTCTGGTGAGATATCAGGATCATCTGCCATGTTGGGTGTATCTTCAAGCATGCGTTCCATAACGATCTCTGAGGGTAAATGGTTAGATGAGGTTGGAGCTATTGCTGGAGGAATGACTTTTTTTCGGAGGTGCTATTAGAACAAATTTAGGAGACGGATCTTCCTCGGTTAAGAAACGATGGGAATTGGTTGGAACACCCAAATCTTCATTTGAAGATTTGTTTTCACGAGATGGAAAGACATTTTCGTGAAAAATAACATCCCTGCTAACAAAAAATTCCCCTGTCGATGAATCAAGAACATGAATATGCATCACCTAGCCTGAGGACTCATTTCATCCTGGGGGCCCATTGTAGTAGTATAGCATAAGCACCCAAAAATCCTTAAATGATATAGTGCTAGTTCCTTCCCATAAAGTAATTCGAAAGGCAATTTGTCATCCAGTATTCGAGTAGGCATACGATTGATGAGATAAGCTACAGTAACAATACAATCTCCCCAATAATTTTCTGGAATGGACCCCTAAAATTTTAATGCTTGTGCAACTTCTAGAAGATGACGATGTTTACGCTCCACCACCCCATTTTGTTGTGGGGTATAAATGCAGGAGCGTTCATGTAGGATGCCATGAGACAAGAAGAGGGAAGCACAATCATAGTTGAAAAACTCTTTCCCATTACCAGTGCAGATTCGCTGAATTGACTTCCCAAACTGATTTTTCGACAAGGTAATAAACATTTTTAAATGGGAGGGGACTTGAGCTTTTGATTGCATCAAAAATACCCATGTGGCACGGGAGCAATCGTCCACAATTGTGAGAAACTAATGCGATTCATCATGGCGTGACGTGTGATAAGGTCCCAAAATATGACTTGCACGAGTTTTACTAGAAGGAAAAGGAGTTCGTGACTGTTTTGCGAGAGGGCATATATGACATTTAGAGTCATAAGAAAATTTTTATCATTGGCAATCATATTACACGATATTTTATTCAAGGGAATTGATGACAAATCAAAATTACTTGGGAAACAGGTCGAAAAAAAAAAATCCTTCGAAAAGACTATCCAAGCCCATTAGTTTGCCAGTCGAAAAAGCCTAAAAAAAACAAGTATCAGAATCGAAGAATACTCGACAAGAATTTTCTTTGCAAACTTTGGACACAGAAATAAGATTGAATTGAAATTCTGAGACATAAATGACATTTTGAAGGGTAATCTGAGGACTCAATGTAACTGTGCCTGTCATAGTGACATGAGTGATATTCCTATTTGGCAGTTGCACAGAAATAGGGAGATCCAAGTTCTTATGCATGGTGGAAAAAATTCCTTATCACAAATAATATGATCACTTGCTCCTGAGTCAATTATCCAAGCCTTTCTCAAAATAGAATTTATCAAGCAATGAGATATACCTGAAAAACTTCCTCCTTTGTTTGAAGTGTCAATCTTTTATAATGCCTGCATCAGCTGTTGATATTGCTCATATGTAATGGGTCAATCAATATTTAGGCCGATAGGTCTATTGACTTGGTAAGCTTTAGAAACTCTTTCTTTTTTCCCTTTTTTTCCTGGCTTGCCATATAATTTCCAACAATTACTCAATTGTATGGTGTAGACGTTTGCAATATTCGCAATATAATTTACCTTTCCCTTTTGAATTTTGGCCAAAATTTTATGAGGACGCGGAAAAAATATTACCATTGAATGTCTTGGTCACAAGATCATATCCACTGTCCGATTCAGCTGAAGAATCAGACCCCTGCAGATCGTCTGATCAGTGCGGACGCTCTGAGCTGTTGATCCCATCCCTTTTAAAGGATCGCTCGCCGCCTCCATGGAACCCTAGCCCTTCTCGACGCTATCTCTCTCGGGCTAGGGTTTTGATCCCCGATTCTCGCCACTCGCTGCGAGATGCAAGAGCGATGCTTTTGCCTCCTCGCGCATACTCTGGGGACGCAAGCCGTTAGCTCTCTTCCTGAACAGCTAATTGGAAAATTTATTCGAGGGGAGGCACCAGATCCATCTCCAGAATCTGTGAACGAAATGTTAGGTATGTCTTGTTCAAAATCAAAAGAAAACGAGTGGTCTTTTCCCTTTCTTTTATAGATCTATATTGTCTGAGGGTTTCTGCTGGTCCCTCAAGTTTTACCTCCGTGGCTTTGAGCTCATACCAAAGCGACTATAACTTGTTGTAACAAGTCGTGACTGTCATATTTCCTTGCTTGAGTTCACCAAGTTCCTGCATGAGGGAAAATATTTTGGTTCGATCTAATTTGCTATACATTTCTTTGATGTTGTCCCACATCCTCTTCGAGTCCCCCATCGGTGAGAGTATGATATCCTAGATTTTCAATCCTGTTTTCAATTGAATAAATCGGGCCTTTCATCGATACGCCAATAGTGCTATTCTCAAAGCCAATCACTTGTGAGATAACTACACTATCTAGGGAAGTCATTAAGAGATTTTAATGCAATAGACGTGAGAATTTGACCAGAAATCGACTGCTCGACTGTGCTCATCTGCTGAGAATATTACGGCATAGACATAAATCGATTAGAGATCAGAGATAGGTCGGTTTGACCGAGATGTGTAGCTAAACGTGGGTGACTCCACTAAATTGGAAATTTCTCCTCAGCCGGCAGTAGACTGATTTTTCTATCGTTTTGGTATCCTGTGTCCATATTTGAATCCTCGAGATTTGCACGACAACCGAAAGTCACCAATGTGTCGAGTGGATTCATTGTGGCTTAAAGAAAATCGACTATAGGTCATTTGCACTAAAAATTTCTGAAAACTACTCGTTAGCCTAGGTCACGCTAAAAACGCGCCAGATTGCAATTAACCGCGAATTTGAGTCCGATTTCTAAAACTGAAAGTTCTGTCGTGTCACAATTAATTCCAAGAGTGTTGATTCAGTCTTAGAAGATTTTTTTGCAAACCAAGACTTTTTCAAAAAAAGTCGGCATAGGACTATTTTTGTTCAGAAATTGTTGGGGATCATTTTTTATCGCAAATTTTGGAAGCAAGTGAGTTGTATGGATGAGGAAAAATGCCAAGATGATTGATGGTGGGTTGATTGATTTTATAGAGGCTAAATTGGATTAAATTAAGAAGGATTTAATGTCCAATTGAAGTAAGATCAAGGTAAATTCGTATGTCCCCCACCCCCACAACTTATGGACCAATTCAAGCTTCTAGATGGGGAGCATGGGTGGCTAGATTGTGGCCAAGGAAGCCAAACATGGTTGTGGTTGAGTCAAGGGGACAATTTGGTGGAAAAACAAGCCAAATGGCCCCCCTCTTGTAGCAACCTTCTTCTTCCTCAATCCACTTGCTTTCTCTATTGTTGAGGATGCTTAGAAGCTTGAGAAAACTAGAGAAGAAAGCCCCCTTACCATTCGACCAAGCCGCACGCCCACTGAACCGTTTTCCTCGTCTGTTTCCCTTTATCCTAGTTTCTACTCCAGCCGACCTTTCGTCAAATATCTAAGTTGAAAGTGGTCTTCCTGGATGAATTAGCCAACGATCCACACATCACCGTGACCAACACATCCAGACCGTTCCAAAGAGTCGACCTAGCCTCGAAAAGAGTCGCCAACCATCTCGCCCGGCCGATCCAAGCCATTAGTCGTTGGTCGCCGGTTTGTTCTTTTGCCTACATTGTTTCGAGTTTTTCTTCGTTTTTTTCCTATTCTGACCCTTCCTTTGCCCATCCCAACCTCACATAAGACCCACAAGACCGCCAAGACCCGCAGGAGCCACCGGTTGCCGACGACCCGCTCATTGGAGCTCCGATCAGCTTGTTTCCTCGCCATTCAGCTGTTGGTTCTCCTCTATCCAACAAGCAGAAGCAGAAGCCGAACTAGCCTCTATTTTCTTCTTTACCCACCAAGAACAGAAGCTTAAAGAGTGGGTTTCCAGCAACCTTCGAGGCCCGTTGAGGTTGTTCCGGGCCCCGAAAGTTAGGCTCGCTATGGAGAGAATTGTCCTCCGTCGCATCCTCGTCAATTTGCACCGACTGGCTCGCCAAACAAGTGAGTTTAACTCACTAATCCTTTCTTAGTAGGTTAATGATGCTTAGGGGTTGATTAGATTTAATTAAGTGTAATTATGTGGATAGATTAGACTAGAGTAATTAATTTAGTGCATTTTACCAATGCATGTTAGGTGTTTAGTTGTAGCAATTAGCAAGTAAATAGGTTCTCGTATTTATTGAACGAACCTCGGAAATTTTCTGGGTCCATTTTGGCGTCCAATTAGACATTACGGGCCTAATTATTTATTTATTTTCCGTAAATTAGACTAGGATAGCCGGTGACTGGAATTTTATGCTGATTACTATGGTGTGATTTGTTTATTTAATTGAGCTCTAATTTTTATGTTGATTTGGAGTGATTTGTGTTTTAGGGATTTATTCCTAAATTAAATTAATTTTAGTAGTTAATTGGAAAATAACCGAGCGTCGGTTTGCAACTTCAAAAATATTTTGGTGGACCATATAAAATGGTGGGATTTATGGAAAGGAAATTATTGTATTTTGACTAAAGCCGACTATGTATCCCACACGGGTATTTTTATCGAGTTTGATAAAAATGGAGAATAGGTCAGATGATTAGACCAATCATTGCGGTAGCTTCCGGTGAGCATAAATAGTATACCATATGAGTATAATTGCGGTAGCTTCTGGTGAGCTATAGTATACTATATTGAATATTGCGGCAGCTTTTGGTGAGCTATAATATACTATATTGAATAATGCGGCAACTTCTGGTGAGCATAAATAGTATACTATATAAGAATAATTACGGCAGCTTCTGATGAGCATATATAATATGCTATATCAGTATTTGAGGCAGCTTTTGGCGACCATATATGTAGTATATTATATTGATAATTGTAGCAGCTTCTGGTGAGCTATACTATTTATATATCGGTTCGAGTGAGTAGTCCTGAACTATGGTCGAAATCATAGATAGTATTTATTGAGATGATCGGGGAATGGTCATATTGACATCTAATCAACTAGGTCGATTGATCGATGCTTCGATCTATGGTGATTGATTGGGTGCTTATTCGAACTGTGTTAAATTGCAGGTGGAATCTGAGGCCAAGGTAAGTCCTCTGACCTGTGATGTACATAGGCAGCCCTTATAGCATATTGGCTTCCTAATCGAGTCTTAGGGACTAGAACTTGCTGAGACATAGTGTCACTAGTTATTGTATAACCATTTTCAGGTCCTTAGATGGTGTTGGTGGAGGACCGGGAACCCAGGAGTCTGGGAAGGTGGAGACTGAAGAATCGGCGAACATGTCCGACCAGTGGGTTATAGGTTAGTTCCCTTTTGTTATTAAGCCAATATTTTGTAAACAGCCTAATATTGTATATAAACCTATTTGTTTATAAAAGGCCATTTGGTTGGAAAAATTTGTAGTCCTACATTCCTATCCCATTGATTTATTATTTGGGGATTATTTGTTACACCTTATTACCTTTCTTCTTAAAAGAGGCGTCGTAATTAGAAGACACATTTTTTTTTTAAACGGTCCTAGCGCGACTCATCAGCGGAAGTAAAATAAAACATCATCTCTCCCCCTACCAACCATGATACAAATACATACCACTAATCATCATAACTTTATAGACAAGCCACGACACTTTATTTACATATATTTTCAAGATGGGACTTCTTTTGGGTCGGTACATCAAAAGGAAAAGCTAGGACTTAGCCACGTCCAGCCTAAAACCCCAAAAAGAACCCTCGACCCTTTACAACTCGCATGCACAATCCCCATCATCAGTGTCGGCTAATGATCCCCAAAAAGATCCAGCTCCTACTCGTCACGCACGGCCCTCACACCCATCCTGGTGCATCAGGTGGTGGTGGCGGCAGCATCCCACGCATCACCCTGTCGCGTCGAACATGAACATATATGAACTCCTGGACAACAGGGCCCCTAGCCAGACCCACGTCATACATAACTAGACAGCGCACTCGAATATACATGAGACCAGGAACAGAAGGACAGTCAAACTCCTCACACTCGACCTCTACGTCCGAAGGTATGCCGTAAAATACGCCCCGCGTAACGACAGGAAGTGGCATGCTGCTAATATGAAATGTTGGTCCCCAAAAGGGGTGAGTACAACCACTCAGCAGTTAAAGGAATCCAAAAACCACTCAATGCATCATACAAGTCATACAGGCATTGCAGGCATTACTTACCTTGAAGCCATGCGTATATCATCATGCATCATCACCACAATCATAACACATACATGTGTATCATCATGTCATACTCATATCATCGTTATCATGACATTATTTTATCATACACATATCATCATCATCATATACATGACACCATCATACCATACACATGTCATCATCATCATGGCATCATCATATCACACATGTCATCATCTTATCACTCATGTCATCATCATGACATCATCATACCACACATATATGCATATCATCATGCCATATCATATATCATCATCATCATGCATATCATCTTGCCATGTCATATCTCATCATCATATCATGTCATATATCATCATCATCATGCATATCAGCATGCCATCATAGCTCATCATCATATCATGTCATATATCATCATCATCATTCATATCTTCATGCCATATCATATCTCATCATCGTAGCATGCATGGTTTAATTTCCAATTTTAACTTTCAATTTGATCACCACATCACCCTTCCTCGGATCATCGATTTCATCTCATATTTTACACTCGCGTCCCATGCGAGAAAAACCTTCGGCATTCAGTCATTCCAAGCCACCGGGCATCCGACCCCCCACATTTCGGGCATCTCGCATCCCAACTGGCATCACGAGGCATTCCCGTTGGGCAGAAACCTCTGATAGGGCTTCCGGCATTTACACTTCCTGGCTGGGCATCTCGTACCCCAATCCTGGCATCGCGAGGCATTCCCTTCGGGCAAAGACCTCCAACAGGGCTTCCGGAATTATGTACCGACATACCACCAGGCCTCCCCTGGAATTACGTACCGTATACCACTGGGCATCCCGACACTCCCGGGGCCATCCGGCAATGCATCTCTATACATTCCAGGCATCATCCTCCACCACAACCACCTCCTCACTTATCATTATCCATGTTTACCAATTTCGGTCTTAATTTAGCATGGCATATAACGTGACATCAAACAAGTCATACTTGGCATGGAATTTACACATGCATCTCAATTCAATGTCATGCATACATCAAGACCTCATCATACATGCAACATGGTATAATTATTTATGAAATAAAATTAATGGAATTTATGGCCAATAAAATAATCCATTTCTCATGCCCTTTTTCATTTATTTAAATTCCAGCTTTTGTTATTTCCAAAATATTAAATTTAATATCTATAAATTCCCAAAAAATTATAAAAATTAAGGCAAGTGATAAATAATGCAATAGGACAATAATTTCATGTAAATTACACGGCCAATGAGAATTCCACACAATTTCATAATTCACACAAAGTAGCATAAAGTTTTCGGATGAAACCAGAGTGCACAGTCTCCGAAGAAATTCGATTAAAATATCCATACGACTTCCAAAAATTACTAAATTTTACCGAGTTATAGCCAAGACATTTTCGTACATCTTTCATGAAGACTTCCAAGCCATATTCTTTTTAGATTATTTTATACAGTCTGACGAAGCTTCTGGATCCGTTACCGAATCGTCCAGTGCATGCTTCTCCGAAATACTGAGTTTTCACCTACCTTTTCTTCTTTGTTTCCTCTGAAATTTATATATGTTCTACAAGATGTTCTCTACTATTTTCATGAAGAGATCTAAGTCAAATAACCAGAGTACAGTCGTCATTTAGGTCCATGATGTCTCGGGTGTCCCAAAATACATCTCCAGAATTACCGTCTTCAAGATCTAGCCGATTTACTAGGCTATACTTGTTCATTTCACTTCAAATGTGAGTATGTTGTAGTTTAAGATGTCCCCTACAACTTTCATGAAGAAATTAAAGAGAGATTCTTAGCACAAACCAACATGCAACCACAAATCCAACAAGATGTCAGTGAAATCGTTCCAGATCTGAGGTCTCCGTAGGATGAGAGTTTAACCCCTCAAATCTCCATCATTTTCCACAAAATTTCAGTATGTTGTAGTTAAGATGTTAGCTACAACTTTCATGAAGATATCAAAGCCAAAATCGGACTCTAAACATGCATGCAAGGTCACACAACATTCTGACTCAAACTGTCCAAGCGAAAACAGCCATACCATTCAAGAACAATCCATCCATACTTCGGTTTTCTTCACCAAATCACCCAAAATCGACACTATATCAACCATACATGTAACAAACACACATGCAAGAGCAGCTAGAGGACTTCGACTTGCCTCTAGACCGAACGGATAACGGCACACGACACACGGCTGCGAGCACGGTGGACGGATGGCGAGCAACAACGACTCCTCGGCTTCTCCTCCCTCTCGGCCGCTCTCCCTCTCTCTCGCACGATCTCTCTCTCTCTCTCTCTCACTCTCTCTCGGCCGAATGAACCGGCCACCCTTCTCTCTCTCTTCCCTTTTATCCCCCTTAATCCTCATCATTAGTAATCATTGCTTTGCCTTTCAATTGGCCAATGCATGCCCTTTTTCTTGCCTTTCAATTGGCCAATGCATGCATAATGGGCTTGGGCTTTTGGGCTTGGGCTTGGGCCATCCGGCCACTCTTGGGCCTCCCCTTGGGCTGGTCGACAGCCCCTTTAGTGGGCCTTATTGGGCCGACTAGCTTGGCCCATCAAGGCTTCAGCCAATGGGCCTAAGGCCCAACCTAAAAATTGACTTTTCCCCCCTTTTTTTTTTTTGAATTTCTTCTATAAATATTTTTAAATTTTAATTTTCAACATGGCCAAAGTCTTGTGACATTTTGTTTATTGAAATTTAATTTATAAAGTACATGGCCAAGCATAGATTATTATCATTAATCTATCAAATTTAAATTCTCACAAACACATGCACAAATCATCTAATCTTAAAAGACTAATGGCTAAAGCATTAAATCATAGGAAATTTTATTACCTAATTAGAGACTTTAACACACCTTATGGCTTGACTTTGAATTTTGGGATGCCACATTATTTATATGCTTTCGCATGCGTATTAAAATGAATGGGTCGGCGATGCGTCCTAGGACATCGCTATTATGTCGACCAGGTAAGGGATGGGTGCGTGCCCATGGATCGGCATGACAGCCCCCTTTTGTGGTATCATAGCAGCGGTTAATTTTGGAGTGATAAGGTGCGATGAGTCATGGGATAGTTAGTAGGAATGACCTCTATTTCATGCCAGCGCATGTGATTGGTAACTTGGTTATGTGGATCACTCAAATTCCATTATGATATTGGAATTAGAAAACAGGTTTCTATAATGATCCTATAGTTTGAGTGATTAGGAGTTGACGAGTCCTGGTAAGAGGACAGTATCCTCTGTGACTTAGGGTAGAACGCCGACAAGGATCGGTGCCCGAGGTAGTTGTGACAGAGCACGTGCTCAGGCCAGCGCAAGTGTAAGAGTACCACTATAGGCCGGTACTAGTGTAGCAGCATCGAGCGATCCTAGGTTTGATGGGATCGTTTCTGGCGTTAGTGTTCCTTGGGAACTGGTTGAACCGGCAAGCTTAGGATCGAACCGTTGTTGTTGCCGCCTTTGCTGAGATCCAACCTCAATTGGTGATCAGGGAACAAACTACAATTTCTAAGTTAAGATTCAATTCATATAGAAATGGAAATTGGTCAAGGAAAAGACCGATGTCGAGAGAAGAGTATTCTATTCCGCCCAATAGGAAGGGTAGGATAGTCAAGTCAGCTTTGAGACAAAATGGAACATGTTGGTCCCTTGGAAGGTGAAATGGATCGGTTTCGTGTATTCTGAGGACAAGAATTTGTGTTAGGTGTCCCTAGCATGGACAGTGGTTTATGGATTGTCTACGTAGGCAGATGGAACCTCGGCAATGGTTACTACTATTACCATTAATGGACCAGATCAAAAAAAGTGCACCATAGAATGCACCGTGGAGTTTTTGGAACAAGCCTCTGGTACCAAAAAGAGTGCATGCTATCACCTGGGAGCAGATAGAAGACTCATAAAGTGAGTGCCAAAATTATAGAAAGAACCATAGATCAATCCAGTAGCTCGGTATGGCTAGAACGTGCTGTGATAGTGACCAGCATGGCCATCAGGTGAGGGATTGTTAGTGAAGGTCCAAGGGAACATAGATACTATTATTACAGTTAAGACGCCACTAGGATGGCACAAGGGACAGGAATGGAACTGACCATGCACCGATCAAAGGAAAATTATTTTGGAGTAATTCTGTCAGAGAAACGTAGCAGAGTTCTGGGCTAAGTTGATGGAATTCCAGTTATTGTAATAAAGTTGTAAAATGGAGAATCACTGACTAGGGTTATACTTGATTGGTTTGCTGATGTGTAACTTTGACGTCAGGTGTGAAAGGAGTTGACTCATGGAGCATCTTGTGATAATGAATTATTGTCGTGGAGTAATCCAACTTAATTCATTAGCATGTAGGAGTGTTGAGTTTATTGGGAGTCAAGAAGGATTCTCAATTTCATTAATCTCATCGCTTGAAAGCAACCCGTTTGTTAGACGAAGGTTGCCTAGGTTACGGGACGACTATCATAAATAAGACAGATTGAAAAACTGAAAGTTGAGGACATCTTAATAGTCCAAGGAATGATAGATGGGTTGACATAGGAATTGTCAAGCTAGTTGTCAGAGAAAGAGATAAAATTCGTGATCGAGTTAGCACCCGAGGTAGAACCAGTCTTTAAGGCTTCTTACCAGATGTCGTTGTCTAAGTTGAAAGAACTGAGGGTGCAGACGCAAGAATTGTTGAATAAGGGATTCATACGTCCCAGTGCATCACCTTAGGAAGCATCAGTTCTGTGTGTGAGAAAGAAAGATGGTTCGTTGTAATTATGCATTGACTATCATCAAATCAGTCCAGTGTTGATCAAGAACAACTGTTCATTTTCGAAGATCGATGAATTGTGTGACTAATTATAAAGTGCATCGATACTTTCAAAGATTGACTTGAGAATAGGATGTAATCAGCTGAGGACCAGAGGATAAGGATGTATGGAAGTCAATGTTTGATACTTGAGTCAATTATTATGAGAGTACTGTAATGTCATTGGGTCTGACAAATGTTCCAACCACTATCATGAGTGTGCCAAACCGAGCGTTCGAAGAATAGCTAGATCAGTTCTGATCATATCTTTTAATGATATTCCGGTGTATTCGAGAAGCGCTGAGGAACATGAGAGCCATCTGAGAATGGTATTTCAGACCCTAAGGATTTGTTAGTGGTATGCTAAGTTTAGCAAGTGCGAGTGTCGGTTGACTCATGTGGCATTCATAGGCCACGTGATTTCAGACGAAGGAATCTCTGTGGACTATCTAAGAGTGAAGTAGTTATTAGTTGACCAAGACCGACAACTGTATCAGAGATCAGAAACTGTTTGGGTTGGACAGGGTACTACAGAAGGTTTGTAGTAGGATTTTCAGCATTGGTGTCGCCATTGACTCGACTTCTGAAGAAAGAAGAGAAATTTATATGAATAGACCGATGCGAGGATAGTTTCTAAGAGCTTAAGTAGAAGCTGTCTACTTCACTTTTGCTGATCTTGCCATATGGTTCTAGAGGATGCGAGACCTATAGTGATGCGCCGTTTAAAGGATTAGGTTGTGTGTTGATGTAACGTGGTAGAGTGTTACATATGTGTCCTATCAGTTGAGATCTCATGAGTTGAATTACTGGGTGCATGACTTGGAACTCGAGCAATAAATTTCGTTATAAAGATTTGGAGATATTATTTGTGTGGAGAAAGGCCCCAGATCTTCTTTGACCATCAAAGTCTCAAGTATTTATTCTCTCAGAGGGAATTGAATATGAGAGAACGTTGTGAGTTAGAACTTCGAAAGAACTGGGATTGTAATGTCCTATATCACCCTGGAAAGATGAATTAAATCGCAAGTGCACTGAGTTGGAAATATTCAGTTGCACAAACAGTGATCAAGGAGTGGAATTTACTCGAGAGAGCTCGAGATTCGATTTTCAAATTTGAGGTAGGCCATCTTTCGAATTTTATGGCCACCCTCAAGATTGAATCGGTTATTCAGGTTAGAATCAGACACTTCAGTTGATAGATTGGGATGTTCAGAAGATCCTGCAAGAGGATACTAATAAGAGAGAGACTAATTTTTTTTTTTAAAATTTCTGTGGATGAAACATTCAAGTTCCAGGAGTGATTGGGTGTACCTGACAATGTAATACTCAGGGAAGAGACATTGTTAGGATTTCACTGTAGCAGCTGCAGTATACGACCAAATAGTACAAAGTAGGTTGGAATTAGCGTTAGCCCAATTGGTAGACCCCTATAAAGATAGATGTTGCTGGACAAGTTACAAGTGTCAGATGCGTCAGTAAATGGAAGTTCAATAATACAAATCGAGAAGACTTTTACAACCTCTCGAGATTCCCGAGTGGGAATGGGTGCACGTCACATTGGATTTTTTGACAGGCTTACCAATGAGTCAGAAGGGTAATGATTCCATTTGGGTAGTGGTCGACAGACTAATGAAGTCGGCTCACTTTATCTCCGTATGGAAGAATCTTGATTTGAATAGGCATGCAGAAGTGTATACACATCTGATAGTTCGTCTGCATGGAGTACCGATGACGAATCTATATTAGATCTAGACTTGAGGATTCCCAGTTTCAACAGAGTTTTCAGATAGTTCCTATTGAAGCATGGCATAGCAAAGCGTGCAAAACTTTAGTTGTGAGGAGGAAGTTAGAGGAAAGAAAGATCACAGGTCCGAAGTCAATACAACAATCAATAGATGTAGTTGCTTTATTAGTGACCGGTTAAAGACCGTTCAAAACCTCTAGAAAAATTGAATCGTTAACCATTGAAAGCCCTGAGAGTTCTAACTTGGTGACTGCATCTTTTTGAAGGTGTCACCAAAGAGGAATACCTTGCACTTCGACAAGAAGGGAAAATTGAAACCGAGATACGTAGATCCCTTTTAGATTCTAGAAAGAATCGGGATCCTATCGTATCGTCTTACATTGCCACCGAGGTAGGCGCAAGTGCATGACGTTTTTCACGTGTTGATGTGAGGACATATGAGCTTGACTCGACTTACATGCTAAATCTTGAAAAGTTAGAAGTGGACGACAGAGTGTCGTGCATGAAAAGCTCGATTTAGATTATGAATAAGAAAGATTGGATTTTGTGAACCAAGAAGGTCCCCTTGGTCAAAGTGGTCCTACAACACCACGGGACTGAAGAAGCAATCAGGAAAAGTGAGGCTCGATGAGGCGACAATGGGTGCGTTTGGTTAGACTTTTGGGGAAAGCCATTGGGAAAATGTAAATGACTTTAGGTTGAGGGGACTTTTCATAATGCAAATTGTGTTTGGTAAATTACGATTTCAAAGTCCATTGTGAAGTATCTTTAAGCAAAATGATGTTTGGGGAAATTATACTTACAAAGGACTTGTGATAAAAAAAATTATAAAAAAATAAAAAAATTATAAAAAAGATTAAAAAAAAAAAATTAAGCGGCAAGAGCAAAGGTTGGGAGACCCCGGCGAGGGTCGGCCGGACGTCGGGCGAACCCCCCGAGGGCTGCCGAACATCGGGCGAACCCAGTGAGGGCTATCGACGTCAGGTGACCCCCGGCGAGGGAAGCCAGATGTCGAGCGACCTTCGGCAAGGGCTGCCGGACGTCGGGCGACCTACCGCAACCTAAATATGGGGCGACGAGGTCCCGCGACCTCGGCGGGAGGCTGCCGGACGTCGGGTGACCATGCCGCAACCTAGATCTGGGGCGGTGAGGTCCCGCGACCTCGACGAGAGGCTGTCGGACGTCGGGCGACCCCGCCGCGACCCATATCTGGGGCGGCGAGGTCGTACGACCTCCAGTGACTGCCGCGACCCAAATCCGGGGGCGGTTAGGTCGCAGGAGGACCTCATCGCCCCCGGATCTGGGTCGCGGCAGGGTTGCGCAACCTCGCCGTCCCCGGATCTGGGTCGGCAAGGTCGCGCAACCTCGCCGTGACCCATGGTGATCGCTGTGTCCCAGACATGCACCACTCCCCGGCGACGGTTGCACCCCTCCCCGGCGACGGTCTCCTGGGCCATCGCGACCATGCCGAGGTGTCAGCGGAAGCTTCAAGCAACAAGTCCTTCAACAGAATAGAAGATGAACAGTAGAATATGATGGTTTTGAAAAAAAATAAAATGATGAACAATGGAACTTGTATGCCGTGAAAGCTGAAAGGCCAAGGCACCCTTGCACCAAAATGATTAGAGATCAGAGATAGGTCATATCGGCGAGCTATGTGGCTAAATGTGGATGACTCCACTAAATTGAAAAAATTTCGTCGGCCGGCACTAGATTGATTTTTCTATCGTTTTGGTACCATGCATTCGTATTTGAATCCTCGAGATTTGTACGACAACCGAGAGTCATTATGTGTCGAGTGGGTTCATTGTGGCTCGAAGAAAATCGACCATGGGTCATTTGCACTAAAAATTTCTGAAAACTACTCGATAGCCTAAATCACGTTAAAAACGCGCTAAATTGAAATTAACCGCGAATTTGAGTCCGATATCAAAAATTGAAAGTTCTGTCGTTCACAATTAAATTTAGGAGCGTTGACTCAATCTTAGAAGATTTTTCTAGAAACCGAGACTTTTTGGGAAAAAGTCGGCATAGGGCCGTTTTTGTTCAGAAATTGTCGATGATCATTTTTTATCGCAAATTTGGGAAGCAAGTGAGTTGTATGGGTGAGGAAAAATGCCAAGATGATCAATGGTGGGTTGATTGATTTTATAGAGGCCGAATTAGATTAAATTAAGAAGGATTTACTGTCCAATTGAAGCAAGATTAGCGCAAATTCGTATGTCCCCCACCCCCACAACTTATGGACCAATTCAAGCTTCTAGATGGGGAGCATGGGTGGCTGGATTGTGGCCAAGGAAGCCAAACATGGTTGTGGTTGAGTCAAGGGGACAATTTGGTGGAAAAACAAGCCAAATGGCCCCCCTCTTGCAACAACCTTCTTCTTCCCCAATCCACTTGCTTTCTCCATTGTTGAGGATGCTCATAAGCTTGAGAAAACCAGAGAAGCAAGCCCCCTTGCCGTTCGACTAAGCCGCACGCCCACCGAACCGTTTTCCTCTGTTTTTCTTTATACTAATTTCTGCTCCAGCTGACCTTTCGTTAAAGATCTAAGTTGAAAGTGATCTTCCCGAATGAATTAGCCAACGATCCACCCATCATCGTGACCAGCACATCCAGCTGCCGACCGTTGCGTCTGGCTGCCGCATGCCGTCAGTCGCCGGTCCACCGGTCTGCTGTCCGCCTACACTGTTTCACTTTTTCTTCGTTTTTCTCCTATTCCGACCCTTCCTTTGCCCATCCCAACCTCCCACAGACCCCCAAGATCCCCGAGAACCACCGGTTACCGACCACCCGTTGTCGGAGCTCCAATCAGTCCGTTTCCTTACCGTTTAGCTATTGGTTCTCCTCTATCCAGCAAGCAGAAGCAGAAGCCGAATTAGTCTCTGTTTTCTTTTTACTAGCCAAGAACAGAAGCTTAAAGAGTGGGTTTCCAACAACCTTCGAGGCCCGTTTTGAGGTTGTTCTGGGCCCCGAAAGTTAGGCCCACTTTGGAGAGAATCGTCCCCCATCGCGTCGCCGTCGATTTGCACTAACCGGCTCGCCGAACAAGTAAGTTTAACTTACTAATCCTTGCTTAGTAGGTTAATGATTCTTAGGGGTTAATTAGATTTAATTAAGTTTGATTAGATGGATACATTAGGTTAGAGAAATTAATTTAGTGCTTTACCAATGCATGTTAGGTGGTTGGTTGTAGCAATTAGCAAGTAAATAGGTTCTCGTATTTATTGAACGAACCTCGGAAATTTTCTGGGTCCGTTTCGGCATCCAATTAAGCATTACGAGCCTAAGTTGGATTTATTTGCATTTATTTAATAATTTATGTATTTAATTAATTAATTATTTATTTATTTTTAAGAAATTAAACCGGGATAGCCGGTGATCGTAATTTTATATTGTTTGCTATGGTGTGATCTGTTTATTTAATTGAGCTCTAATTTTTTATGTTGATTTGGCGTGATTTGTTTTTTAGGGATTTATTCCTAAATTAAATTAATTTTAGTAATTAATTGGAAAATAACTTAATGTTTTACAACGCCAAAAATATTTTGGTGGACCATATAAAATGGTGGGATTTATAAAAAGGAAATTATGGTATTTTGACTAAGGGCAACCATGTACCCACACATGGGTATTTTTATCGGGCATGATAAAAATAGAAAATTGGTTAGATGATTAGGCCAATAATTGTGGTAGCTTCTGGTGAGCATAAATAGTATACTATATGAGTATAATTGCGGCAGCTTCTGGTGAGCATAAATAATATACTATATAAGACTAATGATGGCAGTTTTTGGTCAGCATATATAATATACTATATCAGTATTTGAGGTAACTTCTGGCAAGCATATATGTAGTATATTATATTGATAATTGTGGTAGCTTCTGGTGAACTATACTATCTATAAATCGGTTCGAGTGAGTAGTCCTGGACTATGGTCGGACTCATAGATAGTATTGATTGAGATGATCGAGGAATGGTCATATTGACATGTAATCGACTAGGTCGATTAATCGATATTTCGATCTGTGGTGATTGATTGGGTGCCTATTCGAACTGTGTTAAATTGTAGGTAGAATCTGAGGCCAAAATAAGTCCTCTAACCCGTGTTGTGCATAGGTATCCCTTATGGCATATTGGCTTCCTAATCAAGTCTTAGGGAGTAGAACTCGTTAAGACATAGTCTCACTGGTTAATTGTATAACCATTTTTAGGTCCTTAGATGGTGTTGGTGGAGGACCGGGAACCCCGGAATCTGGGAAGGTGGAGACCGAAAAATTGGCGAACGTGTCTAACTAGTGGATCATAGGACAGTTCCCTTTTGTTATTAAGCCCATATTTTGTAAACAGCCTGACATGGTATATAAACTTGTTTGTTTATAAAAGGCCGTTTAGTTGGAAAAATTTGTAGTCCTACTTTTCTATCCCATTGATTTATTGTGTAGGGATTATTTATATGCTTCCGCATGTATATTAAAATGAATGGGTTGGTGATGTGTGCAGGGACGTCGCTATTATATCGACAATGTAAGGGATGAGTGCGTGCCCAAGGATCGGGGCATGATAGAGAGACCATTTGCAACCTCTAGAGAAACGCAATTACCAATCCACGTTCGGACGAGGTGATTGCATTTTCTCCAATGTCAGGCCAGTTGCTTGTCAGAAGGAATGGGAACGGTTCTATCGAGGAAACCGTCTTTGTCTTTCATCACGAGGGTTCGTTGGAAATCTTGTGACCATATGGAATAGTTTTTTGGCCCGGTCAGTTGCAGACTGATGAGTCGCAATTTTGGGCCATCAGCAGTTGAAACGTATAGAGGGTCGCCGAGCTTTGGGTGGCTTGTGATGGCCGTGATTGGAAAAGGTAGAAAACTAGGTGAGAAATTTGGGTAGGAATTTCTCCCTATATCCAAACTGCTGGACCCGATTCCATGACCCGCATGAAAAATTTCCGAGTAGGGATTTGCTTCCAAACCCAGTTCACCCGACCCACTAATTTGCTCCGATCCAATGGTTGGGCTTGCCCCACTTGTGGCTAGTGGGCTCCCATCGGGCTGAGCGTTGCTCTGGTAGCCTGGATTCCCTGGCAATGATGGATTTGGGCTTGGCCCAAGGTAGCTTGGGTAGGGTACCACTAGTCAGGATGGCCTGGAATGGGCTGCCCTAGATTTGGCTAAGCTAGGAAGAGTTGCCACTGCATGCCTTGGGCCTAAACCTGTTGGTGTTGGGTCACGGGAATTGTCCCAGTATGATCTTGATTTTCTGAAGACTATGGTGTGAAGTCTCCTGTAGGGTAGCCATCAGTGACATTAGGCAGCTTCTCTAGGTGAGTCATGGTAAGAATTTTGGCTTGCTTCTTCTTCCTTTAAAGAATTTGATTCCTACGCCAAAAAAAAAAAAAAATTTACTCTGTTTTGCAGATCGGAGTTTCTTGGTAAGCAATCGGAGCGAAAGCTGAATCAAGAGCTCGGCAGCTTTGATACCATGAAAGAAAGCGAGAAGAAGCGTAAAAGTTTAGGGAAAGATTTTTTTTTGGTATTTCTTCAATTCTCTTTAATGTACACTTCTCTGTAATTATAATACAAGACGTACATAATAAAATGGCAATGAAATATTCTACAAATCAATCTTAATCTCATTCTAATCCCTAATTGATTTAGTGCACGATTATAATCAAATCAGATTCTTAGCATATCTTCCGGATTCTTGAGCATATCTTCCAACATCCTCAAACACCGAGTTCCACCTGCAGTGCGTCACGGAGCCCCCCACGCTATGGTGATCAAGAAATAGGATTTGTGGGGCCCATCCCCGAATGATCAGCCCTTTGCCTTGGATCCTCTTCTCGAACCCTTCGGGCAGCTAATCGTCCTGCCCTTGCCCTCATTTCGTTCCTCTTCTTTTCTGTCTCTGCTCACAATCCAGACGAAGTCTTGGCCAGAGGCCTCTAATCCCATGGCGATCTCTCGCAATTGTGCATTCGAGAACTTGGACGTTGTTTCGAAGCAGAAGTAGACAACCGAGCCGACCTCTCTCGAGTCAAGCCACTTGAGGCACTCATGGCCGTCGATAGATGTTGCCTTCCCCCCTCTCTATGCCTTCTCTTGCAAGTTCCTATTGCACAACAAAACAGGTCCGATGTGCCAAGCTCTCTTGCCGAGAGCATTCCTGTAATGATCCACATAACTCGGCCCAAGCTCATAGAAGCTATTCACTATCATCCCGAAACATCTGAAAGAAATTGGAGAAGAGAAAATTGGAGAGTGTTTTGGGAGAAATTGTAATCTGTATTCTTTCTGTATATTCATGTACAAGAGCACTGCTCTATATATGTTACAAGAGAAAGACAGAAAAGGAAATATACAAGATTACATTACGATTACATTCCCACTTTACCAAGCCAAACATATAACTGAAACAATTAATTGACAATATAATCGATATCGAATCGATATCTGCCATTATATTTCCAACACTCCCCCTCAAGCTGGTGGCCTGTATATGTCAAGAACACCTAGCTTGCTCGAAGATATGTATGTTGTCTTTTGAGAATGGCTTGGTAAAGATATCTGCGAGGCTGCTCTACGGTTCCAATTCCTCTTCTTTGTGATGATCCCTTCTCGAATCTTGTCTCGAGTGAAATGGCAATCAACTTTTATATGTTTAGTCCTCTCATGAAAAAGTGGATTTACCGCTAACTTGAGTGCGGCATCATTGTCACAAAATAATTCACTGGGTCCCTCGATTCGTACTCCAAGGTCAAAAAGTAATCCACCTATCCACACTATCTCACAAACAGTCTTTGCCATGGCTCGATATTCTGATTCGGCTGACGATAATGACACAATTGACTGCTTCTTTGTTTTCCATGAGATGAGCGACTTCCCTAGTTTGATACAAAAACTAGTAACTGATCTCCTCGTCATTAGACAAGTAGCATAATCTGTATCACAAAAGGCCGTTATCTTCATATCGCAATCACGAGATAAGAAAATACCAAGTCCTAGACATCTCTTCAAGTACTTCACAGCCTTTAATGCAGCATTCATATGAGATTGCTTCGGTTTGTGCATTAACTGACTGAGTATCTGTATTGCATAACAAATATCGGGTCTTGTCATGGTGAGATAGATTAGTTTACCAACAAGACATTGATATCTCAATGGATCTTCTAGCAATGGATCAACTGTGGATGAGGGCAAGCTCATATCATATTCATGCGTCGTTAGCTTTGCATTTTGTTCAATCGGTATGGCAGCCGATTTGCATCCTGATAGTCCCGCTTCTGAAACTATCTCCAAAACAAACTTTCGTTGACTAAGGCTGATTCTTTTATCAGAGCGAGCTATTTCAATACCTAGAAAATATTTGGGAGGTCCCAAATCCTTGATATGAAAAGTAGAATGCAAATATTTTTTGAATCTTGTGATAGCCAACTCATTGTTCCCCATGATAAGAATATCGTCAACATATATCAACAAATAAATTGATGAAGTACCTTCAGTCCAAGTAAACAAGGCATAGTCGTGCTTGGAATGCTGGAATCTGCGCCAATAAGTGCGGTAGTGAATTTGGCATACCACATCCGGAGGCCTGTTTAAGTCCATACAAGGATTTACGTAGGCGACACACCAGAGACTCCCCCTGTCTACATAAACCCAGTGGAAGTTCCATGTAAATTTCTTCATCTAAGTCCCCATGTAAGAAGGCATTATGAACATCCATCTAATGTAGTTGCCAATTACGAATAGCGGCAATAGATAAGAAGGAACGAACGGTAACTTCTTTAGCTACAGTGGAAAAAGTTTCATGATAATCAAAACCTTCCCGTTGCGTGAAACCCTTTGCAACTAACCGAGCCTTGTATCTTTCAATGGAACCATCTGCCTTGAACATCTTGTAAACCCATTTGCAGCCAATGGGTCTTCGATGTGGAGGTAAAGGAACAATGTCCCAAGTGTGGTTTTCAGTCAGTGCTTTAAGCTCTGCTTCCATTGCATCCTGCCATCTGGGGTCGCGTGCCGCATCGTGATAGGAAGACGGCTCCTATTCCTCAGAAATCTGACTAATACAACATATATGTTCCGGTGACAACTGACCAAAAGAAACATATGAAGATACCGGATATTGTGTACCTAAAGAATTTAACGTAGGGCATATGTAATCCTTTTGTCCAGGTGGGTGGTCGTGTATGTCGACCAGAACGCCGAGGCTCCGCTACTCTTTCTTCTTCAGTAATGATATTTAATGAGTCTTGTGAAGAACACTGTAGCTCTTGTTGTGAAGAAGTGACCGGAGAACCGGATGACTGATTTTCTTCATCTGAAAGAACGGGTAATTTAGCTCCATGATGAGATGAATTGGTTGTCATAGTTGCAGGTTGTGCAACAATTACATATGGAGGTTCCATACATAGATCTTCTTCTGATAAAAAGGGGCGATGATTGGGAGCTGGGATAGAGGATGAGGCGGTTCTTTCCTGGAATGGGAATATGTCTTCATGAAAAACCACATCCTTGCTCACAAAGAAGTGCCTTGTAGAGATCTCCATGACTCTATAACCTTTTTGCAAGGAGGGATATTCCATAAAAATACATGGAATAGCACAAGGGTCCATTTTATCTCGAGGCCCTACTGTCATGACATAACACAAGCATCCGAATACTCTGAGGTGATCAATTCTCGCTTCTTTTCCATCAAGCAATTGAAAAGGTGTTCTCCCATTTTGAATCCGTGTTGGCATGCGATTAATTAAATATGCTGCTATAACAACACAATCTCCCCAAAAATCTTCAGGAATCGAAGCCTGGTATTTAAGAGCACGAGCAACCTCTAAGAGGTGCCGATGTTTACGTTCAACTATCCCATTCTGCTGAGGAGTATATGTGCAAGAGCTTTCATGAATTATTCCCTTAGATGATAGAAAAGATTCACACTCTCTAGTATAGAACTCGCGTCCATTGTCTGTACAAATTCTTTGAATTGTTTTCTTGAATTGATTTTCAATAAGAGTGAAAAACTTTGATAGAGTTGGGAAAGTTTGGCTCTTTGACTACATGAGGAAAACCCAAGTCGCACGACTATAATCATCAACAATAGTAAGAAAGAATCGTGACTCATCACGATTTGGTGTGTGATAGGGTCCCCAAATATCAATATGTAGTAAAGAGAAAGCAGTGTTGGCTTGAGATGTGCTAGTGGGAAAGTGTGTTCGAGATTGTTTAGCTAAGGGAATGGGACATTTTGGATTAGGAAAACGTGCACTATGACCCAAGCGTTGATGGAAAATAAGATTTTTATTATTGATAATCGCATTACAAGAAGTGCTTTTATCAAAAACTTCAGAAGAACTAATCCAAAAGTAAAGTCCTTGTGCAACACTACCCAAGCCCATCGGTTTGCCAGTTGAAAGGTCCCGAAAGAAACAATTGTCGGAGTTGAATACGACACCACAAGAATTGTCTTCACAAGCCTTAGAAACAGATATCAAGCTGAACTCAAACTCTAGAATGTGGAGGACATTTCTAAGGAAAATATTAGAGCTAAGGTGAACGATTCCAACCTTAGTGACATGACTAACATTGCCATTCAGAAGTCGCACAGAATATAAATATGGACTTTTCGAGCATGGGAAAATAATTTCTCATTGCATATTATATGATCACTTGCACCCGAATCTATAATCCATGCATCAGTTGGTATTGAGTTCATTTCACCAAGGATAGTACCTGAAAAGCCCGCACTCTTGTCACTTGTGGTTAAACGATCCAAAGCTCTCATGATATTCTGGTATTGGTCTTGGTTGATTGGCCGGTACCCCATCAGTCCTTAATGCCGATACCTGATAAGCAGAAAAATACTTTTCCTTTTTTTCTTTATCACCTGGCTTGCCATGCAATTTCCAACAATTTTCTATAGTATGGTGTGGACGTTTGCAATATTCACAAAATTTTCCTTTATTTTTTGAAATTTGCCCACCTGGTCTGTGTGATGACATGGCGTGACGTGGGGCTGTTGGATCCCACAAACATTTGAGCCGACGTGGCCAAGTTAGAGCCCTCGGATTCTGGCGCACCGAAGAAAGAAAATCCACCGTCAGATCTCCTTTGCTGCCCACCGTTGGATCCAAAAGAGTTGATAGATGGGTATGAGCCATTGGATGGCTTCTTTTGATCCTGACCATCCATCCATGGGTTCTTAGGGTTCCCACTTGTTCTCCTCGTCGCTACAGCTGCAATACCACCGAAGCTCCCGAAGTTGTTGCTTCCTCCATGGCCGCCGTGCGTCGGGTCGAGCAAAGCAGGGCCTCCGGCGAACGCAGCAGCAAGAGCAACTCCATCAGCTGCTCGCGTGTGCTCGGTGGTTGCCAACTTCTGACTTTCTTCTTGAATGGCCAGCTGATAAATTCATCCGAGCGAGGGTGTTGGCTCCATCATCAAGATCTGCGACCTAAAGGTATTGTATGTTTCATTTAGGCTCAGCAAGAATCGTGTCACTTTCTCCCTTTCTTTCATATCCCTATACTGACGAAGTGTTGCTTCAGGTCCGTCCAATCGCTCCTCGGCCGCCTCAAGCTCGTTCCAAAGGGCTGAAAGCCGATTGAAGCAAGCGGTAACCGTGAGGTTCCCTTGCTTCAATTCAGAGAGGGCTTGCGTTATGGTGAACAATTTCACCCGATCAAGCCGTCCATACATTTCACGGATGGACTCCCAGAAGATCTTCGAGTCGTCTGTCGGAGGAAGCCCCGCTGCAACGTCCGGCGCAAGGCAATTTCCAATCCAGGTACGTACCAACTGATTGCACCGGCGCCAGTGACGTTTAAGTCGTTCTTATGTTGGGTAGGGCACGTTTCCATTGAGAAATCCCTCTTTGTCTTTGGTGATGAGGGGTCGACGGAAATCGCGTGCCCAGGTGCTGTAGTTGTCGGGACTAGTAAGCAGTAGCTGAATGAGCTTCAGATCAAGTCCATTCGCCGATGATGTGAACAATGGGTCGCCGGCCTCGGGTTGGCCGTAGTTGCCGGTGGGGAACAGATACGTAGGTAACCGAGTCCATAAATCGGGTAGGGATTTGGCACTTGACCCGATATGGACCCGATCCCTTAGTTCGGATCCCTCCGATCCGCTCCCTAATTCGGGTCAGCTCCATTTCTATGCATGCTTGGATCTTCCCTTGGCTGTGGTACGGCAACGTGCGAGCTCTCTCCCGGGTATGGCCCATATTGAGTCCATGCCTGTCCTGGACCTGTGCCCCATTGCCCTTGAACAGGAAACCATGGAAACGGAGGCCAGTGAGTGGGACCCGAAGCTTGAACCAAAACAGAAGGAAGAATGGTGGTGTTATGAGGATCTCCAGCCTTTGGGACAGATGTATCCTCCTGCTCATTCAGATTGGTTTGAATCGATGAAGCTGGAGTCTGGTCTTGAGACATCTCTTCCAAAGGTAAATCTCGAGCATCCCCGTTTTTTGCCATGGATCAGAAAATTGAATTCCAACTCGGCTTTTTTCGGTTTGTTTTGCAGATAAGAAAAAAAACCGCAACAACAAAACTCAAAAAAAAAAGGAACGAGGGCAATTCTAAAAGACATATTCTGAGGTTGCAGAAGCTAGGTCTAGGATCGACGCTTTGATACCATGAAAGAAATTGAAGAAGAGAAAATTGGAGAGTGTTTTGGGAGAAATTGTAATCTGTATTCTTTCTGTATATTCATGTACAAGAGCATTGCTCTATATATGTTACAAGAGAAAGATAGAAAAGGAAATATACAAGATTACATTACGATTACATTCCCACTTTACCAAGCCAAACATATATTAACTGAAACCATTAATTGACAATATAATCGATATGGAATCGATATCTGCCATTATATTTCCAACAATATCGACCTGCAGCTTCATGAGATCTCTTCAGCAACCTGGTGAAAGTAGTCTCGATGTTGATCTTCAACTCATCCGGGAGCTGAGACGTCGTCATCATGATCTCGTCCGGCAGACTGGGCAAGAAAAATAGCTCGTCATCAGAGGAGACCTTCTTGTGAGGCTTGTGCTTCTTCACGCTCTAAGTCGCGCACATGGTGAAGAAGCTCGTCTCGTGGAAGGCCATCCTTGCGATGCCATGCCCGGCCACTGTCATTCGCAAAGGGAAAGAATATGTCGGTGACTAGCGCGTTGGGGGCCAATTCCTCTACGAGAGCTTCCAGGGGCCGAGACAGCATCGAGATGGCCCTGAAGAACTTCTGCTGGATGTCCTGCATGGTGACTGTCAAAGTTCTCAAGGCCTTCCGGGAGAATGACTTCTCGGGTCGGGAACTCAATGGTTCGGAGGTCAATCCGTGATCCGGCGTCGATCTGTAAAGAATTCTAGAAGATGGGCTTTGTGGGGGTGATGATTATGGTGGCTCCGGCTCCTCTAGCCACGAAGAGCCTGGCCATGCCCAGGGTTGGCAACATGTGGCTGTGAGCCATTAGAGGGAAGAACAGGACATGGACTCCTCGATCAGATTCCGATTCCATGGAGAAGACGACGAAGAAGATCAAGAGGAGGAGGTTATGGAGGTTCAAGAAAGTGGCAAGTGATGGTAGGAAGGAGAGATTGGGAATCTTGTCACGTGCTTTGTGCTCTTCTAAGATACTTATTTTAAGGACTGGCGACTTCAAGGTCGTCAGCGACCACTTGGTGCGCCATGTTTGGAACTCTACTTAGTATCCAAATCACTTGGTTTTTGTGTAGTTTTCCTGTGCACCGAATGGTACCTTGGTCGTGTCTCTATCTCTCCCTATCTTGAAGATGATGACTTATCTGCAGACTCTACTTTCATATGCTGGCTAGCCTTCCCTTTGGTGCTATGATGTTTCGATCTCAGAATTTGGAGTTCGGTTGAGAAATCACTCTTGATTTGCAATCGTTTATGGCCTTTTATATCCTTAAAATCATAGTTTGTGGATTTAGCAACCTTAAAAAACTTTGCATTTTCCTCATTTGACTAGCAAGATGTTATTTGGTGCATTCGAAGTATAAACAGTGCAAATCTCCCTGAAATGAAACCTGCGTGTACGTGTGAAAGGAGACTGTATACTCCCAAAGTAGGCAATAATTTCTCTTGACAAGCACCATGGAATCACAATACAATCATGGAAGACAATTTTTTTTTTCTTTGGGGGAGGGGGGTAAGTAAAGTGGCAATGAGAGAAGATGGCAGTGAAAGTGGGGCTTATCGGCAATAGCTCACTCGAGCATGTAAAATACTTTAATAGAGTCCATCATGCCACTTGTAAAAGGGCTAAAAGCACGAAGTAAGTTTATTTTTAGTGAACATAAATGTAGTGTCAATGGAAAATTTACTGGATAGTACAGAAATTAGATAACCTAGCCTGAGTTTCATTCGGCAAAGGACCATGAGCTGTCCATAAAGCATGAATCTGTCTGTCTTGGGAGATAATACGCGCGGGACTAGAGAAATGCAAATCCAGTGACTTTGAGGAACTAATTGGCTATCAATTAACATTGAACACTACATACCACGTTCGGTAAGTGACAAGGACACATTTTTCAAATACAATTTAGATTAGATGAACAAAGCTATTATGGCTTGGTGTGTTTAGCTTTTTAATTTAATGCTGTTGTACTTAATTAGTATGTCCATGATGGGGTGCGATTGGAACGCACCGTTTCGTCTTGATATGCTACGATGGAAATGCACCCTTTGAAAGGTTATGAGGGAGTCATATAAAAGACTCCTGAAGACAACCGTTGATAAGGTTGGCAGAACATATGCTCAAAAATTTCTCTCATTTTTCTTTTCTCCTTTCCATCAAAAGAAAAAGAAGGCGTTCCATTTCTCCTTTACAAGAACAATTGGTATTTACGCTGTGGAAATCGGATACTTTCCTCATGATTGCATTAGACCAACGTGAAGTATTTTTGTTCGTGATTCATTAGCAATTCAATGATCGTTCTGGGTAAATTGTGCTACAATTATGGCAAGATGGGTCACTTTGTTCATGAATGCACTGAGTCGAAAGGGGTACCCGATAACTCCATTACTTTAAATAATGCTTTTGTTTCTAGCATTGTAATGCTTGCTGAATCTCATCCAATGTAGATTGTAGACTCAGGAGTAACAAACCACATACCTAGAGACCAAGAAGCATTTGTGGAGTATCATCGAATACAGCCTGGAAGAAGATGGATATATGTTGGGATGATTCGAGAATTGAAGTGAAAGGTATCGGCACATGTTGTGACACCCCGAACCCTTCTTCGCAGGTCGTCACCAGCGCCGGTGTTACATCTTTTACCATCTTTATCTCTTGGCTAAATTAAGCCTTGCCAGATTACAGGCATTTTTTTTTTCTTTAGCGGTCCCATGCGCGACTCATAGCGGAAGCAAAATTCACATCGTCATCTATCTCCCTCCTAACCCATGATACAAATACACACCAGCTACACATCAGGATTTTATATACGAACATCGACACTTTATTTACATATTCTTTTAAGATGGGACTCCTCCTTTCTCGGGTCGATACAAAACAAGAAAAGCGAGGACTCTGCTATGTTCTGCCTAAAATCTCAAAAAGAAACTATCAACCCTCTACATCAAGCACACAAGCTCCCATCAAAGGTGTCGATTATCTACATCAAAAAGCTCGGCTCCTACTCGTCGCGCGTGAGTGTCACACCCAACCCGGTGCATCAGGTGGTGGCGGCGGCAGCATCCCTCGCATAGCACCATCTCGACGGACGTGAACAGAAATGAACTCTTGTATGACGGGGCCCCAGCCAGGCCGATATCATACATAACTAAGCATCGCACTCGGATGAACGTCAATCCGGGCACGAGAGGACAATCTAACTCCGTACACTCCACCTCAACATCGGACGATAGACCGTAAAATACCCCACGCGAAATAGCAGGTAGCGGCATAGTGCTAATCTGAAATGTTATCCCCAAAAGGGGTGAGTACAACCACTCAGCAAATAGGGAAATCCAATAACAACTCAGTGCACCATGCATACCATCATACAATGCAGGCATTGCTTACCTTTTTGATGTCAAGCGTATTCATGCATCATCATAACATATATATCATCGTCATGGCATCTCATATATCATTATCATTACATCATCATTAGCCATGCATCACCATGCATATCACATCATCATTAGCCATGCATCACCATGCATATCACATTATCATTAGCCATGCATCACTATGCATATCACATCATCATTAGCCATGCATCACCATGCATATCACATCATATCATCATTAACCATGCATCACCATGCATATCACATCATAGATCAATTTCCACTTTTATTTATCAATTGATCCCCACATTATCTTTTCTCAAATCATCAAATTCACCATCATTACCATCCCTTCGGGCAGAAACCTTCGACAGGGATCCCAGCATTCCAGCCATCTCATGGCCACTTTGGGCTTCCGGCCCCCACATTCCGGGCATCTCGCATCTCAACTAGCATCACGAGGCATTCCCTTCGGGCAGAAACCTCCGACGGGGCTTCCGGCCTTTACCCTTCTAGCCGGGATCTCGCACCCCAATCCCGGCATCGCGAGTCACTCCCTTCGGGCGAAACCTCCGACAGGGCTTCCGGCCCCCACATTCCGGGCATCCCGAAACTCCCGGGGAATCTCCGGAATTATGCCACTCGGCCACCAGATATCATCCTCCGCCACAACCTCTTACTCACATACCATTTTCCACTTTTTATCATCCTTTTCATCTTGTTATTTCATGGCATATGATTTACATACATGCATCACAATTCATGATCATTCATACATCAATGCCATATAACAATACATCATAATTAATGATCGTACATGCATCAATGTCATATAGCAATGCATCATAATTCATAATCATTCATACATCAGTGCCATATAACAATACATCATAATTAATGATCATACATGCATCAATGTCATATAGCAATGCATCATAATTCATAATCATTCATACATCAGTGCCATATAACAATACATCATAATTAATGATCATACATGTATCAATGTCATATAGCAATGCATCATAATTCCATAGGACTCATGGCCAATAAAATAATCCACCTTTTATTTTATTATTATTTTATTATTATATTATTATATTATTATATTATTATATTATTATATTTATTTATTTTCATAAATAAATATTATATTTAATATTTATGATTTTCAAAAATCATAATCTTCAACCAATCATTAAACAAACAATTAGAATCAAATTTCACATAAAATCCATGGCTAATTTGCATTTTACATAATTTCCCAAATTTCCACAAAATACACGCAACATTCGGATCATGGCCAGATTGCACAGTTTTCGAATTAATTCAATTAAGATACTCATATGACCTCCGCAAATTCCCAAATTTTACAGGATGATGGCCAACACATTTTCGTGCATTTTTAATGCAGAACTCTAAGCCAAATTATTTATAGATTAATTTATATAACTCCACGAAGCTTCTGGAACCTCTACCGTTTCGTCCAGAACGTACATCACCGAAAAAATTAGGTTTGACCCATCAAATCGCTTTCGTTTCTCCTGAAATTCGAGTATGTTATATATCAATGTGTCCTTTACACGTTTCATGAAGAGATCTAGGTTAAATAATCAAAGTATAATCCTCTTTTAAGTCCTTGAAGTCTCGGGTGTCTCGGTTCACTTCAACAGAACCATCCGTCTCAAAGATCTAGCTGGTTAGCTAGGCTATACTCGTTTGTTTCTCCTCAAATATGAGTATGTTATATTTTAGGATGTTATCTACAACATTCATGAAGACAACAAAGTGAGCTCTCCAACAGAAATCAACATGCAACCAAGAAATCAACAAAAGGTCAGTAGGAAATTCGCAGATCTAAAGCCTCCGTGAAATAGAACTTTTGACCCCTCATATCACCATTGTTTTCCATGAAATTCGAGTATGTCATACCTCAAGATGTTAGCATCAACTTTCATCAAGACACCGAAGCCAAAATCACACTCCAAATACACATGCAAGCTCGACTAAGATACTGTCTACCACCAACCGAACGGAAACAGCCACATAACATGAACACATTCAACCCTTACTTCGGTATTTCGCCCAAATCACCCTTAAAACCGAACATGCAACCATCAAAACAACATGCAAGAGAAGTTAAGGACCCCCCACTTGCCTCCAAAATGAACGAACAGCAAGCACAAGGCGGCGTAGGACGGTCGGACAAGGCGGCGACGGCGAGACACGGCGGCGGCAACTCTCGGCTCCACCTCCTCTCGGTCCCTCCCCTTTCTCAAACACTCTCTCCCTCTCTCTCTCCTTTCTCGGCCAAAATGAAGCAAAGAACCGGCCATCCCTCTCTCCTCATCCCTCTTATACTCCCTTAAAGCTCATGATTACTTGCCTAATGACTCACCAATGGATGCTCTTCCCTTGGCCACTTGTCATTTCTATTTTTGAAATTTGATTTGGGTTAATGGGCTTGGGCTTAGGCCCAACCGGCCACTCCTTCTTGGGCTGGTCGAACTCCCTCTTGGGCCCAATGGGCCAACTAGCTTGGCCCACCAAGCTTTAGGCTAATGGGCCCAAGGCCCATTTCGAATTTTCGATCCCTTTTTTTGTTTTTTTGAATTCCTTTTAATTAATATTTCTAAATTCAAATTTCATCTTGGCCAAAGTCTTGGGATATTTTTTTAATCATTGAAATTTAAATCATACGGCCAAGCATTTAAATTTAAATTCCCACAACACAAGCAAAATTCATCAAATTAAAAGACAAATTGGCCAAAGCATAAGCCATAAAATTCTATCACCTAATTAAAGACATTTAACACACCTTAAGGCTTGGCTTTGAATTTCCGGGATGCCACAATTCTCCCCTCCTTAGAGAATTTCGTCCTCGAAATTCAAGCACTACTCGCGCCTTCTTGAAATAAATAAGGGTACTTTTCCCTCATCGATCCTCACTTTCCCATGTGGCTTCCTCTACATCATGATGTCGCCATAACACCTTAACCAATGGGATCTTTTTGGTCCTAAGAATTTGCTCCTTTCGATCTAATATCTGCAGAGGCTCTTCAATATACCTTACTTTCTCATCCATTTTGATGGCTTCATGATCGAGTATGTGACCAGGATCCGGCTGGTACTTCCTCAACATCGATACATGAAACACATCGTGCAGATTTCCTAACTTAGGAGGTAACGCTAAACGATAAGCCACGTCACCTATCCTCTCTAGAATTTCAAAAGGTCCTACAAATCTGGGGCTTAACTTACCCTTCTTCCCAAATCGAGATATTCCTTTCATTGGAGATACCTTAAGGAATACATGGTCTCCTATACCAAATTCCAAAGGCCTCCTACGTCTATCGGCGTAATCTTTCGTCTACTACGAGCTGTTCTAAGCCTTTCCCTGATAATATCAACAGCCTCAGCGGTAACTTGTACTAATTCAGGTCCTGTCAACTTCCTTTCTCCTACTTCATTCCAACAAACAGGAGTCCTACATCTCCTTCCATATAATGCTTCATAAGGTGACATACCTATACTCTTCTGAAAGCTATTGTTATAAGCGAATTCTACCAAATACAATATTTCATCCCAATTTCCTTTGAAATCAATTGCGCAAGCTCTTAACATGTCCTCTAATATCTGGATTACTCTTTCTGATTGACCATCCGTCTGAGGATGAAAAGCAGTACTAAATTGAAGCTTAGATCCTAACGCTATTTGAAGACTTTTCCAAAAATTCGAAGTAAACCTCGAATCTCGATCTGAAGTAATGGTCACTGGAACACCATGTAAGCGTACCACTTGACTTACATACATGTCCGCATACTTATCCATTGGGTAATCCATGCGAATCGCTAAGAAATGTGCCGACTTAGTCAAACGATCCACTATAACCCAAATTGAATCGTGACTACTTGATGTCCTTGGCAACCCTTGCACAAAGTCCATCGTTATATGTTCCCATTTCCATTCAGGAATGTCTAATGGTCTCAAAAGTCCTGCGGGTTTTCGATGCTCCGCTTTTACTTGCTGACACGTCAAACATTGAGAAACGTACTTAGCCGTATCTGCCTTCATACCATTCCACCAAAATTGCTGATGCAAATTTCTATACATCTTTGTACTACCACGGGTGGATACTATAATTACTCTTATGTGCCTCGACAGAATTTCCTTCCTTAATTCCTCATTGTCGGGAACACAAAGTCGTCCTTGACATCTTACTATTCCATCATCAGAGATCTGAAATTCTAATATTTTCCCTAAAGATACAGCATCTTTTACTTTCAAAATCTCTAGGTCAGATTCTTGCAGAATTTTAATTCTCTGGATAATCTCTGGCTCAATCCTTAATGCACTAAGCATACCGGTAAGACAATCCACTTCTAACTTAAATTCGGAATTTGCCACAGATTCCAACAATTTCCATTCTGCCATCCTCAAACTAGCTATTTCTACGGCCGACTTTCGACTAAGAGCATCTGCTACTCTATTCGCTTTTCCTGGATGATATCTTATCTCACAGTCATAATCCTTCAACAACTCCATCCACCTCCTTTGTCTCATGTTCAACTCCTTTTGTGAGAACAGATACTTCAAACTCTTATGATCCGTGTAGATCTCAAACTTTTCCCCATACAAATAGTGTCTCCATATCTTCAAGGCAAACACTATAGCTGCTAGCTCTAAATCATGTGTCGGGTAATTCAACTCATGGGGTTTCAATTGTCTGGATGCATAGGCTACAACCTTGCCATGCTGCATCAAAACACATCCTAATCCTTTGTGGGATGCATCACTATACACCGTGAATCCATCAGGTCCAGTTGGTATAGTCGAATTGGGCTGAAGTCAATTTCCTTTTGAGCTCCGAAAACTCATTTCACATTTTCCATTCCACTCAAACTTCACATTCTTTCGGGTCAACTTAGTTAAAGGTCCTGCTAATCTTGAAAATCCTTCAATGAATCTCCTATAATAACCAGCCAATCCTAAGAAACTTCGTATCTCGGTAGGTGTCGTTGGTCTCGGCCAATTCACTACCATTTCAACTTTTGCCGGGTCTCTTTGCAATTCCTTTTCCGACACCACATGTCCTAAAAATACTATCCGATCCAACCAGAATTCACACTTACTAAACTTAGCATACAACTTATGCTCTCTCAAAGTCTGCAAAACTATTCTCAAATGCTGTTCATGCTCTTTAGGTCCTTTCGAATACACCAAAATATCATCAATAAATACAATCACAAATTGGTCCAAGTAAGGCTGAAATATTCTATTCATCAAGTCCATAAATGCAGCAGGGGCGTTAGTCAATCCAAATGGCATAACAAGGAACTCATAGTATCCATAACGAGTTCTAAACGCAGTCTTAGGAATGTCCTCCTTTTTAATTCTTAACTGATGATATCCCGATCTCAAATCAATCTTAGAGAAAACCGAACTTCCCTGGAGTTGATCAAATAAATCATCAATTCTAGGCAAAGGATACTTATTCTTAATGGTCACCTGATTCAACTGCCTATAGTCAATACACAAGGGCATTGACCCATCCTTCTTTTTCACAAACAAGACCGGTGCACCCCAAGGTGAAGCACTTGGTCTAATGAATCCCTTATCAAGCAATTCTTGCAGTTGTACTTTCAACTCCTTCAATTCAACTAAAGCCATCCTATATGGAGCTTTTGATATTGGTCCTGTTCTAGGCATTAATTCAATTTCAAATTCAATCTCCCGCTCTGGCAGTAATCCAGGCAATTCCTCAGGAAATACATCTTGAAATTCGTTAACCACATAAACTTCCTCAAGATTAGGCTCCTCCCTGGCATAATCTCTAACTATGGCTAGATACCCTTGACATCCTTCGTCAAGCAACTTACATGCTTCTACTGCCAAAATAAGAGTTACAGGAAAATGGGTTTGACCTCCTAAAAATTCACAACTAGACTGATCAGGTAAAACAAATTGCACCACTCTTCTATAACAATCCATTCTAGCTCGATACTTACGAAGTCAATCCATTCCTATAATAACATCAAAATCATACATTGCCATTACAACCAAGTCTATTTCCATGTCCTTTCCTCCCATTGAGATCTTACAACTTTCACACACCAATGTAGACAATACCATATCCTTTAAAGGCGTGGAAACACAAAGAGGCGTCTCAAGTGGCATAACTTCTATCTTATTCAAACATCTATATCTTTCAGACACAAACGAATGCGTTGCACCCGTGTCAAATAATGCATATGCCTTTTCGCCATTAATAAGAATCGTACCTGAGATAACATTTTTGGAAGCTTCCGCTTCCTCCGGGTGATCGCATACACCCTTCCTTGTGCGGAGGTGGTCTCGAGGATTTCCTTGCGGATTTGACCTAACAGCACTCTGATATCCCTGTCACACTGAGCCAACACTCACTTGCGACCTCTCTCACGGGCAATTCCTCCTAAGATGTCCCACTTGACCACAACCAAAACATTTTTGTTGTCTAGGCTGATAGGGTGCTTTCCCTATGTTTAGACCACTCCTTGCTCCTCCAAAATTTCCAAAATTACCCCTCTTCTTCACATTCCAGGTCTGACCTTGACCAGAATAAGGCCTCTTTCCCTTTCTCACATCACTAAAATTAAACGGTTTCTTAAATTCCGACCTTTCCCTCAACAGCTCCTGCTCCACTAACTGCGCCCTTTCATAAATCTCATTATAATCTCTTATGTTCAAAGGCACCAGCTGCTTTCTAATGTCAGTCCTCAGCCCTTTCAGGAATCTCTTAGCCTTCTCCTCCTGATCCTCAATCAATCTAGGAGCATATCTAGACAATTCAGAAAATCTAGCCTCATACTGATATATAGTCAACCCCTTTTGTTCTAGCTGAACAAATTCAGTAATCTTCCTATCCTTAGCACAGTCAGAGAAATGCTTCCTATTAAAAGCTCTAACAAACTCTTCCCAGCTAACATCAGTACCTGGTGGAAAGATTATATCCTTCGAAGCTCTCCACCAAAACTTCGCATTTCCCTCCAATTGGTACTCTGCTAAGACTATTTTCTCAGCATTAGTGCAGTCCAACAGCCGGAAAATTTGTTCCATTCCATCAATCCACTATTCTGCCTCCTCGGGACTTCCCATTCCATTAAACTTAAGTGGCTTCAGCTTCAAAACTGCTCCACTAGTCCTTGAGTACGGCGTTCTGCTCCGGGCTATTCTTTGCGCTGCCTCTCCATCAGATTTCCAATATTGGCTAATGCCTGCAGGATATCTTCCATTCGGGGTTCAGCCCTTGCAGTAGAGGCTTCAGCCCTCGATGGATGAGCACTTCCAACTCGCACCATGACTCTCCTGCAAATTCCAAGCATTGCCTCAGGAATAATCTGAGACTCACTGCCTCCACTCAAAGCAACTACTATCACTACATAAGTAACATATACATGTTACTGGCACTTAAAATAACTCAGAACAAACTACTAGGGATCTACGAGTGAATTCTCATCACCCGTTATTCAATTATTTCGTTTTACATCCTATGGTGTGTATTGTCATCATGTTCCTCAATTCCAAATGAGGCTCCTTATCACTCCACCTATAACCATAGGCTCTGATACCAAAAAGGGCGACTGTGACACCCCGAACCCTTCTTCGCAGGTCGTCACCAGCGCCGGTGTTACATCTTTTACCATCTTTATCTCTTGGCTAAATTAAGCCTTGCCAGATTACAGGCAAATTCTTAGGTTTGACCCATCAAATTCTTTATAGATTAATTTATATAACTCCACGAAGCTTCTGGAACCTCTACCATTTCGTCCAGAACGTACATTACCGAAAAACTTAGGTTTGACCCATCAAATCGCTTTCGTTTCTCCTGAAATTCGAGTATGTTATATATCAATGTGTCCTTTACAAGTTTCATGAAGAGATCTAGGTTAAATAATCAAAGTATAATCCTCTTTTAAGTCCTTGAAGTCTCGGGTGTCTCGGTTCACTTCAACAGAACCATCCGTCTCAAAGATCTAGCTGGTTAGCTAGGCTATACTCGTTTGTTTCTCCTCAAATCTGAGTATGTTATAGTTTAGGATGTTATCTACAACATTCATGAAGACAACAAAGTGAGATCTCCAACAGAAATCAACATGCAACCAAGAAATCAACAAAAGGTCAGTAGGAAATTCGCAGATCTAAAGCCTCCGTGAAATAGAACTTTTGACCCCTTATATCACCATTGTTTTCCATGAAATTCGAGTATGTCATACCTCAAGATGTTAGCATCAACTTTCATCAAGACACCGAAGCCAAAATCACACTCCAAATACACATGCAAGCTCGACTAAGATACTGTCTACCACCAACCGAACGGAAACAGCCACATAACATGAACACATTCAACCCTTACTTCGGTATTTCGCCCAAATCACCCTTAAAACCGAACATGCAACCATCAAAACAACATGCAAGAGAAGTTAAGGACCCCCCACTTGCCTCCAAAATGAACGAACAGCAAGCACAAGGCGGCGTAGGACGGTCGGACAAGGCGGCGACGGCGAGACACGGCGGTGGCAACTCTCTGCTCCACCTCCTCTCTCTCGGTCCCTCCCCTTTCTCGAACACTCTCTCCCTCTCTCTCTCCTTTCTCGGCCAAAATGAAGCAAAGAACCGGCCATCCCTCTCTCCTCATCCCTCTTATACTCCCTTAAAGCTCATGATTACTTGCCTAATGACTCACCAATGGATGCTCTTCCCTTGGCCACTTGTCATTTCTATTTTTGAAATTTGATTTGGGTTAATGGGCTTGGGCTTAGGCCCAACCGGCCACTCCTTCTTGGGCTGGTCGAACCCCCTCTTGGGCCCAATGGGCCGACTAGCTTGGCCCACCAAGCTTTAGGCTAATGGGCCCAAGGCCCATTTCGAATTTTCGATCCCTTTTTTTGTTTTTTGAATTCCTTTTAATTAATATTTCTAAATTCAAATTTCATCTTGGCCAAAGTCTTGGGATATTTTTTTTTAATCATTGAAATTTAAATCATACGGCCAAGCATTTAAATTTAAATTCCCACAACACAAGCAAAATTCATCAAATTAAAAGACAAATTGGCCAAAGCATAAGCCATAAAATTCTATCACCTAATTAAAGACATTTAACACACCTTAAGGCTTGGCTTTGAATTTCCGGGATGCCACACATGTAAATTAATTTTACATGGTAGTCGAAACCAATTCCTACATGCTATCCTCTATGCTAAAGATATTTGACGAAACTTGGTCTCCGTAGTTGTTCTTCTTAGCCTAGATTATGCATTGAATTTCCATGGTGATAGTGTTAACATTTTATTTGGAATAGTTTATTATGGTTCAGGTCATGTATCGAATGATTTTATGGTGTTAACATTAACTATGATTAGTACAATGTTAATGTCGATGGTTGTTTTTTCTTTAATTTCATCTTCTAATAATGTTGAGATTGATGCAAGTACTTGGCTTGCTAGATTAAGTCACATCGGATTACAAAGAATGTAAAGATTAACTAGAGAATGCATTTTAAGGTCACTCACTAATATTAATTTACCCATATATGAACATTGTCTAGCGGGAAAAACAACTAGAAAACCATTCGGTAAAGGGATTAGAGCCGAATTTCCATTGCAACTCATACATGCTGACATTTGTGGTCATTTGAATGTGAGGGCGAGGCATGGAGCCTCATATTTCATCACTTTCATATATGACTTCATGTATTTCGGTTATATCTTTCTGATCTCCCATAAGTTAGAAGCATTAAACTACTTTAGATGATATATAACGATGATAGAGAATCGGTTGAATAAAATAATAAAGGCATTGAGAATCGATCGCGGAAGTGAGTATCAATCGGAGCAATTCAAGGCTCTTTATGATGAAAAAGGAATTGTACAACAATTGACTATTCCTAGTACTCCACAACAAAATGGGGTAGCTGAGAGAATGAATATAACCCTATTGGAAATGGTTAGGTCTATGATGGTACAAGCAAATTTACTAATCTCCTATTAAGGAGATGCATTATTGACTACTGCATATGTACTTAACCAAGTGCCCTCAAAATCAGTCACTTCCACCTCTTATGAATTATGGACTAGTAGAAACTAAACTTAAGTAATCTACGTCTATGGGGATGTGCAGCTTATGTTTATGATTCTTCCCACAAATATGTCAAATTAGCTTCTAGAGGGAAGAAATGTATCTTTATAAGATATTCAAAACCTTCCAAATGGTACGTGTTCATAGGTTAACAAGCTGATGGAAGTATGACCGAAATAGAGTCACAATATGTCACGTTATTGGAGAATGATTTTCCTAGCAGATGTGGGATTGATAAGAACTTCCAATTATATAAGATGGAAAATCATGATAACACACCTAATAATATTGTAAAGGGAAATGAATATTTACCTCAATATACAAGACCTAGTGGGAATGTTACATCGCCTGACGAACTGAATTCAAGAGAAATTCAATTATGTAAAAGTAATCGTAAAAGTATTCCTCGTTTTCATTTTGAGATTGAAGGGGAAGCATTTATGATTGCTTAAAAAGACGATGCCAAGCCTAAGACTGTTCAAGAGGCTCTCTCATCCTCTGATAATGAAAAATGGAGAAAAGCTTTGAAAGATGATATTGAGTCAATGGGGGCAAATCACGTCTGGGACTTGGTTGATCTACCACACAATCGCAAGGCTATTGGAAACAAATGGGTTTTCAAAACTAAGTGAAGGAGAGATGGATCCATTGAAAAGTATAAGGCTCATCTTGTGGCAAAAGATTATATTCAACAAGAGGGTATAGACTATAAGGAAACTTTTTTCACCAGTTGTAAGGTTTACTTCAATACACTTTATTCTAGCCATCGTTGCACATTTGGACCTTAAATTACATCAAATGGATGTAAAGACGGCATTTCTCAATGGAGAACTAGATGAGGAAATCTATATAAAGTAGCCAATAAGTTTCATAGTTAAAGGTTAAGAGCATAAAGTTTGCAAACTTCATCGCTCAATATATAGCATTAAGCAATCATCTAGACAATGATATTTTCGTTTTCAATGAGCCATAACAATTTTTGGTTTCACGATGATCGAAGAAGATCACTGTGTTTTTTACCAAAAAAAAAAAAAGAAGATCACTGTGTATATGTTAAGCGGTCCAAAGATAAATTTGTGATTTTATTACTTTATGTGAATGATATTCTATTGGTTGGAAATGACAAAGTTTTGGTTATCATCATAAAAGAATGGTTGTCCTTCAATTTTGAAATGAAGGACGTGGGAGAAGCTGCTTATATATTAGGAGTTAAGATCGAAAGAGATCGATCAAGAAAACTTCTTGCTTTATCACAAGTGTGGCACCCCTCAATAGCCCCCAATCCATTGGGATCACCATAGGCACTTGTCACTCATTCTAATACCTACCAGTAAGGAAATTTTATTTATTTATTTATTTAAGTGACACCATAGTTCATAGGGGTTGGTCAATGGAATTCTTTACCATTTTTTTTTGAAAAGGTCCCAGCGCAACTTATAAGCGGAAGTATAAACAAGTCTCATCATCTCTCCCTTCAATATCCATAATGCAATACACACCAACTACGCACCATAAGAAAATATAATGCCGATTCACTCTTATTTATATTTTCATGATCGATATTTTGGGTCAGTACAACAAAAAGGCAAAGATTTTTACTATACTTGGCTACCACTCAAAAGAGGACTTGATCCTACATCAAACATGTACAACCCTCCATCAACCAGCATTGGCCATCTCCAAAAAGTGTCAACTCCCATCAGCTATACGAGTCATCACACCTAATCCGGTGCATCGGGCGGCGGTGGCGGTAACATCCCTAACATCACTCCATCACGTCGAACATGGACAGACAAAAGCTCCTGAATAACCGGGCCATCAGCAAGGCCTACGTCGTACATCACCAATACTCGGACTCGAACAAACACTAAACCAGGGGCATCAACATAGACATGCTCAGTACACTCCACATCCAAATCAGTAGGTATGCCATATAAGTACCACGTGCAACTGGTAGCAAATGCATCTTTTTAATCTGAAATGTTAATCCCCAAAAGGGGTAAGTACAACCACTCAGCAGCAAAAATCCACCAAACTACTCAATGCATCGAACAAAACAATCATGGTATCGAGAACAAAACACATATTATTCATGCATTCAAACATTCAAGCATACCTTACCTTACAGCCATGCACATATCACCATGCCATATATCCATATATCACCATGCACTTACCATCAAGCATTCATGCATATATCCATGCCATATGTGCATATATCACCATGCACTTACTATCAAGCATTCATCATCAAACAACCATGCATATATCATTATGCAACGTGCATATCTCGCCATGCACTCATCATTAGACAACCATGTCATATGTACACATCTGTGTGCATGATTCAATTCTTGATCTTTATATTTCAAATAGATCCCTTCATTTTCTTCATAGGGACCAATGTTTGCATCTCACAATTTATCGCTCACATCTCACTTGGCATTGTGAGGAACTTTCAGCACACACCTCCGGGCATTCGGCACACACACACTCCGGGCATCTCGTACCCCAACTAGCATCATGAGGTATCTCCCTGGCACACACCTCCGAGGCTTCCAGCACCCCCACATTCCGGGCATCTCGAAACTCCCGAGGACATCCAGCACAAGCACTCCGGGCATCCGGCACCCCTCATCTTGGGCATCTCGAAACTCCCGAGGCATCGTCGGCTCACACCTCTGACGGTCTTGTCATCATCTCAATTTATATTCACACATGTGTCTCAATCTCAATATGGCATGTGATGCAATAATATCAAGGGTTTCAACCAACATTTCATGCCATATAACATGCCATATGTCATCACATGTGCAGCAAAATCAACCACTCAAAGTATTACATCACATGGATAAATTCATTTATTTTTCAAAACCCATCAATTTTTTGGATAATTTAGAATGCATTCCTCCAATTAAAATTCCAGAAAAATTAGTAAATGACATTAATAAATTTTGAAAACTTGACACCTCATAGACGAGATCTAACGGCAGATATCTCATGAATAACCCCATACCAAAAGAATCTCACACAACACAGTATGGTCCATGCATCATAGTTCTCGAACTTCAATATTTCAGCTTGCACAGTTTCAGGAGTAATTTAAATTAAATACCCAAATGAACTCCAAAAATCATGAAATTTTAACATGTTATAGAAGAGTCTTAGAGGTAAATATCTCATGAATAAATTGAAACCCAAATCGTTCTAGGTTAATAGATATAGATGATTATTTCCCCCCGTTCTTGGTGTCATTTTTTCTCAGATTATCATCTTTTAAAAGAAACTCATTTTACCGACCTATATATGTTCATTTCTTCCAAATTGTTAGTATGTTATTCCTCAGAATATTACCTACAACTTTCATTCAGGACACACGATCAAATTTTAACTGTATAATTTTATAAAAATCACGAAATCATACTGGGTTGAGGTAACGTTTCTCCCAGATCCAGTTTCTTCAAAGAATAACGATTTCACCAACCTATTCCCGTTCATTTCCTCTAAATTTTTGATATATTCTACCTTAAGAGGTATACTACAACTTTCATTAAGAGATCAAAGTGAGATTTTCACTAAAATGTTATTTTACAGATCACGAAATCACTAAAGGTCAGCACAACGGATTCCAGATCTAACTTCTCCAAAGAAAAATCGTTTCACTAACCAATACTTGTTAGTTTTGCCTCAAATTTTAGTATGTTGTTCTTCAAGGTGTTCTCTAAAACTTTCATGAAGAAATTGAAACAAGATTTCGACTAAAAAGTCACATGCAGCACACAAACTCACGGATGGTCGGACTAGTCTTTCCAGAAACAGCATGCATGGCCAACGAATCTCTCTTTAAAGCTCCGAAATCTCATATCATCTACCAAAACCAAGACTTACCATCTACTACACAAACACACAGCAATGCAAGGGGTAGGTTTTAGGACTTCACTTGCCTTGAACTCAAGCACAAACAGCAACAAAAACGGTGGCGAAGCGGCGAATGGACGGCGGACGAGCTAGGCGGACGATCCTCCTCCTTCCTCTCGCATGCACAGCCTCTCTTTCCCTCTTCCTCTCTCTCGGACGACACGCTCTCTCTCTCTCTCTCTCTCTCTCTCTCTTAGTTGATTCCCTTCATCATCCTACTCCCTCTCTTTTCTTTTCTTCCCCCACAATCATTTGCAATCATTGGATTGCATGAAGCTGCCCAAGGAAGCCAATGGGGGCAGCCACACCTGTCTCCTCCTCCATGCCACTTGGCAGCTCACATGCAAAGGTTTATGGGCTTCAAGGCTGGGCTGGTCTTGGGCCTTCATGGGCCGGTTGACCAAGGGGTTGGTGTGGGCTGGTTGGATGGTCTTTGGGCCTAAAAATCAGCCCACCCTCTCTTATTCCTATTCCATTTAACCCTCATTTAAATTAACACCTAATTTCAACTTATAAACTCACAAAACCTTGCAATTTAAATCAATAAAATTCTACTTATAAAGTGCACCACCAAGAATAACATTTCCATGTCAATTTGCACCTTAATAAAATCCTTGGGTCACTTTTAGACACTTCTCCATCCAAACAATCATGCATTACAATGATTGGCCTTAAATTAATTGAAATTCATTAATTCAATGGCTAATACAAAATCAAATGGCACTTCCATTACCTAATCATGGTTCATGGTACTCCAAAGGTTATCATGAGATTTTAGGATGCCACAACAAGAGTCTTATTTAATGAAGATTCTTGAACACTTCAATATGCAGCACTGTAATCCCATTGATACCCCTGTCATGCAAGGTGAAGGCCTAAGTACTAAGATGTATCATAAGACTCCAGAAGAAATTAAAGTGATGAAAATTGTTCATTATGCTAGTGCGGTCGGAAGTTTGATGTATGTTATGATGTGTACTCGACCCAACATATGTTATGCCGTGGGATTGGTGAGCTGATATCAATCAAATCCCGGTTAAGCACATTAGAAAGTAGTGAAGATGATCCTAAGATACTTGAAAGGCACCGTAGACTATCGACTTCTGGATATGCGTTCTTGCTCAATGGATATGCAATTTCTTGGAATAGCAAGAAATAGACATGCATGGCCTTGTCTACAATGGAGGCAGAATTTGTTGCATGCTCTGCCATAGTGCAAGAAACAGTATGGCTAAAACGTTTCTTGGAAAATTTAGGAAAATTTAGCCACTGTCACTGAGGTTTCAAGACCGGTGATAGATTATTGCGATAGTCAAGCAGCTATTGCCTATGTGAAAGATCCTAAGTATCATGGAAGGACGAAGCACATTGACATAAAAAACAACTTCATTAGAGATATAATAACACAAAAAGAAGTAATCCTACAATACATTTCAACCAATAAAATGATTGATGATCCATTTACGAAGGTTGTTCCTAGAGATATATTCTTGACCTATAAGAAATCACTGGGATTGTGTAGAATGTGATATGTGTTATTGTAGAGGATCATTGGTTTATGTATTTGTGGACATATGTATTGTACTTGTTTGTTTATTAGTGACTTGATGTTTTATCAATAAGTACAACTAGCACATACACACATATATTATTGAAAAGTATGTCGGCAAGCAATGATTGGCTCACTCACACGAGCAATCACCTCAAGTGCTATAGTTAGCACGTTGAGATGAGGCTTTATGTATAAATAAATGCTGAAGAGCAAGTTTAGTACATAAAATAATATGTCGCCTTAATTGGAGTCAAGATGAGACCTGTGATTTATTTATAATAAGACCGAACATGGTAGTCCCACAATCATGTATGCCTAAAAGATGCCGGATGCGAGTACTTAATTGGGTGCTATAGAAAGAGTGCTGATATAGCACTCAAGCTAAACATGAGTATGTGAGAAGCACGTAACTATGTTTAGGCTAAGATCCGTATAGTGGATATATTTAATAAATGACATACACTCTTATAGAAAGAGAAATCCATTATAGCATGTAATTTATATTACATGTGCATTGTACGACCGACAATGGAATGTGAGTAAAATTATTCCTATTTACTCATCGTGTGAGCCCTTGAGGTAATTTATAATTTACCTTATTTTGTGCCCTATGTTACTTCTGACTATGCTCTCGAAGTGAAAGATCAATGTTGTTACTTTAGTATGTTACCGGCGGTCATGAATATATATAGCCTTATGGAACGTGTCTAGGAAAGCAGTTGTTCTGAAATAGAGAGAGACATGAGTACGAATGAAGACTATTGTTGTTTTACATCTATCACATGTATTTACTGGTCGACCAATTATATCGCCTTATGAGGTTGCGGATATAATTGTAAATACATGGTGTTTTGAAAATAATCAAGTATATCTTTTAAGGGATAGGTATACTTGAATTGATGTAACAAAATATGTCTGGGGCACTGTGAAACATCGATTGTTTATTTCTGTGACATCCTGAAATTCGACCCCGTCTTGAATAGGTGAAATGGACATTTCGTCAACGCGCCGATGGTCATTTTACTCTAAGTAGGGCCCCTCTGTGGCATCCTAAAATTTCATAGCAACTCCTGAATATACCATGAACCATGAATAGGTGATGGAAGCGCCATCGGATTTTACTATAGCCATTAGACCAATGAATTACAATAGATTAAGGCCAAGCATTTGAATGGACAATGATTTGGTTGGGAATATATTCTATGTTCAAGTCTGATTAAGGATGGTACTAAAGGATAATTTGATAAGGAAATTATGTTCTTGGCCATTTATTTTATAAGTTGGATTTTATTGATTTATATTACAAATTTTTATGGGCATATAAATTGTAATTAGGTATTTATATAAGTGGGGATTAAATAGGAAAATTAGAGGAGTGGGCTGATTTTCTTAAAGCCCAAAACCAGCCCACAAAGACCCCCACCGCTCGGCTACTAAGGCCTGGCCCACGAAGCCCAAAGGGGCTGTTGTCGACCAAAGGAGGGAGAGGCCCGGCCCATTGAGTCCATCATCTTGCATGAGACAAGTGACAAGTGGCAAGAGGGAGCAACCAAGTGGCAATTGCATGCAATCTAATGATTGCTAATCATTGTTGAAGGGAAGAAAAAGAGAGGGAGAGGGGGCAGAGTGAGTGAGTACCGAGAGAGAGAGAGAGAGAGACGTCGCGCGAGAGAGAGGAAGACTGAGCGAGCGTGCGAGAGAGGAAGGGAAGAAGAAGACCTAGCTGCCGCTGTTGAGCCGCCTTGCCCCGCCATTGTATTTGCTGTGATTTTCTTTGGATTCGAGGCAAGTAGAGTCCGTTAGCCTACATTTTGCTTGCTATGGTTGTGTGTGAAGTATAATGGGTGTTGGAAATGCTTGTTTTGTGATGTTGAATGCTAGAAACTCGAGTGAATGGTTGTAGTTTTCCAAGTAAGTTGTTACATGTAGGAACAGTCCGACTCCTTGTGATTCCGTGAATTTTATAAAATTATCCAGTTGAAATTCGGTTTTGTATTCTTGATGAAAGTTGTAGATGACATTTTGAGGAGTAACATACTAAAATTTGACAAGAAACGGACAATTATTGGTCGGTGAAATGATTTTCCTTTGAAGTGTTAAATTTGGAAATCGTTACCGAGGGTTAGTGGGAGTTTTGGTGAATGTAGCTCATGATCTATAACGAATCTGACTTCAAGTTCTTCATGAAAATTTTACCTCTAAGTCTTGGCTATGACATTTTCTGAGTCAATTTAGGGTTTATACCGAATTTGTGAATGAAACTGTGCAATGGTGATGTTCGGAAATTTTAAGGCTATAGTGCATGGATTGTAGTGACTCATATGAAGCTCTTTTGACTTGGTGTCCTGCATGAAATACTTTTCTCTATATCTCATTTATAACATGTTAAATTTTCAGAATTTATCAAGATCATTTACTAATTTTTCCAGAATTTTAACTAAAGGAGTGCACTATGCTTTATCCGAAAAATTGTTGTATTTTCAAGAACGAATAAACTCCTCTATGAGATATGATGTCTTGGGTGGTTAATTATGTTGCATATGTGGTGACATTTAGCATGTCATATTGCATCAATATATGTATGTGAGAATATACATTGTGATGAAAATGATGCCATCGGAGGTGTGAGCCGGCGATGCCTCGGGAGTGTCGGGATGCCCAGAGTGTGTGTACCGGATGTCCTCATGAGTTCCGAGATGCCCAGAGTGTGGGTGTCGGATGCCCGGAGGTGTGTGCCGGAGGTTCCTCATGATGCCAGTTGGGGTACGAGATGCCTTGAGTGTGTGTGCCGGAGGTTCCTCGCGATGCCAGGTTGGGTGCGAGCAATATATATATGAGGGATGCAAACACTGATCCCTAGAAGAAAATGAGAATTAAAATTGGGAATTGAATCATGTGCATGTGTGTGCATATGGCATGGTGCACGAATTGCCTATGAAATTGAATTGGTACTATTTGGCATTGAGAATGCGGTCATGAAGGCATTGAATGGATCTCATGAGGATATGTATACATGATTGTGTGGATGACATGAATCATGCGTATGGGTGTGTGCATGTGGCATGAGATATAATTGCCCACAAATCTTGAATTGGTATCGTTTGGCATGGGAAATGTGATTATTAAGGTTATGAATGGATCTCATGGAGATATATGCATGATAGCATGGATCATATATGCATTTCACATGAAATTATGGTTGTCTTACTTGTTGCATTATGTAGTTTGATGGATCTTTACTGCTGAGTGGTTGTAGTCACCCCTTTTGGGGACTAACATTTTAGATTGAAAGATGCCTCTATCACCTATCACGCGTGGTACATATTATGGCTTACCGTCTGATGTTGAGGTTGAGTGCTCGGAGCACCCCTACATTAGTGTTCATGGTTTGGTGTTTATCCGTGTTCGTGTTTTGGTTATGTATGATGTGGGCCTACCTGATGGCCCCGTAGTCCAGGAATTCCTGTCCGTCCATGTTCGTCGAGACGGGAGAATGATGGGGATGCTGCCGCCACCACCGGCCAATGCACCGGGCTGGGTGTGATAAGAGCGTGTGACTAGTGGAGGTTGATAATTTTTGGATGGCCAACACTGGGATGACGAATTGATATACTTGTCTGATGTAGAGTCGGGTTCTTTTGGGTTTTAGCCGAGCTTAGTTAAAGCCTTGGCCTTTTGTTGACTCGTGATGTCTATCAAAGTATGTAAATTAAAGTGGTTTGGCATTAGCTTCTATATATATATATATGAAAAGTGTAGTTGGTGCTCATTGCATTGTATTATTTAGTTTAAGTACGGGTTAGAGAGATGTCAAGTGTGCTTCCGTTATATGAACTACACTGGGACCGATTAAGATAATATAAACCCCCAGGATTTATGGACCCACTATAATTAAATGGTATCATAGTGACATGTTATTAGGACAAATGAAAGGTAAGCAAGCTGTGGCGACCCAGGCGGATCGGGGGTCGTGTCGAGGGGTGCCACACCCTCACAAGTTAGTTAATCTATTAGGTGAAGCCGTTAAGGAATATAAATGCGGCAGACTCGAGAATTCGATCGAAAATCGACTGCTTGACCATAATAATTGGCAAGGGTCAATACGACACCGTTATAATCGAACTATGATCGGATATAAGTCAATTCGAAGGAATCACGTAATTGAATTGCGGGTGATTTTACATGATTGCGAAATTTGCGTCGAATGGCACTAACCCGATTTTTATCGATTTTATTCTCCGTACCTATAATTGAAACCTTACGATTTTTACGACAATCGAGAGTTGCTGATGAGTCGAATATGCACAAACGTGGATCGAAAATTATTGACCACGGGTCAAATGCAATAAAATCCCTAAAAGCTACTTCGTAGATTAGGTCGCGCTAAAATCGTGTTCGGTCGATTTTAACCACGAAATTGAATTTGGTTTCAGATTTGAACGTTCGAGCATGTAATGACTCATTTTTAGGACATCATCTCATCTTTCAGAGAAATTCCATCGAGTCCGGAATTTTACGGAAAAATCGATTCGGACAATTTGGAAAATAAAAGTGGAAATTCGGATGGGAGGAGGAGGAGCTATTTTGGCTGCACATATTGGCTTATTTGGGGTGAAAATAGAGCTAATTCTCTTATTAGAGGGCCATTTGACTTCAAGGAGGAAGACTTTTGAGGCATCTTGATATTTTCTCAAGGCTTTCTATTGGTTGTTCATTGGACTTTTGGTCCCTTCTCTCTCTCTCTATCCCCCCTGTCTCTGTCGTTCACTTCTTCCCTCTTGTGTGCGTGAGTTGCTCTCCATTTCAGCCGACCATTTCTGCCCATTCCTTTCCCCCTCACGTTCTTGCTCCCTCACTGTGGCATCCCGAAAATTCAAGACGACCTCCAAGATGTATTAAAGTTCATGATTAGGTAATGAAATTACCTATGGTTTATGTTTTAGCCATTAGTTTTCTCTTAAGACTAAGTGTTATATGCTTGTGTTCATGAGTTTTTAAATTAGTATTAAAGGATAAATTAATAAGAATAATTTATCCTTGGCTATGCACATCATGGATTTAATCTCTATAGATTTAAATGTTACAAGATTATGGCCATATGAAATTGTAAATTTGGAAATCTATAAAAGAAAGAATTTAAAAGTGAATTGTTAAAAGTAAAATAGGGGTTTAATTAGGCTTGGGTCTTAGGCCCAATGGCATGGACCTTTAATGGGCCAAAATGGCCAGCCCATTGAAGCCCAAGGAGGGGCTGTCATCGGCCACAAGGGAGAGACCGGCCCAAATCCTTTCAAGCCCACTCCCAAGCCCATCTTGCATGCCTTGCCAAGTGGCAAAAAGAAGACCCCATGCATTGGCCATTGAGGGAGGCTAATAATCATGACTAATGATGGGATTTAGGGGAAACAAAAGAGAGGGAGAGTGGCCAGTTGAGGGGTGTTGCCCAAGAGAGAGAGAGAGAGAGAGAGAGAGAGAGAGAGAGAGAGAGAGAGTTGCGAGAGAGAAGAGAGGAACCGAGAGAGGAGAAGAAGGAGCCGCTTGCCCGCACGCCCGTTCGTCCGCCCGTCACCGGCTGTGTGCTGTGTTTGCTTGATTTTGGAGGCAAGTTAGGATCCATTTTCTACTCTTGCATGTGTGTTTGGAATGGTGTTGAATTTTGGATGATTACGAGTGAGAAACCGAACCTAGAGTGCTTTGTTTTTTAAATGGCTTGCTGTTTGCGTGTATACCGCCCGACCCAGAATATTGTAGAGGCTTGCATGCGTGTTTTGAGTTTGATTTTGACTTCGATTCCTTCATGAAAGTTGTAGACAACATCTCAAAGTATAACATAATAATATTGGAGACAAAAAGGTTGATTTTTATGGGGCGAAACCTTCCTCCTACGAAGACACTAGATCTGGAACTGCTTTGTTGACTTCTTGGTGGTTTTGTGTCTTGCATGTTGCTTTTTACCGAGAATCTCACTTCAAATTCTTGATGAAATTGGTAGAGAACATCCTAAATACTAACATACTCAAATTTGAGGTGAAATGAGCAAGTTTAGCCTAGTGAAACGATTTTCTTTTGAAGACGGTAAATCTGGAAATACGGTACTGGACACCCGAGAATTCTTAGACCTATATGGTGACTATTCTCTGAGAATCTCACTTAGATTTCTTAATGAAAGTTTTAGGGGACCTCTTGAGGCAAAACATATCAAAATTTCAGAAGAAACCAAGAAAGATAAGTAGGCAAAACCTCGATATTTCGGAGATAGTTAAACTGGACCGTTCGGTGCTAGAAACAGGAGATTCGACCGTCTATAGAAACTTATATAGAACGAACCTGGCCTAGATGTATTCATGAAAAATCTACCTTAGAGTCTTGAATATAAGCTGGTAAAATTTCAGAATTTTTGGAGGTCATTAGTGTATTCTAATCGAAATATCTCAAAAACTGTGCAATCTGACTTTGTCCGAATTCTGCAGGTTGCAATGTGTGAGCTATATCTTTTTGTGTGCAGCACTTTGGGCATGTGTTCTGCATGAAATTGTTACCTTTATGTCTTGTCTATTACATGCTCTGACTTTGTGATTTTTGAGGATCATATGGATATTTAATTTAAATGTTTTCCAAAATTGTGCAATCTGGAATTTAGTAAATTTAAAAAGAAAAAGCATGATAGATGTACTATTCTAAGTTGTATGGACCCCATGGATTGTATTGTCATTAGTGGTTGTATCTTGCTACATGTATGATGATGATTGGAAATGCATATGAGAATTAAAACGATGAAAGTGATCTTGTTTGCCATTACATCATGTGCTATGCTGATTTTAAGACATAAATTGGTGAACATAAATTATGATAAATGAGGAAACTGTTGGAGGCGAATGATAATGCCCTGGGAGTGTCAGGATGCCTGAGATGGGGGGTGCTGGATGCCCAGATTGTATTGAGATACATGGCCGGATGTCCTCGGGAGTTTCGAGATGCTCAGAATGTGAGGGTGCCGAATGCTCGGTGGTGTGTGCTGGAGGTTTTTCTCGCGATGCCAGGTTGGGGTGCGAGTGATAAAGTGTGGGATGCAATTACTAATCCCGGGAAAGAGAGATGTGGTGATCGAATTGAAAGATAAAAGTGGAAATTGAATCATGCATATATGATAAGAAGATAATCACCTATGGCATGATGACATGCATATATGATATGATGATGATCACCTATGGCATGATGATATGTGTGAGACATGATGATGATGACCTATGACATGATGACATGCATAGATGATATGATGATGATCACCTATGGCATGATGATATATGTGTGTGACATGATGATGATCACCTATGGTATGATGATATGTGTGAGATATGATGATGATCACCTATGGCATGATGACATGCATATATGATATGATGATGATCACCTATGGCATGATGATATGTGTGAGATATGATGATGATCATCTATGGCATGATGACATGCATATATGATATGATGATGATTACCTATGGCATGATGATATGTGTGAGACATGATGATGATCACCTATGACATGATGACATGCATAGATGATATGATGATGATCACCTATGGCATGATGATATATGTGTGTGACATGATGATGATCACCTATGGTATGATGATATATATGTGATATGATTGTGATGAGTACATGAGGATGTATGAACATATAGTGTGTTTACACATGCATGGCTGCAAGGTAAGTTATGCTTGGATGCATGAATGGCATGTACTATGCTATGGTTGTATTGTGTGATGCATTGAGTGGTTATTGGATCTTTTACCTGTTGAGTGGCTGTACTCACCCCTTCGGGGACCAACATTTCAGATTAGAAAGATGCTGCTCCCTACCGTCATGTGAGGCACCTTCTATGGCCTCCCATCGGATGTAGAGGTAGAATGTACAGAGATCGACTGCATCACCGTCCCTAGACTGACTTATGTGCGAGTGCGAGTACTAGTTATGTACAATGTGGGCCTGGCGGGGGGCCCTGTCATTCAAGAATTTCTGTCAGTTCATGTCCGTCGAGACGAAGTGATTAAGGGGATGTTGCCGCCACCACCACCTGACGCACTAGGATGGGTGTGATGGCTGCGAGAGGGGTAGAGAGTCGATGTCTCTGTTTTGGGAGTAGCCACCACTGTTAGATGGAGAGTGTCACGTGATCACTTTAGGGGTCGGAATATCCTTTTGGGATGTGGCCAAGTGTAGCTAAAAATCTTGGCTTTCTTTTGTAGTATCGACCCAATGAAATCCATCTTGAAAATATGTAAATAAAAGTGGCTCAGCTTTATCTTTTCCTATGGTACTTAGTGGTGTGCATTGTATCATGATCGTTGGAGGGAGAGATGGCGATATTGAATTATGCTTCTGCTAATACGTTGCGCTGGGACCGTTTTTTTCAAAAAAAAAAAAAAAAGGAAAGAGAGAAGAAATGTGTGTCTATGAAATACGATGCTCTTACTAAGAGATGTAATTAGTGTTCATTAGGTGTAGCGATAGGTAACTGTGGCGACCTTAGGTGGTTTATGGGTGCCACACTCATGCCCCATTTCTCTTTTTTTTCTGCAACCCACGTCACCCCACGTCCTCTACTTCTGCCCATCTTCTTCACTTCACCTTCTAGCCTCCCTCACGTCCACAACCACAATGCCACAGCAGCATCCCATTTTCTCCATCATTCCATCCTCACCGAGCAGCCCCACACCTCCACTCCTCAACACCACAACCAACAGCTCCTTCACCGAGCATCTCCATAGCAACGCCACAGTCAGCCCACCTTGCTGCCAACCTCAGCTGCAGCAACTGCTTCACCGAGACCACCGAACAGCCACCCGTCACCGCCACGGCGCCACGATCAGCCCTTGATTTGGCAACCTCAAGATTGAATCTCAGCCTTTGGCTGAGACTTGTTGGACCATTTTCAGCCTCGGTCAGTTCCCTGATGGTGACGCCGTAGGCTCGGGTCTTGGTCACCTTCGCGCCGTTGTCACCATGGACCTGTCACCTCGCTATTCCGGTCAGTTAACTTCCTAATCCTTGATTAGGTTGTTAATTTCACTTAGGGGTTGATTAGTGTTAATTATCATGGTTATATTAGTGCTAGGAATGATTAGTGCTAAGAAGGATTAGTCTTAATTAAGTTAGATTAGCTTAAATTCGGATTAGTTTACTGGACCCTTGCTGTTTGCTATTTTTGTAGGGAAAATTTTCTATGAAATATATTTTTCCCAATATTTTATGGACTTAAAAGAATGATATTTTGACTTCGTTAAAAACAAAACAGAATCTCGGATTATACTGGAATTTGTGACCTTTCGGTGTTGCAGAGGTTTTTATCAACTCTTACGATTTTATTTTTAAAATAGTTTCTACACAAAAGTTGTTCCGTACATATTTTCATTTAACATAGTCAAATTTCAGATCAAAATGACATGTTTTGGATCTCGAACCAAACTGATTTTGGAAAACGTGATTTCTGGAAACAGACAAAATTTTGGGGAACGGATTAAGCGATTTACTGATCTTAATCTAGAAAGATCTGGGCTGAGGTGTCTCCATATTTTTTTTTTTTTAGGTGTCTTTTATGACATATTCAAATTTTAGAATTTTCTGAGCTCATTTGGTTGGGATTCTGGATTTAAACTTGGAGGTGCACAAGTGGCCCGGTTTCTGCTGGTTAAGACCGGTTGTGATTTTGTTGTTGTTCTTGGTGTAGTGCTTGCTAAATCATATGTATTTGGTGATGTGGTTGACTTTCGGCTTACGTAGGACTTACGTGTGAGGTTATATGAATGGTTGTTCTATGTTGGCGGTTTATTACTATTGCAAAAAGTGACCTCTTGGAGTATTAAATAGAAAATAAATGAGGTGTCGGGTCTGAACACCAAAACTTATTTTCCCAGTAAAACAATGAGGTTTTAAATTAGGTGCATGCAAGTTTTAACAGATTAATTTTGAGTACGTCAGAACCTATGAATTTATTTCTAAAGGGTTGAACAAAAAAAAAAAGAGTGGTTACTAAAGTTTAGTTCCAAAAAGAGGTGTTTGGAAAAGAAAATAGAAAATAAATGAGGTGTCGGGTTTGGATGCCAAGTTTTATGTGCTCAATAAAATGAGAAGGTTTTATACTAGATGCATGCAAAGTTTGGCGGGTTAATTTCAAGTATGTGACCCTGTATGAATTTATTTCAAAAAGTTTGAACAAAAAAAAAAAAAAAAAAAAGGAGTTACTAAGGTTATTTTAGAAGGGGATTTTGGTGTTTTGGTTATATGTTGGAAGCTAAGAGTTAGCTTGGTTGATGAGGCACCTACATGGTTAGGTTAATTAAGTAGTTTAGTTTAATTAATCGTAATTTATTTATTTAATTGCATTTATTTAATTATTTTGTAATTTATTTAATTATTTATTATTTTTCGGAAATTATACCGGGATAGCCAGTTGTTAGAATTTCGTGCTGATTGTCGTGGCACAATTAAGTTGTGCATTTGATGGTTAATTTGTGCATATTTGCTTATGTGGTTGGTTTGTAATATGCTTAGAAGTTATGCGTGATGATGCGCGAATGGTTGGGCCATGGTCGTGATTTATTGTTATCGCTTTATGGGCGACTATTGAAAGAGGATGAGATGTGTTGAAAAAACTGATTGGTTGTTAGCAGGTAAAAGACTAAGTGTGCACGATAGCAAAACATCGTATGAGCCACTTCTAAAACCTTATACCATTGCTTATTACAGTTGAGAACTAAGTGCCACACGACAGTATGACTTCGTGGGAGCCACTTCTAATATCTTGTACGGTTACTTATGATAGTCAAGAACTAAGCGCTACACGACAACATGGCTTCGTGAGAGCCACTCTAGTAACTTGAGCTATTGTTTATTATAATCAAGAACTAAATGCTACACAACAGCTTGACTTCGTAGGAGCCACCTTTAGTAACTTGAGCTATTGTTTATGATAGTCGAGAACTAAGTGCTATACAACAGCTTGACTTCGTGAGAGCCACTTCTAGTAACTTGAGCTATTGCTTATTGTGGTCAGGGACTAAGTGCCACACGATATCGGAACTCGTGTTAGAAGCACCTCTAGAACCTTGAGTATTGAGTATTGAGTATTGAGATTGAGATTGAGTATTGAATTTGAATATTGAGTGTGAATATCAGGTGTGGATTGAACCACCTATATAAGTTACCTGTGCCTAATTTTGGGATGAAATTGTGTGGCACGAATTGGGATGTGTCATAACGATTTGGCATTATAATCAGGACTCTGATGAATTATTTAATGAGTGACATGAAGTGTTCCAACTATTGTTTACGCATGCTGCATTTATGAGTGCATATGAGATGTAGTAATGTGCAAGGACACGCCCAAGTGAGGTAAGGTCTGTGTGGTGCATATTTAGGATGCCCTTGAGTGAATTCTCACCCTAGTGGAGACTTAGGGTTTAACTCGCTGAGATTTATTCTCACCCCATCGTGGGCTAACTTTTTTTAGGGCCGTGGTGTGGAGATCTGCTGAGTGCAGATTTGATGGGTGCAAGATGCGACATCTCATGGCGGGCCCTATTGCTAGTGATGTTAGGTTGCCTAAGGGTTTCTTTTGAGATAAACCTCATGTATATAAACCTTAGGTTTGACTTGACTGTTTATAAAGTGTGTTTTATGAAAAAGGTGTTGTCCTGTTTTTCTATCCCATATTGATTGTTGTTTAGGGATTGTTTATTATATGCTTCTGCATGTGCATAATCGATTGGGTCGGCGACGTGTCCTGGGAACGTCACAAAATTCGATCGACCACCGAGAGATGTGCGCACGCTCGAGATTCGGGGTGTGACAATCTCTTTTCGGGGTTGTAGGCATTATGTTATCTCCAATAGGTGCATAATTTGAGCTCCCAAGTGCAGGTGTAGTCACTGGTCGCACGGTTTATTTGTCAGTATGAATTGTTTTGTAAAGTTGATGAATTTTGAATGTCTTATATTTTTTATAGAGCGCTATCAAGCCCATCATATCCGAGTGGGAGATGTTGTACTTAATTAGTACGTCCATGATGGGGTGCAATTGCAACACACCGTTTTGTCTTGATATGCTACGATGGAAAGACACCCTTTGAAAGGATATGAGGGAGTCATATAAAAGACTTCTGAAGACACCGTTGATAAGGTTTGTAGAACGTCATTTTTCTTTTCCCCTTTCCATCAAAAGAAAAAGAAGGCGTTCCATTTCTCCTTTACAAGAACACTTGGCATTTATGCTGTGGAAATCGGATACTTTTCTCGTGATTGCATTTAGACCGACGTGAAGTATTTTTGTTCATGATTCATCCACAATTCAACGATCGTTCCGGGTAAATTGTTGACTGTGCATCGGATAGAGGTAAGTCGGCTTCCACCGACTTTATTCCAACAAATGCACTGGTGAGTAATTACATTTGAGGTTTGTTGCTTTTGCATAAAGCTATACATATGGTTCAAGATTATGACATAATTCAAAATGATGAACTCAAATACTAACAAGAAAAGAAGTTCGAGTTCAAAGGATGTGGAAACACAAACAACCCAATATTTTGTAGTTTTATACTCATGTAATTCAATCGAATTCTTTACATATCATAACTAGAGTGACGGCAGCGACAAGCGAACGGAGGCCTCTAGCGGTGGAGATGCTGACACGAGCAAAGCTGGAATTGTTCATCTCAGCGGCAGAGGAGCGCGAGTGGCAGCGGTTTGCGGAGATGTGAGTGATTCCTCTAACTGCTCTGTCAAACAAGAATGCTTCTCTTCATTCATAGAGATAGAGAGAGCATTGAATCCCTAAGTGACTGATGGCAATCTCCAGTTTGCTTCTTCTTCTTCTTCTTCCTCGCAGGTAAAACTATGACATCGCCATGGACGCCCCCCTCGAAGGTCGCTACAAGTGGATCCGCTTGAAGCCGTGAGCAGAGAGAGAAAGAGAGACGACGGAGGAGAGATGATGTGACATCCCAGGGCGTCACGTACTAAGCGCAAGCAGAATTATAATTATCATTATCATCTTGCCTAACTTGTAATCTCCTTTAGATAATATATAGTGTTTACCATTGAAGGTTAGCATGTATAACATGGATTATTTAAAATCTCAAGTTTATCTTATGAGGTTATCCTGCAATCACTCTACCTTCAATTTAAGTATCAGCCAAATCATTCATGCACACAAACATGATCACGAGAAGCTTCATTTCTTCTTGTCATCATCAGGGCTTACAAAATTTATCAACCTGGACTCTTTCCATGTTCATCACCTATATATATACAACATATACATAACAAAAGTAAGGCGTAACAAAAGTCAGGGATAAAGGGTGAGGGTGTCTACTCCACGAGTTCCCACACAGCCCACGTTCAAAAGAAACAAAAGTTAGTCAGCTTCTACATGATCAAAGGCGTCTAGGCGCCATCCGTCCTAGCTCCTGCTCCATCATCACTAAAAGGAATAGGGCCAAACATCGCTCCATCGTGCTTGATAAACCATGCGACAAACTTTATTGGGACCATCTCAGCTCTACCAACATCCATCCATAAAGTAGCCTCATATTTGGAGAAAGTCAGCTCAACATCAGAGTCATACACATCAGTAAAGGTAACTTCAATGCTTGATACCACTCCATAACGAGCTAATGGCGGCACATCCATACTATCAATCTGAAAAATGTAAGGTATGAGCAACAACTTTGCCCAGTAAAGAATGATAAAACTCTAACTTAAACAATTCACAGCCATCAATATTACAAGGGAATCATGGCCAAACAATTAAAGATACTAAGGTAGGATTGTCACAAGCATAAATGATTGGATATTAACACATCATGTATATAATCACCTTATGAGTATCCATTTCTATGCTTACCTTTCTCAAGCTCAATCTCATGTCAAGATGCAATGCAACAATAATGAATGGACTCACTCGCCTAGTAGAATTATATTTAGTGTGCATATGATCCACCCTTGAGCAGTCACTAACCGGAACTCTACCGGCCTGATCGAGTCACTTCCGGAAGTTACCTTATCCGGACTTCCACAATATTTTTATTATGGGCATCTCACTCCGAGGCATCTCGGCATCACTCAACCGAGGTCTTCCCAAGACCACTCAGCAAGGGCATCCCAAATTTCCGGGGCCATCACCGGTATCTCTATACTAATGGGTTCATTCACTCTCTTAAGCACACGTTTCACACTACCACACCTTTGATTAATGCATTTATTGTATGCAAAAGAAAAAGACTTCCAAGTATCTAACTATATATCTAACTCGCATGAACCTAGCACACGTGCATGTCCAAATTATAAGATAAAACCCATTACGACATGTCCCATTCCATGCCAAACAGATATTTACCCCATAATCAAGCACTATGCACTGCACTCATTGCACACGCATGATACTATATGCACTTATATCTCAAATAAGATGTGAGGCTTATTCTTACACTACTAACATCTATTAGGAGGTTACTAGACTTTATGTGTGTCATACAAATCCAATATAAAAGACACAACATCTAGTATATGTTCTCGGGTCCAGACAGTTTACTAGCTAAATGAACAGTTTCGATTTCGGACACAAAAGGTATAACAATTCCTATCGAAATACTACCAAATTTTAGTATGTTATATTTGAGTCATAGATTGACATTTTCCATGAAGAAAATTAAGTCTAATTCTCACTGTATTAAGAGTAACAATCGCCATAATCTTTACTAGCACCCTGTACCGACGTCCAGATTTTATATCTACAAAGAAAATTTTTTCACTATCCAATTATTATCCATTAAATATCAAATCTTGACATGTTATTCCTTAAGATGTTTTCTACAATTTTCATTAAGGATTCGAAGTCAAATCCTAACTAGGTAAATACAGAAAATTCATATAATCCATAAAGGTCAAACTGTTTCTCACGAGAACAGTTTACTGGTTTTACTAAGTTCACTTCTATCTCTACGTTTTTATATTCGTATGGTTATAGCTAAGTATCTAATTAAATCTTATAGATGTTCTATCATGCAGAATGGTCTCTTTCTTATTTCATCAATATACCTAAAGAAAATAACACAAAACAAAAGACTCCCTCACCGTATTCTCCTAGAATAGAATAGGTATACACGATTCCTTCACTCCTAGCCCAACCAAACCACTTATTTTTCCACAAATCTCTTCTACAACACTTCAATACTTAATCACAGCAACTAAAAGTACTTTCATCAAGCTTTTCTTTAACAAATAGCCCATCCATAGCTCGGCTCGAAGTATAATTGCATTCGTGAGTTCACTCATGACAATATACACCATATCCATCCACTTGGCATCCATTTCATCACTTCACTCAGCAAAACAGCATACTCACACTTGGATTTTGAAACATGCAAGACTCAAAGTAACATGCAATGGCTTCTACCTTCAATCTAACACTTACTAAGCTTAGATTAATCGCAAAACAACAACTACAAATCAAATCCTTCACTATTTGGTTAGATCCGCAAGCTTTCTTGACGAACAATGGATAACTTTCAATTTAGAGTTATATCTTTCCTTACCTTGTTCAGCTATTAGATAACTCAAAGATTCTTCAAAAATCAGCACCAAAGCTTGCGTGCAAGAAGAAGAAATCGCTGGTTTGTTGCTGGTTCCTCACTGCTCGACTGAGAGAAAAACAAGAAGAAGAAGATGAAGATGAGTTTCTCGGTTTTTGAAGGGAGAGAGAGGCTTCCGAACCTTATGAAGGGAAATAGATCTACAAGGCTAATCCCTAGGCTAGACTAATGATGAGATTTGCTAATGATTATGTCTCTTGAGTTTGCTTGTCTCGGTTTGTGGGAATCGAAACCATGGGTGATGAAGAAAAACATAGAAAAGAGAGAGAAGTGTTGTGGCCTCCAAGTTTGATGTCTTTTGCCATTTGTCACTCAAAATCAATTAGTCTCTAATCCGTTTCATTAGTTGGTTCATTAGTTTCTAATGTTTTTCACTTAATTCCCTTTTAATTCCATTAGATTTCAATTCTATTATAATCATATAAAGTTACGAAATTATATGACATATTAACTACTTAGTGTTAGCCTATAGACAATTCATCACAAGAAATACTAAAGTTAGAAATTGATATTAACATTACAATCATTAATCAAATTATCATAACTATAATCTATAAAATAAAATCATTCAGGCCTAAATATTCATCTCTGGCCCAATAGGCCTAATCTATAACAATCCGGCCCACTAAACTAAATCTACAAATCTAATAATTCCGAACCTTGGACCGCTTCAAGCCAAGTCCAAGCCCATAATCTCATATTCGACTTTTCAAGTCCAAATTGTGTGGTCCACTTATTTCTCAAGCCCACACATTTTTCACGATCCATCGGGTTCACTTTCTGGCCCAATCTAATTAATCTAAGTCCCTAATGATCTAATTACACTAATGAAGGTTGGTGAAATTTGGGATGTCACAGATGATGACGCCAAGGTGATGCCGAGGTCAGCTCGTTGCGACGTCCACAGAGAGAGACGAAAACGGTTGACTTTCGGTGACGTGTATAGCTTTAGCCGGAAAGTACAAAAAATCCCTAGACGGAAAATTACAAATAAACATGGAAATATCTATAATTTCTTTGGTTTTAAACACGAGGTTGCAAACAAAGAGTCGTTTTCTTTTCCGTCTCGGTCCTTGGAGTTACATGAAATTATGATTTTGGGCCCGTGCTCTGAATATTATTATTAATCGATACCCTCTATTCTATATGTCAAAAGGAAGTGGTGAGAGGGAATATTCTTGCTAAAAGGGTACTTGATTTTGGATGCTTAAAGTGTAACATTTGGCTGGTGGGGCCGAAAAGAAGAAAAATAAATATAAATTGCAAAGTCAATAAAGTAAAAAGGAGAGGGGAGGGAGGGGGCTCGGCTAAAAAAAAAAAAAAAAAGCAAGCGAGAGCTCCCTTGACTAAAAAAGAAGAAAGAAGAAGAAGAAGAAGAAGAAGAAGAAGAAGAAGAAAAGAAGGGGGAAGAAAGGAAAGGGGTTTTGGCACGTGCATGCCATGGATGCCTCGCCAAGCTGACTCTACTTTATAACGCAGCACCCGGTAAGAGATTAGGCCTCTCATTCGTCCAATCGAAGTAATTTACGGGTTTAGGGCTCCAATTCGGAATTTTTGGAAAATAAAGCGGCAAAGTTTGATTTTGGAGTCGTTGAGCTGTGTATTTTTGTAGAAATGATATTTTAGGGTGTTGTGGAGCTGTGGGATTTTACGGATTATGATTTGAACTTACGGTTGCTCGAAACAAAATTTTGAAGTTTCCCGCACGCAGTGAACAGTATGCGTCCAGCAGCTTCGGGCCCTTCTTTTGTCAGTTTTCGATTTGATTTTGGGATGATCAAGTTGGGATTATTGTAGTATGCTAGAAGGGCTTTCTATGATTATAAGTATGTTTGGAACGGGGTTCGATAGAGAAAGTTATAGCGTAACTAAGTTTTAAGCTCAAGTGTCGCGTTACGAACGGCTTGAATAATTATTTTGAGTAAGTGATTTATTAGTGCATAGGAATCATTTTGTTAATGCTTAGGCATAATATAGCCGCTTTGTGGTTGATGTAGTGTGTTACCTAAATTTAATGTTGATTCTCGCTTATTTGATAGGATCGCGAGATTGAAGGATCAAATAACACATGTTATTTGATTTTGGGGCATCTCCAGGTGAGTAACACTAATGTCTTCTTTGGTTTTGTGAAACTAATGTACTAAGGTAAGAGTAATCGACATATACTTGTGTAGGGAAGTGAGGACCTATTTGTTGTATAAAGATGGACATTGTGCTCGGTAATTTTGAGTTATTGTGGGATGATTCGACAAACGTCTCTTGAAGGGTTATGGATGCTGTTTTGGTATAATTGATTTATGTGATTATGTGATGACTATTAAAAGATGATATGTGTTGTGCTGAGAAAATCAAATGTATTATGAAAAGGTAAAGGACTAAGTGCTACACGACAACGAAATTTCGTGTGAGTCACCTCTAGGGCCTTGTAGTCAAGGGCTAAGTGCTACACGATAACGTAATTTCGTGGGAGCCACCTCTAGGGCCTTGTATTATTGCTATATGTGGTCAAGGGCTAAGTGCTACATGATAACGTAATTTCGTGGGAGCTATCTCTAGGGCCTTGAGTTTGGATAGTGAGCTGGAATGAACCATTGATATGAAATAGAATGAGTCCGATTATTGAACCAAGTTGGTGATGCTTGTTTTGTTATTATGGATGAATAAGAAATTTTGCTATTTGATATAGCTAGGTTGAGGTAACATATAACGCATTTTGTTCATGCAAGTTATTATATTTTTGTTTGGTAATAATGAGCCATGTCTTGAGTTTTAAATATGTAATGTGGAAGTTTGATATGCTTTTATGATATATACTACACACTGAGCTGTGGTTGCTCATTCCATTCATCTTCCATGTTTTCAGGTCCCAGGGTTAGCGATTAGTAGGATGAGAGCGTTGCTGGGAAACTTTTGGGAGTTCTATTTTTGGGTATGGTTTAAGGAAATGGTGCACATAATCCTTGCTAGTGGTTAGACTGGTTGAGTTCTAAATGTATATTTCTTTTTAGTGCATTATAGAAACTCTGATGTTACAACGAATTTGTTGGTTTATTTAATATGTATGTATATATGGTTTGAGAGAGAGAGAGAGAGAGAGAGAGAGAGAGATATATATATATATATATATAAGTTGATATCAGGTTATTGGTTGTGTTTGAGGCTAGGTCCTTCGCATGGAAGGATGGTCGTGTCATTCCTGTTCTTTGTAGTTTTAGGTGTGACATAAAGTGAGACTATGCTCTTCCTTTTTCTTTTTCTGTTTTTTTTTTTTTTTTTTGGGTGGTCATTACTAATATTTTTGCTGCAGGGGGCGGCGAGGCAAAAATCCATCATGAATGCATATGCTCCTCCCGTGTCTCTTTCTTTTTGGTATCGATAGACAACCGCGCGTGCACGCCTCGCGGCTGGGGGACTGTTCCTTTGTGCATTGACTCCCCCCCGGCATGAAACCCACGTGTGTAATTTCCTTCCCCTTCTTCTCCCCCGGCTTTTGCACACGCCTCTCGACACGGGGAGGATACGTGTGGAGATGATGTAAAAATCTCATAGACATGTGACGTGGGATACTCCAGTGCCTCCTCTCTCATGCGGGGCCTGCCGGATTGGAGAACGGCACTTGGAGAGATGGAGGGCAATGGACCAGAGCGGAATTCGACTCTCATATCATGTTAGAATATTCAACTCAAAAACTTTAGGCAAATAGGGAAAAGCACATAAAATTCATGCACAAACAATGGGAAATATTTCAATTGTCTGCACCTAATATATATATAAAGGCAAGTTACACCATTCACGTGTTGTAGCTAAAACCAAAATTATGACCTGGTTAGCAATATTGCCTTTTTTAGAGTGTTCAACAGTTTCATCCCAAAAATTTGAACTTATAAACGGAGGGTGGCACTTGCATATAAAGAATAGATAAATCTCATAAATAAATAAGGTAGGATACTTTTAGCATAACTTGAAATCACGCACGAACAAGTAATGAAGGATACTTTAATGGAATTTGAGATCATGCACAATCAATGTTTTCTCAATGATGTTCTGCAGAGTGAGCATACGTAATTGCCGGAGTATAATTACGCACGTTTGTGTATTATTAGTAAATTAACATGTCAAGTGCTTTGGATAGTTGTAAAGTCTAATTAAAAAGGAGATAATTAAAGTTGTAACATTGTAATTAGTGAAAAAGGTGGGAATTATACCAGGCACATGCCTCATCCAGAAGCAAGCAATTTTATATATATTATGGGTGTGGTTTGATTCTGTGCTTTTTAGACAGAGCTTTCGGAATTAAATTTGTTCCAGTTCACACTGTTTCCCCCTTTCATACCAGTCACTTGATGAGTATCAAATGGCAACTCATGTTCTAGATCTCTTTTCCAGACATGAAAATTGGACTTTTTTTAAAAAACACCACATGTGTAAAATCAGATCTCATATGAACAATCGCGAAAAGCATTCATCTACGGAAAATAAGTCAGATATAATTGTCAAAATCGAAAATCGCACACGGGCCGTGGGAAATTCCTTTGCACCGCCGTTGCACCCAATAAAAGTTAGAAAACTTGATCTCTTGTTATTTATTGTTTTCCATTTTTTTTCTCGTTGTTTTTGCAGTTTAACTTTTGTTTAGTCAAGATATCTCTGACCTTTCGAATTTTATAAATACTATGAAGTATTTTTTTTTTCCAAATATTTTAGATGGAAAGTGAATGTGCTTGTCCGGACTTATCAGAAGTGGCTGAACTGCACACGTCAAACAATTTTGGAAAAACCATGTTGAAGAACTCATGATTGCCAAATGCTTTTATAACCTGAAAAACCATGAAAAGTTCAAGATCTTCATTAGAGAGGAAGGAGGAAGATCGGGGGCAGATTCTACTTGGGAATTAAGAAAATAAAATCAACCTGAAACAGCACTTTCCAAATAATGTACCGCTGGAAAGTTTCTTGATGTGAGAACTTGTAAAAGCCCTACATTTTTCTAAATGAAGACAATTGCATTCAGGAACGCACAATATTCTGGAATTACCTGATCAAGGCTTAAAAGTGCCGCTTCCTGGTATTTCTTGACCTTTTTGTGCACGCAGAGGATAGCAAATCCAGAATAGCACCAGCAGCGTTGGGATCTTCCATGGAGATGGCCTGATGACAAGACTTGGAAGAGCACCCAAGGCATACAAAAGAGCCTCCTTCCCCTGCAATATTGTAGGAAGAAATTGACGCGTTGCCATCTGAGAAGGCAAGTTTAACTGGTATAGTATGTGAAATAATTCAGCCTTTATTCCTGCTATTCTTGTATTATGCCTTTGCATTAGTACTTTAGAACACAAGCTACACATATCGCCTCTCCTGTAACAAAGTCCATGACATTTCCTACCTCCCATAATCGACCTGGAAGTTCTTTCATAGGAGATAAGCACAAATCTTGATGACAAGGAGACAGGGATTCACCCAATACTTCACCAAGCTTGCAGATTGCCTCGGCAGCCTGAAAATACATTCACAAAAACAGTCAGGCATTTGGATTTCATATACATAAGAGATGACCAACTTATGATCTTTAAGACAGACATATCTCCGAAGTATTATTTTTTCGGTATTAAACAGAGCATCTATAAAGATCAATATGCAATGTATACATTATGAACTTGCTTGTTTCCAGTGTAAGCTTTTGGACAAAAATGGGTGATAAACTATGGTATCATAATGCATGTTAGGATATTAAATCCTGGCGCTCCCTCATTTTTTTCTATCCTGCTCCCTCTGTTTAAATTCCTTTGTTGCTGCCTCCAAATGACTTCCAGACTATGCGCTTCATATGTAAGGATCCACTTGCATGTGAGGCATTGTGGAATCTTTTTCTCATGGATTTTGTTGAAGAGTGACCCCAGGGCACTTTTTAAGTAACTCAATAATAAAAATCTTGCAATTTTCCCATGCATTGTTTTTCTTATTTCATGTGTAATCGGTACTTTGGAAGTGAAAAATTTCCTTCTTAAGTGTGCTTAACAATGCCCCAAGACATTCATTTACAAGAACCCTTCCATATAACTTACGGTTTTGGGTAAAACGCTTATTTCAAAATATAGAAAACCAAAAGCAAAAGCCTACCTTTTTCTTGCTTCCCCATGATGAAGATGAAATGTTGTCTCGAATAAGAGAAACTATTTCTCTCATGTAAAACTGAAGGGTAATTTGTTCACCGCTTGTATTTTCTTCCCATAGTTCCTCAAATATGCCAGAAAGCTTCTTGTCATCCTCAAATCTGCAGAATGATGAACATGTTCTCAAACTCTGAAAGTTGGTTGGAGGAATAGCTCATCACATGTTCACAATTTAAAGTTCTCGCTCTCTTACAAACTAAACATGATCTTAGCACCACTAAATTCAAGGAGTCAAATGGTGTCTGCTTTAAATTTTCTGCAAAATGCGTCTTCTCCTTTTCCTTTATCTTTACTGCAATTCATCATGCAGCTGCACTAGATGCAAGCATGTAACTTATGACTTAATTGATGCCTACATCTTCTAATGGTGAGTCCACATTTTTCATGGAAATTAGAAATGATATTGTGACGACCCAAACCCAGGGCAGTACGGAGGGACGGACTAAGATCACCCCGGGTCCTTATAGATATCCTATCGATAAACCAAAGAGAAGGAAAAAAAAAAAAAAAACCCCAAGAACCATCTGTAAGTCCAGAGAATTTGTACTTTCACTTTTCTTGTAAGCAATATCTTTATAAATGGATGGTACTTAAACTTTTTATCTATCGCTAGATGTCAGATATTTTCTCATCCTCGAGGGAATCTTCCAGATTTTTTAGGTCTCTAAGATACCTTGTGTCACGCCCCAAACTCCGAGTACGTGAACAACCCTCAGCCGTCAATTAAAAATGCGACACCCCAGGACGTGTCGCTGACCCATTCTTTTTATTTTTCAATTATACGAATGTGGAAACAAATTAAATTAAACACCCAGTCAGTCAACAATAATAGGGATAGTAAAAACACAATTACGAGTTTTCACAAACTATGATTTATATACCAATAGGTTAACCCAATGAATTTAATATATACATGCCCACCCCAAAAAGGAACTCCTATACGACCTACAAACAAAAAGGGTCAAAGGTCGGGGTTAACTTCCCACTACACAAACCACAACATCTGCTCTAGTACCCAGGCCTAGCCACAATGTTAGGTGAGCACGGCTCCCCAGGCCCTTCTGACTTGGAATTCGAATCCACTACGACACCATCAGGGATGTAGATATCCATGGGGTCACCATCTTGCTCAACCACATTTCTAACGGACAGCCCATCAAAACCATGTAGTAGACCCTCCCGACCACCATTCAACTCCGTAATAAACCACGCTTTGAAGTGGTGGGGTACCACATTCACAAAGCCCTCATCTACCCATACCGTCGTAACTAGCAACTTGCGGAATCGGTTGATCCTGAGGATAGGATAGAGAGTAGTCTCTACCTCCATGTCCTAGGGAACCCCGAAATGGATTGGGCGAATCTCCATACTATGGATCTGAAAATATTATGACAACAACAGGGTGAGATAAAAATCTCAGTGAGTTAAAATCCCTAAGTCTCGAGTAGGAAGCGAATTCACCTCAAAGGCAGCCTAAGCACGTGCCAAATATAAACTCACCTAACCTCGGTACATCCCTGCATATTAGCATGTCTCGCATGGCAATAATAGTATAATGTGCATAAATAACAATCAGAACACACACAAGAATTTCACGCGCATTGTCAACACACGTGTTCCAATTATTACAACCCCTCAAGCCACGGCCAACACAAGTGTTGGTGGTCTTATGGTGTAACCAGGCATCTTCCCGCCTCGTCAGGCTCGGCATCATCTACGATCCCTACCTAAACGGCATTCCATAAAGGAGCTTCGGTCCGGCCTCAACCTCAACTCGACATTTGGACCCCCGTTGGGCATCCCATAAAATCGGGCATCGCCCCCAAACTCCCTTTGGGTGACGAGTTCGATTATGTGACCACTCAAGCACACCATCAACCAAGCCAACTTTTATTGCTGTTATTTAACCAAGAACACAACACTTCCTTTTCAAATGGCAAACTTGGGCAAACCCCCCTTGCCTTTTTTTTTTTCCTTAAAACTCTCTGAAATAAATTTGTACATGGTCATGTATTCAAAATCAACCCGTCAAACTTTGCACACTTCTATTTGAAAACCTCATTGTTTTATTGAGCACATAAAATTTGGCGTCCAAACCCGTCACCTTATTTTTTTTTTTTCTATTTAATTGCCCATAAAATCATCTTTTGTAATAAAACTATATATTTACCATAGAGTAATCAACTACATAATATTGTACATACAAGCAATCAAAATCATGCATAATCTCATCCAAGAAAACAAGCGTAAAATTCTACATAACGACTAATCCGTCACTAATAACGCTAATTGCGATTAATTAAATAAATGACGATTAAATTAATTAAATTACGATTAATTAACCTAAAATCAATTAATTAATCTAACCATGATTAATTAGACTATTCAAAATTATTTACACTAATCTACCCTTAATCTCAATTAAGAGTAAACTAAGTTTGACATCATGAAATTTGGCCTATGTTTCAAATATATGAAATGGTTATTTCATCGACGCGCTTATGGTCATTTTACTTGGAACTGATTATTCACGAGTTAACTAATGTATTAAGTAAGGCAATAAAGGGTTATAAATGCAACAAACTAGAGAATTCGATCAAAAATCAACCGCTTGACCATAATAATCGACAAAGGTCAATGCTACACTGATATAAATTAATTAGTGAATAGATATAAGCCGATTCAATGGAAGTACGTAGTCGAATTGCGGGTTGTTCCGCATTATTACGATATTCGCGTCGAACGGCAATATACCGATTTCCTATTTGATATTACATTCAGGATACGTAATTGAACCCTCACAATTATATGACAGCCGAGGGTGATCTACGATTCGAAAATGCACAAACGTGAATAGAAAATTATCGACTACAGGTCAAACGCGCTAAAACCCCTAAAAGCTACCCGATAGATTAGGTCGTACTAAAGTCGCGTTTGATTGATTTTAACAATGAAATTTAATTTGTTTTCGGGAAACAAACTTTTGAGCATATCACAATTTAATTATTGCATGTCGTCTCATCTTTCGTCAAATTTTTGACGATTCTGAAATTTTGCGGAAAAATGATTTTCGAACAAAAAGAAAAGGGAAATGAAATGCGGATGGGGAAGAAAATTGGAATTTTTCTACCCCAAAAGGCTTTAATTTTGAGAAATTAGAGTTAAAATTTGATTGGTAGACTATAGATGAGCTTAGGAGACTTTTGTGCCTTGTGTGATGATGAATTGAGATTTTTCCCAAGAGTTTTGATCGGCCCTTGTTTCTTTTTTTCTCTCTCTCTCTCGCACGTTCAGCCCCCCTTCTGCCCATTCCCTTCTTCTTTTTCCTTCTTCTCATCTTCTTCCCTCACGTCTCCATTTTCCCTCCACTCCATTCTCTTCCCTTTTCCTTTACCGCCAACTCCCATTTTCTTCATCCGATTCTGGTTCTGCTTTTCCTTTTTATTTTTGCTGCCGCCATCTTCATCATCCACCGCCAGAACAGCCCCTCCATCATGCCTTCTCTTCTCCAGCTTCCCCTTCTTTTGTTGCCGCGCCAATACCTTCACGTCACCACCCCTCCTCACGCCGCACCATCTACTTCACCCCTAGCGTCCAGCCGCTGTCCACCGAGCTTCCAAGTTGCCGTCGAGCCACCGTCCGCCCAAGCCGAGCCCCCCTTGGCCGCACCACCACCACCGCCAACACCCTCACCCCGACGTATAGCCACCACCACCAAGCCGAGCCCCTCCTTGGAGACCGCAGGTTTGTGGAGTCACAGCCGTTGCCGTTGAGCCCCGTTCGAGCCGTGTGTGGGGCACATCTTCGACGCCGTCGCGTCACCATTGCTGTGAGCCCCCTCCCCCATCGAAAAACCCATGAGTTAACTCCCTAATCTTTGATTAGGCCGTTAATTTCATTTAGGGGTGATTAGATTAGTGCTAATAAGGGTTAGTCCTAGTTAAGCCTAGTTTAGTTTTAATTGGGATTAAGAATGGTTTAGGTTAAGTTTAATTACGATTAGTGTAAATAATTGCGATTAGTTTAATTAATCGTGTTTATATTAATTAATTGCATTTAGCTTTATTAATCCTGGTTTATTTAATTAATCGTAATTAGTGTAATTAGCGACAGTTTAGTTGTTAGGTAGAATTTTACGCTCATTTTCTTGGATGAAATTGTGCGTGATTTTGATGGTTTGTACATACGATATTATGCAATTGATTGCTTTATGGTAGATATTGGTTATTATTACAAAAGATGGCCTTATAGGCAATTAAATAGAAAAAAAAAAATTAAGGTGTCGGGGTTTGGATGCCAAATTTTATGTGCTCAATAAAACAATGAGGTTTTAAAGTAGAAGTATGCAAAGTTTGACGGGTTGATTTTGAATACGTGACCACATACGAATTTATTTCGGAGAGTTTTAAAGAAAAAAAATGGGGGGGTTTGCCCAAGTTTACCATTTGAAAAGGAAGTGTTATGTTCTTGGCTAAATAACAGCAATAAAAGTTGGTTTGATTGATGGTGTGCTTGAGTGGTCACATAATCGAACCCATCACCCAACGGGAGTTTGGGGGCGATGCCCGATTTTATCGGATGCCTAGTGGGGGTCCGGATGCCAAGTTGCGGTTGAGGCCAAACTGAAGCTCCTTTATAGAATGTCGTTTAGGCAAGGGTCCTAGATGATGATGTGCCCGAAGGGGTGGGACGATGCTCGGTTATGCCGGAAGACTGCCGACACTTGTGTTGGCCATGGCCCGAGGGTCGTAATAATTGGAACACGTGTATTGACAATGCATGTGAAATTCTCGTATGTGCTCTGATTGTTATTTATGCACGTTTTTCTATTATTGTTGTGCGAGACGTGCCAAATGCAGGGACGTGCTGAGGCGAGGTGAGTTTATGTGTGGCGCGTACTTAGCCTGCCTTCGAGGCGAATTCATGTCCTAATCGAGGCTTATGGATTTTAACTCGCTAAGATTTTTATCTCAACTTGTCGTTGTCAAAATATTTTTAGGGTCGTAGCGTGAAGATTTTCCAAGTGCGAATGTGGTGGGCACGAGTGCGACACTTTTTGGCTAGCCCTGCCATTAGTGAAGTTTAGGTTAACCCTAATCCCTAAAGGTTTTTGAGATGGTTGATAGGAAGTGGCCGTAAAAAGGCTTGTAATTATTAAACTTCATAGGGGTAACAATTGATAAACAAATCGTGGTTGTTGGGAATTTGTTGTTGTGTTTTCACTATCCCTATTTTGTTGATTGACTGGGTGTTTATTTAATTCGCTTCCACATGCGTTTAATTGAAAGATAAAAAGAATGGGTTGGCGACGCGTCTTGGGACGTCGCATTTTTAATCGACCGCTGAGGGATGTGCGCATACTCGGGGTTCTAGGCATGACATCCCCGTCCGGAGTGGTATCAGAGCCTGGTCAAGGTTTAGAGTGATAAGGTGCGATAGGTTATGGGATATTTAGTAAGGAAAAACATTTTCCTTACGCTTATGCTTGTGATTGATTGATTATTTGTGTGGGTCACTCAGATTTCTAAGTCTATGTTAGAATTGGAAAGCGGGTTTCTATAAGGACCCTGCGAGATGAGTGATCCTAAGCAGAGAGCCCCTTGGAGAAGGGCCGTAGTAGCTTTAACAGGTGCCAGTAGAAGGGCACTGAGACGAGCAGGCGCTAGAGGGAGAGCGTTAGCTCAAACTAGTACCGGGGGAAGAGTACCGCCTAAGGTTGGTGCTGGAAGAGGAGCACCAGGCGATCTTAGGTTGGATGGGATTATGCAGGCGCTAGAGACTCTAGGGAACATGATCGATTAGCAGGTTCAGAACCAAGTTGCTACTACCGCCGCCGCCACTACTGCCGCCAATGCCGTTGCTGCTATTGCCGCCACACCTGCTGAAGTCCCACCAGGAAATGGGAATGGTGAGCGGCTTATGCATAAGCTGGTGGAGCAGTTCCTGAAACTGAAGTTGCCAAGGTTCACTGGAGCAGGCGATCAGAAGGTTGCAACCTTCTAGATCCGAGAATTAGAGAAGGTCTTCACACTACTGAGGTGCTCTGAAGAGGACAAGGTAGTCCTAGCTATCTGCCAGTTGCAAGGTAACGCGAGTACTTGTTGGAAGCCACCAATGGGAGAGTGTTTCCCAAATGTACGGTCCTAGAGTGGGATACCTTCGTTGAGGTCTTCTACAAAAAGTATTTTTAGAATTATGCACGGGAGCAGAAAATGGCCTAGTTCCAACGTCTCCATCAAAATCAGATGTCCGTGGACCAATATGAGGCGGAGTTTGCTGAATTGCCAAAGTATGCACCAAGGTTAATTGAGGATCTGGTGGAAAGGGCAAAGAGGTTCAAAGAAGGTCTGAAGTCAGAGATCAAAGACCTGCTGGTGCCACTGAATCTCAAAGACTATGATGAGTTGTATGAGAAGGCCCAGCTGATCGAGAGGAATCTGAATGAATGGGCCACCGCATCTAGGTCACGGTTCGTGCACAATAGGGTTAGCAACCGGTTTAGGAAGAGGCCGATGATGGGAGGAAAGTATTCAATTCCTCCCAACCGGAAGGGTGGAATTGGAAAGCCGGCACCCAACGCAAATGGTGTGTGCTGATTCTATGGAAGAAAACATGGACCAAACCCGTGTCCTGCTAGAACGGGAGCGTGCTACGGATGTGGCCAGCACGGCCATCAGGTGAAGAACTATCCACGCAGGCCCATGGGAGCACAGGCGCCACTGCCACAGATAGGGCAATCAGGAGGGAGTGCATCACAGAACGCACAGAAGGGCATTCTGAGCAGGCCTCCGATGCAAGGAAGGGTGTATGCTATCACTCGAAGGGAGGCGGAGGACTCATAGAACGTAGTTACAGGTACGGTATCGCCGAATGACCATGCTTCTTATGCTTTATTTGATCTTGGAGCTACACATTCATTTATTGCTGAGCAATTCATTAAGCTAGTAGGATTAAGTTCAAAACCGTTGGAAGCAGTCATTAGTATATCCACCCTATTAAATAATAAAGTGTTGTCTGCGATAGGGTGTCCTGATTGCAAGTTAGTAATTGGTGATCGAGAGGAAAGAATATATTTAATTGTGCTGGCAATATTTGATTTTGATGTGATTATTGGTATGGATTGGCTCACCAAGCAACGAGCTACCGTAGATTATTATTGTAAAGCGATTCAGTTTAACCCATTAACGAGTGAAAGTTTCGAGTTTATTGGAAGTCGATGAGGACCCTTTGTCATGCCCCAATCCTCAGGCACGCACACATCCGTCTCACTTGGTTGATTTTATAATGCGATATCCCAGGACAATGTATCGCCAACCCTTTCATTTTTAAGGACATGCGAAAGCAATTAAAATCCCCAGATAATAAAACGATGGGATAGAAAAGCAGAGCCATATTTTTCATATTGAAATTTATAACCAAACTTTTATACAAACCACAAATTACTTCATAACTATTCACATAAAAAAGGAGATCTCAAAAGAAGATAGGATCTTCTTCTTCCAAAAATCCTTCTCTTCAGATCTCACCTCCGAGTTCTCCTTCTCGGATTCCTCCTCCTCGGCTCTTCAGCGGGGTCTGAAATGGTTTTCCCCAAACGGGATGAGACTACGTCTCAGCGAGTTCTACCCCACTAAGCCCAATTAGTAAACCATTATACTAAAGGCTGCCTAAACATGCACAGGGCAGAGGACTTACCTTGGCCTCAGATCCCACCTGCAAGTCAGTACAGTTCACAATAAACACCCATTCACTTCAAACAAATTGAACCAGTCGATTACATGTCATACGAATCAATCCCCACTGTGGGATGTTTAAAAGCTAGGCCACGTGCATTCTCCAGGACGACCTTCCAAGTCTCCGAGCCACGTGCCTCAAACCTTGGACCCACGTGCATTCTCTAAGGCGACCTTTTCGCCAAGGTGGTACATCAAGCCATCGAGCCACGTGTCCTTTTTACGATGTCCGGGCCCACGTGCATTCTCTAAGGTACTCGCTTACCAAAGTGACGCATCAGATCACCGAGCCACGTGCCCTTTTAGATGCCATTCCGAATACTGGACTCACGTGCATTCTCTAAGGTACTCGCTTACCAAAGTGACACATCATATCACCGAGCCACGTGTCCTTTTAGATGCCTGGGCCCACGTGCATTCTCTTAGGTGCTATCTCACCAAAGTGATGCATCAATTCACCGAGCCACGTGCCATTTTAGATGCCAAACTCTGTCACCGAGCCACGTGCATTCTCCAGGACGACATACCGAGTCTCTGAGCCACGTGCATTCTCTCGGGGACCTTTTCGCCAAGGTGACATATTCAACCACCGAACTCACGTGCATTCTCCGGGTGATATTCCAACTCACCGAGCCCACGTATCCTCTTTCAAGTGGTTACCAATTTACTTTCAATACCGACAACCAATGCCCAACGATTTCTCAATCAAATAATTAAATCAACTCAACAAAGCATTAAAATACTAAATAACATACTTGGCCATTTACCAATCAACAATTCAATCTCAATCAATTCCAATCAATTTAGGGTAAATCCCTAAAATATCATAATTTATTCAATTCCATACAACGTGAAGCTCAAATAAATAAACGGACTGCGCCACGATGATCAGCACGAGATTTCAGTCGTCGGCCATCAAAATCGTAATTTCCGAAAAATAATTAATTATTAATTACTAAAAATTCAATTTAGCTCAAAATAAAGCCCGATTAAATAAACGGACTTCACCACGGTCATCAGCATAATTTTCCGGTTCCAGGCCATCTCAGTTGAATTTTCGGAAAATAAATAATTATTTAATTTAATTCCGAAAATTAATATTTAAATACAAAAAAATCCACTTAGGCCCGAAAAGCCTAATTGGAGCCCACCAAGGGTCGGGAAAAATCCCGAGGCACTTCCAATAATTAGTAGACCATGTCTACTTACTAATTACACATTCAATTTATCTAATTCGCATCACAATTGGCTAATAATTGCTAATTTATTCTAATCTAACAACCTAAACATAATTAATTAAATCTAAACCAACATTAAGCATAATTAGCCAACTAATCCTGGATTAGTGAGATTACTCACCAAATCGCGTGCAAATCGGATCAATCCGACGGCGGCGGCGCGAGGAATGAAACTTCCCAAAACGACTCACGGATCTGGGGCCCGGAAACGGCCCAAAAGCGGGCCCGAAGTCGCTGAAACCCACTCGTGGGTTTGCTGGACGGGGCTAGCCGGGGCTACTCCGGCGGCTAGGGCAGCGAGGGGAAGCCGGCGGAGGGCGAGGGGGACGCGGGGGAGGTCCGGCGGGGCTGGGCGGTGGCCGAAGATGGCCAAACAGGGCTGGAATAGGAGCGAACAGAGCTGGGTCGTGGCTGGATCACGCGGCTTGGGCGTGCACGGACGGCGGCGGGCGCGCAGGTGTGGCGCGAGGTGGCGGTGCGACGGCGGGATGGGCAGCGACGGTGAGCTGCAGCTTCTGGTTCGGGCTTGCTTGCTCAAGCGCGAAGAAAGAAGGAGAAGAAGAAGCTGGTTCCGTCGAGCGTGCGAGAAGAAAGAAGAGAGAGGAGAGAGAAGAGAGAGAGAGAGAGAAGGGATAAGGTTGGACCGGTCAAAGAGGAGAGAGAGAGAAAGATAGGCGATGGAGGGGGAAATCGCACGAAGGGGAGGGAAAAAGGGGAGAGGAGAGAGAGAAAAGAAAGAAAAAAAAAAAGAAAGAAAAGAAAAGAGAGGGAGAGAGAGGAAAAAGGAAAAAGGAAATACATGATTAAATAATTCAATTTTCCTTTTCCTTTCAATTTTCTTTTGGTCTTCAATTTTCTTCCGATAATTTCTTTCTTGAAATTTTGGACCCGTCAATAAATTGACGAGCGATGAGACAGGATCCTAAAAATAAGAATTATGACGCGCTTAAAATTCGATTCCCGAAATCGAGTTCAATTTCGTGGTTAAAAATCGATCAGACGTGATTTTAGCTCAATCCAACCAATTAGGTAGCTTTTAGGGATTTTACAGCTGATACATCCCTTAACGGCTTCACCCAATAGGTTAGTTAACTCATGAGTGATCAGCTCAAAGAAAAAGGGCCATAGGCACGCCGACGAAATGCCCATTTCACTTTATCGAAACAGGGTCGAATTTCAGGATGTCACACCCTTGATTACCTTAATCTCGTCGATTGAGGCAACCATATTGTTAGAGGTGGGTTGCCAAGGTTATTTAGTAACCGTAGTTGATACGTCAGTTGAAGAGTCAAGGATAGAAGACATCGCCATAGTGCAAGAATTTTCCAACGTGTTTCTTGAGCAGTTGCCTAGTTTGCCCCTTAGAAAGGGAGATAGAGTTTGTGATTGAGTGGGTATTTCTAAGGCTCCTTACCGCATGCCGCTATCAGAGTTAAAGGAGCTAAAGGTGTAGATGCAGGAGTTGTTGGACAAAGGATTTATTCGTCCTAGTGCATCACCTTGGGGAAAGCCAGTTCTATTTGTAAGGAAGAAGGATGGTTCGTTGCGCCTTTGCATTAACTATCGGCAACTCAACCAACTAACAATCAATAACAAGTATCCATTGCCAAGGATTGATGACTTGTTTGATTAGCTACAGAGAGCATCGATATTTTCCAAGATTGACCTGAGGACAGGTTGCCATCAGTTGAGGATTGAGAAGGAGGATATACTGAAGATGGCTTATCATAATCGTTACAACCATTATGAGTTTACTGTAATGCCATTTGGTCTAACCAATGCCCAGCTGCTTTCATGGATTTGATGAACCGAGTGTTCAAGGAGTATTTGAACCAATTTGTGATTGTGTTTATTGACGACATCTTGGTGTATTCAAGAAGTCCAGAGGAGCATGAATGACACTAAAGGACAATACTTTGGACCCTGCAAGAACACTAACTGTACGCTAAGTTCAGTAAGTGTGAGTTTTGGCTAACTCGTGTAGCTTTCTTAGGTCACGTGATTTTTGGTGAAGGGATTTCCATGAACCCAACCAAGATCAAAGCCGTGATATACTAGCCAAGACCAACAACGGTGATGGAGATCCAAAGTTTCTTGGGATTGGCAGGCTATTATAGATGGTTCGTGGAAATATTTTCTGCGATTGCCATGCCCTTGTCACAATTGCTGAAGAAAGAAGAGAAGTTTGAATGGATGAATAAATACGAGTGTAGTTTCCACACCCGTGTTGACAATTCCGTATGGACCTGGAGGATATGAGATTTATAGCGATACGTTGTATAGAGGACTGGGCTGCATTTTAATGCAACATGGGAGAGTAGTTGCATAAGTGTCACGCCAACTGAGATCTCATGAGCTGAATTATCCAACGCATGACTTAAAACTAGTAGTGATCATCTTCACCCTGAAAATTTGGAGGCATTACTTATATGGAAAAAATTTCTAGATTTTTATGGACCATCAAAGCCTGAAGTATTTGTTCTCTCAAAAGAAATTCAACATGAGACAATGTCGTTGGATGGAGCTTCTTAAGGACTACGACTGTGACATCTTGTATCATCCTAGAAAAGCCAATAAGGTCGCGAATATGTCAAGTCGGAAGTCGTCGATTGCGCAGATGATGGTTCAGGAGTGGATCCTACTCGAAGGAGTTCGAGATTCAGGTTTCAAGTTTGAGGTAGGCCACATTTCAAGTCTCATAGCTACCCTTAGAATTGAGCCGGAAGTGCAGGTAAAGATTAAGATGTTGCAATTGACAAATCCTGAAATCCAGAAAGTTCTGCATGAGGATGCAGAAAAGAGGAAATCTAACTTTCAAGTTACTGAGGATGGAACACTAAAGTTTTGTGGGTGATTATGCGTACTTGACAATGTGGGGCTTAAGGAGGAAATCTTGTCAGAAGCCCATTGTAGTAATTATAGCATTCATTCGGGCAACACAAAGATGTATTAGAATTTGTGTCACGCACCGAACCCCGAGCACGCGAACATCCCACTTTGGTCGATGGAAATGCGACGTTCCCAAGACACATCGCGGACCCAATCATTTTTAAATACACATGCGGAAGCGAAACAAAAACCCCTAACAACAAACAGCATGGGATAGGAAAGTAGGGCACATTTCACAAAAGCCAACTTTTAGAAACAACAGGTTTAGATCCAAAAAGAGTCTGGTCAAAAGTCTACAAGACGGTTGGCTCTCAAAAAGGAATTGTCTTACAACATACTAGTCGGACACAAATGTCGATCCTTCATACTCCACCTCCATAGACTACGGGGCTCCGGTCCTCCACAACCACTTTCTAAGGATCTAAAAATGGTTATTCAATAACCAGTGAGACAATGTCTCAGCAAGTCCACCCCTTAAACCCCTATTAGGAAGGAAATATACCCAAGGGTGGTCTAGCCACACAACACAGAGGACTTACCTTGCCTCAGTTCCTTCCTACACGTTAGCACAGTTCATATCACTCAATCATATGCAGTAATACAACTTAAACAACTAGAACACCAACACTTTCATATCAAACAACCACAGGGGTCCCGATTATAAGACCAAACCATTATGACACGTCCCATACCATACTACACAATTTTGTCTCATAATCAGGCACATCTAACTCAATCAATCATGCATTCCAATTGTTAATTTCACCCATCAAGGGTACGGCCGACAATAAATTTCGACGGTCTATTGGCGTAGCTAGGCATCATCTCCCCCCCATGGAGCACGGCGATGTCTCTAAATTAGACGGCTTCCCCGAAGAGGCGTAGGTCCAGAATCTACTATGATCCGCTACCCTAATGCATGGGTAACCCGAAAAGGGATTTAGTATCATCTGGCTTAAAAGCATGAGATGGTTTCTCTTTAACCAACACACGACCAATCAATCTCAGCCGAGGACACCGTACATTCCATTCAAATGTCTCCATTAAAATGGTGATCTTGGCCTATTTTCTTCATATTAAATACATCTGGGAAAATAGGCGTGTGTGGGTACAGGGTCAATTCGAACCTTGAAAAGTGATAATCTTCCTTTTTGAAATCCCACGGTTTGATATAGTCATTAAAACCACTTTCGGTGTTAAAACCCGACACCCGGGATTTTCAGAATAAAAGTCATATTTTCACAATCACCACTCAATTTCACAATCCAGCAATCAATTGCATAATTCAACCACACCACAGCAGTCAGCACGAAAATTCTAACGATCTACGATCCCGGAGTAAATTCCAAAAAATAATAAATAATTAAATATATTCCGAAATTTAAATAAATAAAAAAATATATTTTATTAATATAATTTAATAAAAAATTATTTATAATTTTGAGATAATTAATTAAGGCTAAACCAAGATTACACTAATCTAATCATCTACTTAACCTTAATTAATTATCCACTAAATTAATCCATTCCTTAATCTAATTAACATAGAATTAAACTAATCTAACCACCTAACCACACTTAACTTAATCTAAATAACCCCTGAGCATCATTAACCTCCTAAGTGAGGTTTAGTGAGTAAACTTATCGGTTTAGCATTCCGGTGAGTCTACGGTAACGGCAACGCCAAGGCGGGTGACAAACCTCCAAGCGGTGACACCAACCAAGGCCGGGAAGGGCTTGAAAACAGGCCATGACGACTGAAGACCCTTGCTGGTTTTCTGCTTCTGTTCTTGGAATGCAGAGATTGAACCATTGGCTGAAACAACGAGGAAACGGCCGATCGGAGCTCCGGCGAGCGGGTGGTTGGCAACCGGTTGCTCCCGGGGGTCTTGGGGATCTTGTTGGAGGTTGGAATGGGTAAAGAAAGGGTCGAAATGGGTCGAAATGGGGCGAAACAGCAAGAAAACGCGAAACAGGCGGACCAGCGGGCGGACCGACGGACCAGCGGGCGGCGCCTTCTCGCCGGATTTCGGGACAGTCGGAAAATCATTCCGGCAATCGGCAGGGCGTTCCAGAACGGGCTGGATGTTCTCTTTGCGGTGGTGGGTGGAGCGTTGGCTGATGTTTCCGGGAAGACAGTTTTTAACTTCAATCTTTCATGAAAGGTCAGCTGGAGCAGAAACCGGCGGAAGAGAAAACAGAGGGGCAAATGAGGTCGACGGCAAGGGGGAAGGGGCTGGCTCGGTTTCTTGGCTCTCCTCTGGTTTTTCTGAGCTTCCTCAAGGCCTCTACAATGGAGAAAGCCACCAAACAAGGAAGAAGAAGGGCTGTTGAGGCAAGGGGTCCCCAAGAGCTCTCTAGCCTTCCAACACTTGTCCAACTCTCCTTGGCTTTGCCCCCACCATGACAACCCATGACCTCAGCCATTCTCTCTCCTCAATCTTCCTTAAGAAGCCTCCCAACAAGTCCAAAATGTTGTGTACCCCTTGGCATACGAATTTTGGACATTTGTACATCAAATTCAATCAATTTCATTCAATTCCTAAACCAATCAATCCAAATTGAAGCTCATAAATTCATCCAATGTAACTACACTTCAATCCACATTTTTCTTTGACCATAGAATCATCTTAGATCCCAAAAGTGCGACCAAAAGCGGGCCTACCAATTTTCCTGAACCAAAATAACCATACTTTGATTTTTCGCAGAAAAACTCTGTTTGCAGAAAAATCTTCTGAAGATGAGTCGACATTCCTAAAGTGATTTATGACACAACAAGACTTCCAATTTCTGAAATCGGGTTCAAATTCATGGTTGATTTCAATTTGGTGTGATTTTAGCGCATCCTAATCTACAAGGTAGCTTTTAGGACTTTTCGATGCATTTGATTTGTGGTTGATTATTTTCAAGCCACAATATATATCTTTGACACATTGACAACTCTCGGTTGTCGTGAAAATCTCAAGGTTTCAAATACCAACACATGATACAGAAAAGATAGAATGATTAGTCTAGTATCGTTCGACGAGAATTTTGTCATCAAGCCGAATCACCCACACACTGATCACATATCTCAATCGAATCAACCTATCTCTGATCTCTGATCGACTTTGACAATGTTGTATTGACCCTTGCAAATTAGCACGGTCGAGTAGTCGGTTTCTAGTTGAATTCTCAAGTTTATAGCGTTAAAATTCCATAACGACTTCACCTGATCGATTAGTTAACTCGTGAGTGACCAACTCAAAGAAAAAGGCTATAGGCACATCGATGAAAAGCTCGACTCATTCAATTGAAAATAGAAGTGGAAAATCAAGATGTCACAACTCTTCCCCTCTTATAAAAATTTCGTCCTCGAAATTTAAACCTATTACAATCTTAAGCAAAAAGCTGGGGGTATGGTCGTCTGATCGATTCCTTAATTTCCCAGGTTGCTTCTTCTATGTCGTGGTGTTGCCAGACCACTTTGACCAACGGAATCGGTGCGGCTGCTCCTAGCGATCCACAATCTGAACCAAGCTTTCAACGTATGACACTTTGTTGTCCACGTCTAACTCATCAAGATTTGGCATGTGGGTCGACTTAGGCTCATACGTCCTCAATAATGACACGTAAAAAACATCATGCACTTGCGCCAACCTTGGCGGTAATGCAAGACGATACGCTAGCATCCCGATTCTTTCTAGAATCTCAAAGGGACCTATGTACCTCAGACTCAGCGTTCCTTTCTTACCAAAGCATGAAGTATCCCTCATTGGTGACATCTTCAGAAAAACGTGATCACCAACTTGGAATTCCAAAGGCCTTCGACGCTTATCTGCGTAGCTTTTCTAGTGACTCTAAGCAGTCTTTAATCTGACTCTGATGACGGCAACTGCATCCACTGTCTACTGAACTAACTCTGGGCCTGATCTTTCTTTCTCTAGTCTCATTCCAATACACTGGCATTCTGTACTCTCTACCATACAACGCTTCGAAAGGAGCCATCTGAATACTTTGCCGGTAGCTGTTGTTGTAGGCAAACTCGACCAGATGAAGCTGTTCCTCCCAGCTTCCTTTGAAGTCCGTGTCTTCAAGGGTTTGAATTGTCCTCTTAGACTGGCCATCCGTCTGAGGATGGTATGCCATACTGTACTGCAGCTTCATTCCTAAGGCACTTTGCAAACTTTTCCAAAATGTAGCTGTAAACTTCGGGTCTCGGTCTGAAGTAATCATCACCGACACTCCGTGCAGACGAATTACTTGACGCACATACATATCTACTTATCCATCCAAATTGAGGTCCTTTCGTACTGCAATGAGGTGAGCCGACTTCGTCAATCTGTCGACCACTACCAAAATAAAGTCATTACCTCTCTGACTCCTCGGTAAGCCCGTCACAAAATCCATTGTGATATATTCCCATTTCCATTCTGGAATCTTGAGAGGTTGCAGAAATCCTCTCAGTTTACAGTGCTGTGCTTTTACTTGCTGACACGTCAAACACCTAGCGACATGCTTGGCAAAGTCTACCTTCATACCAGACCACCAATAGTGTTGACGCAGATTCTGATACATCTTACTGCTACCAGGATGAATGCTGTAACTGCTATGATGAGCTTCTAATAAAATCTCTTCTCTAAGCTCCACATCATCAAGTACAACCAATCGTCCTCCGAAGCTTATTGTTCCGTCTTCAGAAATTTGAAAGTCAGCCTTTCTTTTCTTGGTATCCTCTTGCATAATCTTTTGAACATCTAGATATGTTTGCTGAAGTGCTTTAATTCTAACTTGAACATCCGGCTCAATTCTGAGGGTGGCCAGAAGATTTGAAAGGTGGCTTACCTCAAACTTGAAAACCGAATCTCCAGCTCTCTCGATTAAATTCCACTCCTTGATCAGTATATGAGCAAATGAAGACTTCCTACTTAGTGCATCTGTGGCCTTATTCATCTTTCCTAGTTGATACAAAACATCACAATCATACTCCTTCATGAGTTCCATCCATCGACGTTGTCTAATATTCAACTCCTTCGAGAGAATAGGTACTTGAGACTTTGATGGTCTGTGAAGATCTGGAATCTTTCCCCGCACAAATAATGTCTCCAAATCTTCAGAGCGAAAATGGTCGCTGCAAGTTCCAAGTCATGCGTCAAGTAATTCAGCTCATGAGATCTCAATTGACGGGACGCGCATGCAACCACTCTACCTTGTTGCATCAGCACGCAACCCAGTCTTCTAAGTGACGCATCACTATAGATTTCGTATTCTCCAGGACCAGATGGAATGGTCAACACAGGTGTGGTAGTTAGCTTCTGCTTAAGCTCTTGGAAACTACACTTGCACTTGTTTATCCACGTAAACTTTTCCTCCTTCTTCAGAAGTCTTGTCAATGGTGAAGCTAACGTTGAAAACCCTTCTACGAACCGTCTGTAATACCCTGCTAAACCTAGAAAATTTCTGATCTCTGTCACTGTAGTCGGTCTTGGCCAATTGATCATTGCTTCAATCTTGAATGGGTCCACAGAGATTCCCTCTCCTGAAATCACTTGACCTAGGAATGCAACACGAGTCAATTAAAACTCGCACTTGCTGAACTTGGCTTACAACTCATGATTCCTCAGAGTCTGTATCACTATCCTCAACTGTCTTTCGTGTTCCTCTAGACTTCTCGAGTACACCAAGATATCATTAATGAACACGATCACAAATTGATCCAGGTACTCCTTAAACACACGGTTCATCAAATCCATGAAAATAGCTAGGGCATTCGTCAAACCAAACGGCATTACAGTAAACTCATAATGGCCGTATGAAGTGCGAAACGCTGACTGCGGTACATCTTCCTTCCTAATTCTCAGCTGATGATATCCCGTTCTCAAGTCGATCTTTGAAAATATCGACGCTCCTTGTAGCTACTCAAACAAGCCGTCGATCCTCGGCAGTGGATACTTGTTCTTGATCGTCACCTGATTGAGTTGACGATAGTTGATGCACAAGTGCAACGAACAATCTTTCTTCTTCACGAACAGACTTGGTGCTCTCCAAGGCGATGCATTGGGACGTATGAATCCCTTATCCAACAACTCCCGCATCTGCACCTTCAATTCTTTCAGCTCTAATAAAGCCATTCGGTAAGGAGCTTTAGAAATCGGCTTTGTCCCGAGGGCTAACTCAATCACAAACTCTATCTCTCTCTCTGGCGGCAAGCCTGGCAATTCCTTCGGAAACAAGTTTGGAAATTCTTACACTATAGTGATGTCTTTTATCTTCAGCTCCTCAACTGTCGTATCCACAATAGTCACCAAGAAACCTTGGCAATCCCCTATCTAACAAAAAGGTTGCCTCAAGCGACGAAATTAAAAAGGGATCGAAGGTCCTCCTCAACTTTCGATAGATTCAAACTTTATCCGTCAATAGGTCAAACTGTATTATATTATGATGACAAGTCATTACAACAAAAAGCTCCTCGAGCCAAACCTTTTCATATATGACTTCCAAGTCATACATAAGCAAACCCATCAAGTACCACTATAGTCAGAGATTCATTTTTCTACTACTTCATTACAACAATAGAAGTTCTACAACCTTCACTCAAAATCCTGTTGCGCTACTCTGATAAAAACATCTCAAAAACATTCTTCCTTTGATTGGTGCATGGTTTGGTTTATTCTTGTTCCTTTCGCCATCCTATTGGCGCCCTATCTGTGGTAGCGGTACTGGTGATCTCCTAGACCTACACGGGGAGTTCCTAGCTTGATGGTTGTGCTGGCCACATTCACAACACGCTCCTATTATACTCGGACACTAGGCTGACTCAAGCTTCCTTCTACAAACTTGGCACACAATTGGTGAGTCCTCTGCCTCCTATCAGATGACAGCATGCACCCTTGCTTGCACTGTAGATATGTTCCAAGTGCCCACTGAATGTCCTAAAGCACATTCCCTCTGTTCTATTCTATCGTCGGCGGCAACAGAAGCAGCTGTGGTTTCATTTGCCTGTGTGGACAATCATTGATCAGGTGGCCATACTGGCGACACTTGAAACAAGTCTTTTCCCTTTTACGGCACGAGGTAGATCCATGTCTTTTCTTACAGACATGACACACATCATTCAAGTTAGGCATTGACTTTCCAATCTTGCTCTTCCAGTTGGGTGGAATAGGGCACCTTTCTTTTGACATCGGCCTTTTCCCCAATCGATTTCCATCTCTGCCTAAACTGAACCTTTGACTTTGATATGATAGCTTGCTCCCCAATCATAATTTCAGGTTGGACCTTAGCAGGTGCGGCAACAACCGTGGTTACGGCACTGACGGTGGTAGAGATAGCAACAACAATGGCGGCTCGATCCTGTGCTTGCTGACCCAACAAGTTTCCAAAGGTCACTAGCGCCTGAACGATCCCATCGAACCTAGGATCACTTCGTACTGCTACACTAGTACCAACCTACGACGGTACTCTTACACTCGCATCGGCCTCAGCCTGCACTCTAAACTGAGCACCTCGGGTACCGACTCTCATCGGCGTCCTATCCCAAGTCGCAGGGCCTACCGCCCTCTTCCTAGGAGTTATTAGCTCTTGATCACTCATATTATAGGATCCTTATAGAAACCTATTTTCTAATTCCAACACCAGGTTAGAATTTGAGTGACCCCACAAACAAGGTACCAAACAGCTATCAACCACATGCATCAACATATTAAAATGGCATTTCCTACTAACTATCCCATGACTCATCACACCTTATCACTCCAAACATGGACCCACTCTGATACCACTTAAATGGGGATGTCACGCCCCGAACCCCGAGCACGCAAACATCCCACTCTGGTCGATGGAAATGTGACATTCCCAGGATGTGTCGCCGACCTAATCATTTTTAAATGCACATGCAGAAGCAAAATAAAAAACCCCTGACAACAAACAGCATTGGATAGGAAAGCAGGGCACATTTCACAAAAGTGAACTTTTATAAACAACGGGTTTAGATCCAAAAAGAGATTAGTCAAAAGTCTACAAGAGGGTTGGCTCTTGAAATGGAATTGTCCTACAACATACTAGTCGGACACAAACGTCAATCCTTCAGACTCCACCTCCACAGACTCCGGGGCTCTGGTCCTCCACAACCACCTTCTAAGGACCTGAAAATGGTTATTCAATAACCAGTGAGACAATGTCTCAGCAAGTCCACCCCCTAAACCCTTATTAGGAAGGAAATACACCCAAGGGTGGCCTAGCCACACAACACAGATGACTTACCTCGCCTCAGTTCCTTCCTACACGTTAGCACAGTTCATATCACTCAATCATATGCAGTAATACAACTCAAACAACTGGAACGCCAACACTTTCATATCAAACAACCACAGGGGTCCCGATTATAAGACCAAACCGTTATGACACGTCCCATACCATGCCACACAATTTTGTCTCATAATCAGGCACATCTAACTCAATCAATCATGCGTTCCAATTGTTAATTTCACCCCTCAAGGGTACGGCCGACAATAAATTTTGGCGGCATGCGCGTAGCCAAGCATCGTTTCCCCCCCCATGGAGCATGGTGATGTCTCTAAAATAGACGGCTTCCCCGAAGGGGCGTAAGTCCAGATTCTACTACGACCCACTACCCTAATGCATGGGTAACCCAAAAAGGGACTTAGTATCGTCTAGCTTAAAAGCACGAGACGGTTTCTGTTTAACCAACACACAACCAATTAATCTCGACCTAGGACACCGTGCTTTGCACTCAAGTGTCTCCATTAAAATGGTGATCTTAGCATATTTTCTTCGTATTAAAAACTTCTGGGAAAATAGGCATGTGTGGGTACACGGTCAATTCGAACCTTGAAAAGTAATACTCTTCCTTTTTGAAATCCCACGGTTGATATAGTCATTAAAATGACTTTTGGTGTTAAACTCGACACCCGGGATTTTCAGAATAAAAGTCATATTTTCACAATCACCACTCAATTTCACAATCCAACAATCAATTGCATAATTCAACCACACAATAGCAGTCAGTACGAAAATTCTAATGATCTACAATCCGGAGTAAATTCCAAAAAATAATAAATAATTAAATATATTCCGAAATTAAATAAATAAATAATGTATTTTATTAATATAATTTAATAAAACATTATTTATAATTTCGAAATAATTAATTAACTTAAAATAATTAATTAAGGCTAAACCAAGATTACACTAATCTAATCATCTACTTAACTTTAATTAATTATCCACTAAACTAATCCATTCCTTAATCTAATTAACATTGAATTAAACTAATCTAACCACCTAACCACACTTAACTTAATCTAAACAACCCCTAAGCATCATTAATCTCCTACGCGAGGTTTAGTGAGTAAACTCACCAGTTTAGCGTTCCAGTGAGTCCACGGCAACAGCAACGCCAAGGCGAGCGACAAACCTCCAAGTGGTGACACCAATCAAGGCCGGGAAGGGCTTGAAAATGGGCCACGATGACTGAAGACCCTTGCTGGTTTTCTGCTTCTGTTCTTGGACTGCAAAGGTTGAACCGGTGACTGAAACAACGAGGAAACGGGCCGATTGGAGCTCCGGCGAGTAGGTGGTTGGCAACTGGTGGCTCCCAGGGGTCATGGGGATCTTGTTGGAGGTTGGGATGGGTAACGAAAGGGTTGAAATGGGGCGAAACAGCAAGAAAACGCGAAACAGGCGGACCAGCGGGCGGCGCCTTCTTGCCGGATTTCGGGATATCCGGCGAATCGTTCCGGCAATCCGTGGCATGCCCAGAACGGGCTGGATGTGCTCTACACGGTGGTGGGTGAAGCGTTGGCTGATTCATCCGGGAAGACTACTTTTAACTCTAATCTTTGGCAAAGGTCGGCTGGAGCGAATCGGCGAAGGGAAAACGAGGGGGAAATGAGGTTGATGGCAAGGGGGAAGGGGCTGGCTCGGTTTCTTGGCTCTCCTCTAGTTTTGCTGAGCTTCCTCTAGCCTTCCAACACTTGTCCAACTCTCCTTGGCTTTGCCCCCACCATGAAAACCAATGACCTCAGCCATTCTCTCTCCTCAATCGTCCTCAAGAAGCCTCCCAACAAGTCCAAAATGTTGTGTACCCCTTGGCATACGAATTTGGGACATTTGTAAATTAAATTCAATCAATTTCATTCAATTCCTAAACCAATCAATCGAAATTGAAGCTCATAAATTCATCCAATGTAACCACACTTCAATCCACATTTTTCCTTGACCATAGAATCATCTTGGATCCCAAAAGTGCGACCAAAAGTGGGCCTACCAATTTTCCCGAACCAAAATAACCATACTTTGATTTTTCGCCAAAAAACTCAATTTGCAGAAAAATCTTTTGAAGATGAGTCAACATTCCTAAAGTGATTTGTGACATGAAAGAATTTCCAATTTCTGAAATTAGGTTCAAATTTACGGTTGATTTCAATCTGACGTGATTTTAGCACGTCCTAATCTACGGGGTAGCTTTTAGGAGTTTTCGGTGCATTTGACATGTGGTTCATTATTTTCAAGCGACAATGTACATCTTCGACACATTGGCGACTCTCGGTTGTCATGAAAATCTTGAGGTTTCAAATACGAAAACAGGGTATAGAAAAGACAGAATAATCAGTCCAATGTCGTTCAACGAGAATTTTGCCATCAGGTGGAATCACCCATACACGATCACATATCTCAGTTGAATCGACCTATCTCTGATCTCTAATTGATTTTGACAGTGCTTTATTGACCCTTGCAGATTAGCATGGTCGAGTAGTTGGTTTCTGGTCGAATTCTCGAGTCTGTAGCGTTAAAATTTCATAACAGCTTCGCTTGATCGAATAGTTAACTCGTGAGTGGCCAACTCAGAGAAAAAGGCTATAGGCACATCGATAAAAAGCTCAACTCATTCAATTGAAGACAGAAGTGGAAAATCAAGATGTCACAATCTGCGTCAACACTATCAATGGACCAGTATGAAGGCGGATATCGCCAGACATATTGCCAGGTGTCTGATGTGCCAGCAAGTGAAAGCAAAACATTACAAGCCTGGAGGACTCTTGCAACCTCTCGAGATTCCGAAGTGGAAATGGGAACATATTACAATGGATTTTGTGATGGGATTGCTAAGGAGTTAGCGAGGTAACGATTCCATATGGGCTGTAGTCGACAGGTTGACGAAATCTGCTCACTTCATCGCCGTATGAAAAGCTTTTGCATTAGACAGGTATCCTGAATTGTACGTGCGACATATAGTTTGTCTTCATGGAGTACCGGTGACGATTATGTCAAATTGAGAGCCAAAGTTTACAATAGCTTTTTGGAAAAGTTTACAAACTGCCTTGGGAATGAAGCTGCAGTACAGCACGGCCTATCATCCGTAGACAGATGGTCAGTGTGAGAGGACTATTTAAACCCTCGAGGATATGCTGCAAGCTTGCATATTAGACTTCAAAGGAAGCTGGGATGAACAACTTCATCTAGTTGAATTCGCCTACAACAACAACTATCAGCAAAGTATCAAGATGGCACCATTTAAAGTGTTGGATGGCAGGGCCTATAGGACTCCTGTTTGCTAGGACGAAGTTGGAGAACGTAAGATTACTGGCCCTGAGTTGGTTTAGCAGTCGGTCGATGCCGTCAAAGTCATTCGAGAAAGACTCAAGACCGCTTAAAGTCGTCAGAAGAGCTATGCAGATAAGCGGTGTAGAAGTTCCAAGTAGGTGAACATGTATTCCTCAAAGTGTCACCGATGAGGGGTACTTTGTGCTTTGGTAAGAAAGGGAAGTTAAGTTCGAGGTACGTCGGTCCCTTTGAAATCTTGGAGTGAACTGGGATTTTGGCATATTGTCGCGTGTTGCTACCGAGACTTGCTAAGTACATGACGTCTTCCACGTGTTGATGCTGAGAAAGTATGAACCCGATCCAATCCACATGCTGAATTTTGAGGAAATAGACATGGACGAAGAGTGTCGTACATGGAGAGACCGGTTCAGATAATGGATCAAAAAGAGCAAGTGCTACGCAACAAGATGACCCCCTTGGTTAAAGTGGTTTGGCAATACCATGGAACGAAGGGAGCCACGTGGGAAAATGAAGAGTCGATGAGACGTCAATACCCTCACATTTTTATGGAAGGGTTGTAATGATTTAAATTTCGAGGACAAAATTTTTGTAAGAGAGGAAGAGTTGTGACATTCCGAAATTTGGCCCTTGTTTCGAATATATGAAATGGTTATTTCATCGATGCGCTTATGGTTATTTTACTCGAAATTGATCATTCACGAGTTAACTAATCTATTAGGTAAGGCCGTAAAGGGTTATAAACACAACAGACTAGAGAATTAACTCCACTGAACTCCAATAATGCAATTAGCCAGACATGTTGAACACAAGAATCAACCAAACCCAATAATAATGACACAATAATCAAGCACTTAACTCCAGTTGTGCAATTAGTCACAAAATAACAAACAGAAATGAGTGTTCAGCTAGTCTACCACTGAGTCAATATACTTTACTGAGAGGCCATAAAATCATACCAACCAGCACTTCAAAGATTACCAGAAACCATCCAACACTTAAAAAATTACTAGGCGCATACCAACCAGCACTTCAAGAAGCGATATACTCCAGTGAGAATCCATATAATTATACAAGACAATGTCTTCTGATGCCCTCAGTGCAGGTCCTTTTTTTCTTTAAGAACCAAACAAAGACCTTACAGAACCAAACGAAGGCCTCCGAACTCCTCAAGATATATGAAAACCACAAATTCTAGATCGTAAGACACATAAAGACTAGATCGTGCAATTGGTCTTCAATCTCATCATCAAGAAAGAAGGCTGAGCACATACCGATTATGCTGGATGGACTTCAGCGAATGACGTTGGGCAGTAGTTCTGTCCAAATCCGTAGGACAAACATCAATTGGAGGTAGCGGGTGATGACGAGGACGCCAATGAGGGGAAATGACTAGGGCGCCTTGTGTTGGGCAACGGATCTGGATCTGGATCTAGATCTGGCGACACAGTCTTCTTTTTGTTCAATATTTTGAGATGAAAGCAGCTGAAGACACTTTGGATGAAGACGGGCAACGTGCAGAGAACTGTCTAGACTGTGCGAACAGAGTGATGATTATCACATTCCCAAGCATGAACATGAACTGAGGACTCACCAAAACCACCTTCAAGTCCTAGAAATACTCACCCAAGTTCTTAACTACTATCAGCAGTTGAGTGGAAAACCTCAAGAGCGACAGATCTGGAATTTGAACCTTAGAGAACCGGCATCCTCTCTGCTCTACTGTCTAGAAGACAAGCACGCCGCGGTGACGACCATGCTCTAATACCATGTGGAAAGAGAGAGTAACCCTCTCAACATAAGATTATGTATTGACTATTTTACCCTCCTTATTATTTCCTAATAGAGGCATAGAGTGAACGTAAAACAGAAATTAGTCCATAAATGTATCAACACCATGCCACAGTGCAATCAGCAGGAAGATGCTGACAAGATAATTGACCATACAATATCACAATATATTCCCGTCAAGAATCATATGCATTTATGCTTTATTTTGAAAGGAGGGAACGGGAAGAAAAATGAGGGATGGATGTCGAAGATGGGGTAACAGTTAACCTTTTGTGAGGAGAAAATGAGGGGACAAGTCTTCTCCTTTTTTCCCCCTCCGTGTTCCCAAACAATGCATTAAGGTAGCAATGTCGTCACAGGACAACAAGAGAGAAAACTAACAGAAGTATGGGAAAGAAAAAAACTCTCTTATGAGTTGCCCAAGAAAAACAAGAACCTGTGACTTACAGGAGGTGTTATACAATCTCCCATGATATATCCTATAGCACATACCGCACCGTAAGGATAATCAAACCTGAAGAACATATTGAAATTCCCAAATCAGGAGAACTCTTAACTTTAGAGTAAAAGAAATGAAGGGTCAATTTTCCAAGAAAATTCACCAAACCTTATTTTGCGTGAATCGCTAATTTAAAAAACTAGCTCACTTATCAAAGCTGAAGCAGCCATGGTCGGAAGACCAGAGGAAGCCATTCCAAGTAAGCACATCGCAGTTTCATGAGTATCAATGTCCCGGTGACTCAGTAATTGCTTTAGCCATGGCACTTTGCTAGCATAATGAGGAACGATCACCTGTAAAGATCAACAGTTAGTAGGAAAAGTTAATGCTAGTCTTACAGGCAAAATAAAATAAAGAAAAGAAGCAGCAAGTCCAGTGAGTTCTTTTTGTTGTACTTGTGGAGCATGAGATCTAATTGCCACCAACGCCCTAAAGGCACAAGCATGCAACTCAACCGAGCCTTTTAGTACCATAGCATGATCTAGCATTAAACACATGTTTTTCACTGAAGATGAAAATTCAGATGGTCCTCCATCAGTTTGAGAAAGCAGCTTTTCTGACTCAAAACACTTCTACAGAAGCTTGATCATTGCAGTGTAAGTTTCCGAAGGAAAAAGGAGTTGCCGTTCCCTTGTTTCAATTGATTCTAACACTTCTGGTCGCTCCTTGAGGATGTAAGTTAACATGTCTCCCAGTTTTGGGTACTTTAGAGTGATATCAAGATGGGTGGTTTGCCCAATATCGTTACCAGGGAGCAGGCCTTCCAGTGCCATTTCTCTTCAAAGAAATTTTAAAAGAAAAAAGCAGAACAAACAATAACTTTACATTAGAAATGGAGACAAATACCACCGTATCCATACATAATGAGGACAAAGACCAATATACAAAGCTAGCCAGAGAAAGTCTTATGTACCGGAAGAGCTTTAGTGACGGTATGAAACATATGAAGAAAACAAGCAACCAATATCATGCATCACTGAGAGCATAAGCATGAAGAAACTTAAAACATCAACACTAGATCATCAACATCCACGGATTACACTAATAATCTGACAAAGAAGTAACATGACCTACAGGCCTCTATAAAATGCATGTACTTGTTTGTACAACCTTGTGACAAATAGAGAAATGTCTAACACTCTACACTAAGCCATAACTCCTCCCTCTTATATATACAAATGCTACCCAAGAATGCCCAGCTAATTGACTGAAAGGCGTTTTAGAATATTTTATCATATGTACACTTTTAAGTGAATATGTCATCTACCTTATGTCCAACTTATCATCTGCAGCCCCAAGCATATAGAGATATTGACTCAAGCAGTGCAGCAAATCAAACTGTTGGAGAAATCTTTCCAGAATATTTTGAAGCTGACAAAACGTTTCTATCAGTCTAGTCTGGATATCTGCAGATCGTCTAGTTTAAAGTCTGAAGACTTTTTGATCACCAGACTCAAGATTCAAGACTCAAGACTCAAGACTCAAGACTCAAAGCTATTCTCATTGTGATCTTTCGATCCAGTGACGAAGGAAATCGAGCCGAAGTATATGGTTGAGGATTTAATCCTATCCTCGGAGAAGATCTTTTTGGTTGGATAAATATAACGGATTCTTTTGTTCTTATCTAGATCAATTGAAGATCCGATGGTCGACGAAGTATTCTTGGAATGTTCTATTCTTGGAAACCAAGATCCTGATTGTATGGGCGAACAGGATAAATGGGCTATCGTCAGGTTCCTTTAATAGCTCGAGTGATCTTCTTGATTGATTCCGTCCAATGGGTAGATTGGAGGAATTCCTTTGGAAAGTGCCAACAGGTATGATGGCATAAAGGAGTATAAAAAGGAAGACGTTCTAGTTGTTTGAGTACGTGATCGATAGAGAAATTCCGAGCCTGAAGCACCTTGATTATTAGTCGATACGATCGAGCGAAATTGTATACACAGAGAGTGTCTATACTTGGTGATACCTTGAGCGAGTGTGGTAGATCATCTACACCTAGAAATCAAGGAAGATCAACACTGTAACATATCTTTGTTCATAGTGGAATCCAGCCAAATTGGCTGTCAGTACAGAAGAGTGGACGTAGGCTTGAATCAAGCCGAACCACTATAAACCGCGTGTTTAATTCTCTCTTTCCTTTACTCAGTCTTACATTGATTATCATTTGTTACAAATCCTTCAACTATCTAAGTATTGCGCGATTATCAAGAGAAAAAATCTTTTATATACCTATTCACCCCCTCTAGGTACTTGTATTAGCTATATCAATTGGTATCGAGCTCGTGTTCTTACTTTATTTGAAGTGTTTTACTTGAGTAAAAGATCCATGGCTAGTATGCTAGCACCGGGGCTGGTGGAAGGGCAAAGCAATACCAGACCACCCTACTTTGATGGAAAGGATTACAACATCTGGAAGAACAAGATGAAAGCTTTCCTACGATCAAAGGATCCTCCGGAATGGGACGTTGTGGACAGAGGAATCACTCCTACTGCTGCATCAGTCTCTGAAAGAGGGAAAGAAACTATTGATGCCAGGGAATGACTCAGGAAGAGATAAACAAGAGACAAGCACTCGATGCAAAAGCAATTTACTCTTTATATTGTGCCTTATCTCCAACTGAATATAACAGAATATCTTCTTGTGTTACAGCAAAAGAAGTATGGGACAGATTACATATCACCTATGAAGGAACAGATCGAGTGAGGGAGACCAGAATCAACATTCTCCTCGGTCAATATGAAGCCTTCAAAATGAAGCCAGGAGAATCTATAACTGACACGTTTAGTCGTTTTACAGATATTGTCAATGGTCTTGAGAACCAAGGACAAAAAATTTCTGATCCCATGAAGGTGAACAAGCTCTGCGTGGACTCTCCAAAATTGGAATCATATAAAGACTTCAATAAGAGAGACGCAAAGAATTATGCCTCTATCGTCGACGAGCTAATTGGAACTCTTCAGTCTTATGAAGTGGAACGAATTAATGAAGACGAAGATCCAAGAGGTAAGAAATCCATTGCATTAAAGTCTAATGATGATTACGATGATACTGATTCGGGGAGAGATGATATGGACGACGAGAAGCTTGCTCTCATGATAAGAAGATTCGAAAACTGAATAGAAAAGGAAGAAGGTTCAACTCAAAGAAACAAAGTTTCCAGAGATAGCAGACCAAGTCGTAGATGATGAGGAACCAAACAAAGATGTAGTACGCCGAATGCAAGAAAAGGGACACATCAGACCCAACTGTCCTCTTCTGAAGAAGAAAAGAGGAAAAGCTGAGAAGTTTCGAAAAACTCTCAAAGCCGAAACCTGGAGGGATACAGAATGTGAAGAAAGTGATAATGAATATGCCAACATATGTCGATGGCACATTCGGACTCGGACTCATTTACGGATCGGATTGAACAGTGAATTTGAGGTAAGTGATTTTAAAATTCCTGTCAAAGTCTCTAAATATATTGATGAAGCGTGTTCCGAGTCTTAAGACTTCTCTCAAAATGATTTCCGAACTTAAAAAGGAAAACTCAGCTCTAAAACAAAAGGAAGCCATTTTAGAAGAAAGAGTTAAAAGTCTAGACCTAAATGTTTCTACTCTTAAAGAAAAAGAAGATAATCTTTTGAAAGAAAATGTTTTCTTAAAAAGCGACTTATCAAATATTTCAAAGAAATTTTCGATAGGATCCGAAAAGCTTGAAAAAGTTCTTTCAGTTCAAAGACCTTACTTCAATAAATCTGGTCTAGGCATGACAGTAGAAACAATTCCCTTGATTGATTTTCCTAAAGTAAAAGAAAGAATTAAGAAAAGACCGTCGAGAGAGGCTTACAAAAATCATTTCAAGAAAGTTTTTGTAAAGTACGTAGGTCGAAATGCTCTAAGGTGTTCAAAGTGTAACAAAGAAGGATCACTTTGAAAAAGAGTGTCCTATGGTTTGGAAGCCTTTGTTAAGAAAGTATGGCCTAATAATGTTTATCCTACTAACACCAAAGGACCCAAGAAAATTTGGGTACCAAAGAAAGCTTGACACTCTCTTTTAAATGTAGGTCTCTGTCAAGAAAAAGGTAAAGTGGTATCTTGACAGCGGATGTTCAAGACACATGACGGGGAGACTCAAAGTGCTTCATAAAGCTTGTTCAAGTAAACGGTGGAAATGTTTCATTTGGAGGAAACGGCAAAGGAAGCATTGTGGGATTTGGAACTGTGAAAATTGGAAATCTCACAATAAGCAATGTTTCTCTAGTAGAAGGACTCAACTATAACCTCTTCAGCATTAGCCAATTGTGTGATCTTGGTTTCAAGATCTCCTTTCGGGAAGGAATATGCTCGGAATCGGTAAAGACTCTACTCGAGTCTTTTATGGGTCGAAGGCATGGAAATATCTACCTCTTAGACATGAAATTAAATGAATCACAATGCCTAATCTCAATCCAAGATGAAGCAAGCTTATGGCACGAAAGCTTGGTCATGTCAACATGAAGCAATTAGCCAAAATCTCATCAAAGCAGCTTGTTCGAGGTCTACCCAAATTACCATATCAAAAGTCCGATCCATGCACACCATGTATTCTGGGTAAGCAGGTAAGAAATTCATTTAAGCCAATAAATCATGTCTCTACTAATCATGTACTACAGTTGCTGCATATGGATCTCTTCGGACTAACCAGAACCCAAAGTATTGGAGGTAAGAAATACTGCCTAGTAATTGTGGATGATTTCTCTCGCTTTACTTGGGTATATTTCCTTGCAAGTAAGTCGAAACCTTTTCGTATTTTGAAAAATTTGCTAAAAAGGTTCAAAATGAAAAAGGATGTGTTATCTCAAGTATAAGAACAGATCATGGAGGAGAATTTGAAAATCAAGATTTTACAAAATTGTGTGATGAATCTGGATTTAAGCATGTGTTCTCCTCTCCATACACTCCTCAACAAAATGGAGTTGTGGAAAGAAAGAATAGATCTCTTCAAGAAATGGCTAGAACTCTTTTAATTGAAAGTAAAATTTCTTCACGATTTTGGGCTGATTTGTTTCAACAGCATGCTATATCATCAATAGAGTTTTCCTAAGATCTATTCTTGAGAAAACCCCTTATGAATTATTCAAAGGTAAAAAGCCCATTGTTTCATACTTTCATGTGTTCGGTTGCAAATACTTTATATTGAAAAATGCAAAAGATCGAGTTGGTAAGTTTGAAGAAAGATCGCTGAAGGCATCTTCTTTGGATATTCTACATCAAGCAAAGCCTACAGAGTCTATAACAAGAAGAGCCATTCGGTGGAGGAGTCAATGAACGTCAAATTTCAAGACTCTACGCAAGATGAATCTAGTCAGACTCAGTATGAAGAGTCTGAATTTGCTCCAGACCTTCCAAAGCTCACAACTCAAGAAATGTCTCGGACTACGGAAGACCAAAGATCAAGATGTTCATGAAGATTCAAATAAAGAAAGAGATCATCATCCGGACAAATCAACCAAGAATGCTTGGAAGCATAAGTCCGGTCATCCCAAGGATCTCATTATCGGCGAAATTAATGAAGGAATTCGTACCAGATCCAAAAGAAGTGAAGAGTCTAGTGCGGTGGCTCTCATCTCTCGAAATTGAACCAAAAAGCATAGAAGAAGCTTTATCGATGAAAGCTGGATCGAAGCTATGCAAGAGGAGCTCGGGCAGTTCAACATTAATGATGTTTGGGAATTGACATCTAAACCAAAAGGTAAAACTGTTATTGGAGCCAAATGGGTGTTCGAAACAAGATGAATGAAAAAGGAAAAGTCATACGAAATAAAGCAAGACTTGTAGCAAGGTTAGAAGCTATTCGTCTATTACTTGCGTTTGCCTGTTACAAAAATTTCAGGTTATTCCAAATGGACGTTAAAAGTGCTTTCCTAAATGGATTTATCCAAGAGGAAGTTTATGTGGAACAACCACCTGGGTTTGAAGACCCAAAGAAACCAGACTCAGTCTTCAGACTAAAAAAGGCCTTGTATGGTTTAAATCAAGCACCTCGAGCTTGGTACGACAGACTAAGTAAGTTCTTATTACAGAATGGTTTTGTCAAAGGTAAAGTAGATACTACTTTATTTATCAAAAAGGAAAACAAAAGCTTTTTACTTGTTCAAAAATATGTGGATGACATTATTTTTGGATCCTCTAATGAAAGTCTATGCAAGAAATTTTCTAAGTCTATGCAGGATGAGTTTGAAATGAGTATGATGGGAGAATTAACATTCTTTCTTGGTCTTCAAGTAAAGCAATTGAAGGAAGGAACTTTCATTTACCAAGAAAAATATGCTAATGATCTTGTCAAAAGATTTGGATTGGAAAATTGCAAGAAGACCGATATACCAATGTCAAGTTCTTTAAAGATAGACAAAGATGAAGAAGGGAAGAAAGTTGATCAAAAGCATGCAGGAGCATCATCGGCTCACTTCTTTATCTAATTGCTTCTAGACCGACATTTTGTTGAGTGTTTGCATCTGTGCTAGGTTTCAATCAGATCCAAGAGAATCCCATCTCAGTGATGCAAAACGTATCATTAAATACGTTGCTTCATCTTCAAGCATCGGTCTTTAGTATCCTAAGAAGGGAAACTTTAATCTTCTGGGATATTTAGACGCAGATCTGGCCGGCTGCAGATTTGATAGAAAAAGTACTTCAAGAACTTGTCAGTTGCTTGGAAGCAGGACAGTGTCTTGGTTTTCAAGGAAACAAAGCACGTAGCTCTCTCAACAACGAAGCGAGTATGTAGCCCTTGGAAGCTGCTGTTCGCAAATTCTATGGATAAAACAACAGCTACAAGACTTTGGGATTGAAGACTCATGCACAGAAATCAAATACGACAACACCAGCGCAATCAATCTCACCAAAAATCCAATTCTTCATTCAAGAGCAAAGCATATAGAAATTCGACATCACTTCATTAGAGATCATATTCAAAATGGAGAAATCTCGATTCAATTTGTTGATTCAAAAAGTCAACTAGCGGATATATTCACAAAGCCTTTGGAGAAAAACCAATTCGATTTTATCCATTCCAGACTCAACATTTTGAAGCTCGAAGAAGTTAAAGTCTAGAGACTCTCCAACCTTCAGACTCAGAAAGTTGACAATCTCTCAGACTCAAATCTCTCAGACTTAGACATTGATGACTATAGACTGTAAGTTGTTATTTTATCTAAACTCGAAAAGGTATGATCCTTCGTTCAGTTATTTTATAGTCTCCGTGAAAATCGAAAAACTTGTCTTTTCAAAAGGATTAATTTTGGCAGTTATTGATTTCGAAAAGAGGTATTCGTACATTTTCTTGTACCGATTGAACTTCCCTTTTCAAAACTGAGTTATATATACACAGTTTTCATTTTCAATCTTCAAAACCCTAAAAAGCATTCTCCTCCCAATCCGGTTTCTACTTCGTGTTCATCTTCGAGAAAGTTGTCATCTTTTCTTGGGAAAGCAAGTAAAGGAATCTTTCAGCGACAAGGAATGATGTCTTCTTCGAGGAAGTCTTCAAGAATCGCGAACGAGGGGGACCACGAGAGGATGAATGAGGGACCTACCCATTTCGATCTCACTTAGAAGAGGAAGAATTATCGAGTCGACAAAGAGCCCGATTCACTCTCCACCACGACACTCAACGCCATCTACCCCACAAGGTGCGGGTCAACATCCGGAGGAAGAGATAATCGAGGACGCAGATCCTATAAGAGGCCAAAAACCCTTTTATATTTACAAACTCTACCATGCATTGAAAAGTACTGGGACTCCGTTGAAATACGTGGATGATTTTCTCAAAGATAAGCATTATGGGAATGAGTATATCTTTCTGAAAAGAATGGAGGATTTGGGAATTACTCCCAAAGGTAAAGCAGAGTAAGCACTTGCAAATATTCCCAGTGACCCTCGTATGTCGGGACCAAATTCGACTGATGGGAACGACAATGACAAAATGTTCGGTGATTTTCAACCGAGAATGGGTGTTCTTTGCGAAGGTGAAGGGAAAGAGGATGGAGTTATTTAAATCGAAGGAACAGGAAAATTTGTTCTTGGTTTGCTGAAACGAGGGGTGATAAACCCTAGGAGTGTCGATTTCGATTTCTTGGATCTTTGTGAATGTGAACTTAAGGGAGAAGTTGATCCGCTTCAACCGCAACGTTTTTGCACCGATACCACGGACGGTTATGCACAAGCGATCGCATATTTCTATTCGAATCTCGGCTTTATAGATGCGAATAGAATATCATTCGGTGTTCGAGATCGAGGATTATGTGTTAGACGTAGACATGTTGGCGAACATAATTGGAGTTGAACGAGGACGTTATCAACCAATCAAAGTCTCAGTTGCTCGTGCCTCAATGGACCTTGTCGAAGATAGAAATATCGAGGGAAAAATCATCTATTCAAGGATGCGTGCCATCAATATTGTGCTGCACAAAATTGTTATCAATTGCATCAGGCCGAAGTATACATCAAAGACTGATGTGTCTAATTCTGAAGCAAAATTGATGTACGCAATCAACTTAGGGGAGAAGTTCTCTCTCCCTCACACTATTCTCTTTCACATGTACAGAGCAATGTCGAAGGACAAGGGACAATTGCCTTATCTAGGTCTGGTGACCAAGATCTTTAGACACATGAATATTGAACCGCCACACACACTTTGTATTCGACCGTGCGATAAGATGGTGGTAAGTTTGAAGATGTTAACAAAGATGCGTCGAAAGAACTTTCCAAGGCAATGGAGAAATTCGAGTAAAGACTCCGGTTCGTCTGCTTCAAAGAGAAAAGGGAAGGAGGCCATTGGTGCCCCATCCAAAAGAAGAGAACTCTCATCTTGGAGGATGAAGATGAGGAGGAAGATCCCACAATCACTGCCTTGATAAGGACCAGACGTTCTGGTCCCCAATCAACAAAACATCAGAAGAAACAGCGAGAAGAAGAGGAGCAAGACAAAGACAGAGAAGAAGAAGAGCAGCGAGAGAAGGAGAAAGAAACTGAAGAAGAAGGAGAAGAAGAGCAAGAAAAGTCTGCAGCTGAATTTGGAGAGAAGGGGAATCAAGATACAGAAGAGCATGATCATCACTCTTCCCCTTTTGATGTCCTAGAGACAAGGGGAGTTGGCGAGCAAGAAAGGTCCACACCTCATGCTACCAATAGTGAAGGTCTAAGACAATCTCCAGCAGACCCAGAAGAATTTTAGGCTTCTCAATTGCCTGAAGAAGGACACGATACAACAACACCAAGTCTGCAAGACTATACAGAAGCGCCATCGTCTGCATTCACTCCATCCGAGAAAGCAAATGCAAGTACACATACGGACAATTCTGCAAATTTTCGTCGTATTATGGATATTCTTTTGGAAATGCGTGGCCAAATCTATGCTCGGACTGTGAAATTCAAGCCATGAAGAATGTTGGACAAGCATCTTGTTACCACGGAGGATAAAATGAAAGACCTCGCTCTACAACTTCAAGCCAATGCCAAAGGAGAGGAGGTAGCTCAACTAAGGGAAGACTTGAAGAGGCTAGAAAACGTAGTCCAGTCCATGGGAGATTTCCAGATCGTGCGCATTCCCAAGCAGACCTGACTCCTTTCTCACCTTTTTTAATGATGACAAAAAGGGGGAGAAGCAATTTGAACCAACCAACCAACCTTCTTTGACTTTAAATTTATTTTTGTGGTTGAATGTGTTTGTTTTTTAGTATGACTTGAGTGAACTTGGGTGTGAACTTGAATTTGATTGAATTGGCTGTGGATTTAGATGCTCGACTGTTTGCATTTATATCAAGTGTTGTTATATGGTATTACTCATGAAAGACTAACCAATTTTCTGTGGATGCGAGTCTGGTTGTTTTGTTAAATCTTTATGAGATAGCCATATTGCTTGAGAAATGTTTTGCAGGTCAAAGTGGTTCAAATCTACAGAAAAGTTTTGTCACCATCAAAAAGGGGGAGATTGTTGGAGAAATCTTCCTAGAATATTTTGAAGCTGACAAAACGTTTCCATCAGTCTAGTATGGATATCTGCAGATCGTCTAGTTTAAAGTCTGAAGACTTTCTGATCACCAGACTCAAGATTCAAAACTCAAGACTCAAAGCTATTCTCATTGACAGTCTTTCTAATCCAGTGACGACGGAAATCCAGAGCCGAAGTATATGGTTGAGGATTTAATCCTATCCTCTGGAGAAGATCTTTTTGGTTGGATAAATATAACGGATTCTTTTGTTCTTATCTAGATCAATTGAAGATCCGATGGTCGACGAAGTATTCTTGGAATGTTCTATTCTTGGAAACCAAGATCCTGATTGTATGGGCGAACAAGATAAATGGGCTATCGTCAGGTTCCTTTAATAGCTCGAGTGATCTTCTTGATTGATTTTGTCCAACGGGTAGATTGGAGGAATTCCTTTGGAAAGTGCCAACGGGTATGATGGCATAAAGGAGTATAAAAAGGAAGACGTTCTAGTTGTTTAAGTACGTGATCGATAGAGAAATTCCAGTCGAAGCACCTTGATTATTAGTCGATACGATCGAGCGAAATTGTATACACGAGAGAGTGTCTATACTTGGTGATATCTTGAGCGAGTGTGGTAGATCATCTACACCTAGAAATCAAGGAAGATCAACACTGTAACATCTCTTTGTTCATAGTGGAATCCAGCCAAATTGGCTGTCAGTGCAGAAGAGTGGACGTAGGCTTGAATCAAGCCGAACCACTATAAACCGTGTGTTTAATTCTCTCTTTCCTTTACTCAGTCTTACATTGATTATCATTTGTTGCAAATCCTTCAACTATCTAAGTATTGCGCGATTATCAAGAGAAAAAATCTTTTATATACCTATTCACCCCCCTCTAGGTACTTGTACTAGCTATATCACAAACAATGTAGTCGCCCAACTCACATCACAGTAACACACTTCACTTCGTTCGTGATTAAAAGAAGGTACTCAACTTCCATATAAATTGTATACTCCTCCTGCTATACATATTTACTAAACCAAAAAAGTACAAGACCTGTTTGAAATTTTCCAACAGTAGTGTCTCCAAATCCTTTAGCACAGTAATGGATGCATCCTACGAATGGCGCAAAAACAGAATCAATGATCTCTCATAAAGGGAGATGCATCAAAAGAAATGAAAGGAAATAAAGCTGTCTATTAGGACTAAAAGGTCTCAAAACCAGAAAGGAGGAATCTCTTCCTTCAAACAGCAATATTTAAGTTCTTTTCTTTTAGAATCTGAATACCCAATAGCTCATGACAACAGATTGATCCATATGCCCTTAGAGGGGTACTTTTCTCACCTATTGATTGAAGTGACAACTTAACCGTATGCCGAGGAGAAAACTGAGAGATAGATTCACCAAATCCAAGACCAAATCAAAATGCCACACTGAGATAAAGATATTCGCAAGTAGAGATATTAGAGGCAATTAAACTACAATTAATGCTTCCACCACCATCACCACGCATCACCACTACCACTACTATCAACAGACCTTATAAGCAATCCCTCTTCCGCCGCCACCATTTCGGCTACTCCATTATAAGCCTTATTCTAATAAGTGGCTCGACTGTATGAATTATTTCATGCCACCGTTTTCGATTCTGTATCATCCGTTGTAAGCCTTATTCTAATAAGTGGCTCGACTATATATCACTCTTTTTCACCTCCTTTAATATTTTATTTCGCGTCACATACATATACCTAAAAAAGTTGTAATTAAAATCACACTGAGTCTAGACTCCAAAATATAATCTAAAACCAGTCATTTTTATAAGGTTGCACTAAATGCCCTATTAAAAAGCACAAAAGTAACACAATCTCGAGACAAGTCGATGGTCATCCCAATTTATTTTATAATACCTGTCAATTGACTTTTTAAATTTGTAACACCATGGAAACCAGGCTTTTCCTAAGGTTTGAGGTAATGATATCAGTCTTCTCATCATACATAACAAAAGCCAAACATGAAAATTGTCAACAATCTGGTCTTCATATTCATATAACCTTGATTATAAGTGCTTTAGCATAGACCTATGGGTAATGAGATGTAGGACCAGCTATAATCGTTTCAGAAAATTCAATCTTGAAGCATTACCAACAAATTATTTTATAGTTGGTGAAGAAATTTAAACCATTTGCACCTAAAGATGAAGCTCACCAATTGCCAAAATGACCAGTTAGAACAAGCATTTGTCATGTGCTACCCAGAAAGGAGTCTCCATCAATTATTATGTCATGCCAGACATCGGGAATCAATATTCATATTGTCACCTATATGGAGTGAGTATAGCTACCTTGTATGCAGCAGCAAGGGAGACAGTTGCTTCTCGAATCATAACGCGGAGAGATGGTGCCTCCAACTTCAATGCATCAAAAAGACGAGCAGCCATATCAACTTTATCCTAAGAGCAGGGCAAATAGGAGATGATCCAACGCACAAAAAGGCCCAATTTTTTTTTTTTTTTTTTTGGTGTTTTGGGGGGGGTGAATTGGAGAGAGGTAGGGAGGGAGAATCTCATCCCGTACCTAAAAAGCTGAGGCGTTCGCTTTGCTAGCGACCCAATAGGTTGAAATGCCAATGTTTCTGTGTCGTTGGCATGAGTATCTGATGAACAAAACAAATAGGTATTCGTGGACTAAATACTTGCTGGATCTTAATCTTAAAAGATGACTGAAAGAACTACAATCAAGCGAACTCTGCTGCATGCTAAGCTCACCTGATTTAGAACTTGAATAACCATCAAATGTCTTCATAATTCCACTCAAGATAACAGGGCTCATCAGATTTAACTGATCAAGGTCTGCCCGGGAAAGATGTAATTTAATCGGCAAAAGTCATCAGTCGATAAACTACTAATGTTGCTAATCATATTATTTTCAAGTTTAATTATAAAATGTATTAAGTTAGTGTCTTAGACCAAAAAGAGAGTTGTCGATAGTCCAATACTCTTCGAGCAAATAATCAACACTAAGAAAAATGGCTAAAGTGACATCATTGCATATGCCTTCAAATAGTTTCTATATGAAAGGAACGGACTTCATTGACATATGTATACAGATATTTCACAGGTACAATTCACAAAAAAAAACATGAAGGGCCCTCTAAACACATTACTGTGCTTATTTGGGTTTCCACACTAAGAAGCAGAATTAGTTAGTCTCTCCATTAGATCGATGAATGGTGAGCGAGGACTTAAAGGATTGGAATAGAGAAATGCATGTTAAATGCACCTATAATGGTGTTCAATTATCAGAAACAGAAATTTTAAAAAAATTTGCCACACTTAATACCTAGATGCTTAATCTCGCATTGTATCTAAGAAGTCGATTCTGGATGCTTGAACTTTTTTAACATTTCATTAGGTAGCCCTATTTCGTTTTTTCTCTTTTCTTAGACCCTTCGAGGGTGTGTTAAGTTTGGAAGAGGCGCTCTTTAATTGAGGCAGAAGACCAGTTTAACTCCACAGCAGTTAAATAGAATGCTTTAGCGAAACCCCACAACCTACATATTGTTGACACCTAAATTTTGATTAGGTTTTTAATTAATTAGGCCTTAATTTCTTTTATTTTTCTTTTTTCCAGATAATATATAATAGATGATAAAAAAAACAAAAACAGGAAAAAACATAAAAACAAAAAACACAACAGCCCATTGGGGTTGGGCCTTTTGCGCCCAACCCTCTTTTCTCCCACGCGGGCCCTAGAGCCCAGCCTACCTCCTTTTTCCCCAAAAAGTTCAGCCCCCCTTGGTCTTCTTCCTCCTTGGCCTCTCCCCCCGCCTCAGCAACACACACACAGAGGGCGCGATGCCGGACAAATAGGCAGACGGTGACACGTATAGACCAACTAGCGATGGATGGGACGCGTCTACAAAGCGAGCAAGTGGATGGCTGAGGCGACGCCGGTCCGACCGCACCAAGGCCAGTCGACGTGTGGAGGACTGGCGGCCAAAGCCCTCCTTCAACCGGACCCCCTCGCCTATAAATAGGCCGGCGCAACCTCTGTCGACAAGCACGAACAAGCCAACGAGCTTAGAGAGATCCTCGGAGAGACTTCAGGGGAGCTCAAAGAGCAAGCAAGGCTGTCACACCCCGATCCTCGAACACGCGCCCATCCTTCACCTAGTCGATTAATAGTGACGTCTCAGGATGCATCGCTAACCCTTTCATTTTAATATGCATGAGGAAGTAGATATAAAAATCCCCAGACAATAAAACAATGGGATAGAAAAGTAGGGCTATATTTTTCACAACTGAAAAACCACAACCACACTTTCATACGAAACAAACCTCATAGTATATTTTACAATACTATTAACAAGTCAAATCTATCATCCATTAGATCATAACTCAAAGTTTTCAGAACAAGGTAGGGGTCTCAGTCCTCATCCGCATCATACTCAGGATCATCCTCTAGATTCTCCTTCGGCTCCTCTTTCGACTCTTCATCTTGAGATTCCTCCTACGGTCCCTCCTCTTGCTCAACTATCTCCCCTTCCTTTTCACTCCACTTAGCACCCTCGGTTGAGTATATTGGTGACTTAGGATTGCCCTCAAGCTTGGGATCCTTGGCATCCACTAATGACCCATCCTTAGGGTTTGCCGTCTCCAGCCCGAATGCTGCCTCTAGAACGTACAAAAGCACATCACCTTCCGGGATAGGACCTTCTCTTCATCCATCATGATAGTGATGATACCATGATCGATACTCGTGGGGTACCAAGTCATTCCTATTCACATCAACCCAAACCTTGGACTCTATCAACACATACTCTAGCCCTTCTGGGTGGTGGTATATCAGGAAGTGGTATCCCACTTCGGTGATCTCTTCAAGAATACCATAATGCATCGGAGGACGAGAAAGTGGAGGTGCTGCCATCTAGGAACCTGAAATGTTGTCCCACAACCGGGATGAGACTACGTCTCAGCAAGTTCTACCCCTTAAGACCCGATTAGGAAGCCAATACACCTTAGGGCTGCTTAAGCACAACACGAGTCAGATGACTTACCTTGGCCTCAGTTCCTTCCTACAAGTCAATATATATCAAATATACACAAACCACATCAATTCACTGTATCTGATCAAATCATTGATCAATCGACCTAGTCGATTACATGTCAAGCAGACCATTTGCCTGTCATCTTAGTTAACACTATCTATAAGTTCGATCATACTCAGGACTACTTATTATAAGCCAATAATAGATAGTATAGCTCGCCAGAAGCTGCCTCAAATACTGTGATAATAAACTATATATATATATATATATATATATATATATATATATATATATATGCTCGCCAAAAGCTGCCTAGACATACTTTCATAGCATGCTGATAATTAATCATTTAATCAATTCACCATTTTTTTATCATTCCCGATAAAAATACCCGTGCGTGGGTACACGATCGGCCTTAGCCAAAATATAAAATTTTCACTTTTGAACCTCCCACTATTTTCAGCAATCTCAAAATAGATTTTTTGTGCAGTAGACCAACACTTGGTAATGTTCCACTTAATTACCAAATTTAATTAAATTTCTGAAATAAATACCCACAACCACTAAATTCAATGAATTTGCACAATCGGCACTCAATTAAATAAACAGAGAGTACCACTGAAATCAGCACGAAATTCCGATCGTCGACTATTCCAGCCTAATTTTTGGAAAATAATTAATTAATTAATCAATTACGGAAAATATTAAATAAATGCAATAAATCCAATTTAGGCCCGTAATGCCTAATTGGAAGCCGAGACAAACCTAGAAAATTTCCAAGGTTCGTTCAATAAATACTAGGACATATTTCTTTGCTAACTACACCAAGCATTTGCCTAACATGCATCAATAAATCTCTAATTTACTTACTCTAACCTAATCTATCTACATAATTGTACTTAATTAAATCTAATCAATCCCTAAGCATCATTAGCCGACTAAGAAGGGATTAGTGAGTAAAACTCACTTGATTAAATGCGAAGGCTAGATCACCGCGATGACGGCAGTCGAAATCCAAATTTTTGGCGGCGTCGGCGGACACTCAGGCCGGGCCCAAAGCCTTGCAAGCCCACAGCAAATGCTGGGCTTGGCATCGAGCTTGGGCTGCTTCACGAGCCTCAAGATTGGGCTGATCTCACTTGGGCTTCGAATTGCTGAGCTAGGCTTCAAGTGTGCTAACTTTGGTTTAATTCTTGGGCCAAAGTTGGGCTGAATTTCACTGATTTGTGGGTTGCTGAACCGGGCTTTGCTAGGCCCGAAACTTGGATTCTCGAGTGGGCTGATGGGCTTCAACTTGCGGCCGAAATCACGGTGATGCTGGGCTCATGAACGGTGCTGCTTCACTTGGATTTCGTTGGCCATGCTGGGGGCTAGATGCTAGGCCGAAGACACCGCCCTTGTAAGGGACGTCAATGTAGCAAGGAAACGTGGAGACGTTGGGGCTGGCTTGCTTCGCTGCCTACGTGCGAATCAGTGGAGGTGGTGGAGAAACGGATGAAGGAGAGAAGACACGAAGACCTGGGCTTGATCGGTGGAGATTTGTGGTCAACAAAGGCTTCACTCGGTGGGGAAATTAACCGTGACGTGGGCTGACGTGGCTTCGATAGAAGCTAGGAGGCGAGAGGAGCAAGGTCTATTGCTGGCGTGAGTGGAGGAAGAGTCTGTGGGTTTACGGTGGGATGGGGATGCTGGCGTGAGAGAAATACACGGAGAGAGAGAGAGAATTTGAGGGAGACCGAACTTCGTCAAATGAAAAAAAATGAAAAGCAGAATTGGCCGAGAAGGAAAGCGGTGAAGGAGATGGGAATGGAGAATGCGTGATCGAGAAGCTACTAAAGGTGGAGGCAAAGTCAACAAATTTCACCCATTCCATTAATTGTTGGTCCCCCCTAAAGCCCTCATGAATATCCTAATGTCCCCACTTACTTTCTAATAAGTAAATTCCACCATGAAACCAACTTTGAAGCGAAAATTCCAGCCCTCTTTCTAGGGTCCGAATTTCATTTTCTTGGCCTCAATTTCTTCACAAATTCTCCAAATCAAAGTCCAATTTCGATGAAGAAAAATCCCATACTATTTTTTACAAGTCCTCGACACTCAAAGGCTCAGCTTGGAAGTGCAAATTTCCTTCAATTGAGCCCCTCCGAATTTCCGATATTTTTCCATGATGTCCGAATTAATTTTCCGTAAAAAAAAAAGAAAAAAAACTTGGAATCTCTGAAAATTTTTTGAAGGATGAGTCGACGTTCCTAAAATAGATCGTGACACAATAGAACTTTCAATTTCTGAAATCGGGTTCAAATTCACGGTTAATTTCAATCCGGTGCGCTTTTAGCATGACCTAGTCTACTAGGTAACTTTTAGAAATTTTTGGTACAATTGACCCATGATTGATTCATCTCGAGTCACAAAGTACATCTTTGACACATTGGCGACCCTCAGCTGTCATGAAAATCTCGAGGTTTCAAATACGGACGCCAAGTACCAAAACGACAGAAAAATCGGTCTAGTGATGATTGACAAGTATTTTGCAATCAGGCGGAATCACCCACCTCTGATCACATATCTCAATTGAATCAAACTATCTCCAGTCTCTGATCGATTTCGACACTGCCATAATGACCCTTATAGACCAACACGATCAAACAGTTGATTCCTGGTCGAATTCTCAAGTCTATTGCATTTAGATTCCTTAATTGTTTCCCCAAATAGTCCAGCTATCTCGTGAGTGATCAGCTCAGAGAATAGCATTAATGGCACGTCGATGAAGGGCCTGATTTATTTAATTGAAAACATTACTAGAAATTCAAGATGTCACAACTCTTCCCCTCTTATAAAAATTTCTTCCTTGAAATTTAAACACTTACCAATCCTTAAATAAAAGGTGGGGGTATCATCATCTCATCTAGTCTCACTTTCCCTAGTTGTTTCTTCAGTCCCGTGATGTTGTCAGACCACTTTGACTAAGGGGACCATCTTGGTACACAAAATTTGTTCTGAACCACAATCTGAACTGGGCTTTTCACGTACGACACTTTGTCGTCCACGTCTAATTCTTCTTGATTTAGCACGTGGGTCGGGCCAGGCTCATACGTCATCAATCTCTACATGTGAAAGAGGTCATGCACTTGCACCAATCTCGGCGGTAATGCAAGACGACATGTTAGGATCCCGATTCTTTTCAGAACCTCAAAGGGACCTATGTACCTCAATTTCAGTTTTCTCCTCCTTGCGAAGGCGCAAGGTATCCCTCATTGGTGACACCTTCAGAAAGATGTAATCACCAATTTGGAACTCTAAGGGTCTTTGATGCTCAACAATACAACAATTCTGGCAGCTCTTAGCGGTCTTGAATCTATCTCTAATCACGGTAACTGCAATCACTGACTGCTAAACAGACTCTGGGCTGCGATCCTTCATTCTCTAACCTCATCTCGACAAACAGAAGTTCTGTACATTCTGCCCTATCCTATTTCAAAAGGAACCTTCTGACTATTCTGCTGAAACTGGGAATCCTCGGGTCTAGATCTGATATAATTGTCACTAGCACTTCCTGTAGACGAACTATCTATCGCATAAACACTTCAGCATGCCTATTCAAATCAAGATCCTTCCATACGATGATAAAGTGAGCCGACTTGATCAGTCTGTCGACCACTACCCAAATGGAATCATTACCCTTCTGACTTCTTAGTGAGTCCGTCAAAAAGTCCATCGTGATGTGCACTCAAATCCACTATGGGGTCTCGAGAGTTTGTAACAATCCTCCCAGCTTACAAAGCTATGCCCTAATTCTAATCTGAGCATCCAGCTCAATTCTAAGAGCGGCTATAAGATTTGGAAGGTAGCCCATCTCAAAATTGAAAACCGAACCTCGAACTTTCTCAAGTAAAGTCCATTCTTTAGCCAGCATATGTGCAACTGAAGACTCCTAACTCAACACATCAACGACCTCGAATCCTCTAGGACTAGGTGAAATGGTCAGCACAGGTGCAGTAATCAGCTTCTGCTTAAGCTCATAGAACTACGCTCGCATTTGTCTATCCATACAAACTCTTCTTCCTTCTTCAATAGTCAAGTCAAAGGTGGAGCTATTGCTGAAAATCCCTCAAGAACCTTCTGTAGTATTTGGCTAAACCCAAAAAAGCTTTTAATCTCTGACACTGTCATCAGTCTCAGCCACCTGATTACTACTTAAATTTTGGTTAGGTCCACAGAGAGTAATACGAGTCTACCAAAACTCACACGTACTGAACTTAGTATCCAATCCATGAGTCCTTGGGGTCTAGAGTACCATCCTTAGATGACTCTCATGCTCCTCAACACTCCTCGAATACAACAGGATATCATTGATGAACCTGATCATGAACTGATCTAGGTATTCCTCAAATACTCGGTTCATCAAATCCATGACGATAGCTTGAGGTTTGTCAGACCAAATGGCATTACAATACTCTCATAAAGGCCACATCGAGTATGAAACGATGTCTTCTGTAGAACCTCATTTCTTGATTCTCAACTGATAATACCCTATCCTCAAGTCAATCCTTGAAAGTATCGACATCCTTTGTAACTAGTCACACAATTCATCGATATTCGGCAATGAACACTTGTTTTCGATTGTCACTTGATCGGTTTGACAATAGCCGATGCACGGATGCAATGAACCACCTTCCTTTTTCACAAACGAAACCGGTGCTCTCCAAAGTGATGCACTGGTATGAGTAAATTCCTTATCCAGTACTTCTCGCATCTGCACCATCAGCTCTTTCAACTCAAACAATGACGTCTAGTAAGAAGCCTTAGAGAGTAGCTCTGTCCCGGGTGCTAATTTCATTCACGAATTCTATCTCCCTAGCGATCGACCTAGCAATTCTCTTGGAAACATCTCAGAAAATTCCTGTATCATGGCTACGTTCTCCACATTTGGTTCCTCAACCGTCACATCTATGACAATCGCTAAGTAACTTTGACAACCCCCGTCTAGCAAATGGGTTGCCTCTTGCGACGAGATTAGGGAAATCGATGGTCCTCCTCGATGTTTGACAAATCCGAAATTTTCCTTTGTTGACAAATTAAACTGTATCGTATTGCAACAACAATTCATTACAACAAAAGCTCCTCGAGCCAAACCTTTTTATATATGGTATCAAAGTTATACATAGGCAAACCCGTCATGTACAACTATAGTCAGAGATTCATCTTTCTACCACTTTATTACAACAACGGAATTTTTACAACCTTCACTCAAAATCTTGCTGCGCTACTCTAATAAAAACACCTCAAAAACATTCTTTGTTTACTCGGTGCCTAGTCGGTCCATTCTTGTTCATTTCGTCATCCTAGTGGTGTTCTATCTGTGGTGCTTTCCCTTTGTCTTGTCCTCCGGTGATGGCGTACACTCTTCCCTGCTTTGGAGGTCTGTTCAATCCACCCTGTGGTGTGTTTTGCAGCACAAAACCTCTTATCTACCCAATCGATAGCGGCAACGGCAACTACGGTCGTCCTCTTGGCCTCTTAGGACAATCTCTGGCCATGTGACCCTGCTGGCCACATTCGAAATAGGCGCCCCTCCTCCTAAGGCATGGGGCTGTACCGTGTCGCCTTTCGCAGAAGCGACACCGGCCATTCTGATTTGGCCCTAATTTTCCAATTCCACCCATCTTGATAGGCGGAAGTTGAAATCTACCTCCAGGCATGGGCCTCTTTCCCTGTTGGATTGTTTCTCTGTGGAAGTTAAACCTCGGCCTAGACAAGGGGGCTCTTTCATTCTGATCTTTCTCAATCTTCTAGGATCTCCCATAAAGGTCATTGTAAGTTCTCAGATCCAAAGAGAACAGTATGCTTCTCAAGTCCAGTCTAAATCCGTCCCTAAACCTTCTCACTCGGTTTACCAAATTCTTAATCAATTCAGGAGCATATTGCGAAAGTTCAGTGAACTTTGCCTCATATTGGTCGACAATTAGGGAACCTTGGTGAAGACGTTGAAATTCTGCCATCTTCACCTCTCTAGTCGTCTCGGAGAAGTATTTGTCATTAAAGGCCTCTAGGAAGGCGTTCCATTATAGGACGACAATTTCTGGAAATATTGCTCCTTGGGTAGTCCTCCACCAAGTATTTGCAACTCCCTCCGGTTGGTAAGTTGCAATGACTACTTTCTCAGTTTCATTGCACATCAGTAGTGCAAAAGCTTTCTCCAATCTTTGAATCCACGAAGCAGCAGCTTCGGGGTCTGCTATCCCAGTGAACTGAGGTGGGTTCAATTTTAAGAATTGCTCCACCAACTTGGGAATTAGCCTTTCATTGATCATAATTCCTTGCGGACCTTCAACGGGTGCGGCTGCAGGTGCAACAGCGGGTGCGGCGGCGGGGTGGCTTCAAAGGCGGCAATAACGGTAGCATTAGCAACGGCTTGAGCGGCGGCTTGGTTCTGTGCTTGCTGATCCATTCTATTACCCATAACTTCTAGCACCCGCATGATCCCTTCTATCCTACGATCATCAGGGGCTACTACCCCAGCACCAACAGGAGGTGGTGCTTCGCCACTAGCACTAGCCTGTGCTGGTGCTTTACCACGGCCTCCTCGGGAACTAACCCTAGTCGACGACCTAACCCAAGTTGTAGGACTAACAGTTCTCTTACTCGGTCCTCTGCTCCGACTCGCTCATGGTTCAGCCTTTTCTGCTGAAACCCGTCTTCCAAATCCACACTGGATTAGAAGATGAGCGATACTCACACATCAAACAACTTTACCAATCATCCAAATCGACATGCACCAAACATGAATTTAAACGGGATGTCACGCCCCGATCCTCGGACGCGCGCCCATCCCTCACCTGGTCGATTAATAGCGACGTCCTAGGACACATCGCCGACCCTTTCATTTTAATACGCATGCGGAAGCAGATATAAACATCCCAGACAATAAAACAATGGGACAGAAAGGTAGGGCTATATTTTTCACAATTGAAAAACCACAACCACACTTTCATACAAAGCAAACCTCATAGTATATTTTACAATACTATTAACAAGTCAGATCTATCATACATCATATCATAACTCAGAGTTTGCAAAACAGGGTAGGGATCTCAGTCCTCATGCGAATCATACTCAGGATCATCCTCTGGATCCTCCTCTGGCTCCTCTTTCGGCTTTTCATCTTCAGATTCCTCCTCCAGTCCCTCCTCTTGCTTGACTATCTACCCTTCCTTTTCACTCCAGTTAACACCCTCGACTGAGTATACTGGTGACTTAGGATCGCCCTCAAGCTTGGGATCATTGGCATCCACTACCGACCCATCCTTAGGGTCTGTTGTCTCCAGCCCAAATGGTGCCTCTAGAACGTACAAAAGCACATCACCTTTCGGGATAGGACCTTCTTTTCATCCATTATGGTAGTGAAGATACCATGATTGATACTCGTGGGGTACCAGGTCGTTGCTATTCACATCAACCTAGACCTTGGACTCAATCAACACATACTCTAGCCTTTCCGGGTGGTGGTATATTGGGAAGTGGTATCCTGCTTCAGTGATCTCTTCTAGAATACCATAATGCATCGAAGGACGAGGAGCTGGAGGTGCTGCCATCTAGGGACCTGAGACCCGATTAGGAAGCCAATACACCCTAGGGCTGCCTAAGCACAACATGAGTCAGATGACTTACCTTGGCCTCAGTTCCTTCCTGTAAGTTAGTATATACAAGAACCACATCAATTCACAGCATCTGATCAAATCATTGATCAATCGACCTAGTCGATTACATGTTAAGCAGACCATTTCTCGGTCATCTCAATTAATACTATCTATAAGTCCAATCATACCCAGGACTGCTTATTATAAGCCGATAATAGATAGTATAGCTCGCCAGAAGCTGCGTCAAATACTCCTTTTATACATCCTCTAATCTGGAAGGAGGATGATTTTCCTTACCAACTTCGATGGTTATTATGGTACTTAACCAATAAGTACTTAATAGCTATTGAAATTCCATCCAGAAGATTCATTGCCAACCTCACCAGGATATTTGGACTCAGCAAAGGAAACATTGAACAGGAATGTGATAAGAACCTCTTAAATTTCCTTAATTGGTTTTATCCTCCCACTCACTGGAAACATCTCTTGCAAAAGGAATTGAGAACCACACAACCAAATCCTGAGGTCCATACTAATTTCTTTTTCCGAAGACCATGGGCTTTTCTCACCAATAATGGCAGCATTATCAATGCCCCCCTGAGTATAGGTACCTTATCCTATAAACCTGTACCGCATAGTGCAGAAGCTCGAATTCACAAATCTTATCCAGGACTTATTGGTTGCTGTGAGCACCAGTACAGAGAACTCCAAAAAAATTTATGCCAAGAAAATAAGACCATTCCTGAAGATGTATGGAACTATAATGTACCCACTGCATGGGATCATTATAACCTAACACCAGAAGCCAAGGAAGCAGTCGAACAGTACAAACAAGCTGCATCATCACAGGAGCACGAAATGGCAGACACGGATAACTTTGCTCAGTCCTCTCAAGATGCACAGTCCTCTCAAGATCCCTATGCTAAATGGGGAGTTCCTCTTTCTTAAGCCCCTATGATTAAGGACCTTTGTCCTTATCTCAAAACAGGGACACATCCCACTATGCACAACCATCCAATTAGCCTCAACCAAGCATTCCTGACGACACCACAAACTGAGAACAAGAAGTAGCATCCTCATCATATCAACTGAACCAGATTCTCTCACCAGATGATCTTGAAGCTCTTAAACAAAAATATGATGAACATCTTCTAGCAATAGTGCATAGCTCAGATGAATCAGACTATGACTACAATGCTTGTGACGGACGAGACCGCTGAACAAGACCAATGTCCATACAATTTCACTGTAGCAAGTTACTGTTCACTTTTACTGTAGCAATAGGCTAGAGAAATCACTGTTCATACCGTGCGAATAATTCCCTACTGAATGCTTTCGGTGCCTCTATTTGTTCCTGGACCCATGTACTTGGTCCCTTGTTTGTATGTAACCTCCTATTGCCTACAAAAAGGCAAGGAGGATGTAATGTGTTTGGCAGAGTCCTTTGAAGTAAAGTGAATGTTTTTGTGAAAACTCTCCATGGCTTTCTAAACTCCTCCTCTTCTTCTCTAGCTTGGTAGGATCCTCTGATAAATGCAGCTCGGATAGTTAGAAATGTTACCATTTGGGTTCTATTTAGGTGTCTCTAGGCTCTAAACTAAATGTCTGACTGGTTCTCTGCTAAAAGGCTGTCTCTGAAGGCTTGAACGAGATTGTTCACCCACTGTGGGAAAGCATACCTGCAAGAAATTGACTTCATCCTCCCTGGTTCTAAGTCTAGATCCATTCAGTGTTATATGCTCACAAAGAGCTACCTCAATTTCTAATATAGTTTATTATATATGCTCGCCAGAAGCTACCAGACATACTTTCATCATATGCTGAGAATTATATATGCTCACCAGAAGCTGCCAAATCCACTGATCCGCTAATCTAATTTGCTCACCATAAGCTGCCAGATCCATTGATCTGCTAATATAATATGCTCACCGTAAGTTGCCAACCATAATTTCATAGCATGCTAATACTTGATCATTTAATCAATTCGCCATTTTTTATCCTTCCCGATAAAAATACATGTGCGTGGGTACATGGCTGGCCTTAGCCAAAATATAAGATTTTTACTATTAAACCTCCCACTATTTTCAGCAGTCTAAAAATAGATTTTTGGCACTATAGACCAACGCTCGGTAATTTATCACTTAATTACCAAATTTAATTAAATTTCTGAAATAAATACCTACAACCACTAAATTTACTCAATTTGCACAATCAGGCACTCAATTAAATAAATAGATAGTGCAACTGAAATCAGCACTGTTGACACCTAAATTTTGGCAACTCATATAGTCATCTATCAGATTAAAAATTAGGCGTTAATTTAACCCTAAAAAAATATTAATTGCATAGCATATAGATTTAGATGCATTCGTTTTTAATTTGCATTTTTTACACTTGTTTACTAGACTGGTGGCGGATGGGTCGGATTAGTGGTTTTGAATTTTAAATTAACAGGTCGGATTAAGCCCGCGAAATGAGTAAATTAGCCCAAGCCCATTGTTTTTTTTTTTTTAATTGATTATCTCATGGAAAATTGAGATTTGATGCGATATTATGGTGATTTTTTTTTTTTTGAAACAGGTTGCAATCTTATCTTTAGTCTTTAGATGATAAAATCGTTTGGAGTACTAAGGAGATAAGGGAAATAGAAGGATTTTTCCTGATCGAGAGATTATAGGCTATCTTCGTGTATATTTTCGGAACATGTACGAGAGAGAGAAGGGGGTTCTTTTCTCGGGGAAGTAAAAAAAAAAAAATTGAAGAAATTTCTCCTCTAGTTGCGAAAAGTGAAAAAGTCTTCTGCAAAAAGTGAGGGAAAAGAGCGTGAAAGCGACATGAGAGAGAGAGAGAGAGAGAGAGAGAGAGAGAGAAGACAAAAAATAAAAAGAAAAAAGGTCTTCTTCTCCTTCTTCGTGCAGCGCCCCGGCAACCCTCTGCACTCCCCTTCCCCCACTGCCGATGTCGGCAACCACGCCTCCACCGCTTGCCAGTCATCGCCTCCACGCCGTTGTTGCTGCTCCTGCGCACCGCACAACCAGCGCCCAGCCACCAATCACTTTGCATACCCTTGCTCCGAGTGCTGGTGATCCGCGCCTAATAGACGACACCACTGCCGCTATCTTGATCTGCCTGCTTGAGCGCTGAACTCCAGCATATCTGAGCCAAATCGCTATTGCCCGCACACCACTGGTTGTCGCACCACATGCCCCTGCACCACGCCGCACCATCGCGCTCAGATCTCCGCGCTGTGTCTCTGCCTATATCCCTCCGCCTGAGCATCGGCGCCACAGAAGCATGCCTCTCGCCGCACGTCTGATGTCTCCTCACCGGAGCTCCGGTTGACCACACCCACATCTCCGCCCGACACTTGCAGCGCACCATCCGTGATCTACTATTGCCGCCGATTCACCCTTGCTTTGGAGCCTTTCATCGGACCGATGGCCGGTTTCCCCTTGGAGACCAGCCACACGAGCAAGCCCACTTTTGGGAAAAAGAAAAAAAAAAAAAAAAAAGAGAAAAAGAGGATTAGGTAGTCTTTTTTTTTTTTTTGTTTGTTTTTTATTTTCTTCTATATTTTTTTTCTAGTAAAGTTGTTCCTAAATATATGATTGATATTCCAACATGAAAGTGTCCCTCAAATTAGGGGTTGTTAGTCTGATTTTCGCACCGAAATTCGACTCGCAATCCCTTACAAAAATCGACAATCCAATCTCAAGCCCGAGATTCGATTCTCGATTTAATTTTAAAATTGATCAACCCGATCTTATGCGCGAGATATGGGTCGCCAATTTTTGATATCAATCTTATCTTGTTTGATTTGCTGTTGTTAAGTTGGTTGAGTCAATCTTATTTTTGTAAAAGAAAAATCCAAAAAATATTTGAGTTAGGATTAGATTTGCTTTAGAATATTTCCTGTGTTAGGGTTAAAATTCCAATCTTATTTCGAATTTTAAATAAGAAAATCCAAAAGATATTGAATTAGGATTAGGTTATTATCTTTTATATTTAGAATAAGAACTTTATTTTGAATCATGCGAAAGAAAACCAAAAAGAAAGCACATTCATTTAGGATGTTAGTTTTATCATTATTTGAATTGCATATGAAATTTTAATTTCGAAATTAATATAAAAACACAAAAAAGGTCATTATGCAGTGGTAGGGCATCTTTTTGTACGTCATTGCATATTAGGATAAATTAGTTTCAATCCCTAGGATAAATTGCATTCTTTTTTAAGAAAAAAATAAAAAATGTCATTTGCATGTCGTATAAGATTAGATTCATGAAATGCACGTCACTTAGAGGTTGTTATTAGGTTCATTTAATTAGAAATTGCCCGTCATTAGATTAGGTCATTTAATAAATGTTGCGTGACATATAGCTCGTGTATTAAATTGTATGTTGAATGTCATTTTAGTTAAAATAATTTTGTACGTCATTGCATTGCATCAAACGTCATTAGAATTAAGTCATTTTGGTTAATTTAGATTGTATATTTAATTATTGCATGTTCATCAAGAAATCACAAAAAGTTTATTCATTCATATAGCTTAGGACATGTTGCCATGCCATATTAGATTAGTAGCATGCATTACATGATTCTCATTGGTGATTTGCGTGTTAATTAGAAATCATATCTAGAACTGTCAGTGTGAATTCTGATCTAACACTGTAGATGTTTTCGTTGCCATGAGATAAGTCCTGCAATTTATTCATCGTTTTCTTGGGTGTTAAATTGGTGATTTGCGCATCCGCATGATAACCTCACATGTTAGGAAATTAAAATCAATTCAAGTTGCTTGTCAAACATTTTTCAAAATAAAGAGAAAGGTACCGAAAGGGCGTTAGAGAAATCTAGTGTAACCAAGTCCCGAACTCATAAATCTCTGGTTCGTAGGAGTAAAGTAAATCTCCTGTTACTTTACTTGGGTTTCTAATCGACCCACCAAAAATAGATAAATGGCGACTCCTAGTTAAAAATCAATTGCATGTTAAGAACTTGAACCTAAGTCACGAAGAGCCCGAGCTAAGTCTAGGCTTAGCAATCCATTAGCCAAACCTTAGGTGGTTCACACCCTCGAAAATTTGGTCGCGACAGCTTGGCGACTCCGCTGGGGACTTGAGTTAAAACTCTTAGTGGACTTAGGCCAATTTTCCTTTTCTTTTGAAAAATTTTTTGTTTTGCAGCGAGGATTTCAGGTACATCCCTAACGTTTAAGGTGTTAGATGTTTTTGCAGGATGGGAGGTATAAGGGGAAGTGTTTGCTAACCTTTGTTTTGCAGGGAGGTGTAGGAATGTATGGTTATTTTCATGAACGAAGTGTTGCTTGATATAAACTGTCGTGCATGCATTGCATCTAGCACTACACTATTGCACACACAACCTGCCGCCGGACCTGGGCCGCATAAGATCATTTAGGATGGTATTGAGATGGATACCACTTCGACCGCATGCTTGCGGTACTAGTCAAGAGTACCCACCTCGCTCCGCATGCCCGCGACCCGGGTCGGCTCTTTGACCAAGCCGGAGTCATGAAAACCCGACATAGTTCACAAGCCCATGGTTAGTCTAATCATCCTTGTGGCTTCACTTTGATAAGCCTTATAGATTAGAAATCGAGCCACTTACCATGCGCATGTCTATGTGATTACCATCGATTTTTCTTGGTAAAGTATCATGCAATTTATTTTGTCATGCTTTTGGTCTGTCCATGACAATCTAGTATAGTCATTTGATCTAATCCCTTTTAGAAATGACATGAGGAAATTGCCATGCAATGAATCATTTGGAAAATAAAATTTTTTTGGAGAATTTGTTTTCAATTCATATCTAGGAAATTTGATCTTACTAAGATGTCTATTTTTCTAGCTCTCTTTAGGAAATTCCCTTCTCGTAAGAGCTTTTCATGAAAAAAAAAATGATGAAAAAAAAGTTGATAGATCATTGTCATGGGTTGATTCTTTATTTGCACCTCGTACTTATATATTTTCATTCATTTGGATTAGGTGATAACGGATCTTCCACGTTCGCCCATCATTACACGACCGAGAGCAAAAATGGCCAACCAAGCCAAAATGCGAGATCGTATGTCTGCCGTGGAAGACCAACTCAAACAGTTGCTTACCTCTATGCAACTTATGACAACTCAAATGCAATCTCTCCAAGTGAATCAGACCCTTGCGCCCGCTCTTCCCGAGATTGTAGTCCCAAAGCAGACGAACAAGGCTCAAATTGATGATGACGACATGCCTGAACTGGAGGATGACCCACTGTTTATGGCACCCCGAAACGCCTTAGGTCGCCACAGGCACCTATTGCTACACCTAATGGACACTAATTACATCTCTTAGAAGAAGCATCGCAATTCATAGATATATATATATTTTTTAAACGGTCCAAGAGCGACTCATTAACGGAAGCATAATTTAATATCGCCATTTTTCCTTCCAACAATCATGATACGATAGCACACCACTAAATATCATAAGAAAAGATAAAGCCACGACACTTTTATTTACATATTTCCATGATGGGTTTCCTTGGGTCGGTACATCAAAAGAAAGGCCAAGACTTGTAGCTACACTCGGCCATAACCCCAAAAAGAAACACTCGACCCACTATGTCTATCATGCAAGATCCCCCATCAACTCGTGTTGGCTATCATCCCAAAAAGTTTCAGCTCCTACTTCTCACGCACGGGCCCTCACACCCATCCCGGTGCATCAGGCGATGGCGGCAGCAACATCCCACGCATCACTCCGTTCCGACGAACATGAACGGATACGAACTCCTAAATGACAGGGCCCTCAGCCAGGCCCACGTCATGCATCACTAAGACGCGAACTTGAATAAATGTCAAACCAGGAATGGTGGGACAGTCGATCTCCACACACTTGACCTCTACATCCAAAGGAAGGCCGTAACAGGCGCCCCACATGACAGCAGGGAGCGGCATCCTGCTAATCTGAAATATTGGTCCCCGAAAGGGTGAGTACAACCACTAAATAGGTAAAGGATCAATAAACCACTCAATGCATCATGCAATACACTCATCACAATCATAGCATCACATGTCATTAAAGCATCCATGCGCAATTTACCTTGATATCATGCACATGTCATCATACCTTATGTACATACATCATCATATAGTCATCACCATCATGTCATTCACTTACCATCATCACGTCATTCACTTACCATCATCATGTCACATGTACCATCATGCCATAGGTGCACATACATCCATGCACTTACCCTCGTCATGCATCCATGCACTCATAATCATCATATCACATGTACCATCATGCCATAGGTGCACATACATCCATGCACTTACCCTCGTCATGCATCCATACACTCATCATCATCATATCACATGTACCATCATGCCATAGGTGCACATACATCCATGCACTTACCCTTGTCATGCATCCATGCACTCATCATCATCATATCACATGTATCATCATCATTACCATGCATCTATGCTCATATCATCATCATGCCATGCATATACCATCATGCATAATTCAATTTCAATTTCCCAATTTCATCTTTTCATTTTGAGCCGTCACATTTCTCTTTCCCGGGACCAATGTTTGCATTCCACATTCATCACTCGCACCCCACCTGGCATCGCGAGAACCATCCGGCACAATACCTGCCGAGCATCCGGCATAATACCTGCCAGGCATCTCGTACCCCAACTAGCATCACGAGGCATCCCCCGACTCAATACCAGCCAGGCTTCCTGCTCCCCCACTCTCTGGGCATCTCGAAACTCCCAAGGACCCTTCGGGCATGCATCATGATACAACCGGGCATCCAACACAAACCTCCAGGCATGTATCATGACACAACCAGGCAACCGGCCGTACCTTTCTAGCCAGGCATCCCAACACTCCCAGGGCAACATCGGCTCACACCTCTGACGGCCTTCTCACTTATCTTAATTCACATCTTCAATTATAGTTCAAATTTAAAATGGCATGTAATGTGATGGAAATCAAGATCATTTTCATCCTTTGATTCATATATGCATTTCCAATCATCATCATGCATGCAGCAAGACACAATCATTCATAACAATACAATTCATGGAGTCCATACAATTAGAATAATCCATATATCATCCTTTTGAAGTTTACTAAGTTCCGGCTTGTACAATTTTTTTGAAAATATTTAAATTAAATATCCATATGATTCTCAAAAATCATAAAATCAGGACATGTGATAGACAAGACAATAAGATAACAATTTCATGAAGAACACATGCCCAAACGAGTTTCACACAAGAAAATATAATTCACACGATTACAGCATGTAATTTCGGATAAAATCAGATTGCGCAGTTTTTGAAATAATTCGATTAAAATACCCAAATGACCTCCGAAAATTATGAAATTTTACCAGGTTATAGTTAAGACCCTAAAGTAGATCTAGGCCAAATTAGTTCTAGATAATTTTCTATAGGCGTCCGAGGCTCCTGTTTCTAGCACCGAAACGTCCAGTATAGCTATCTCCAAAATATCTAATTTTCACCTACTTATCCTTCTTTGTTTCCTCTGAAATTTTTGATATGTTATGCCTAAAGAGGTCTCCTACAACTTTCGTTGAGGGATCTAAGTGAGATTCTCAAAGAATAGTCACCATATGGGTCTAAGAAGTCTCGGGTATCCAGTACCGTGTTTCCAGATTTACCGTCTTCAAGAGAAAGTCGATTCACTAGGCTACACTTGCTCATTTTACCTCAACTTTGAGTATGTTAGTCTTTCGGATGTTCTCTACAAGTTTCATGAAGAAGTCGAAGAGAAATTATCGGTAAAAAGCAACATGCAACCCACGAAACTACCAAAAGGTCAGCAACGCAGTTCCAGATCTGGTGTCTTCGTAGGAGAAGCGTTTTACCCTTTAAATCTCAACCATTTTGTCCTAAATTTTAGTATGTTATATTTTGAGATGTTTTCTACAACTTTTATGCAGGAGTCGAAGTCAAAATCCAACTCGAAACATGCATGCAAGCCTCTTCAAATTTCTGGGTTAGGCAGTATACACGAGAACAGCAAGCATTTTCAAAAACAAACCACATTAGCTTCAGTTCCTTACCTCTAAACACCCAAGAATTCAACCACACATGCAAGACACACATGCAAGAGTAGAAATTGATCCTAACTTGCGTCTAAGATCAAGCGGACGGCAACACACAGATGGCACATCGGCAACGGACGAACGGACGGCATGCGGGCGAGCGGCTCCTTTTCTCTCTCGGTTCCTCTCTTTCTCTCGCAACTCACTCTCTCTCTCTCTCTCTCTCTCTCACTTGGACAGCAGCCCTCAACCGGTCACTCTCACTCTCTTTTATTTCCCCTAAGCCATCATTAGCAATCATGATGTGCCTCTCCACAAGCCAATGCATGGAACCTTCCTTTTTGCCACTTGGCAAGACTCATGTAAGTGGGCCGGCCACTCCTCCCCTCCTTGGTCGACGGCCACCTCTTCATGGGCCTCAATGGGCCAGCCATTTGGCCCACCAAGAGTTCAAGCTTTTGGGCCTAAGGCCCAAACCTAATTAAACCCTAAATTTTTACCTTTAAACAATTTTAATTCTTCCTTTTATAGGTTTCACGTCTTAAATTTCACATGGCCAAAATCTTGTAACATTTAATCTATATGGAATTAAATCTATGAGGTGCTTAGCCAAGAATAGATTATTCTCATCAATTTATCTTATAATACTAATCTCAAAAATTCATGAACACAAGCATATATCACTTAGTCTTAAGAGGAGACTAATGGCTAAAGCATAGACCTTTGGTAATTTCATTACCTAATTATGGGCTTTAATACGCCTTAGAGCTTGTCTTGAATTTTTGGGATGCCACACTGTTTGTCACTACTGAAAAGGTTAAGCCCGACAATGTCCCTAAGGCGGAACAGGATGAACGCTTTGCCAAACTTGAAGAGAAACTGAAACAATTGCAAGAGTCGCGGAGTTCACTCCCATTTGACTTGTCAGTTTATGAGAAAGTCAAGATGCCGAAAAAGTTTAAGATGCCGGAGTTCGAGAAATACGATGGTACTTCCTGCCCAAAGGCTCATTTGCAGATATACCACGTACGCATGGCCTAGTATGTCAAGAATGAGCCTCTCATGATCCAATCATTTCATGCAAGTTTGACTGGGCCCGCTCTGAATTGGTATGTGATGAAGAATGTGAACCTCCTTAACACTTGGAACGAAGTGGCTGACGCATTCCTCAAGCAGTATAAGTTCAATATGGACATCTAACCTTCCCGAGAAGATCTTGAGAGAATGGAGAAGAATAGGAGTGAATCATTCAAGGAATATGCCATGAAATGGCGAAATATGGCAACTCAAATCACTCCTAAGCCTACTGACAAGGAATTGATGAAGTTGTTCATCAAGACTCTTCCATCTGAGTTCCATAACCGGATGGCTAGCACATATGTCGGAAACTTCAACCAACTTGTTCCCGTGGGAGAACAAATTGAGGTGGGGATAAGAGAAGGGTGGTTTATTGAGCCATCTAACAAAAGGTTTTCTAGCAAGAGGGAGAAGGACCTTGAAGTCGAGATTAATATGACATATTCTCAACCGAATCGTGGTCGCACTCCAGTAGTTAAGATTTCTACTGAGCAACAAGGTGGAGAACATCAGCTCCCTAATTGACGACGTAATGTCAGAAGACAGTTCACACCTCTTCCTGGGCCCCTATCCAAAGTTTTGCCTGTCCTCCAAAAGAAGGGATTACTTTCTTCGGAGCCAAAGCGACAAAATCCTGAGCATTATCCTGCATATAATCCCTCCAAAAAGTGTGACTATCACACGGGAGAGGTTGGTCACTTCACTGATAATTGCTATGTTTTGAAGCATAAGGTCCAAGATCTCTTGGATACAAAGGTATTCTCTTGCAGCAATAATCAGAAAATCCTTTGCCCAACCATGATGAAGGCGCAAACGCTTTCACTGAGTGAAGAAGTTATTATCTCCTAGGATTTCAAGTTTTGTTTAGGATTCTCTCGCTTTTTGAAATTTCAATTATCGCTTTTGCTTTTAGGGTTTGGCTTGTTTGTATTTTCCATTCCAATAATGTAATTCACTTAATTCTATTCAATGAAATTACAATTTTATTTTTAATTTTGAGGAAATGATGGAGTATACCAAACCAGTCCAATGACGATATCCTACCATGAAAAAGAAACTGTCATCCACGAAGAAATCCTGAGGGCTGAACTTTTTCATGCTTCTTCCCAAAAACTTTTTTGAAAACAAAAACATTTCACTGCTAAAAAAAAAAAAAACATTTTCCCAAAGCTTGTAGCAAATTAAACTTGTTTGTCTGTCTGACTCATTTGCTTCTTGTCTCAGAGCATAATTCTATAACTTGTTATGACAAAGGACATATGAGAATAGCATATCAAGTTTCAATTATCACAAACTTGACTTGTGATTAACAGGTTTAGAGCGCACTTGTAATGAAAAAAGATTTAGGGCAAGTAAAAGAGAACCATCATTCTTTGGTGGAAGATCCCGGGGGCAAGTTTGCTCCAAATTATAGCCTATATGTGGTAAGGAAGATACTTCCAGGAGGTGTCGTCCTAGCATAAATGGGTGGTCATGAGTTTTCTACTCCAATTAATTCTGATGTCGTCGAGAAGTATTACCCATGATTGAATTTGCCATATCATGTTTTGAATTGCGAACATTTTATGATGAATAAATTGCCTCATTGAGTTACAAGTTCAATCGTTCAAATTTATTACAAATCTTGCATGTTTTCCTTGATGAATTGTGTGAGATTGATTGAATGTATCAAATGGGATACTTTGAAATGATGAAAGGCAAACCCTGTTTCATACACTGTTTCATACACTAACCCCTAGTGAGTTGTGTGGAAAAATTCCATGTTTACAAGGAAAAGGGTGATCTCGCAAAGGGTACGTCAACCGAGGTGATGAGAGGCAGTTTCTTCTGCTACCCAAAACACTACAGGTATATCCATTGTTTAGCCCTTTGAGCCCACATACATGAAGAGTTCTTTAAGTTATCCCTATCAAGGATCATCCCATACTGGGACAAAATTTGAAATGAAATATAGGAATTTTCTTACTCACACTTGCATCAATCTTCAAGTACTGCTTTCGTAGTATAACTTGTACAATAATTTAAAGTGCCTTAGGACGAAGAAAAGCAGTTCTTTCTTTATCCTATACACTTTATCCATTGCATAGCCCCCTTGAGCCTATGAATTCGTTTCACATTATACCCAGTTGGTGATCATCCCCCACACTAGGGCAAGGCAAAAGACAGATGAAGACCCTTGAATATTCGAGTGTCATCCAAAGTGTAATTCCATGACGCATGTACTGTGGACAAAAATTGAAACCAAAATAGAACTAAGGGGCATGAAAAAGCAGTGTGCCTAGTAAAAGCAAGGCCAATGCCCATGAAAAAGAAGTGAAGAAAAATGAATGAGAACGAGGGGCATGAAAAAGCAGTGTGCCTAATAAAAGCAAGGCCAATGCCCAAAAAGAGAAAAATCAAACACTTGATGTAGTGAGTCGTATCCCCAACAAGGCGATACTAAAAAAACTCAAATGTTAAAATGCTGCAATCAATGGAGTTGTGATGTGAAGAAAATCTTCAACATTGAAAAATTGGTGGAAATGTCAAGATGATCACCAACTTTGACCCCCTAAACACTTTTTGAGCCTAATCATCTTTTTGTTTCTCAACCTATGAACTTAGCCTACGTTACGTCCCTCACAAAGTCTCTTCAGATTAGGCACTTGAATTAACGTAAAAGTTCATATATTTGAAAGCATTGCTTGAAGAAGTGCGAGTAAGAAAATTTCTGCTTCATTTCTCATGTTTCTTGACTTGTAAACCCCAAGATGATAGTGAAATATCACAAATTTTTCAATAGCCTCGACTCAAAGAGTCTCCTTTGTTAAGCCGTTAACCAAGCCCGCGTTACGGTCCTTGTTAAAGACCTCTCAGATTGGTAAGTTCGTACCACTTGCGAGATTACTTGGACCCTTGTTTGGCATGACAATGGTGAGATAGAGTGACTATTAAAAGTCCTGCATCAAAGATCAGGATGAGATGGCCATTTTAATCAGGGAGTGAAAAGTCATTTCTAACCGAAAGATCCCTCATTTGACACATCCATGACACTCATGTATTCAGATTGGAATATTCTTTTTAAATGTCTCTAGTGGAAATTTGAGTGATGCCAATGTCATTATGCATGAACCCCAATTGAATTGACAAAAATTTCAGTAAATTTTGAAGTGTGCATTCCATAATAGCCTTAATTGCCTATCTTTTTGGTAAATGCATTTTTGCTCTAAATCGTGTCTCAAAGACCCAAGAGCTCTTGACATTCAGGTTCTTTTCAAGAAGAGAAACCATCACGAACATTTAAGGTGCATCCTTGATTTATTTCTACCGAGAGGTGAGAGACCTCCACAGGATATCTAAATTCCAGAAGACATATTCCCAAGAATCAGAGATATCATCAGGTAAGTATATCTCTACCCATTCTCGACACTTGACTCGATCAAGCTATTGACTGGCGTGCTTTCATAGCCCGAAATTTCTGACCTAGCGTGCTTTCGTAGCCCAGAGTCCTACTCATCAACCCGGCGTGCTTCAGTAACCCGGTGTCCTTTATATTGACCTGGCGTGCTTTCATAGCCCAGTGTCCATTTTCATTAACTCGGCATGCTTCTGTTGCCCGATGTCCCTTTTAATAGACCCGGCGTGCTTCTGTAGCCCGGAGTTCCTGACTTGGCGTGTTTTTGTAGCCTAGAGTCCCTCTTTATTGACCCGGCATGCTTTCGTAGCCCAGGTTCCCTTTTATCGAACCGGCGTGCTTCCGTAGCCCGGTTTTCTTTTATCGACCTAACGTGCTTTCGTAGCCCAGAGTCCTAAACACCGACACTTGATCAAGCTGTCCCCCAAAGATTTTTCTCCAGACTCAGTCTGATTAAGGCGATCGAAGAAAGGTTCGAGTCCTGGTCAGATAATCTATGCTGCAACGTTAGGCAATCGAAGAAAGGTTCGGGTCCTAGCCAAGCAAAACCTCAGTTTAGGCGACCATAGAATGATATGAGTCCTAGACAACCTTATTGCTCTAACAAGCGACCGTAGAAAGGTACAGGTCCTGGAAAAGCAATTACCTCAGTTCAGGCAACCATAGAAAGGTATGGGTCCTAGAAAATGATTCCTTATTCAGCCGACCGTAGAAAGGTACCGGTCTTGGAAAGCAAATCCCTGTTTAGGGGACCGTAGAAAGGTGTGGGTCCTAGACACAACCAAACACTGCCATATTAGGCGACCGTAGAAAGGTACGAGTCCTAGGAAAGTAGTCTCCTTATAAAGTCTCGTTACTATTTTACGTGACCGTAGAAAGGTACAGGTCCTAAACATGTAACACCAACTATCTTGAATTACTCTACCCTTCTTGAATGTAAGTTATTCCAAGTAGGTTCTTTTATCATATATCATTAGCATTTCCATGCATCATATAAATTGCATCTTAAAATGGGATTCATTTTCCGGAAAAAAAAAAAAATCATCACTCACTGCATGTGCATGGTCAAAATTTAGGTCTCAATTTGTCTTTGAAGACAACCTCTACGAGCTCACCTTCAAAGAGGGGCAGCTGTTAACACCTAAATTTTGGCAACTCATATAGTCATTTCTTAGATTAAAAATTAGGGGTTAATTTAATCCCTAAAAAAATATTAATTGCATAGCATATAGATTTAGATGCATTTGTTTTTAATTTGCATTTTTTACACTTATTTATTGGACCGGTGGCAGATGGGTCAAATTAGTCGTTTTGAATTTTAAATTAACAGGTCGGATTAAGCCCGCGAAAGGAGTAAATTAGCCCAAGGCCGTTTTTTTTTATTTTTTAAATTGATTATCTCGTGGGATATTGAGATTTGATGCGATATTATGGTGATTTTTTTTTTTTTTGAATCAGGTTGCAATCTTATCTTTAGTCTTTAGATGATAAAATCGTTTGGAGTACTAAGGAGATAAGGGAAATAGGAGGATTTTTTGTGATCGAGAGATTATAGGCTATCTTTGTGTATATTGAAAAAAACAAGATCAAATATTCTACGAAGATCACCTACTTTTACCTATAAAAGCAACATGTATGGAGAGAGAAGGGAGGTTCTTTTCTCGGGGGAAGTAAAAAAAATTGAAGAAATTTCTCCTCCGGTTGAGAAAAGTGAAAAAGTCTTATGCAGAAAGTGAGGGAAAAGAGAGTGAAAGTGACATGAAAGAGAGAGAGAGAGAGAGAGAGAGAGAGAGAGAGAGAGAGAAGAGACAAAAAGGAAAAGAAAAAGGTCTTCTTCTCCTTCTTCGTGCAACGCCCGCCGACCCTCCGCACTCCCCTTCCGCCACCGCCGACGTCGGCAGCCGCGCCTCCACCACTTGCTAGTCATCGCCTCCACGCCGTTGCTGCTGCTCCCTGCGCCCGTACAGCCCGCGCCCAGCCACCAATCACCACATGCCCCCGCGCCGAGTGCTGCTGATTTGTGCCCGATAGAAGACACCACTTGCCGTTGTCTTGATCTACCTACTTGAGCGCTTGACTCTGACAGATGTGAGCCAAACCGTTGTTGCCCACACACCACTGGTTGTTGCACCACCGTGCCCCTACACCGCGCCGCACCATCGTGCTCGGATCTTTGCGCCGTGTCTCCACCGCATCCCTCCGCCCGAGCACCAGCACCACGGTTGCATGCCTCTCGCCGCGCGTCTAATGTCTCCTCACCGGAGCTCCGATTGATCGCACCCACATCCCCGCCCGACACTGCGGCGCACCATCCGTGATCTCGCTGCTGTCACCGATTCACCCTTGCTGGAGCCCTTCACCGGACTGACGGCCGGCTTCCCCTTGGAGACCAACCACACGAGCAAGCCCACTTATGGGAAAAAGAAAAAATAAAAAATAAAAATAGAAAAAGAGGATTAGGTAGTCTTTTTATTTATTTATTTATTTTTGTTTGTTTTTTATTTTCTTCTATAGCTTGTTTTTTAGTAAAGTTGTTCCTAAATATATGATTGATATTCCAACATGAAAGTGCCCCTCAAATTGGGGGTTGTCGCACGATTTTCGCGCCCGAAATCCGACTCGTGATCCCTTACAAAAATTGACAATCAAATCTCAAGCCCGAGATTCGATTCGCGATTTAATTTTAAAATTGGTCAACCCGATCTCATGCGCGAGATATGGTTCGCCAATTTTTGGATATCAATCTTATCTTGTTTGATTTGCTGTTGTCAAGTTGGTTGAGTCAATCTTATTTTTGTAAAAAAAAAATCCAAAAAATATTTGAGTTAGGATTAGATTTGCTTTAGAATATTTCCTACGTTAGGGTTAAAATTGCAATCTTATTTCGAATTTTAAATAAGAAAATCCAAAAAATGTTGAATTAGGATTAGTTTTTTATCTTTTATATTTAGAATAAGAACTTTATTTTGAATCATGAGAAAGAAAACCAAAAAAGAAAGCACATTCATTTAGGATGTTAGTTTTATCATTATTTGAATTGCATATGAAATTTTAATTTCGAAATTAATATAAAAACACAAAAAAAAGGTCATTATGCAATAGGGCATCTTTTTGTACGTCATTGCATATTAGGATAAATTAGTTTCAATTCCTAGGATAAATTGCATTCTTTTTTAAGAAAAAAATAAAAATGTCATTTGCATGTCATAATTATGTACGTCATTGCATTGCATCAACGTCATTAGAATTAAGTCATTTAGATTGCATATTTAATTATTGCATGTTCATCAAGAAATAAAAAAAAAATTTATTCATTCATATAGCTTAGGACATGTTGCCATGCCATATTAGATTAGTAGCATGCATTACATGATTCTCATTAAATAAGTGAAAAAAAAATTGTGTGTTAATTAGAAATCTTATCTAGAACTGTCGATGTGAATTCTGATCTAATACTGCATATGCTTTCGTTGCCATGAGGTAAGTCCTGCAATTTAATCATCATTTTCTTGGGTGTTAAATTGGTGATTTGCGCATCCGCATGATAACCTCACATGTTAGGAAATTAAAATCAATTCAAGTTGCTTGCCAAATATTTTTCAAAATAAAGAGAAAGGTACCGAAAGTGCGTTAGAGAAATCTAGCATAACCAAATCCTCGAACTCATAAATCTCTGGTCCGTAGGAGTAAAGTAAATCTCCCCTTACTTTACTTGGGTTTCTAATCGACCCACCAAAAATAGATTAGTGGCGACTCCTAGTTAAAAATCAATTAAATGTTAAGAACTTGAACCTAAGTCGCGAGTTAGTATGGGCTTGGGAGAGCCCAAGCTAAGTCTAGGCTTAGCAATCCATTAGCCAAACCTTAGGTGGTTCACACCCTCGAAAATTTGGTCGCGACAAGCATGAAATTCCGGTCGTTGATTATCCCAGCCTAATTTTCAAAAATAATTAATTTATTAATTTATTAAGAAAAATATTAAATGAATGTAATAAATCCAATTTAGGCCCGTAATTCCTAATTGAAAGCCGAGACGAACCCAAAAAATTTCCAAGGTTCGTTCAATAAATACTAGAACCTATTTCCTTGCTAACTACACTAAGCATTTGCCTAACATGCATCAATAAGTCTCTAATTTAGTTACTCTAATCTAATATATCTACCTAATTGCACTTAATTAAATCTAATCAACCCCTAAGCATCATTAACCGACTAATAAGGGATTAGTAAGTAAAACTCACTTGATTAAATGCGAAGTCCGGATCACTGCGACAACAGCGCGAGGGCAGCTGAAATCCAAATTTTCGGCGGTGTCGGCGGACACTTTGGCCGGGCCCAAAAGTCTTGCAAGCCACAGCAAATGCTGGGCTTGGCTTCGGGCTTGGGCTGCTTCGCGGGCCTCAAGATTGGGCTGATCTCACTTGGGCTTCGAATTGCTGAGCTGGGCTTCAAGTGGGCTGACTTTAGCTAAATTCTTAGGCCGAAGTTGGGCTGAATTTCACTGATTTGTGGGTTGCTAAATCGAGCTTTGCTGGGCCCAAAACTTGGATTCTCGAGTGGGCTGATGGGCTTCAACTTGCGGCGGCAATCACGATGATGCTAGGCTCATGAACGGTGTTGCTTCACTTGGATTTCGTTGGCCATGCTGGGGGCTGGATGCTAGGCCGAAGACACCGCCCTTGTAAGGGACGTTAATGCAGCAAGGAAATGTGGAGACGTTGGGGCTGGCTTGCTTCACTACCTACGTGCGAATCAGTGGAGGTGGTGGAGAAACGGACGAAGGAGAGAAGACACGAAGACCTGGGCTTGATCGGTGGAGATTTGTGGTCAACAAAGGCTTCACTCGGTAGGGAAATTGACCGAGACATGGGCGACGTGGCTTCGGCCCGTAAGCGGGAGGCGAGAGGAGCAAGGTCCGTCGGCTGGCGTGAGTGGAGGAAGAGTTTGTGGGTTTACGGTGGGATGGGGATGCTAGCGTGACAAAGATACACGGAGACAGAGAGAGAATTTGAGGGAGATCGAACTTCGTCGAATGAAAAAATATGAAAAGCAGAATTGGCCGAGAAGGAAAGCAGTGAAGGAGATGATAATGGAGAATGTGTGATCGAACTTCGTCCATTAATTGTTGGTCCCCCTTAAAACCCTCATGAATATCCTAATGTCCCCACTTACTTTCTAATAAGTAAATTCCACCATTAAACCAACTTTGAAGCCAAAATTCCAGCCCTCTTTCTAGGGTCCGAATTTCACTTTCTTGGCCTCAATTTCTTCACAAATTCTCCAAATCAAAGTCCAATTTCGATGAAGAAAAATCTCATACAATTTTTTGCAAGTCCCCAACACTCAAAGGCTTGGCTTGGAAGTCCAGATTTCCTTCAATTGAGCCCCTCCAAATTTCTGATATTTTTCCACAATGTCCGAATTAATTTTCCATTAAAAAAACTCGAAATCTCCGAAAAATTTTCGGAGGATGAGTTGACATTTCTAAAATAGATCACAACACAACAAAACTTTCAATTTCTGAAACCGGGTTCAAATTCATGGTAAAATTCAATCCGGCACGCTTTTAGCATGACTTAGTCTACCGTATAACTTTTAGGAATTTTTGGTGCAATTGACCCGTAATCGATTTATCTCGAATCACAAAGTACATCTTTGACACATTGGCGACCCTAGGTTGTCGTGAAACTCTTGAGGTTTCAAATACGGGCATCGGGTTCCAAAACGATAGAAAAATTGGTCTAGTGCCGATCTACGAGTATTTTGCAATCAATTGAAATCACCCACCTCTAATCACGTATCTCAATCGAATCTACTATCTCCAGTCTCTGATCGATTTTGACAGTGCCGTTATGACCCTTGCAAACCAACACGGTCAAGCAGTCGATTCCTGGTCGAATTCTCAAGTCTATTGCATTTAGATTCCTTAATTGTTTCCTAGATAGTTTAGTTATCTTATGAGTAATCAGCTCTGAGAATAGCACTATCAGCGCATCGATGAAAGGCCTGATTTATTTAATTGAAAATAGTATTGGAAATTCAGGATGTCACAAAGGCAGAGAGGGGTTGCGAGCTCAAACGACCTCCCCCATGAGACGTCGAAGGAGGCCGGCGACAAGTGAACCCACAGAGAGAAGGAGATCAAAGGGGGTCCGGAGATCCGAATCCAAGGGCAAGGCCAGATCTAGCTGTCCCAGGCCAAACCTGGGGGTCGACCACCCACGCCGAAGCTCCAAGGCTGCTCGATGCAAGCCAAAGCCCTTGCCACCATGCCGACGTCATCCTTCGACGCTGTCCAACGCAAGCCAAGACCTCTACCAAGTCATGCTGCGATCGATTCACCAACACTATGCCAAATCTAGAAGCTAAGGGGCCGCCATCGCTACCCCGTCGTCATCACCCACACCTACAGCCCCCGTCACCGGGACCGTTCGCCGCCTCGTCGTGCCATTGTTGCAAACAGGTAATAGTAGGCGTTGGCCGCCACCACCAGTTGCGCCCTATCCATCGTTCCCTATTGCATCTCAACCCTAGCCGCCGCCACCACCGTTTCTGCTCGCCTTCGCTGCCTAATCGCGACCACTGTTCCTTTTAATCACCTCTCTCCCAACACCTCCGCCGCCACCGTGCTGTCACCGCCGCGTCATCTACCATCGTTGAGTCGCCATCCGATGGCGTCCCGACCATCCCCCTTCGGCACCACGAAGGAGCAGGGGAGAGAGGAGGCACGAACGAGGTCAAAAGAGTCGGGCTGGGTACAATTAACCGAGTAGGGTTTAGGTGAGCTAAGCCGAGTCAAGCCCGATCAATCTTGGTTTCGGGTAGGGCTTCGCGATGGGCCTTCGCTTTCGAGCCTTGGTTGGGGCCATTTCTTTTCAAAATCCGCCAGGCTCCAATTATTTGAAAAAGAAACCAAAGCGGGCTCGTGCTTCAGGCCCAACCCAATTGAGGCTCCATCGACCCGGGTCGATCGATCTAGTCGGTCTAGACCCGGTCGCCGATTCTTACGACTTAGGTCGACCTAACCCGGGATCCGACTGGGTCATTTTTAATATATTATTATAAAAAATAATATTTTAAATTTTACAAAAATTAAAAAATAATAATAATTTATCCAAAAACAAAATTAAAAAAATGTCCCATATTTTCCTGGAAAGTCCAAAAAAATTCATGTTTTCCCAAAAAGTCAGAAAAAGTCAGAAAATGGCCATTATTTCCAAAAAAAAAAAAAAAAAAAAGAGATCAAACATCGAAAAATACTTTTTAATAGAAGAGGACCCAAAAAATGTGTTTTTATCACAAATGCATGGAAAACCTCTTAAAAATCCAAAAATTTTTAGGGTTTAAATAAGATTAGGTATCGAAAGGGCATTAGTGATTAAGCGGGTGTAACCCGATCCCAATTTCTCTGGTTATGCGGGGAGCGAATATTACTCCCGATATTTTGCTTAGGTTTCTAATTGACTTACCCAAAATCAATTAGTGGTAACTCCTTTTTAAAATTAACTTATAGATTAAAATATCAAACCATTAAGTTGTGAATTGGTGGGCTTGAGAGAGCCCAGGCTAAGCCTAATAGACCTAGTCAAATCATTAGCCTCCGCAGATGCCCCTCCCTAATAGGGGCGCCGAGAAAAGAGGTCGCAACAGCTTGGCGACTCAGCTGGGGACAATTTGAGGACTTAGGCCGTTTTATCTTGTTTAAGCACTTTACTGACTTGTTTTTTTATTTTTTTTCTAAATGTCAGTAGCTTAGAAGTCTATTTTTATTTTGGTTAAAATAGAATGCTTTGTGATTACAAACTACTACCCATGTTTTAATGTTTTAGCACTACACATGGCACACACAACCCGGCCGCCGAACCTAGGCCGCCATAAGATATTTAGGATGGTGTTAAGAAAAATACGGCTTTGAATGCGAGATTGTGATGTAGAGGTTGCCTTTCTTTTTGCCGAATTTCTTTAAGTAGAGTCGAGGTTGAGAGGGTATGATGCCAACGCAAGATTGCAATGAGCAGACACCCCTTAATTTCTCTAAACCTTCTTAGTTATAAATCAAAACGCACATATCATGTGCATGTCTATGTTGATTGTCATCAATTTTCTCACGTGAAGTAAGTTTTTTCTGTGTACTTTGCGATTTACTTACCTTCATGCATATATTGAGCAGTCCATGATTAGTCTAGGATTCCATACCACAATCGATTAAATTTGGAAGTAATTAACATGAAGTTTAAAAAAAAAAAACTTTTGCAAAAGAAATTACTTTCACTTGGTGTTTTTATTCTCAAGCATGTTACAAAGTTCTTTTCCGTAAGAATTTCCGTTTGCTTCAAAAAGGGATAGAAGTCTTTTTCAAAATGTGTTGCAATTCATGCTTTCTTCGCCTTTCAAATTGAATATGTTTTTAGTCCATGCTAACATGTCACATGCCCTTTTTCAATCCATGCTTAGTGTCATGCCTCGATCATCGGGTGCGCACCCATCCCGACTTGGTTGACTAAATAGCAATGTCCCAGGATGTATCGCCAACCCATTCATTTTAATACTCATGCGAAAGCATATAAATAATCCCCAGACAATAAAACAATGGGATAGGAAAGTAGGGCCATAAAGTTTTCGAACCCGAAACCACACTTATATATACATATCAAACCATAATGTATATATATCAATACAAACCATATAAGTAAGGTCCTACAAAAACCAGTTCATACAACAGGGTCTGCAAACAAAGGTGGGGGTTTCCAGTCCACTACGGGTCATCTTTCTCCACGATTTCTCCTTCTTCCACACTCCAGCTGGAGCCTACCGCTGAGTACAATAGAGAACCTAGATCATCAAGCTTAGGGTCCTTCATCTCCACCACCAAACATCCTTAGGATCTACCGTACCTTTCCTGAACGCAACCTCCAATGCATATAGAGGTACCTCAAATTCTGGCATGGGACCCTCTCTTCGTCCATCACTAAAATGGCGATACCATACCCTACATCGATGGGGCACATTTTTGGGTAAACCCACATCAACCCAGATTATGGATTTCACCAGCACGTACTCTAACTCATCAGGGTGCCCCATGAATCGAAATATGGTAACTCTGTTTCGTGAACTTCTTAGGTTGCCCAAAATATTCAGGAGGGTTTGGAGGGGCTACCATCTAGGCACCTGAATTGTTATCCCACAATGGGGTGAGACAATGTCTCAGCGAGTTCTACCCCCTAAGACCCGATTAGGAAGAAAATACGCCCTAAGGGCTGCCTAAGCACAAACACAGGTCGGAGGACTTACCTTGGCCTCAATTTCCTTCCTACAAGTCAATACAATTCACAATTCGTCGAATCACATTAACAAAACAATTCACCACATCGAATCGAATCATCTATCAATCGACATAGTCGATTCCATGTCATCGAGACCATTCCCCGGTCATTTCAATCAATACTATATATAAGTTCGATCATAATCTAGGACTGCTCATTCTAAGCTAATATATAGATAGTATAACTCACCAGAAGCTGCCACAATTATCAATATAGTACACTATTCACGCTCACCATAAGCTGCCTCAATTATCAGTATAGTATACTGTTTATGCTCGCCAGACACTGCCTCAATTATTAGTATAGTATACTGTTTATGCTCGCCAGAAGCTGCCTCAAATACTAATATATTATACTGTTCATACTCGCCAGAAGCTGCCTCAATTATCAGTATAGTATATTGTTTATGTTCACCAGAAGCTGCCTCAATTATAGATTCTGATCATCTGATCAAATCATCATTTTTATCATTCCACATAAAAATACTCATGTGTGGGTACACGGCCCACCTTAGCCAAAATATAATATTTTCACTCTTCAAAATCCCACTAATTTCACCGATTCATAAACTCATTTTTGGCGTTCTAAACCGATGCCCGGTGATTTTCCAATTAATTACTGAAATTAATTATTTTTGGAATAATTTCCCCAAAATCCCAAATCAGCACAAATTACAACTCAATTAAATAAATAGATCATATCACTACAATCAGCATAAAGTTCCGATCATCGGCTATCTTGGTCTAATTTTTGGAAAATAAATAAATAATTAAATAATTATGGAAAATAATTATTAAATGCAGAAAATGCATACTTAGGCCCGTAAAGCCTAATTATATGCCGGAACAAGCCCAAAATTTTTTTGAGACTCGTTAAATAAATACTAGAGCCTATTTACTTGCTAATTACACTAAACTAACCACCTAACATGCATCGATAATTAACTAAATCGCTAATCTAATCTAACTATCCACCTAATCTAGCTTAGTCTAAAATAAACAACCCTTAAGCTTCATTAACATACTAAGCGAGGATTAGTGAGTTAAACTCACTTGTTTAACGAACCGCTCAGTTCAAAACGAAGGGGACGAGGCGAGGCTCGATCTTCTCCAAAGCGAGCTTGGCAACCCAGGTCCAAAACGGGCCAAAGCAAGCCAAAACCTTGGCTAAAAACCCACTTCTTCAGCTTTTGTTTAGGGCTGAAAGATGGCTGATCCGGGGCCGGCTTGGGTCAGAAACGGGCGGAGGAGCTACAATGGGGTCGGGCGGCCAAAGGCAAGGCCTCACGGCAGTTGGAGGCGGCTGAACAGCGACCTGTGTTGGCCGAAGGGCCTCCTGGACACCCGGACAAGCTGAGACAATGTGGCTGGACGATGCAGGGGCAAAGGGGCACGCGTAGTAGCGGTAGCGCGCGAGGACAGTGAACAGCAGTTCGGCGGGCAACTACAGTGGTGAGGGGCTTCAGCTGGTCTTCTTTGCTAGTTGAGGAGTTCGAACAGCACAAATAGAGGGGGAATGGGGCTGTTTGACCGGCCTTGGAGGGGGAAGAGGATGGAGGAGAGAAGAAGGGAACAAAGGGGGCCACCAAGCCTTCGAGTCCATCTTCTTGTCCCCTTGACCTTTGCCCTCCACCAGCTGGGTTCCATGGCTAAAAATCAGCCACCAAGGTGTCTTCTAGAAGACTTGAAAGGGTCGAAAGGTTATGGGTGATGGGAGGCTATGAATTTGCAAGGATTTCCCCTCAATTGGACCTTAATTCCTCTTTGAATCCATCCAATTTGGTTTCTCAAAATTCATTTAACGAACCCTCGATCAAATTGATATTTTTCATCACCAATTGATCCCACTCACATCCCAATTTCGTGATAAAAAACGGTCACTGACATTTTCTGGACAAAAATGACCCTATATCAACTTTTTTCCCAAAAAGTCTCGGTTTGCAGAAAAATCTTCGAAAACTGAGTCGACATTCCTAAAATGACTTGTGACATGACAAAAATTTCAATTTCTGAAATCGAATTCAAATTCGCGGTTAATTTCAATCCTGCATGTTTTTAGCGTGACCTAGGCTACCAGGTAGCTTTCAGAAATTTTTAGTACAAATGACCTGTGGTCAATTTTCTTCAAGCCATAATGAACCCATTCGACACATTGGCGACTCTCGGTTGTCGTGAAAGTCTCTAGGATTCAAATATGGATGAAAGGTATCAAAATGACAGAAAAATCAATCTAGTGCCGACTGACAAGAATTTTCCAATTTAGTGAAGTCACCCACGTTTAGCCATACATTTCAGTTGAACCGACCTAATTCTGATCCCTGATCGATTTTTAACTATACCGTAATGACCTTTAAAGATGAGCACGGTCGAGTAGCCGATTCCTGGTCGAATTCTCAAGTCTATTACATTAAAATTCCTTAATGACTTTCCCTCATAGTCTAGTTATCTCAAGAGTGATAAGCTCTGAGAATAGCCCTATAGGCGCATCAATGAAAGGCTCAATTAATTTAATTGAAAGCAAAACTGAAAATTTGGGATGTCACAACTCTTCTCCTCTTATAAAAATTCCGTCCTTGAAATTTAAACTATTACAATACTTAAGCAAAAAGGTGGGGGTACAAACGTCTCATCGACTCTTCGTCTCCCGGGTTGCTCGTTCATTGCCGTGGTGTTACCAAACCACTTTGACCAACGGAATGGTCTTTGTACGCAGAACTTGCTATTTTCTATCAACAATCTGAACCGAGCTTTCAACATATGACACTCGGTCATCCACATCCAATTCCTCAAAATTAAGCACGTTGATCAGGTCAGGTTCATACTCCTCAACATTAACACGTGAAAGACGTCATGCACTTGCGCTAGTCTCGGCGTCAACGCAAGACAATACGCTAGGGTCCTAATTCTCTCTAGAATTTCAAATGGACCTACATACCTCGGACTCAATTTTCCATTCTTACCAAAGCACGAAGTTCCCCTCATTGGTGACACTTTCAGAAAAACGTGATCACCAACTTGGAATTCCAATGGTCTTCGGTACTTATCTGCGTAACTTTTCTGTCTACTCTGAGTGGTCTTTAGTCTGCCTTTGATAAGTGCAACAGCATCCACTAATTGCTGAACCAACTCTAGACCTGTAATCTTCATTTCCTCAACTTCATCCCAACACACAGGTATTATACATGATCTGCCATACAACGCTTCAAAATGAGCCATCTAAATACTCTGCTAATAACTATTGTTATAGGCAAATTCCACCAGATGAAGCTGTTCTTCCTAATTTCCCTTAAAATCTAGCACAAGCTCGCAGCATGTCCTCGAGGGTTTGAATCGTCCTCTTAGACTAGCCATCTGTCTGAGGGTGATATGCTATACTGAACTGTAGCTTGGTGCCTAAGGCACTCTATAAGCTCTACCAAAAGGCGGCGATAAATCTCGGGTCTCAATCTGAAGTTATTGTCACCGGCACTCCATGCAAACGAACTACCTGACGCACGTAGAACTTTGTGTGTCTATCTAAACCGAGGTCCTTTCATACTGCAATGAAGTAAGCCGACTTTATCAGTCTGTCGACCACTACCTAAATGGAATCATTTCCCCTCTGACTCCTCGTTAGGCCGGTCACGAAATCCATTGTGATATGCTCCCATTTCCATTCTAGGATCTCGAGAGGTTGTAGAAGTCCTCCCGGCTTGCAATACTAAGCTTTAACCTGTTAACATGTCAAACACTTGGCGACATACTTAGCGATATTTGCCTTCATACCCAACCACCAATAGTATTGACGCAAATTCTGGTACATCTTGGTACTCTCCGGATGAATGCTGTAACTACTACGATGAGCTTCTAATATAATATCCTCTCTAAGCTCCACATCGTCAGGTACAATCAATCGTCCTCAAAACCTTAACGTTCCATCCTCAGAAATATGAAAGTCAGCTTTCCTCTTATTTGTGTCCTCTTGAAGAATCTTCTGAACATCTGGGTCAATCGGCTGAAGTAGTTTGATCATGTTCTGTACATCCAGTTCAATTCTGAGGATAGCCATAAGATTTGAAATGTGACTTACCTCAAATTTGAATACCGAATCTCAAGCTCTCTCAATTAAGTTCCACTCTTTAACCAGCAGATGAGTGACTGACCACTTCTAACTCAAAGCGTCAGTGACCTTATTCGCCTTCTTAGGATGATATAGTATATCACAGTCATAGTCCTTCAATACTTCCATCCAGCGGTGCTATCTCATATTCAACTCCTTCTAAGAGAATATGTACTTGAGACTTTGATGGTCCATGAAGATCTGGAATCTTTCTCCACACAAATAGTGTCTCCAAATCTTCAGAGCGAAAATAATTGCCGCAAGTTCTAAGTCATGCGTCGGATAATTTAGTTCATGAGACCTCAACTGACGAGAGGCGTATGCAACAATTTTTCCATGTTGCATCAACACGCAACCCAATCTTCTGAATGACGCATCACTATAGATCTCGTATCCTCCAAGACCAGATGGAATGGTCAACACAAGTGCGGTAGTCAGCTTTTGCTTCAGCTCTTGGAAACTACGCTTGCACTTGTCTGTCCACATAAATTTATCTTCTTTCTTTAGGAGTCTTGTCAAAGGTGACGCCAATGATGAGAAACCCTTCACAAACCTTCGGTAGTAACTTGCCAAACCCAGAAAACTTTTGATTTTTGTCACGGTAGTCAGTCTTGGCCAGTTGATCACTACTTAAATCTCGCTCGGGTCCACGGAGATTCATTCGCCTGAATCACGTGACCTAAGAAAGCAACACGAGTCAACCAAAACTCGCACTTGCTAAACTTGGCGTACAACTGATGAACTCTTAGAGTTTGCAGTACTAATCTCAGATGACTCTCATTCACTTCATCACTTCTCGAGTACATCAAAATATCATCGATGAACACGATCACAAACTGATCTAGATTTTCCTTGAATACTCAGTTCATCATATCCATGAAGGCAGCTAGAGCATTCGTCAACCCAAACGGCATTACAGTGAACTCATAATGACCATATCGAGTACGAAATGCTAACTTTGGAATATCCTCATTCCTAATTCTCAGCTGATGATATCCTGTTCTCAAGTCGATCTTCGAAAATATCGACGCTCCTTGCAACCGATCAAACAAGTCATCAATCCTCGGGAGTGGATATTTGTTCTTGATTGTCACCTAATTGAGTTGTTGATAGTCAATGCACAGATGCAACGAACCATCTTTCTTCTTTACAAATAGAACTGGTGCTCTCCAAGGTGATGCACTGGGACGTATGAATCCCTTATCCAATAACTCCTGCATCCGTACCTTCAATTCCTTCAACTTAGATAACGCCATCCGATAAGGAGCCTTAGAGATTGGCTCTGTCCCGAGTGCTAATTTGATCACGAACTCAATCTCTCTCTCCAATGGTAAACCTGGCAATTCATTTAGGAAAACATCTGGAAATTCTTGTACCATAGCGATATCTTTCATCTTTCGCTCCTCAACTGTCATATCCACGATAGTTACCAGATAACCTTGACAACCCTCGTTTAATAAACGGGTTGCTTCAGGTAACAAGATCAAGATAATCGAGGGTCCTCCTCGATTCTCAAAAAACTCAAAGCTCTCACCCTCTAACGAGTCAAACTGAATCGCCTTGCGATAGCAGTTCATCTTAACTCGTTGCTTAGTGAGCCAGCCCATTGCCAATTATTAAATCAAAGTCATACATAGCTAGGACTAATAAGTCTATTTTGCCTTCTCGCTCAACAATCGCTAACTTGCAACCAAAATAACCCAAACCAGCTATCACCTTATCCTTCAACGGTGTAGATATGCTAATTGTCGACTCCAATAATATAGGACTTAATCCTATCAACCTATCATATTGCTTGGTAATAAAAGAATGAGTTGCTCTTGGGTTGAATAAAGCGTAAGCAGGATGGTCGTTCAACGAAACCATACCTGTGATCACGTCAGGCGCAACCTCTGCTTGACATTGAGTGATGGCATATACCTTTCCTTGAACTGGGGGTCTAAGCTGTCCTGCTTGCGGTGCATTCTGAGGTGCGTACCCTTTAATTTGTCCCCTCTATGGCGGCGGTGGCAACTGCAGTTGTCCTCTTGGTTGCCCAAGAGAATCTCTGGCTATGTGACCCTGTTGACCACACTCATAACAAGTGCCCGTCCTACAAGGGCATGGGGTTATATCATGTCGCCTTCAGCAGAAGCAACACAGGCCACTCTGACTTGGCCCAAACTTGCCAATTCCACCCTTCCTATTGGGCGGAACATGGAATTTTTCCTCCAGTCATGGACTTCTTCCCAAACCGGATTCCATCTCAATTAGAACTAAACCTTGAACCAAATGCAGCAGTCTGTTCACCCAGATCCCTCTATATCAGCTGGGCCCGACTATAAACCTCGTTGTAGTTCTTTAGGTCAAAAGGCACCAGTGGACTCCTTAACACTGGTTGGAGGCCGTTCCTGAACCTCCAGGCTTTGTCTTTAGGCTCTTCCACTAGTCTCAATGCATACTGAGACAGCTCAGCAAACCTCGCTTCATATTCGTCCACAGTCATCATTGCTTGACGGAGGCGTTGAAATTCCTCCATCTTCCGCTCTCGGGCGCTTTCGGAATAGTACTTGCCATTGAAAGCTCTGAGGAAAGCGTTCCACATCTGGACTACGCCTTCTGGAAAAATTGTGCTTTTGGTGGCTCTCCACCAGGTGTTAGCGTTACCCTGTAGCTGGTATACTGCCAAGACAACCTTTTCTCCTTCAGTGCACATTAAAAGCTCAAAGGTTTTCTCTAGATCTTGGACCCAGAGTGATGCAGCTTCAGGATCTCATGCACCATTGAACCTTGATGGGTTTAACTTCAGGAATTGCTCGACAAGCTTATGGATCGGTCTCTCTCTTAGCACTACCACATTCTCTGTTGGAACTTTAGCAGGAGTGGCAACAGGTGTGGCCTCAGCAGTGGCGACAACAGCAGCGGCGACAGCAACAGTGGCTTGATTCTGGGCCTACTGTCCTATCACATCTCTCATGGCCTCGAGCACCTACATGATCCCTTCAATTCTGGGATCAATAGGAGCTGCTACCCCAGCACCAACATGGGGTGGTACCGACCCTCGTTGGCGTCCTACCCCGAGTTACAGCCCTAACGGTTCTCTTACTAAGAGTCCTTTGCTCCTGATCGCTCATCTTGCAGGCTTTCTACAAAGACCTGCTTTCTAATTCACACCAAATTAGAATTCGAGCAATTAACATCAACAACCAATTCTATCAAGCAATTATCACAAACATGCACCAGCATGAATTTAAAGGCCATTCCTACTACTATCCTATAAATCATCGCACCTTATCACTCCAATCCTAAACCACACTCTAATACCATTAAACAGGGATATCACCCCCCGATCCTCAGGTGCATGCCCATCCCGGCCAGGTCAATTAAATAGCGACGTCCCAAGACGTATCACTGACCTATTCATTTTAATATACACATGGAAGCATATAAATAATCCCCAGACAATAAAATAATGGGATAGAAAAGTAAGGCCATAAAATTTTCGAACCTGAAACCACACTTATATATACATATCAAACCATAATGTATATATATCAATACAAACCATATAAGTCAGGTCCTATAAAAACCAGTTCATACAACGTCTGCAAACAGGGGTGGGGGTTTCTAATCCACTACGGGTCATCTTCCTCCACGATTTCTCCTTCTTCCACACTTCAGCTAGAGCCTACCGCTAAGTATGCTGGAGAATCTGGATCATCAAGCTTAGGGACCTTCGCGTCTACCATTGAACCATCCTCAGGATCTGTTGTACCTTTCCTAAACGCAACCTCCAACACATACAGAGGTACCTCTTTTCGTCCATCACTAAAATGGCAATACCATGCCCTGTATTAATGGGGCACCTTTTTGTGTAAACTCGCATCAACCCAGATTATGGATTTCACCAGCACGTACTCCAACCCATCAGGGTGCCTATGTATCGGAATATGGTAACTCTGTTCTGTGAGTCTCTTAGGTTGTCCAAAATGTTCGGGAGAGTTTGGAGGGCTGCCATCTAAGGACCTAAAATGTTATCCCATAACGAGGTGAGACGATGTCTCAGTAAGTTCTACCCCCTATGACCTGATTAGGAAGAAAATATGCCCTAAGGGCTGCCTAAGCACAACCATAGGTCGGAGGACTTACCTTGGCCTCAGTTTCCTTCCTTCAAGTCAATACAATTCACAATTCATCGAATCACATCAACAAAATAATTCATCACATCGGATCGAATCATCGATCAATCGACATAGTTGATTCCATGTCATCGAGACCATTCCCCGATCATCTCAATCAATACTATCTATAAGTTCGATCATAATCCAGGACTACTCATTCTAAGCTGATATATAAATAGTATAGCTCACCAGAAGCAGCCACAATATTATCAATATAGTATACTATTCATGCTCACCAGAAGCTACCTCAATTATTAGTATAGTATATTGTTTATGCTCGCCAGAAGCTGCCTTGATTATCAGTATAGTATATTGTTTATGCTCGCCAGAAGCTGCCTCAATTATCAGTATAGTATATTGTTTATGCTCGCTAGAAGTTGCCTCAAATACCAATATAATATACTATTCATGCTTGCCAGAAGCTGCCTCAATTATCATTATAGTATACTATTTATACTCGCCAGAAGCTATCTCAATTATAGATTCTAATCGTCTAACCAAATCATCATTTTTATCATTCCCGATAAAAATACTCGTGTGTGGATATACGGTCGGCCTTAGCCAAAATATAATATTTTCACTCTTCAAAATCCCACTAATTTCACCGATTCATAAATTCTTTTTTGGCGTTGTAAACCGACACCCGTGATTTTCCAATTAATTACTAAAATTAATTATTTTTGGAATAATTTCCCCAAAATCCCAAATCACACCAAATCAACACAAATTACAACTCAATTAAATAAACAGATCATACCACTACAATCAGCATAAAATTCCGGTCACCAGCTATCCTGGTCTAATTTTCGGAAATTAAATAATTACGGAAAATAATTATTAAATGCAGAAAATGCATACTTAGGCCCATAAAGCCCAATTATATGCCGGAACAGGCCTAGAAAAATTCCGAGACTTGTTAAATACATACTAGAGCCTATTTACTCACTAATTGCACTAAACTAACCACCTAACATGCATCTGTAATTAACTAAATCGCTAATCTAATCCAACTATCCACCTAATCTAGCTTAGTCTAAACTAAACAACCCTTAAGCATCATTAACCTACTAAGCAGGGATTAGTGAGTTAAACTCACTTGTTTAATGAACCGCTCGATTCGAAACGATGGGGACGAGGCGAGGCTTGATCTTCTCCAAAGCGGGCTTGGCAACCAAGGTCCGGAACGGGCCAAAGCGGGCCAAAACCTTGGCTGAAAACCCACTTCTTCAGCTTTTGTTTGGGGCTAAAAGATGGCTGATCCGGGGCCAACTTGGGTTGAAAATAGGCGGAGGAGCTGCAGCCGGTTCGGGCGGCCAATGGCGGGGCCTCACGCCGGTCGGAGGTGGCTAAACGGCGGCCTGTGTTCGCCGAAGGGCTTCCTGGACGCACGGACAAGCTGAGACGGTGTGGCTAGATGGTGCAAGGGTTGAGGGGCACGCGCGGCAGCGGCGGCGTGCGAGGACGGCGAATAGCGGTCTAGCAAGCAACTACGGCAGTGAGGGGCTTCGGCTGGTCTTCTATGCTGGCTAAGGAGTTCGAACAGCACAAATAGAGGGCGAATGGGGCTGTTTGACCGGCCTTAGGGGGTGGGGGAAGAGGATGGAGGAGAGAAGGAGGGAACAAGGGGGGTCACCAAGCCTTCAAGTCCATCTTCTTGTCCCCTTGACCCTTGCCCTCCACCAACTGGGTTCCATGGCTGAAAATCAACCACCAAGGTCTCTTCTAGAAGACTTGAAAGGGTCCAAATGTTGTGGGTGATGGGGGGTTACGAATTTGCAAGGATTTCCCTTCAATTGGACCTTAATCCTCCTTGAATCCATCCAATTTAGCTTCTCAAAATTCAATTATCGAACCTCGATCAAATTGGTATTTTTCCTCACCAATTGATCCCACTTGGATCCCAATTTTGCGATAAAAACGATCTCTAACATTTTCTCGGACAAAAACGACCCTACCTCGACTTTTTCCCAAAAAATCTCGATTTGTAGAAAAATCTTTGGAGACTGAGTCGACATTCCTAAAATGACTCGTGACGTGAAAAAACTCAAAAATCGGATTCAAATTATCAGTTAATTTCAATCCGGCGCATTTTTATCATGACCTAGGCTACCGAGTAGTTTTCATAAATTTTTAGTACAAATGACCCGTGGTCGATTTTCTTCGAGCCACAATGAACTCATTCGACACATTAGCGACTCTCACTTATCGTAAAAATCTCCAGGATTCAAATACGGACATAGGGTATCAAAATGACTAAAAAATCAATCTAGTACCGATCGACGAGAATTTTTCAATTTAATGGAGTCACCCACGTTTAGCCACACATCTCATTCGAACCGACCTAATTCTGATCCTTGATCGATTTTTAACTGTACTGTAATGACCTTTAAAGATGAGCACAGTCGAATAGCCGATTCCTAGTTGAATTCTCAAGTCTATTGCATTAAAATTCCTTAATGGCTTTCCCTCATAGTCTAGTTATCTTAAGAGTGATCAGCTCTGAGAACAACCCTATAGGCATGTCGATGAAAGGCCCAATTAATTTAATTGAAAGCAAAACTGAAAATTTGGGATGTCACAAATTCTCTACCTTTTTTCATGAATAAACAAAAAGTTACATGCTTGAATACCCAAAACACGAAATTCCCAACTTCTTCAAACTTCTGGTGGTACCTTGTCCTATAACATCATGATTTCAGATGTATCAACACGGAAAAGAATAATTACTTATGCAGAAAATAGTACCATGAAAAAGGAAGGCCTAAATGGTACATGTACACCATATAACATAATTCTAAACATGAGCATCCGTATATATCTATGCCAAAGATCACAAATTGTTAAACAGGAAGGAAAAAAAAGGTAGAATCACTCAAGAACAAGACACTGTGCATATAATGCATAGAAGAGGACAGCCTAAATCAGCAACTGTCAGGAGACTATGGTTTTATCTTAGATACTAATAATTTTGCAGTAGGACATGCGAAATACCAGATACAGACTTTACTCACATGAAACATTCTTTTACATATAAAGTTGTGCTCATCAATTAAATCTGACAAAGCCACGGAGATAACTATAACCTCAGGGTATAACAGGACAGATACTTCACACCTATCACGAGGTGGCAAACTTCAACATATAAATTCACGAATCTACTGCAGTTTGTGGCTTTGAACATCATCATGCATCACTCAAAGGCACATAATATTCAACGAGGGCACTACCACAGAAATCTGGCCAGATCCCAAATTAGGACACTTATCTTGGCACAATAGGAAACTAGAAAGAGTTTCTTAATGGACAGCCAAGACATCCCCCAACTGCACCCCACCAAAGTATTCCCATCAAACACGCATTCATTTGTGCATGTGTTGGTACTTGATCACGATGCATATCACCCCATAGACCATCATCAGCCTTATTTCTTGCCCTTATGCTGAAATGACATTTTCCATCTAGCTTTTACATTGCAGGTGACATTTTCACGCATCCTTCTGTTACATTATAAAATAGACCCAGATATATCAACATCAGGTACGTTCCTCTCTCCCTTCTCACCACAACCACATGTAAAGCTCACTACAACTTGCACTTCGGAGACACTCTGTTATATTGCTTCATCTTCTTTGCTACTTCTTAGACAAGTATTTAGTTTCATGAGTCTCTCCAAATAGGGCTTGATTGCTAGATTATCATATTGGGAAATTCTAGTCCATTTTGTAAGATAAACTGAAGGAGGAAAGTTTTGGAAAAAGCACCTGAGTACCGTTTATGCACTCAAATATGCACTGCAAAGTCGATGGAAAACTATTCGCTACAGTAATTGACCGACAAAAGACAGACACCAATTTGGCTTTGAAGGCTGAATTGGCAGGAGCGATTTTAGAATCTGGTGCAATACTACCAGCTCCAGTAGAACCTGTGCAACATGCGAATAATACAACATTAAGAGGACATGAGGCATAATGGAAAAACGAAAATGACTGATGTTTACCTCTTAATAGCGCCATCAAATTTGACATGATCTCCTTTGAGTGTTATAGAAATAGTGAGACCACCTCATCCTTTTCTAACATTTAAATATTCTTAAAAGTCCCTCTCACGCCTAAATTGGGATTAGATTTAAAGACCATAGTGCAGAGATTGACCAAGAACTCAAATGCAAATAAGCGGCTACAGAGAATTAACAGAGGACTTCTCACTCTCGTTTCTTTAAGGCATTGTGAGTATACTGCCAACTTATAAAAAACTTAAGCAATTGGATGAAAGTGCAATCGTGGTATATAAATGCTATTACAGTGTAAATTATGGTTAAATGTTTGTGCCGAATCCTAAGGAAAAAAATGATTTCTTCTTGTTTCTTATTTTTTTCTTATATTACTTAAAGAGAACATTACATATAAATAGGACCTTGGACAGCTAGAAGAAAGAAAGAAAACAGGGGCGGAAACAGGAACAAATTTCCTACTTCCCAATTCTAGTGATCTACTTCCTAATTATGAGGATTCAGAAATAAAAGGAAATAAAATACACGGAAACAAAATAATCCCTATCCCGAGATTTTCTTCTAATTCTTGGACGGTTGGGAGTATTCAGCTTACCGAGAAACCACTTTCCAATTTGGAGAGTTGTTTGATCGTGAAAACTCTCTCTTTTTGTATAGGTGCGGTGCCCCCCGGTTACCGTTCTCATAAACTTTTCTAATTATTCTTCAACAAAAGAGTAATGATAAGGGCCATGCAAATTTCACTTGAATAATGAATTACTTAAAAAAAAAAGGTTCCAGCATCATTGTATTTTTAATGACTGCACAAATTCATTGGCCGCAAAAGTTTCATACCTTCCTCACAAACTTCTATAATTTTTCTTTAGAAAAAAAAGTGCCAAAAAAGAAGGATAATGTCCATTTCCCTTGAATAATAAAGTACTCCGAAATTTCTTCTAGAAATTGAAAATACCAGCATCATTTAATGTCCATGACAGCACAATCTGATTGGCCGCAAAAGTTTTATGGACTGTCTCAAATGGATCTTCAAATGAAAATCTTATTTTTTTTTCCTGGTTATAGTTTCAGAAAAGCTTATATTTCTCATATAGTGTCGCTGTTACAACAGCACCATCTAAATGGTTTTTTTCCTGAATGACAGTCTTAATTCCAGCCACTTTCCAGAAAAGGAAAAGTCTCCGGAAGTTGCTGAAAAAAATATTTAGTACAATAAAAGATTCATGTTAGTAAACTGAAACTGATCCTGCCACTAAGAACATGAAAACGAAAATTTGGCATGTTATAACTACAGCTTTGAAATATTAGCCACCTCTTTATAACTTTCTTTGAAGTGGCAGGCAGTACATTCAGTGATCGTATGATTTGGATCCTTCATAGTTCGGCAAGCTTGAAAAGAGGATTCTATCAACAACTTTGTGAGGGAAAAAGAAGAATCATAGCCCCATGAACCTCGAAATGCTACAAGAAAAATAACTCAAAGCTGGAGAAACTTTTTCCTTCAGAGAAACGATGAGAGAATCTCACTCTTTGATGGAGAAACTGACTTTACAATGGAATATAATAGACTGCTGGGCTAGCAGATATAATCTTCAATGAAAGATGGCACATACTATCATCATTTTATTTTCCCCATATCACGTCACATGCGCTATAGACATGAGATGCACCATAGAAACAAGGTAAAGCCATCAATATCCATGAAGGCAACAAAAGATCATTATTTAGAGTGATTATTCTCCCCCGTCTTCCTCTTTTATAAAACTTCTCCAAACAGACATGTAAGAGAATGGATTCATCTATGCCAAACAAAAAATCTACAGGATTAATTTTCAGTAAAAGACTCATTTCCATGGTCAATACCTTTGAATAGTAGAAATAGTATCTTTATAAGCGATAGATCATCAAAATTTGCGTCAGAAACCTTCTTTAAAAGCTCATGCCCTCTCATTGCAACAGCCTCTTGACTAGTACAAATCCAACATCAAGCAACAATGAGATTCTAAACTTGTGCATCCATCCATAGGACAGGCAAGGGAGCAAATATCATACTACAATGCCAAGATACCTGTCAGCAGAAGCAGCGAGATAGAGGGGATAAACAACTCCAGAGGTGAGCTCCATAGCTTCCACTACATTCAAAAAGCCCAATTGCGTAACATAACAAAAGCATTAATACTGTGAAAAATCTCAAATTAGTACACTTATAATAAATTTACCCTAAACTAATTTTTTGACGAAAAAAAACTCAAATGAGTACATTTATGACAAATTTACTCTCCATTAGTTTTGGTTAAATTAGACTAATACCACAAAAAATTAAAAGCTCATACACCAATGACAAACAGAGGGGAAAACTGTCATGCCCCAACCCTCGAGCGCGTGCCCATCCCTCAGTGGTCGATAAATATGCGACATCCCAAGAGGCGTCGCCGACCCATTAATTTTTAATACACATGCGGAAGCGAAACAAATCCCCTGACAACCATAAGCTTGAGATAGGAAAGCAAGAAACCATTTACATCCAGAACAAGCCTTTTATAAACACACAAGGTTTATATACAATACTAGACTGTCTACAAAAATCGGCTTAACAAAAAGGGAACTGTCCTATGACCAACTAGTCAGACACATTCGCCGATCCTTCGGTCTCCTCCTCCCCAGACTCTAGGGCTTTGGGTCCTCCACGACCACCATCTAAGGACCTGAAAATGGTTATACAATAACCAGTGAAACGATATCTCAGCAAGTTCACCCCCCTAAACTCCGACTAGGAAGGAAATACGCCCCAAGGGCTACCTAAGCACAAGCATGAGTCAAAGGACTTACCTTTTTTCTTAGATCCTTCCTGCATGTCAGTATAATCAAATACTCGCCCAAATAATTTAATTCAATTCAATTCAACCATCAATCAGTCGACTCACTCGACTCCATACCACCGATACCATCCATGAACTCTATCGATTCGAACACTGCTCACATAAGCTGAAATAGATGGTCGAGCTCACCGAAGCTGATGGATATATTCATATACCATTACTCACCAAAGCTAATGTCTATATTGCTCACCGAAGCTACTATATCAATTATTGCTCACCGAAGCTGCTAGATAATCTTTGCTCACTGAAGCTAATATCTATAGTGCTCAACGAAGCTGCTAGAGTACTATTGCTCACCTAATTTGATCAATGCTCACCTAAGCTGGTTTATGATAAATTACTCTTGGCTAAGGATCTTGTGCTTTACACCTCAATTCCTCAATTAAATTTCCAACTTGGCCTAATTTCATTGTGTTAAAATATACCCGATAAAAATAATCGTGTGTGGGTACACGGTCGGCCTGAGCCAAAAATATAATATCTTTATTTTAGAAAATCTCACTATTTATACAAAGGTCTCGAAAACATTTTTGGCATTATAAACCGACACCCCAGTAATTTCTAATTAATTACAGAAATTATACAATTTTGGGATAATTACCTAAAATTACAACTTTAATTCAAATTACACAATATAGCACTAAATTAAATAAATCAATCACACCATTGCAATCAGTACAAAATTCTGATCATCAACTATCCCGGTCTAATTTTCAGAAAATAATAATTAATTAAATACCGATAAATGCCAAAAATACAAACCTAGGCTGAAAATGCTAAATTAAATACCGATAAATGCCAAAAATACAAACCTAGGCTGAAAATGCTAAATTAAATACCGAAACGGGCTCGGAAAATTTCCGAACTAATTTAGATAATTAATACAACCTGTCTAATCTCTAATTAATCTAATTTAACAACCTAACATGCAAAATTGGAAAATTAAATTACTAATCTAATCTAACTAACAACGTAAACCTTAATTAACTTAAACTAATTACCCCTAAGCATAATTAACTCCCTAAGCAGAGTTTAGTCAGTAAACACATCGGATTAATGAGCCGGTGAGTCCACGGTGACGGCAGCACGACGGCGAGCAATAAACTCCGATGCGGTGACGCCAAACGGAGACCGAGCCGGGCCGAAAACGACCAAGAAGCTGGCTGGATTTTTGCGGTTGATGGGCCGAATCCGTGCAGCCGCGGGCGTGAGTGCAAGAGACGCCGGAGTTGGGCTGACTCGATGGACGCGTGGGGTCTTCGAAGCAGCTGCTGGGTCAACATTGGGGGAAGGAGGCTTCACGGTTTTGACAGATGGAGACAAAGGGTGGTGGAGATGGGGCGGATGATGGTGGCTGTGCTGGTGTGCGAAGGAGGGAAGAAAAGAAATTAAAACAGGGGCAGCAAGGGTCAACGTGGGGGGCTTCGTGCATGGAAATATGACCGAAGGAGTGTGCTGGCGACAAGAATTGGTGGAGGGGGCAGTGGTTGACATGAGTGGAGGGGGATGCAGGCGTGCGCATGCGTTGGTGGTGAGAGAGAGAAGATGTGGGGAAGAAATTTCGGGAACGAAATGAAGGGAAAACATTGGTCGAATGAGCAAATAAGAAAATGGAGAAGCAGAGGCAGCTGCCTTTGTTGGGGGCAGGATTCGTGCGGAGGAGAAGAAGACGACACTGCGGGCGTGTGCGGCCGAGAGAGTCCGAAGGAGGGAGGCGGCGTATGAAGGAAGATTGGTGAAGGGGGACCAAAAGTCAATAAAAATCTAATTTCATCATTTCAAGGTCCCACCAGCCCTCAAGATTATCTTCATGGTCCCCAAATTCTTTCTTGCACATAAACCCACAAATAACCAATTTTGATGCCCAAAAGTTGCACTCCGAATTTCATATATCTTAGGCTTCAATTTCTTTATCAAATTCCTCAATTTAACGTCCAATTTTGTGAAGAAAAAGCCCATACCATTTCTGCAAGTCCCTAACGCCAAATAACTCAACTTGGAAGTCAAAACTCCCCTCAATTCGGCCAATCCGAATTTCCGTTCGTTTTCCAAATCGTCCGTATCAATTTTCCGTAAAAATCTCGAACTCGCCGAAAATTCCTCGAAAGATGAGTCGACGTTCCTAAAATAAATCATGACATGACAGAACTCTCAATTTCTGAAATCGGGTTCAAATTTGCGGTTAATTTCAATTTGACGCGATTTTAGTGTGACCTAACCAACTGAGTAGATTTTAGAAATTTTCGGTACAATTGACCCGTGACCGATTTATCTTAAGTCACAATGTACATCTTCAATCCATTGGCAACTCTCAGTTGTCGTGAAAATCTCGAGATTTCAAATACAGACACAGGGTACCAAAACGATAGAAAAATCGGTCTAATGCCGATCGACGGGAATTTTGTAATCTGGTGGAATCACCCACACTCTAATCACCTATCTCGGTCGAATCAACCTATCTCCAATTTCTAATAGATTTTCAACTGTGCCGTAATGACCTTGTAGACTAGCACGATAGAGCAATCGATTCCTGATCGAATTCTCAAGTCTATTGCGTTAAAATCCCTTAATGACTTCCCCAGATAGTCTAGTTATCTCATGAGTGATCGGCTCAGAGATAGCACTATAGGCGCGTCGATGAAATGTCTGATTCATTCAATTGAAAACATAACCGAAAATTCAGGATGTCACAACTCTTCCCCTCTTATAAAAATTTCGTCCTCAAAATTTAAACCATTACAATACTTGAAGCAAAAAGGTCAGGGTACAATTGTCTCATCGACTCTTCACTCTCCTAGGTTGATCCTTCAATGCCGTGGTGTTGCCAGACCACTTTGACCAACGGGATGGTCTTGGTGCGTAAAACCTGTTATTTCCTATCCACAATCTGAATCGGGCTTTCAACGTACGACACTCTATCGTCCACATCTAATTCTTCGAAATTAAGCACGTGGGTCGAATCAGGCTCATAATTCCTCAACATCGACAGGTGAAAAACGTCATGCACTTGCACCAATCTCGACGGTAATGCAAGACAATACGCTAGGATCTCGATTCTCTCTAGAATCTCAAATGGACCTATGTACCTCGGACTCAGTTTTCCCTTCTTGCCAAAGCATGAAGTACCCCTCATTGGTGACACCTTCATAAACACATGATCACCAACTTGGAATTCCGAAGGCCTTCGATGCTTATCTCATAGCTTTTCTGGCGGCTCTGAGCAGTCTTCAATCTATCTCTAATAACGGCAACTGCATCCACTGACTGCTGAACTAACTCTGGGCCTGTGATCTTTCTTTCCCCAACTTCATCCCAACACATTGGCGTTCTGCACGCTCTGCCATACAACGCTTCGAAGGGAGCCATCTAAATGCTCTGCTAGTAGCTGTTGTTGTAGGCAAACTCAACAAGATGAAGCTGTTCCTCTCAACTTCCCTTGAAATCCAAAACGCAAGCTCGTAACATGTCTTCAAGGGTTTGAATCGTCATCTCAGATTGGCCATTTGTCTAAGGATGATACGACATACTATACTGCAGCTTCGTTCCTAAAGCACTCTACAAGCTTTTCCAAAATGCAGCTGTAAACTTCGAGTCTCGGTCTAAAGTAATCGTCACGGGCACTCAATGCAGACGAACAATCTGACACACGTACAACTCGGCGTGCTTGTCCAAGTCAAGGTCCTTTCGTACTGTGATGAAGTCAACCGACTTCGTCAGTTTGTCGACCACTATCCAAATGGAATAATTTCCTCTCTGACTGTAAGCCCATCACAAAATCCATGGTGATGTGTTTCCATTTCTTCTCGAGAATCTCGAGAGGTTGCAGAAGTCCTCCCAACTTACAATGCTGTGCCTTCACTTGCTGACACGTCAGACACTTGGCGACATGCTTGGCGATGTCTGCCTTCATACCAGACCACCAATAATGTTGACGCAAGTTTTGACATCTTTATACTACCAGGATGAATGCTATAAGTGCTACGATGAGCTTTTGACAAAATCTCTTCTTTAAGCGTTGCATCGTCAAGTACACACAATCGTCATCAGAACCTCAACATTTCGTTCTCAAAAACCTGGAAGTCAGCATTCTTCTTTTCGGTATTCTCTTGCAGAATCTTTTGAATCTTTAGGTCTGTCCACTGAAGCGTCTTGATTCTGATCAGTACTTCCGGCTCAATTCTGAGGGTAGCCATAAGATTTGAAATGTGGCCTACCTCAAATTTGAAAATTGAATCTCGAGCCTTCTCAAGTAAGGTCCATTTCTTGAGTACCATCTGTGCAACTGGGCACTTTTGACTCAACGCATCTGCGACCTTATTCGCCTTTCCAGGGTGATACAGAATATCACAATCGTAATCCTTCAGGAGTTCCATCCAACGACGCTATCTCATATTTAACTCCTTCTAAGAGAATAAGTACTTGAGACTTTGATGATCAATGAAGATCTGGAATCTTTTTCCACATAAATAATGTCTCCAAATCTTTAAAGCGAAAAATGATCGCTACGAGTTCCAAGTCATGCGTCCGGTAATTCAGCTCATGAGGTCTCAACTGACGGGACACGTATGCAACAACTCTACCATGTTGCATCAACACGCAACCTAGTCCTCTAAATGACGCATCACTATAGATTATGTATCCTCCAAGACCAGATGGAATAGTTAGCACAGGTGCGGTAGTCAGCTTCTCCTTAAGCTCTTAAAAACTACACTTGTACTTGTCTGTCCAGACAAATTTCTCTTCTTTCTTCAGTAGTCGAGTTAATGGCGACACTAATGCTAAAAATCCCTCTATAAATCGTCTGTAATACCCTGCTAAACCCAGAAAACTTATGATCCCTGTCACTGTAGTTGATCTTGGTCAATTGATCACTGCTTCTATCTTGGACAGGTCCACGGAGATTCCTTCACCTGAAATCATGTAACCTAAGAACGCAACACAAGTCAGCCAAAACTCGCACTTGCTGAACCTGGTGTACAACTCATGAATCCTCAAAGTCTGGAGTACCATCCTCAAATGCCTTTCGTGTTCCTCAGGACTTTTCGAGTACACTAGGATATCGTCAATGAACACGATCACGAACTAATCTAAATATTTCTTGAACACACGGTTCATCAAATCCATGAAAGCAGCTGGGGCATTTGTCAAACCAAACGGCATTACAGTAAACTCATAATGGCCATATCAAGTACGAAACGTTGACTTCGGTATGTCCTCCTTTTTGATCCTCAACTGATGATATCCCGTCCTCAAGTCGATCTTTGAAAATATCGACGCTCCTTGCAACTGATCAAACAAGTCATCGATCCTCGGTAACAGATACTTGTTATTGATCGTCACCTAATTGAGTTGACGATAGTCAATGCACAGACGCAATGAACCATCTTTCTTTTTCACGAACAAAAATGGTGCTCCCCAAGGTGATGCACTGGGACGTATGAATCCCTTATCCAACAAGTCTTGCATCTGCACCTTCAGTTCTTTCAACTTAGATAACGCCATCTGGTAAGGAGACTTAGAAATTGGCTCTGTCCCGGGAGCCAACTTAATCACGAATTCAATCTCTCTCTTTGATGGCAAGCCTGGCAATTCTTTTGGAAACACGTTTGGAAATTCTTGGACCACTGGTATGTCCTCGATCTTTAGCCCCTCGACTGTCGCCATGTAACCTTGACAACCCTCGTCTAACAAACGGGTTGCTTCTAGTGACAAGATTAAGGTAATCGAGGGTCCTCCTCAACTCCTAATAATTTCGAAGCTCTCACCCCCTAATGGGTTAAACTGAATCGCTTTGCGATAGCAATCTATCTTAGCTATTTGCTTGGTGATCCAGTCCATGCCAATTATTACATCAAAATCATACATGGCTAGGACTAACAAATCTATCATCCTCTCTCGCTCACCAATCACTAACTTGCGACCATGACAACCCAATGCAGCTAACACCTTATCCTTTAATGGTGTAGATATACTAACCACTAACTCCAACAATTCAGGACTCAATCCTACCAGTTTAACAAATTGCTCAGCTATAAAGGAATGAGTGGCGCCAAGGTCAAACAAAGCATATGCAGCATAGTCATTCAACAAGACCATACCTATAATCACATTAAGCGCATCCTCAGCCTGTCCTCTCATGATAGTGTATGTCCTTCTCTAAGTTGGAGGTTTGTTTAGTCCACTTTGTGGTGTGATCTACGGCACAAATCCTTGATTCTGACCAACGGTGGTGGCGGCGGTAACTACGGTGGTCCCCTTGGCATTTTGGGACAATCTATGGCCAGGTGACCATGTTGGCCACACTCAAAACAAGCACCCATCCTTAAGGGGCATGGAGTTGATCCATGTTGCATTCCACAAAAGCGACACGCACCATTCTGCCTTGGTACTGACTTTCCTATTCCACCATTTCTGTTGGGTGGAATTGGATATCTTCCTCCAGTCATCAGTCTTTTCCTAAACCGATTTCCATCTCTATTAGAACCAAACCGCGACCCAGATGTAGCAGCTTGTTCATTCTGGTCTCTCTCTATCATCTGGACCCGTTCATACAAGTCGTTGTAATTCCTCAAGTTGAGGTGTATCAGCGGACTCCTTAGTTCTAAACTGAGTCCATCTCTAAACTTTCTAGCTTGGTCTACCGAATCTGCAACCAACCTAGGGGCATACTACGACAGTTCAGCGAACTTCACCTCATACTGATCCACAGTCAATGAGCCTTGGTGAAGGTGCTAAAATTCTGCCATCTTCAGTTCTCTAGCAGTCTTAGAAAAGTATTTACCATTGAAAATCTCAACAAAGGTATTCCACTCCGAAACCACACCTTCAGGGAATATCATTCCTCTGGTGGCTCTCCACCATATGCTTGCAATTCCCTTCAATTGATAGACTACAAGGATTACCTTTTTTGCCTCGGTGCACATCAACAATGCAAAGACATTCTCCAATTCCTAGATCTAGAGGGCTACAACCTCGGGATCCCCTGCGCCAGTGAACTTTGGCGGGTTTAACTTCAAGAACTGTTCCACTAGTTTATGCATTGGTCTCCCAGCGACCACGTTCCCAAGTGGAACTTTGGCAAGTGCGGCGGCAGGTGCGGCAGCAATGACAGCAACAATAGTGGCATTGGCGTAGCAATAGTGGCAGCTATAGCAACAGCGGTAATGGCGGCGGCTTGATTCTGAGCCTGTTGCCCCATCATATCTCTCATCGCCTCAAGCGCCTGCATGATCCCAACAGTTCTGGGATCACCAAGTGCTGCTACACCAACACCAACTAGAGGTGGTGCTACTCCACTTACACTGGTCTGATACGACGCTTTACCCCGACCACCTCAGGTACTGACCCTTGTCGGCGTCCTACCCCAAGTCACTGATGTTATTGTCCTCTTTCTAGAAGCCCTCTGCTCCTAATTACTCATGCTGAGACTTTCTACAAAACTTGTACCCAATTCCATACATAATTAGAAACTAAGTGATTCCCACAACCAATTTACCAAACAGCTATCAATCACATGCATCAGCATAAAATAAAGGTCATTCCTACTAACTATCCCAAGAACCCATCGCACCTTATCACTCCAAACACTAACTTTGCTCTGATACCACTTCCGGTGGGGATGTCACACCTCGACCCTCGAGCGCGTGCCTATCTCTCGGTGGTCGATAAATATGCAATATCTTAGGAGGCGTTGCCGACCCATTAATTTTTAATGCGCATGTGAAAGTGAAACAAATCCCCTGACAACCATAAGCTTGGGATAGGAAAGCAAGAAACCATTCACATCCTGAACAAGCCTTTTATAAACACACAAGGTTTATATAAAATACTCGACTGTCTACAAAAATCGGCTCAATAAAAGGGAACTGTCCTATGACCAACTAGTCGACACGTTCATCGACCCTTTCTTTTTCATATGCACATGTGGAAGCAGTTATAAATCCCTGGATAATAAAGCAATGAGATAGAAAAGCAGGGCCATAATTTTCATACTGAAATTCATAACCACACTTTTAGACAAGCACCTCATAGTATATAATATAATACTATTCACAGAGGTATGATCTAACACTTATCCACATATAAACAAGGTCTGAAAAAATAGGATGGGATCTCATTCCGCATTCGGGTCGTACTCGAGATCATCCTAATCCTCCTCTGATTCCTCTTCACTAAGCCCGTCTTCTTCAAGCCCTTCACCTTCTGCTAGCTCATCATCATGGTCATCCAACAGGTAATCCTCCTGCGGTCCCTCTTCGGACCTGAAATGGTTATTCAATAATCAATGAGACTACGTCTCAACGAGTTCTACCCCTTAAGACTTGATTAGTAAACTAATACACCACATGGTTGCCTAAGCACAGCACGAGTCAGAGGACTTACCTTGGCCTCAGTGCCAACCTGCAATTCAAGGTTATACACAGATGCCTCATATATCACATCTAATATTCAATCAATTCACGACATCAGATCAAATCATTGATCAATCGACCTAGTCGATTATATGTCAGTCAAACCATCTCTAGGTCATTCACTCCACACTACATAACTTCCAATCGTACACTCAGTCACAGAGCCACATTAGTGCTTTCGAGCGTCGTTTTCGCCAAGGTGACATATGTAATAGACAGTTTAGCATTCTTTAAGGTGTCGTTTTCGCCAGTGATATCCCAATCACCAAACCACGTATGTCCGTAAATCACGTATATTCTTTCTCTCTGGCGCCGTTTTCGCCAACTTGATGCATATAATAGACAGTTACGTGCCTTCTTTAAGGCATCATTTTCGTTAGTGATATCCTTAATCACCGAACCACGTAGGTCTATAATGATGTATGTAATAGACCGTTACGTGCGTTCTTTAAGGTGCCGTTTTCACCAATGATATTCTTAATCACCGAACCACATAGGCCCATGACATCATACCCGATTGGTCTTAGCCAAGAGTATTTCCATTTCACTCTCACAATTCTCTCTAATTTAGCCCATCAAAGCATTATTGGCGCTAAATAATTATACTCGGCCATCTACCAATCAATTATTCAAATTCAACTCAATTTCAATCAATTTAGGAATAATTCCTCAAATTGCATAATCAATTCAATTCAACACAATGTAGAGCTCAAATAAATAAACGGACTGCACCACAACAATCAGCATAAAATTTTGGTCGTCGGCTATCCCGGCCTAATTTTTGAAAAATAAATAATTAAATAAATAATTTCCAAAATTAATAAATAAATAAAATAAATCCAATTTAGGCCCATAATGCCTACTTGGAGCCCGAGACAGTCGGGAAAAATCCAGATAGACATTCAATAAATAATAGAGCATTTCTACTCCCTAATGGCTATGGCTAACCACCTAACATGCATTTGCAATCAACTAATAATCACTAATCTATTCTAATCTATTCTAATCTAACCTCCTAATCCTACTTAATTAACACTAATCAATCCTTAAGCATAATTAGCAAACTAAGCAATGATTAGTGAGCTAAATCACCCGTTTAACAATCCGTTCGGATCGAAACGTTGGGAACATCGCGGGGGAGTTTTTCTCCAAAGCAAGCCTAGGGTCCGGGGTCGGAATTGACCTCAAAACGGGCCACAAAGGTACTGCGAGACCCACAAATTTCCTTGCTGTTCTTGGCTGGAAATGGAGAGAAAACAGCTCGGTTTAGCGCGGTGAGGCTCGGGAAAGATAGAATAGGCCAAACCGGGCCTTGGCGAGGCTTTACCGGTGAAGAAACGGCTATGGACAGCCTTGGCTAAGCTGCAACAGAACTGGACAGCAGCTGGATCATGAGAGGAGAGAGAGAGAGACAATGGGGTTGGGTGGTGGTGGTGGCGTGCGCGGGCAAGGCGGCGCGGCTCCGGCGGAGGAACGGCGACGGCACGGGCAGTCTTGGCATCCAGGCATGAGGGGCTGGGGCTGCTGGTCTCCTTGCTGGTTTTCGCACAAATGGAGGGAGAGAGGAGGGTCTTGGACGGTTAAGGAGAGAGAGAGAGGGGGAGAGAGGATAAGAGGGAAGGGAGACAAGGGCCCCATTGGCCTTATTTTCCAAAGCTTTGTCTCCCACAACTTTTCCAAGAAGCCAGCCATCCCTTGGCTGCAAATTGGCCACACAAACACTCCATACAACCTCTTAAAGGGTCAAAAAATGCCACGGAAAGGGGGAGCTACGAAATTGGCATCACATGGCTTCAATTGGACTCCTTAACTCACTTGATTCAATCTCAATTGACCACAATAAATTCAATTGGTCATCCATCGATTACCCCGGCATTTTTCCTCACCCATGTATCCATCATGCATCCCAATTTTGCTATCGAAAACACTTATCGGCTTTTTCTGCATAAAAACGACCCGGCGACGACTTTTTCCCAAAAAATGTTGAGCTGCAGAAAAATCTTCTGAGACTGAGTCAACACTCTTATAATTTATTGTGACATGATAGAAACTTCAATTTATAAAATCGGACTTGAATTCGCGGTTAATTTCCACTTGACACGTTTTTAGCGTGACTTAAAATATCGGATAACTCTTAGAAATTTTTAAAGGCAAATGGCCCGTGGTCGATTTTTTTTTAGCCACAATGAACCCACTCGACTCATTGGCAACTCTCGATTGTCGTGAAAATCTCGAGGATCCAAATATGGACACCGGATACCAAAACAATGAAAAAATTAGTCTAGTGCCGGCCGACGAGAATTTTCCAATTTAGTGGTGTCACCCACAATTAGTCATATATCTCGGTCGAACCAACCTATCTCTGATTTCAAATAGATTTTATACTATGCCGTAATGGCCTCTAAGGATGCACACGGTCGAGAAGCCGATTCCTGGTCAAATTCTTAAGTCTTTTGCCTTAAAATTTCTTAATGGCTTCCCCAAATAGTCTAGTTTATCTCGAGAGTGATCAACTCTGAGAACAGCCCTATAGGCACGTCAATAAAATGTATGATTTCTTCAGCAGAAGATAGGATCGAAAATCTAGGATGTCACAACGGCGCGACGACGAGCAATAAACTCTTAAGCGGCGACGCCAAACGGAGACCAGGCCGGACTGAAAACAGCCTCGAAGCTGGCTGGATTTTTGAGGTTGATGGGCCGAATCCGTGTGGCCACGGACGTGAGGGCAAGAGACGGTGTAGTTGGGCTGACTCGGTGGACGCGTGGGGTCTTCAAAGCAACTGCTGGGTCAATGTTGGGGGAAGGAGGCTTCACGGTTTTGGAGATGGAGACAAAGGGTGGTGGAGATGGGGCGGATGATGGGGTTGTGGCGGTGTGCGAGGGAGGGAAGAAAAGAAATTAAAACGGGCAGCAAGGGTCAACCGGGGGAGGGGGGGGCGGGGGCGTCGTGCATTGGATTGTTGACCGGAGGATTGTGCTGGCGACAAGAATTGGTGGAGGGGGCAGCGGTTGACGTGAGTGGAGGGGGATGCGGCGTGTGCATGTGTTGGTGGTGAGAGAGAGAAGATGTGGGGAAGAAATTGCGGGAACGGAATGAAGGGAAAACAGCGGTCGAATGAGCAAATTGTTGGAGAAATCTTTCCGAATATTTTGAAGCCGACAAAACGTTTCTTTCAGTCTAAGTCCTGGATGTTCGGAGACCGTCGTTTAAAGTCTCAAGACTTTGTACTCGAGACTCAAGACCCAAGACTCAAGACCCAAGACTCAAAACTCAAGACTCAAGACTCAAGACTTAAGTCTATTCTCACCGAGCAGTCTTTCTAATCCAAAGGACGAAGGAAATCCAAAGCCGAGGTATATGGTTGAGGATTCGATCCAATCCTCTGGAATAGATTCTTTGGTTGGATAATCATTTCGGATTCTTTAATTCTTATCTAAGATCGATTGAAGATCCGATGGTCGACCAAATAATCTTGGAAAGTTCTATTCTTGGAAACCGAGATCCTGATTGTATGGGCGAACGTGATTGATGGGCTATCATCGATTCCTTAAATAGCTCGGATGATCTTCTTAATTGATTCCGTCCAATGGGTAGATTGGAGGAATTCCTTTTGGTAAGTGCCAACGGCTATGATGGCATAAAGGAGTATAAAAGGAAGACGTTCTAGTTGTTTTAAGTGTGTGATCGATAGAGAAATTCCGAGTCCGAAGAACCTTGATTGTTAGTCGAGACTGTTCAAGCGAAATTGTATACACAGAGAGTGTTTGTACTTGGTGATACCTTGAGTGAGTGTGGTAGATCATCTACACCAAGAAATCAAGGAAGATCAACACCGTAACATCTCTTTGTTCATAGTGGAATCCAGCCAATTGGTGTCGTGCGTAAGAGTGGACGTAGGCTTGAATCAAGCCGAACCACTATAAACCGAGTGTTCAATTCTCTCTTTCCCTTACTCAGTCTCTCGATTGGTTTTTTAATTATTGCAAATTCTTCAACTGTCTAAAGTATTGTGCAATCTTCAAGAAAAACCTTTGTATACCTATTCACCCCCCTCTAGGTACTCATACTAGCAATATCAATTGGTATCGAGCCCGTGTTCTTACTTTGTTTGAAGTGTTTTACTTGAGTAAAAGATCCATGGCTAGTATGCTAGCACCGGGCCGATGGAAGGGCAAAGCAATACCAGACCTCCCTACTTCGATGGAAAGGATTACAACATCCGGAAGAACAAGATGAAAGCTTTCCTACGATCAAAGGATCCTCTGGAATGGGACGTTGTGGAAAGAGGAATCACCCCGCTGTTGCATCAATCTCTCGAAAGAGGGAAAGACACTATTGAAACCAATGGAATGGCTCAGAAGAGATAAACAAGAGACAAGCACTCGATGCAAAAGCAATTTACTCTTTATACCGTGCTTTATCTCCAACTCGAATATAACAGAATATCTTCTTGTGTTATAGCAAAAGAAGTATGGGATAGATTACACATCACCTATGAAGGGACAGATCGAGTGAAGGAGACAGAATTAACATTCTCCTCGGTCAATATGAGGCCTTCAAAATGAAACCAGGAGAATCTATAACCGACATGTTTAGTCGTTTTACGATATTGTCAATGGTCTTGAGAACCAAGGACAAAAATTTCTGATCCCATGAAGGTGAACAAGCTTCGCGTGGACTCTCCAAGGATTGGAATCATATAAAGACTTCAATAAGAGAGACGCAAAGAATCATGCCATTATCGTAGACGAGCTGATTGGAACTCTTGTCTTACGAAGTGGAACGAATTAATGAAGACGGAGATCCAAGAGGTAAGAAATCTATTGCACTAAAATCAAATGATGATTCTAATGATGCAGATTCTGAAGATGATATGGATGATGAGGAGCTTGCACTCATGATAAGAAGATTCAGAAAACTGAACAGAAAAGGCAGAAGGTTCATCCCAAAGAAACAAAGTTTTCAGAGACAGCAGACCAAGTCGTTGATGATGAGGAACCAAACAAAGATGTAGTTTGCTTCGAATGTAAAAAGAAGGGACACATCGACCCAACTGTCCTCTTCGAAAAGAAAAGAGGAAAAGCTGAGAAGTCTCGAAAAGCTCTTAAAGCCGAAACCTGGAGCGATACAGAGTGTGAAGAGAGTGATGAGGAATATGCCAACCTGTGTCTGATGGCGCAATCAGACTCAGACTCTAGATCAGACTCAGACAGTGAATTTGAGGTAAGTGATTATAAAATCCCTGTCAAAGTCTCTAAATACATTGATGAATTATGCTTTAGTCTTAAGACTTCTCTCAAAAAGATTTCCGAACTTAAAAAGGAAAACTCAGTTTTAAAACAAAAGGAAAACATCTTGGAAGAAAAAGTGAAAAGTTTAAACTTGAATGTTTCTACTCTTAAAGAGAATGAAGAAAAACTTTCAAAAGAAAATGCGTTCTTAAAAACTGATTTATCAAATATTTCAAAGAAATTTTCAATAGGGTCGAAAAACTTGAAAAAGTTCTTTCAGTCCAAAGACCTTACTTCAATAAGTCGGGTCTAGGTATGACAGCTGAAACAATTCCTTTGATTGATTTTCCGAAAGTAAAAGAAAGAATTAAGAAAAGACCGTCGAGAGAGGCTTACAAAAATCATTTCAAGAAAGTTTTTGTAAAGTCTGTAGGTCGAAATGCTTTAAGGTGTTCAAAATGTAACAGTCATGATCATTTTGAAAAAAAGTGTCCTATGGTTTGGAAGCCTGTTAAGAGAGTATGGCCTAATAATGCTCATCCTACTAACACCAAAGGACCCAAGAAAATTTGGGTACCAAAGAAAGCTTGAGACTCTCTTTTGAATGCAGGTCTCTGTCAAAAGAAGATAAAGTGGTATCTTGACAGCGGATGCTCAAGACACATGACAGAGACTCAAATTGTTTCATAAAGCTTATTCAAGTAAATGGTGGAAAAGTTTCATTTGGAGGAAATAGCAAAGGAAGTATTGTGGGATTCGAACTGTGAAAATTGGAAATCTCACAATAAGCAATGTCTCTCTAGTGGAAGGACTCAATTACAATCTTCTCAGCATTAGCCAATTGTGTGATACCGGTTTCAAGATCTCCTTTCAAGAAGGCATATGTTCTGGAATTAGTAAAGATTCGACTCAGTCTTTCATGGGTCGAAGGCATGGAAACATCTACCTCCTTGATGTAAAGCCAAATGAAGAACAATGCTTAATCTCAATTCAAGATGAAGCAGTTCTATGGCACAGAAAACTTGACCATATCAACAAGAAGCAATTAGCCAAAATCTCTTCAAAGCAGCTTGTTCGAGGTCTACCTAAATTGCCATACCAAAAGTCTAACTTATGCACTCCATGCATTCTGGGGAAGCAGGTAAGAAATTCATTTAAGCAAATAAATCATGTATCTACTAATCATGTACTACAGTTGCTTCATATGGATCTCTTCGGACCAACAAGAACCCCAGAGCATTGGAGGTAAGAAATATTGTCTAGTAATTGTAGACGATTTCTCTCGCTCACACGGGTATATTTTCTTGCAAGTAAGTCGAAACATTTTCGTACTTTGAGAAGTTTGCTAAAAAGGTTCAAAATGAAAAAGGATGTGCTATTTCAAGTATAAGAACAGATCATGGAAGTGAATTTGAAAATCAAGATTTTACGAAATTCGTGATAAATCTGGTTTTAATCACATGTTTTCCTCTCCGTATACCCAGAGCAAAATGGAGTTGTGGAAAGAAAGAATAGATCTCTTCAAGAAATGGCTAGAACACTTTTAATTGAAAGTAAAATTTCTTCACGATTTTGGGCTGAAGTCAAGTTTCAACCGCATGCTATATCATAAATAGAGTCTTCCTAAGACCTATTCTTGAAAAACCCCTATGAATTGTTCAAAGGTAAGAAGCCTATTGTTTCATACTTTCATGTATTTGGTTGCAAATGCTTTATTTTGAAAAATGCAAATGATCGAGTTGGTAAGTTTGAAGAAAGATCGATGAAGGCATCTTCCTTGGATATTCTACATCAAGCAAAGCTTACAGAGTCTATAACAAGAAAAGCCGCCCGTGGAGGAATCAATGAATGTCAAATTCCAAGACTCCACACAAGATGAATCCAGCCAGATTCAGCATGAAGAGTCCGAACCCGCCTTAGCCCTTCCAAAGTCTTCAACTCAAGAAGCATCTCGACTCGGGAAGTCCAACATCAAGATGCTCATGAAGATTCAAATAAAGAAAGAGATCATCAACCAAGCAAATCAACCAAGAATCGGAAACACAAATCCAGTCATCCTAAAGATCTCATTATTGGCGAAATCAATGAAGGAATCCGCACCAGATCAAAAAGGCGTGAAAAATCTAGTGCCGTTGCTCTCATCTCGTAAATTGAACCAAAAAGCATAGAAGAAGCTTTATCCGATGAAAGCTGGATCGAAGCTATGCAAGAAGAGCTCGATGCAGTTCAACATTAATGATGTCCGGGAATTGACATCTAAACCAAAAGGTAAAACGTTATTGGAGCCAAGTGGGTGTTCGAAACAAGATGAACGAAAAGGAAAAGTCGTACGAAATAAAGCAAGACTCGTGGCCAAGGGATACACGCAAGAAGAAGGAATAGACTATGATGAGACTTACGCTCCCGTAGCAAGGTTAGAAGCTATTCGTCTATTACTTGCGTTTGCTTGTTACAAAAATTTCAGGTTATTCCAAATGGACGTCAAAAGTGCTTTCCTAAATGGATTTATCCAAGAGGAAGTTTATGTGGAACAACCGCCTGGATTTGAAGACCCAAAGAAGCCGGACTCGGTCTTCGGGACCGAAAAGGCTCGTATGGTCTAAAGCAAGCACCTCGAGCTTGGTACGACAGACTAAGTAAGTTTTTATTACGTAACGGATTTGTCAAAGGTAAAGTAGATACTACTCTGTTCATCAAAAAGGAAAACAAAAGTTTCTTACTCGTTCAAATATATGTTGATGACATTATTTTTGGATCCTCTAATGAAAGTCTTTGCAAGAAATTTTCTAAGTCTATGCGGGATGAGTTTGAAATGAGTATGATGGGAGAGTTAACATTCTTTCTTGGACTCCAAGTAAATCAAATGAAGGAAGGAACTTTTATCCATCAAGAAAAATATGCGAATGATCTTGTCAAAAGGTTTGGATTGGAAAAGTGCAAAAAGACCAACATACCAATGTCATGTTCTCGAAGATAGACAAGGATGAAGAAGGGAAGAAAGTAGATCAAAAGCTGTACAGAGCATGATCGGTTCACTTCTTTATCTTACCGTTTCTAGACTCGATATTTTGTTGAGTGTTTGCATCTGTGCTAGGTTTCAATCAGATCCTAGAGAATCACATCTCATTGCCGTGAAACGTATTATCAAATATGTTGCTTCATCTTCAAGCATCGGTCTTTGGTATCTAAAGAGGGGAGACTTTAATCTTCTAGGATACTCAGATGCAGATCTGGCCGGTTGCAGAGTCGATAGAAATAGCACTTCGGGAACTTGTCAATTTGGAAACGTAATGTGTCTTGGTTCTCAAGGAAGCAAAGCACCGTAGCTCTTTCAACGACGAAGCGAGTATGTAGCTCTTGGAAGCTGCTGTTCGCAAATTCTATGGATAAAACAACAGTTACAAGACTTTGGCATTGAAGACTCATGCACGTAAATCGATGTGACAACATCAGCCGCGATCAATCTCACCAAAAATCCAATCCTTCATTCAAGAGCAAAGCATATTGAGATTCGTCATCACTTCATTAGAGATCATATTCAAAATGGAGAAATCTCGATTCAATTTGTTGATTCAAAGAGTCAACTAGCGGATATATTCACAAAGCCTTTGGAGAAAATCAATTCGACTTCATCCGCTCAAGACTCAACATTTTGAAGCTTGAAGAAGTTAAAGTCTAGAGACTCACCAACTCTAAGACTCGACTTTAAATCCCGAGACTCAATCATTCATGGCCAAAGACCGTAAGTTGTTATTTTAACTAAAAGGTACGAATTCTCGTTTATCTTATCTCGAAAAGGTACGTTCTTTCATTCAGATATTATTCGTGTGAAATTTGAAAACTTGTCTTTTTTTTTAAAGGAATTAATTTTGGCAGTTATTGATTTTGAAAAGAAGTGTTCGTACACTTTCCTTGTACCGATTAAACTTCTCTTTTCAAATCCGAGGTATATATATATATACAGTTATTCTACGCCCAATTTTCAAAACCCTAAAAGGCACTCTCCTCCCGATACTGTTTCTACTTCTTGTTCGTCGTCGAGAAAGTGGTCATTTTTCTTGGGAAAAGCAAGTGAAGGAATCCTCCAATAGACAAAGAAAGATGTCGTCTTCGAGGAAATCATCAAGAATCGCAAACGGGGACCACAAAGAATGGAGAAGGGACCGACTCACTTCGATCTTGCGAGGAAGAAGACTTATCAAGTCGGCGACAAAGTCCGATTCGCTCTCCTCCACGTCATTCATCGTCTCCTGCCCCACAAGGTGCAAGTCAAAATCTGGAAGAAGAGATAATCGAGGATGCCGACCCAGTAAGAGTCCAAAAACCCTCCGTTATCTATAAGCTTTATCGTGCGTTGAAAAGCACCGGTACTTCGTTAAAATATATAGATGACTTCCTTAAGGACAAAAATTATGGGAATGAGTATCTTTTTGCGGAAAATGGAGGAATTGGGAGTTGCTCCTAAAGGAAGGGCGAGAGGAGGCTCTTGCGAACATTCCAAGTGATCCTCGTATGCCAGGACAAAATCTGATTGACAGAACGATGATGACAAAATGTTCCTTGAATTTAAACCTAGAATGGGTGTGGCAGCAAATGTGAAAGGAAATCGGATGGATTTGTTTAAATCCAAGGATCAGAAAAAAGTGTATTTCAGGCTGTTGAAAAGAGGGGTGATAAACCATAGAAGTGTCGATTTTGACTTCGGATACCATCAACTTGAACTTAAGAGAGAAGTTGAATTTGCTTCAACTTGAGACTTTTTGCTCGACTCTACGAGACGGGTATGCTCAATCGACCGCTTATTTCTATTCAAATCTTAGCTTTTTGGATGCGAATAGAATTTCATTCAGTGTTCGAGACCAAGTCTACATGGTAGATGTGAATATGTTGGCGGACATAGTTGGAGTTGAACGGGGACACTATCTCCCAATCAAAGTCTCACCGCTCGTACTACTCGGGATCTTGTCAAAGATAGGGACGTAGAGAAGAAAATTACCTATTCCAGGATGAATGCCATCAACATTGTGCTTCATAAGATTGTGATCAACCTGTCTCGCATCGAAGTCTACGTCAAAGACTTCGTGTCTCTTTTCAAGCAAAGTTGATGTATGCGATCAACTCAGACGGAAGTTTTCTCTCCCGCACACTATTCTCTTCCATATGTACAGAGAAAGTGTCAAAAGACAAAGGACAATTGCCTTATCCCGGTCTGGGTGACCAAGGTCTTGAACATCTAAACATTGAACTGCCACATACTTTTTTGTGCTCGACGTGTGATAAGATGGTGGTAGGGTTGAAAATGTTAATGAAGATGCGTCGCAAGAACTCTCCAAGGCAATGGAGAAATTCAAAGTAAAATCTCCAGTCCGATGTTTCAAAAAGGAAAGGAAAGGAGGCCATTGGTGCCCCATCGAAAAGAGGAAAAGAACTCTCATCCTGGAGGATGAAGATGAAGATGAAGATGATGAAGATCCCTCTATCCAAGCACTGACAAGAACCAGACGTTCTGTGTCTCATCCGACAGAACTTCAGCAGAACAGAGGAGAAGAAGAACAGAGAGAGAAGGAGAAAGAGAAAAAGAAAAGTCTGCTGACAAATCTGGATAGAAGGGAGATCAAGAGCATGATCATCACTCTTCCCCTTTCGATGTCCTAGAGACAGGGGGAGTTAGCGAGCAAGAGAGGTCTACACCTCATGCCGCTGTCGGTGAAGATCTAAGACAATCTCCGAAGACCGAGGAAAGAAGTTTAGGTCTCTCAATTGCCCGAAGAAGGTGATGCGTCGATTCCAAATCTGCTGAGACCATACAGAAGCGCCATCGTCTCGCATACACACCATCCGAGAAAGTCAATGCCGCATACGAGACGGATGATTCTGCAGATTTTCGTAGCATCATGAATATTCTTACGGAAATGCGTAGCGATATATGTTCTGACTTGTGAAATCCAAGCTTTGAAGAGCGCCGGACAAGCATCTTCAATCTCTCTCGGAGGATAAATTCAAAGACCTCGCTCCGCAACTTCAAGCCAATGCCAAGGGAGAAGAGGTAGCTCATCTGAGAGAAGACCTGAAGAAGCTCGAAGGAGTAGTCCAGTCCATTGGGGATTTCCAGATCGTGCGCATTCCCAAGCAGACATGACTCCTTTCTCACCATTTTTAATGCTGACAAAAAGGGGGAGAACCAAATTTGAACCATTTAAAAACTTTGACTTTTGTGGTTATGTTTATTTTTGAGTATGACTTGAGAACTTGAACTTGGGTGTGAATTTGACTGAATTGGTGTGGATTATGATGCTTGACTCGATTGCATTTAGTCAAGTGTTGTTATATGGTGTTTCTCATGAAAGACTAACCAATTTTCTGTGGATGCAGAGTCTGGTTGTTTTATTAATCTTTATGAGTTAGCCATATTGCTTGAGAAATGTTTTGCGGGTCAAAGTTGTTCAAATCTTCAAGAAAGTTTTGTCACCATCAAAAAGGGGAGATTGTTGGAGAAATCTTTCCGAATATTTTGAAGTTCGACAAAACGTTTCTTTCAGATCTAAGTCCGGATGTTCGGAGATCTGTCGGTTTAAAGTCGAAGACTTTGTACTCTCGAGACTCAAGACCCAAGACTCAAGACCCAAGACTCAAAACTCAAGACTCAAGACTCAAGACTTAAGTTTATTCTCACCGACGTCTTTCTAATCCAAAGTGACGAAGGAAATTCAAAGCCGAGGTATATGGTTGAGGATTCGATCCAATCCTCGGAATAGATTCTTTGGTTGGATAATCATTTCGGATTCTTTAATTCTTATCTAAGATCGATTGAAGATCCGATGGTCGACCAAATAATCTTGGAAAGTTCTATTCTTGGAAACCGAGATCCCGATTGTATGGGCGAACATGATTGATGGGCTATCATCGATTCCTTAAATAGCTCGGATGATCTTCTTAATTGATTCCGTCCAACGGGTAGATTGGAGGAATTCCTTTGGTAAGTGCCAACGGCTATGATGGCATAAAGGAGTATAAAAGGAAGACGTTCTAGTTGTTTTAAGTGTGTGATCGATAGAGAAATTCCAGAGTCTGAAGAACCTTGATTGTTAGTCGAGACTGTTCGAGCGAAATTGTATACACAGAGAGTGTTTGTACTTGGTGATACCTTGAGTGAGTGTGGTAGATCATCTACACCAAGAAATCAAGGAAGATCAACACTGTAACATCTCTTTGTTCATAGTGGAATCCAGCCAATTGGCTGTCAGTGCAGAAGAGTGGACGTAGGCTTGAATCAAGCCGAACCACTATAAACCGAGTGTTCAATTCTCTCTTTCCCTTACTCAGTCTCTCGATTGGTTTTTTAATTATTGCAAATTCTTCAACTGTCTAAAGTATTGTGCAATCTTAAAGAAAAACCTTTGTATACCTATTCACCCCCCTCTAGGTACTCATACTAGCAATATCACAAATAAGAAAACGGAGAAGCAGAGGCAGCTGTCTTCGGTGAAGGTAGGATTCGTGCAGAGGAGAAGAAGACGACGCTACGGGCATGTGCGGCCGAGAGAGTCCAAAGGAAGGAGGTAGTGTATGAAGGAAGATTGGTGAAGGGGGGGCCAAAAGTCAAAATAAAAATCTAATTTCATCATTTCAAGGTCCAACCATCTCTCAAGATTATCTTCATGGTCCCCAAATTCTTTCTTGCACCTAATAACCCACAAATAACCAATTTTGATGCCCAAAACTTGCACCCCCATCGAGCTCCGAATTTCATAAATCTTAAGCTTCAATTTCTTTATCAAATTCCTCAATTTGATGTCCAATTTTGTTGAAGAAAAAGCCCATATCATTTCTGCAAGTCCCTAATGCCAAATAGCTCAGCTTCAAGTCAAAACTCCCATCAATTCGGCTAATCCGAATTTCCGTTCATTTTCCGAATTGCCCGTATTGATTTTCCGTAAAAATCATGAACTCGCCGAAATTTTCTCGAAATATGAGTCAACGTTCTTAAAATAAATCGTGACATGGAAGAACTTTTAATTTTTGAAATCGAGTTCAAATTCGCGGTTAGTTTTAATCTAACGCGATTTTAACGTGACCTAACCTACCAGGTAGATTTCAGGAATTTTGGTATAATTAACTCGTGATTGATTTATCTCGTGTCACAATGTACATCTTCGACCCATTGAGGACTCTCGGTTGTCGTGAAAATCTCGAAATTTCAAATACGACATAAGATACCAAAACGACAGAAAAATCAGTCTGGTGCCGATCAATGAAAATTTTGCATTGGATTGTTGATCGGAGGATTGTGCTGGCGACAAGAATTGGTGGAGGGGGCAGCGGTTGACGTGAGTGGAGGGGGATACAGGCGTGTGCATGTGTTGGTGGTGAGAGAGAGAAGATATGAGGAAGAAATTGCGGGAACGGAATGAAGGGAAAACAGCGGTCGAATGAGCAAATAAGAAAACGGAGAAGCGAGAGGCAGCTGTCTTCGGTGAAGGCAGGATTGGTGCGAGAGGAGAAGAAGACGACGCTGCGGGCATGTGCGGCCGAGAGAGTCCGAAGGAAGGAGGTAGTGTATGAAGGAAAATTGGTGAAGGGGGGGGGCAAAAGTCAAAATAAAAATCTAATTTCATCATTTCAAGGTCCAACCATCTCTCAAGATTATCTTCATGGTCCCCAAATTCTTTCTTGCACCTAATAACCCACAAATAACCAATTTTGATGCCCAAAACTTGCACCCCCATCGAGCTCCGAATTTCATAAATCTTAAGCTTCAATTTCTTTATCAAATTCCTCAATTTGATGTCCAATTTTGTTGAAGAAAAAGCCCATATCATTTCTGCAAGTCCCTAACGCCAAATAGCTCAGCTTCGAAGTCAAAACTCCCATCAATTCAGCTAATCCGAATTTCCGTTCATTTTCCGAATTGTCCATATTGATTTTCCGTAAAAATCTTGAACTCGCCAAAATTTTCTCGAAAGATGAGTCGACGTTCTTAAAATAAATCGTGACATGGAAGAACTTTTAATTTTTGAAATCGAGTTCAAATTCGCGGTTAGTTTTAATCTAACGCGATTTTAGCATGACTTAACCTACCGGGTAGATTTCAGGAATTTTTGGTATAATTAACTCGTGATTGATTTATCTCGTGTCACAATGTACATCTTCGACCCATTGACGACTCTCGGTTGTCGTGAAAATCTCGAAATTTCAAATACCGACATAAGATACCAAAACGACAGAAAAATCAGTGCCCTGGTGCCAATCAATGAAAATTTTGCAACGATGGAATCACCCACACTCGATCACCTATCTCAATTGAATCGACCTATCTCCGGTCTCTAATAGATTTTCGACTATGCCGTAATGACCCTTGCAGACTAGCATGGTCGACGGTCGATTCCCCGGGTCGAATTCTCAAGTTGATTGCGTTAAAATCCCTTAATGACTTCCCAGATAGTCTAGTTATTTCATGAGTGATCAACTCGGACAATAGTAGTATAGGCGTGTCGATGAAATGCCTGATTCATTCAATTGAAAACAAAACTAAAAATTCAGGATGTCACAAAAACCCCAATGGGTATACCCATAAATTATCACACGTCATTCAACTCAGCAATTTAATGGTAAAATTTGAAATTAACGGAGAGTAAATTGATCATAGGTGTACCTGTTTGAAGTTTTTAATGTTATTAACAATAAAGAAAAAAATAACACGGAGAATTGATCAAGAAACTTTAGATCTTAGAAGAATAATATTGTAGTTGATGGTCGCATAGGCAACGCTGAAAATCCGCCACATGCAGATTTGCTTTATTGCTAAGATAACGTAGAAAGATTTTCAAATCGTAATGACTCCACCTTTCTCTTCAAGAGTCTATCATTCGTCAATTGCTGTTTCCCAGTAATACGGTTAGCTTGAGCAATTAAAAGCCCAGGGGAGCTTCCTCCACTAAAAAAAAAAATAACTCCTTGATAAAAAATTTGGAATAGCATCTCATATACGGTAATGTAATGCTCGGTGAAGTGATATACAAACCCTTGAGAAGAAGGTTGATACAAGGTATTATGAAGGCAAAATTAAATGAAGCATTCCTTATCCTGAGAATTATTTAGAGCTTTATACATTTCAGCAACTTTCGTGCATTGGATTGTTGACCGGAGGATTGTGCTGGCGACAAGAATTGGTGGAGGGGGCAGCGGTTGACGTGAGTGGAGGGGGATGCAGGCGTGTGCATGTGTTGGTGGTGAGAGAGAGAAGATGTGGGGAAGAAATTGCGGGAACGGAATGAAGGGAAAACAGCGGTCGAATGAGCAAATAAGAAAACGGAGAAGCAGAGGCAGCTGTCTTCGGTGAAGGCAGGATTCGTGCAGAGGAGAAGAAGACGACGCTGCGGGCATGTGCGGCCGAGAGAGTCCGAAGGAAGGAGGTAGTGTATGAAGGAAGATTGGTGAAGGGGGGCCAAAAGTCAAAATAAAAATCTAATTTCATCATTTCAAGGTCCAACCATCCCTCAAGAGTATCTTCATGGTCCCCAAATTCTTTCTTGCACCTAATAACCCACAAATAACCAATTTTGATGCCCAAAACTTGCACCCCATCGAGCTCCGAATTTCATAAATCTTAAGCTTCAATTTCTTTATCAAATTCCTCAATTTGATGTCCAATTTTGTTGAAGAAAAAGCCCATATCATTTCTGCAAGTCCCTAACACCAAATAGCTCAGCTTCGAAGTCAAAACTCCCATCAATTCGGCTAATCCGAATTTCCGTTCATTTTCCGAATTGTCCGTATTGATTTTCCGTAAAAATCTTGAACTCGCCGAAATTTTCTCGAAAGATGAGTCGACGTTCTTAAAATAAATCGTGACATGGAAGAACTTTTAATTTTTGAAATCGAGTTCAAATTCGCGGTTAGTTTTAATCTAACACGATTTTAGCGTGACCTAACCTACCAGGTAGATTTCAGGAATTTTTGGTATAATTAACTTGTGATTGATTTATCTCGTGTCACAATGTACATCTTCGACCCATTGACGACTCTCGGTTGTCGTGAAAATCTCGAAATTTCAAATACTGACATAAGATACCAAAACGACAGAAAAATCAGTCTGGTGCCGATCAATGAAAATTTTGCAATCTGATGGAATCACCCACACTCTGATCACCTATCTCAATCGAATCGACCTATCTCCGGTCTCTAATAGATTTTCAACTATGCCGTAATGACCCTTGCAGACTAGCATGGTCGACAGTCGATTCCTGGTCGAATTCTCAAGTTGATTGCGTTAAAATCCCTTAATGACTTCCCCAGATAGTCTAGTTATCTCATGAGTGATCAGCTCAGACAATAGTACTATAGGCGTGTCGATGAAATGCCTGATTCATTCAATTGAAAACAAAACTAAAAATTCAGGATGTCACAAAAACCCCAATGGGTATACCCATAAATTATCACACGTCATTCAACTCAACAATTTAATGGTAAAATTTGAAATTAACGGAGAGTAAATTGATCATAGGTGTACCTGTTTGAAGTTTTTAATGTTATTAACAATAAAGAAAAAAATAACACGGAGAATTGATCAAGAAACTTTAGATCTTAGAAGAAGAATATTGTAGTTGGTGGTCGCATAGGCAACGCTGAAAATCCGCCACATGCAGATTTGCTTTATTGCTAAGATAACGTAGAAAGATTTTCAAATCGTAATGACTCCACCTTTCTCTTCAAGAGTCTATCATTCGTCAATTGCTGTTTCCCAGTAATACGGTTAGCTTGAGCAATTAAAAGCCCAGGGGAGCTTCCTCCACTGTAAAGAAAAAATAACTCCTTGATAAAAAATTTGGAATAGCATCTCATATACGGTAATGTAATGCTCGGTGAAGTGATATACAAACCCTTGAGAAGAAGGTTGATACAAGGTATTATGAAGGCAAAATTAAATGAAGCATTCCTTATCCTGAGAATTATTTAGAGCTTTATACATTTCAGCAACTTTCTGCATTGACTCTAGTTGATTCACCGAACACCTGAAAGCATTCAACCATGTAGAAGTACACAATCAAGAAACTTCTAATTGACATTATGCAGTACATTGAACGCATTAGACTGAACATAAGGAAAACAACGAAAGAAAGCGAGGATGAAAATACATCATAGATCAGCAACACAGCAGGTCAGATTTAACCCAGCATTGGTTTTGAACAACCATTTACAAGGACTCTAAGCCTTAAAGCTTGGAGGTAATTGCCAAACATGGAATTGGTCCTCCCCAAATTATCATCACAAAAGCAAAAGATTTTCAATCAACGTGATATAGTGCACACACCTTATTATCATTTATATCTTTCATCCAAGAAAGTAAACGATGCATGCATCTAGTGGTAAAGATGTCATAGTATGGCTCTTTCACAAAGATTTTTTTTTCAACATGTTCTCGCCAATAGACATCAAGACATAAAATGTGAAAGAAAATAACATTAGTCGATGTAAGAACACTTAAAACTAGAAGTAGCACCAAGTAATGTGCTTAAATAGTCTATAGAACTTTGCATGCTAGGAGGAATAAAGAATCTTCAAACAAAACCTTTGCAGCAATTCTTAGGAGAATCTCTTAATGCTGATGAGGAAGCTTTGAAACATTGGCTGCAAGTACAGGTGCCATCATTTCTTTCTCCTGAAAAAAAAAAAAAAAAAAAAAAAAAAAAACACTTGTATCATGGTTCAAACGAAAGATTTTCTAGACGGGCGAGTTTGAGATAACACCTTTTCACTTCCCAAAGAGACTTCAGATTCCATAGAACAATGACAAACCTTCACATCGGTGCATTCAAAAGCCATCTCAATATATTAAATGCAGATGTTTTTGACAATTGATACAGCATTGGCTGCTGTATATATACTCCATAAACCTAACCAAGGCAAACCAATTTCAGGTTGAGGTTTCACTCTTTTATGAACATGGTTCAGGATCTCAAAAACTTGTACCAAAATATAAATCAATCTGGTCATCTCAAATGAAGTGATTTAACAAGGAACATTACATAAATATGAAGTAACGAATAACACATTCAGTTCAGCATGTGAACACTTGATTAAATCGGAACCAGTTAATAGACACAAGAAGAGACATGACAAATGAGGAATGAGACCAACATGGATCCATAAGGTGACAGGAGTATCTTTCCATAAATATGATGTCGCACTTCGACAAGTAAATTTGACTAAGTACGTACTGTTCATATTGTTGGGAATTCTTCAATATGCGAACTCGAAAAAGGACCAAGAGAATAACAACCACTGTACCAGAAATCGAAGATGGTGGTGAAAGGAAGAAAAACAAAAATTTTACAACATTATCTTTCATTGAACCTCGTTTTCTATAACATGAGGAGTCTTTGAAACAGGAGGATTAGAAGTCTTTAAGAGTCTTATATCACTTCATAGTAGCATAAAGTTTGAGTCAATCCGGTCGCAGAAAGAGAACACTGCTCAGGTCCCGAATTTCATTAATTCAGCTTTGTCCTGCACGGTTTCCGCAAAACACAAGTGGCAACCATTTGCAGTGGGATTGACTTTGTAATTTGAGGAATGAACCGAGTGGGATTGACTTTGTAGTTTGAGGAATGAACCGATTTGTGGTTTAGGTGCATTCATTCAATTCCCGGCACCCAATTTGCAACTAACCTCATTTGTTGGCATCAGCCCGGCTGCTGATAGCGTCATATATGATCCATGAGGTCAGTGGAGTATTTCATAGCACAACCACTTATCTAAGATAGGTTTAATAGTATGTTCATGTTAAACGGTTGCTTAGCCTAATATGATACAAAGTTAGAGATTGACTCGAGATGAACGACAGTCACAGGTAAATAAATACCCTCTTTCTATTCATTTATTCTTTCTTCTTGATTAGTTGGATAGGTTCTTATACATAAAGATGACTAAAAATCCTACCACAAGAAGTAGTTACAAACAGCAAAGATGGTCAGAAGATTTAAATCTGTGGAACTTAATGACAGAAAAGATGCCAGACAAAGCATTACACGAGCAGCTGCAGCCTACCCCACCCTATGAAAAGAAAAGAGGGAGAAATGCACCCATATTTTAAAGTTGATGAGTATTGGGAGAATATGCCACACTTTTAAGTGGTACTGCTAGTGGTCAAGTGTAAAAGTGATCAATGGGCAGGGCCAGGGTGGCCCCTTATGTCAAGCCTAATTCATTTCCAAGGCGAAGCCGAAAAACAAAAAAAATTAACTGAATAGCCTTACCCACACCAGTGAAAAAACGCCCTTCAGCCCCATGTGGCCCAGTCCCGACTCATGGGCCGCCAAGCCCATGATGAGATCTAGTCAAGTGGGACATAGAAATGGCTGAGAAGCGCATAACAGGGACTATGGAGGTGGTGGCAATGGCTTTTATGGTGGCGATGGCGGCGATGGTGGTTCAAGGGCTATCGTGTAACAATGAAGTGACTTCATAGAAATACTGATGATGTTAGTGGTGGTATTGGATCTGGAGCGAGAGGCTAAGGTGGCAAAATCATAAGCGCTCAAGCTGCTGGTCACCTGACCAAAAAAAGCAGTTGGTCATAGTAGTGGTGCCGGCAACAGGAGGCCACCGATGGTCACATTGGAGTTTGTGATGGGAATGTGGCAATGGGATTGCAGCGGTGGTCAATTTGCAGTGGTCATGTTGAATTTTAGGCCGTGGCAGCGACAAGAGGAATGGACAAACCTATTACTGCAAACCTCAAGATTTTTAAAAGAGTAACATAGGGATAAAAAGACCAATTCACAATGATGAATTATAAAATAATATGTCAAACTTTAAGATGGTATTTGTACGAGTGAGTAATATTCAAGCACCCTACGAATGTCTGCCACATAACTTTATGACTTAATAATTTTGTAAGTCGGTCTTTCTTTATCCAGCATTATCCCTTTTAGAGTTCTGTGTTAATAATGGCTACGGGGTCATTCAACCAAATTTGAAATTTGAAATCGCTATTCATATATTTCCATTGTCGGTTGTCCCTAATTATTTTGTCTTCTTATATAATAAAAAGTTTTATGATAGAGAAACGATCTACCACATCAGGTATATATAAGATCAGACAAAAGAAATAAAAATTAAGGATAAGTGCATTAGAAGTCCTAAAATTTTTAATAAGTGCAATTAAGTTCTAATACTTATCATGAAAGTGTAATTGAGTCATAAAATTTTCAAATGTACAATTAAGTCTTAAAACTAGTAAAATTGGTTCAGTCAAAGATGATTCATAAAACTTGTCAAATTAGTTCAATCAAGTTTTTCTATTGATTGTACTTTTTGAAAGTTTTAAAACTTAATTACATTTTCATAGTAAATTTTAAGATTTATAGGGCACTTAATCCTAAAAACTACAAGGAACCTAATCCGAAGAAAAGGTAGACGGAGAACTCCATAAGTGCTCTAACAGAGCAATTACAGATGAAACTTGCGACTCTCTAATCCATCGAAAACCCTTTTTTATTGCGAAGCGCACCACATGAGGCAAATGGGAGAAGCCCTCATCGATACGTTCAACTCTAAAATATTCTGTGCTATATTATCTGTGCTAAATCTTCCGGGGTCTCAAGCAGTTCTATAGCCAACTGACCAAAGCCAAAAGCCATAAAGCCACTCCTAGGCCTTGGGAAAGAAGTTTGCAAGAACCGCGAATTGGGAAAATAAAAAGAACAAAAAACAGGATGACGAAATTCCCAGGCACCGAAGTGGAGCTAACATTAATTACACCGACTAAGTGAAGTCCGAACGATCGTGAAATCACAATCGCATTGGGAATGCGTACTTTGTTTCGGACGGTGGAGGAAGGGGATGAGAGGGAGGAGATGGCAGGAGGGAGGAGTTTGGACAGCAGGGCCTGGAGGTTGGAGTCGTCGCAGAGCGCCAATCGAGTCAGCATTCGGTCCAGCATCTCCTCCAACTCTGCGTCCGACCTCGCCGTCGCTGATGACGGCGATGATTCCGCTATTTGCAAATCGATCGTGGCCTGTAGTAGAAAAGGTAAGCTAGCGAAGGTCAAGCAGTCGGTGTGTGAGGAAGTCTATGCAAGGATAGAAAATAATCGATGTGATTCTGGTTTTGGAGACTGGCTTTGGCTTCAGCTTGGTGCGCATTTATATAGTCCATTAGACTGGTGTGGCGTGTATTTATTTATTTATTTATTTATTTATTTATTTATTTATTTATTTATTTTGTTTTATCTGTTCTACTTTGACACTTCACTCATTTAAGACTTTTGTCCAGCATCTTTGTCCCACCCCTAATCCTTGAGAAGATGGAAAATCAAACTCCCCAATTCTACATTCTCATGTGAGAAATGTAGGAAAGAGCTAATGAGAATAAATAAATTTTTCTGAGGCGTGCAGACGTAAGCACTATCCTTAAGGATAATTCTGCCCCTCGGAACCATATGCTTCGACGGCTATCCTCTCAAGATACAACAAACCTTATTATATATTTCGCATTGAATATTTTAAAGAACAGAAACAACGTTGTGTATAACCCAGCAAGAAAATGAAATGAAATATTTTTTAAAGAAAGTATATTCTCTGTTTTATTCAGTTTATCTTTTTTAGATTGTCTTATGAGATTTTATTTTTATATTCAGACAAAATAGAGCCATTAAAAGAGCCGTTGTAAAATAATGAAGGATTTATTTGAGAAATAAATTGAACATTACAAAATGATTGAAAAACCGTTATATGACCGTTAAGAAATTGTCATGTGACCGTTAAAAATAATAACGGTCTTCAATGCGATCATAACTTTTATTGAAGCTATTATTATAAATATTTCAAAATATTATCGATATACCCAACAAGAAATGTGGTCACTAGGACAATCCCATTATTGCATACATTTATTTAATCAGCTCCACTTTGGTATGTAACAAAAAAAATTAATTAAATAAAAACCTACAAACAGCTTTTTAGGAAAAAAAATTCAAAAGCCCACCAAGGAATGGCGCTTTCCAACCGACCTTCTGACTTTTGATCATAAAAAACCCATCCTTCGCTTTCAGTTATGGAGCTTTCCTTACATTTTCTCTTAGAAACCTCACTATCCAAAGGTGCTCCGAGAGTTTGCGTTTTTATTTATTTGAAGGAAGCAGAGGAGGGTTCGCATTTTTGTATCTTTGTTTCAAATTGTTTTCCGCTTTCATTTTCATTTTTTTTTGGTCGTATTCCGCTTCCATTTTCATTTTTGGTTTTGGTTTCGTTTTTCTTTTTTTCTGTTATTGGTTTTATGCGAGTGGCGCGAAATTTTCCCACCGAACGTTTCCACCGTTCAAAGCAAGAAAAGAAGGGTACTTTCATTTCCTGTCGCAAGAATTGAAGCCACTATTGGCTTACGTGCCAAATGGACCCCTAGCTCTAGGTAGGGGTGATCCAACTTGGCCTCGCCACCCTAATCACAGTGGGTTGTGAAATTTATGTTTTGATAAACAATAGAAGAGGAGGGGATAATTATCCTAACGAAATATTCTATTTGAATATCAATGAAAATAAAAAAGGCAAAAGAACACCATAAGTGTCAAAACTTGGCACAATGGAATACTTAAATATCAAAAGTTAGAAAATGACACTCAAGTGCCACTTTTTTAAAAAAAAAAATAGGACATTTGAATGCCACATCCGACGAACCCCGTCGAAATCCTACATGTCAATTTTTTATTAATTATTTTCATTTACGTGGCTCGCTAAAAGGTTGACTCAGCAAATAAAAACAAAAAGACGTCGTTTTGACACAATTTGAATTTTAATATAAAAATTAATTTAATTTAATTTAAAACCAATTTTTTTTAAAAAAAAAAAAAAAAGAAAGGGAGGAGGAAGATGAATAGGCGGCGGTGGCGAGGGCTTAGCCCTCGCCGCCACTGTCGCCCGGCCATTGCCAGGAAGGCAAGGGCCTACGAGCCCTCGCCCAAATCTATCACACCCCAAATTCCGAGCGCGCGAACATCCCTCGGTGGTCGATTAAAATGCGACGTCTTAGGAGGTGTCATCGACATATTCTTTTTATCATTCGTTAAACGCATATGGAATCAACTTAAATAAACACCCAGTCAATCAACAAACAATAGGGATAGTAAATACTACAAACATTTCCAAAGGCACAACCTTTATATATTAGCTTGTTAACCCTGGGAAGTTTAATAATTATAAGCCCATTCCAAAGGACAATTCCCTATCATCCAACTCAAAAACCTACTAGGGTTAGGGTTAACCTAACTTCTCTAATGTGAGGCTGTTGGAGAAAACTCCTTTGATGTTTTGAAGTTGACAAAACTTATCCAAAGTCTATTCTGAATATTTCCAAACTTCTGTGTCAAAGTCTAAAAACTCCTAGACTTTGTGTCAAAGTCTGCTCACTCTGATAAATTCCAGACTGAACACAAGTGAAGAATTAAGACTTATCCAGACACGGAATTATCATTCTTTCTTCAAGGATTCGGTTCGTATGGATTATATATGGTCTTCTAGTTGGAAACATCACCTACAAGATTGATTATCTTTATTGGAATCAATTTAGATACATCAAATCTTTTCGAAAAGCAAGTAATTTTGGAAAGAATCTACTTATAAAAACCAAGATCCTGATTGTATAGGCGAACAAGATTGACGGGCTTTCATCACAATCTTTAAATGGCTCACGATCTCCTTGATTGATTCTGTCCAACGGGTTGATTGAAAGAGTATCTTTGGAAAGTGCCAACGGTCTAGAAGGCATGAAGGACTATTTAAGGAGGACTCTCCAGTTGCTCGATAGAGTGCGTGAAAGAGAAATTCCAAAGTCTGAAGCTTCCCGTTCCCTTGTTACTTCTTACACTAAGCTCAAATTTGTACTCAAAAGAAAGAGACTTATAGTGTTACTTCGTGAGAGAGTAGTAGAGACTCTTCACTGTGAAGTTGAGATCATAGATTGTAAATTCTCTTTTGATTGTTAGTAGAAACCAACCAGGAGGCTATCATCGTGGGAGAGTAGATGTAGGCTTGATCTAAGCCGAACCACTATAAATTATGTATTCATATTATCTTCCATGAACTTCTTTATTTTGTTTGTAGTTCTATTTAACTGCTAAAGTATGAACTCGCTCAAAGTCTGTTATTCTTCAGACTCAGTTTCAAAAGTAAATTTTTTTTACAATTCTTTGTGAAAAATTGTCTTCACACCTATTCACCCCTTTTAAGTGTTCATACTAGCACTTACAATTTGTATCAAAGCATGTATGCTTAATTATTGAAGTGTTTTACTTCTAAGCTAAAGATCTTTTATGGCTAGTATTTTGACTCCAGGTTTGGTTGAAGGTCAGAGCAACACTAGACCTCCTTACTTCGATGGAAAGGAGTACAATGTTTGGAAGAACAAGATGAAGGCATTTCTCAAATCCAGAGATCCTCTGGAGTGGAATGTTGTAGAAAAATGGATCAATCCTAAAGCAACATTAGCTTCAGACCGAGGGAAAAAAGTTATTGATCCTGACGAAGCAACACGAGCTAAATTTACCAAGAGACAAGCTCTTGATGCGAAAGCAATCTACTCTTTATACCATGCCTTATCTCCTACTGAGTATAACCAAATTTCTTCTTGTGAAACAACAAAAGAAGTTTGGGACAGATTACATGTTACCTACGAAGGGACTGACTGTGTGAAGGAAACTAAAATAAACATTTTGCTAGGATAGTTTGAAGCCTTCCGAACGAAGCTTGGAGAATCTATTACTGATATGTTTAATCACTTCACAAAAATTGTAAATGGCCTGACTTATCAAGTCAGCCAATCTCAGGACCAATAAAAGTCAACAAACTGTTGCGTGTGCTTTCGAAAGATTGGCATAATGTGAAGACTTCAATTAGAGAAATACAAAGGATCATGCCTTTGTTAGTTGATGAACTGATAGGCACTCTGCAGTCTTACGAAGTGGAGCAAATAAATGATGAAGAAGATTGTAAAGGTAAGAAGTTAATTGCTTTAAAGTCTAACATTGATTCTGATGATACAGATTCAGATGATGATATGGACGATGAGGAGCTAGTACTTATGATTAAGAAATTCAGAAAGCTGAATAGAAAGGGAAGAAATTCAACTGGAAGAAGCGAGCATGCAAAATTTCCGAAGAGAGGCGGCGAGGACAATGAACCAACAAAGATGTGATATGCTTCGAATGCAAGAAAAATGGGCATATCAGACCTAACTGTCCTCTGTTGAAGAAGAAGAAAGGAAAAACTGAGAAGTACAAAAAGGCACTCAAAGCTGAAACTTGAAGTGACACTGAGTGTGAGGAAAGCGAAAAGAAATATGCCAACATATGTCCGATGGTGCATTCGACTCGGACTCGAGAATCGAAACAAACTCGATTCAGACTCGGACAAAGAAATTAAGGTTAGTAATTTAAAAATTCCTATCAAAGTATCTAAATACATAGATGAACTTTGTCTCAGTCTCAAATCCTCTCTTAAAATGATTTTTGAACTAAAAATGGAGAATTCTCAGCTCAAGCAACAGGAAATTTCTTGGAAAGAAAAGTTTGAAAATCTGAATACAAGTTTTGATAGTTTAAAAGAAAATTCAGATTCTCTCTTGAAGGAAAATGCTATTTTGAAAAAGGACATTTCAAGTATTACAAAAAGATTTTCAAAATGATCCAAAAACTAGAGAAAATTCTTTAAGCTCAAATACCTTACTTTAACAGATCTGGTTTGGGTATGCCTTCAGAAACTATTCAATTAATTGATTTTCCCAAAATAAAAGAGAGAATTAAACAAAGACTTGCAAGGGCATTTTATAAAAATCACTTTCAAAATTTTTTTGTAAAACCTATTGGCCAAAGTGCACTCAGATGTTCGAAGTGTAATAGCTCGAAACATTTCGAGAAAGAATGTCCCAAGGTTTGAAGACCAGTTAAGAAGGACTGGGCTAAGATTGTCTTTCATACTAACTCTCCTAGACCCAATAAAATCTGGGTACCAAACAAAGTTTAAGTTTTTCCTTTGATCGCAGGTCACTATTAAAAAGGAAGATCAAATGGTATTTGGATAGTGGTTGTTCGAGGCATATGACGGGAGACTCAAGCTGCTTTATAAAGCTTATTAGACTAAATGGTGGAAAAGTATCTTTTGGAGGAAACAGCAAAGGAAAAATTGTAGGATGTGGAATCGTAAAGATTGGTAGCCTGACTATCAACAACATTTCCTTGGTGGAAGGATTGAACTACAATTTGCTAAGCATAAGTCAGCTTTGCAATATTGGTTTCAAAATAAACTTCTAAGAAGGCACTTATTCTGGAACGAGTCAAGACTTCTCCCAATCTTTCACTAGGCGAAGGCATGGCAACATATACCTTCTGGATATAAATCCATAAAGTTCTCGGTGTCTTATTTCTATTCAAGATGAAGCAAGTCTCTAGCATCGGAAGCTTGGTCATGTTAACATGAAGCAAATTACCAAGATTTCTTCTAAGAAGCTTGTTTGAGGAGTTCCTAATCTGGCTTACCAAAAAAATGAGTTGTGCACTCCTCGTGTTCTCGAGAAAACAAGTCAGAAGCTCTTTTATTCCTGCAAACCAAGTTTCTACAAGTCAAGTTCTACTGCTTCTTCATATGGACCTTTTTGGTCCAACCAGAACTCAAAGTATTGGTAGAAAGAAATATTGTTTAGTAATCATGAATGATTACTCTCACTTCATTTGGGTCTACTTTCTAGCAAGTAAGTTTGAAACCTTCTCTTATTTCTCAAAATTTGCTAAGAATGTTCAGAATGAAAAGGGTTATGCTATTTCGAGCATACAAACCAACCATGGAGATGAGTTTGAAAATGAGGACTTTGCAAATTTCTGTGATGAATCTGGTTTTCAACATATTTTCTCTTCTCCATACACTCCAAAACAAAATGAGATTGTGGAAAGGAAAAACAAATCCTTACAAGAGATGGCCAGAACTCTCTTGATAGAGAGTAAAATATCCTCTCGACTTTGGGCAGAAATAGCCTCTATAGCTTGCTATATTATCAACAAAGTATTCTTGAGGTCTTTTCTAGATAAAACTCCTTATGAAATGTATAAAGGAAATAAGCCTACTGTTTCCTAATTTCATGTTTTTGGCTGTAAATGTTTTATTTTGAAGAATGTGAATGATTGAACTGGAAAGTTTGAGGAGAATTCAAACAAAGGAATCTTCCTTGGATATTCAACTTCAAGCAAAGCTTGCAGAGTCTTTAACAAGAAGACTCAATCCACGGAAGAATCTATGAATGTCAAGTTTCAGGATTATGTGGAGAATCTACCAGACCAGACTCAACTTGAAGAGTTTGAACCTATTCCAAACTTTCAAAGTCTACTTTCCCTGAAGAGGTTCAAACTTCTGAAAAACAGCAACGAGTAGAATGAGAAGATTCAACCGAAGTAGAGGATCAACAAACTTTCAAACCAAGCAGTAACTGGAAGCGCAAATCAAGTCATCCTAAAGAGCTCATCATTGGCAATATTGATGAAGGAATCCGCACCAGATCCAGAGGAAGAGAAGAGTCCAATGCTCTAGCACTTGTTTCTGAGATAGAACCAAAAGGTGTAGACGGAGTCTTGTCTGATGAAAGCTGGATAAAAGTTATGCAGGAAGAACTCAGACAATTCAGCATCAACGATGTATAGGAGCTAATTCCAAAACCCAAAGGCAAATCTATTGTTGAAACGAAATTGATTTTCAAGAACAAGATGAATGAGAATGGAAAAGTAGTCAGAAACAAAACAAGACTCGTGGCAAAAGGATATACACGTGAAGAAGGGATAGACTATGACGAGACCTATGCACTAGTAGCAAGGTTAGAAGCAATTAGATTATTACTTGCTTTTGCTTGTTTTAAAAATTTTAGGATATTCCAGATGAATGTCAAAAGTGCATTCCTGAATAGATTCATACAAGAAGAAGTCTATGTGGAATAACCACCAGGATTTGAAGATCCAAAAAAGCCAGACTCAGCCTACAGATTGAAAAATGCCTTGTATGAACTGAAGCAAGCACCTTGAGCCTGGTATGAAAGGTTGAGTAAGTTTCTAACTCATAATGGTTTTGAAAAGGAAAAAGGTTGATACTACCTTGTTTATAAAGAACGAAGGAAAAGACTTTCTACTGATACAAATTTATGTAGATGATATTATTTTTTGTTCTCCTAACGAAAGTATCTGCAAGAAATTTTCAAGATCTATACAAGATGAATTCGAGATGAACATGATGGGCGAGTTAACTTTCTTTCTGGGATTGCAAGTCAGACAATCGAAGAAAGGTATATTCTTTCACCAAAAAATAAATAAATAAAAGATCTCATGAAGAAATTTGGGTTGGAGACTTGCAAGAACACAGAGACACCAATGTCAAGTTCTTCGAAACTGGACAAGGATGAAGAATGAAAGAAAATAGATCATAAGCTATACAGAAGCATGATCGGCTCACTTCTCTACCTTACTGCTTCTAGACTTGATATTTTATTCAGTGTTTGCATCTATGCTAGATTTCAGTCTGATCCTAGAGAATCTCACTTAAGTGCTGTAAAATGCATTATTAAATATGTTGTGACCTCTTCAAAGCTGGGTCTGTGGTATCCAAAAAAATGAGACTTTACTCTTCTTGGATATTCAGACGTTGATTTAGCCGGTTGTAAAGTCGATAGAAACAGCACATCTTGCACTTGTCAACTGCTAGGAAATATATTGGTATGTTGGTTCTCAAGGAAGCAAAGTATTGTAACATTATCAACAGCAGAAGCAGAGTATGTTGCTCTTAGTTGTTGCTCTCAAATCCTATGGATAAGACAACAACTAAGAGACTTTGGGATTGAAGAATCGTGTACTGAGATCAGATGCGACAACACCAGTGCTATTAATCTCATCAAGAATCCAATTCTTCATTCAAGGGCGAAGTATATAGAGATTCGACATCATTTCATAAGAGATCATATTCAAAATGGGGAGATTATGATTCAATTCATTGATTCGAAGAATCATCCGACAGACATCTTTATGAAGCCTCTGGAGAAAAATCTATTTGAGTCTATTCGCACCAAACTGAATATTATTTCTCTTCTGGCGTAAAGTCTGAAGTTGGTTAGACTCAGAATTTAAAGAAGCTACTTCAGTAAGAGAATATCTCGAATCCATGTATTTTAATTTTAGTAGGTAATTTACAAACAGGTACGTTCTTATTTGAATCGTTGCTTGCCTATTTTATTTTTAGAAGTTATCTTTTTCGAATTTTTGAATTTTTGGCAATTTTTACTTTCAGCTATTTCGAAAATGCATTTTCTTTTGTATCGTTTCAACTTCTTGTTTTCGATAGCTTTTTATCTCCCAAAACGATTCATTTCCAAAACTACCTCTCAAAACCCTAATCGCTACACTCTCCTACCTCGTCTTTTACTCTCAAGTTTGTTCTGCAAATTTCCATCTTTTTTCACTCAAACCTATCTGTGAAATCCTCCAAGCTTGCAAACATGTATTACCAAAGGAAATCCTCTCTAATTGCTAGTCAAGGTCCGAGAAGCATGCTAGAAGGATAGACACATTTTGATCTCACTGAGGAAGACTCTCCGCTCAACTCTCCACAGCATTCTCCGCAGAACTCTCCGCAACACTTTCCACAAAATTCTCCGCACCAACCATTGGAAGAGGAAGTCGAGGAAGACGTAGAACCTCTCAGAGCCTTGAGACCCCAGGTTCTCTATCAGCATTACAGTTATTTGAAGCAGGGTGGTACCCCTATGACTTTTATCAATGACTTTCTAAGAGAAAAATGGTATAGAAACAAGACTTTGTTCTTAAGAACGATGGAATGGTTGGGTATAGTGCCGAAAGGTTCGGCAGACAAAGCCTTTCTTCATTTTCCTTCAGACCCTAGGTTCGATTCTAATCATCCTAAGAACAAGGATGATGATGAGAGGTTTTATTCGAATTTTCAACCTAGAATGGGTGTAGCTGCTAATGAACCAAGTGATAGAACGAAACTATTTCGTTCTAAAGAGCACAAAAGGGTTTACACCCAAATGCTAAAGAGAGGGGTGATGAACCCTCGATCTATCAAGTTTGACTTCTTAGACTCAATCAGGGTTAACTTGAGGGAGAAGTTAGCCTTCCTTCAACTCGATAATTTATGTTCTGAGACGACTGTTGCATATCCAAAGTTGGCTGCATTTTTCTATTCGAATCTATCCTTTCTTGACCATAATTGAATCCAGTTTACTGTGAGTAATAAAGACTATGTGGTGGATGTTGACACACTGGCAGACATTATTGGGGTGGAAATGAATGGTTTTCAACCAATCAGTGTCTCAATTGGTCAAGTAATGAGATTTCTTGTCAAGGATAGATTACTAGAAAGAGGCATCACATACTCTAGACTACCAGCCTCAAATGTTCTGCTACACAAAATTGTCATTAATTGCATTAGACCGAAGACTGTATCAAAAACATATGTTTCCAGATTCGAAGCAAGACTCATGTTTGCCATCTGCAATGGGATAAGATTTTCACTCCCTCATACTATCCTGATGCATGTGTACAGGATAGTTATGAAGGATAAAGGACAATTGCCTTATTGTGCGCTAGTTACAAAATTGTTTAGACATTTTCAAATCGAGTTTCCAGCCTCACTTTGCTCTCAAACCATTGCTCCTATGGTAATAGGGCTGAAGATGATTTCGAATATGAGGTTGAAGGATCTGAACAAGGCTATAGAGCGCTTGAAAAAGGAGTCCTCAAGCAAAACCAAGGAAGATTCTGCTAGAAGAAAGAGGAAAGGCAAGGAAGTTGTGAAAAAACCTGTAAGGAAGAGAAGATCACTCATCCTGTAGGACGAAGAGGATGAAGATGCTCTTACAATTTCTACCTTTGCCTTATAGAATCTTCGAGGTTTTATTGGTTTTGAGAAACCAATGGAAAGAAAAGAAAGCGACAGAGAAGAAACAGAGCCAGAAGAAGAAGAAGAAATAGAGAAAGAAGAAGCAGCAAGAGAAAAAGAAGCAACAGATGAAGAAGAAAAAAGTCATGAGGATGACTCTTATGAAGAGACAATTGCAATCACATTGTCTGAGGACTCAGAAGCAACTAGAAGTGGACCAGTAGGAATACAAACAGAGAAAGAACATCACTCTCATTTTGAAAATGAGAAGACACAAGAAAAAGAAATCCTTTCTCCACTTGTAGGCATAGCAACAGGGGGAGCTGTTGAGAAAATAGAGACTTCTTCTCCTCTTTTTGTAAGTGATGGTATCAGTCGATCTCCTGTGCACTCGGAAGATGTCTATGCTTCTCAATTTCCTAAAGCTGACATTGAAGAATCTAAGTCATGGGGCTAGACAAGTTGATGTTCCCTCGTTTTTTAACTCTCCACGAATTCAATTCGCTGAAGCTAGTGCACAGACTGAACTGAATGCTAACTATCCAAGGATGATGGAACTCCTTTTAGAAGTTAAAGCTCAGCAATATGCCATGGAGATTGAGATTCAGAAACTTCACACTATGCGTTGAGATCCTCTTCTGATTTACACACTAGAAAGGTATAGTCTTTAGACACTTAAGTACAGACTTTGAATCAACAAGTATCTCAGACTGTGGCCAAGAATGATCAAACTATTCAGATTCTAAAGACTGTTCAAACTCAAGTCAAGAATGTTCATCGCTAATGTCAAAAGGTTGAGGAGGTAGTGCAGTCCATGGGGGATTCCCAAGTAGTTCGAGTTCCTCGACAATCTTGATTCCATTTATCTCTTTTCTATTTTGACTTTCTCCACTTATTGCTATTGACAAAAAGGGGGAGAATGTGCATATTTGAACTTCTAACTTTCAGATTTGATTTAAGTTTGTTTTGAACACTTATATTCTACAACAATTCTTGCAGTAGTGATGTTTATGGATGTGGATGTTTAAATCTTGATGTGTGTTTAATTTTTTCAAGATTAACATGTTTTCTATGGTTGCATAATCAATGCTATCCAGATCCTTAACTAATTGTTTTCATAAGATATCATGTACTGTTAAGAGTTGTTTTGCAGGTTATAAATCTTTAAATCTGCAGGGAAGTTTTGTCACCATCAAAAAGGGGGAGATTGTTGGAGCAAACTCCTTTGATGTTTTGAAGTTGACAAAACTTATCCAAAGTCTATTCTGAAGATTTCTAGACTTCTATGTCAAAGTCTGAAGACTCCCAGACTTTGTGTCAAAATCTGCTCACTCTGACAAATTCTAGACTGAACACAAGTGAAGAATGAAAACTTATCCAGACGCGGAATTATCGTTCTTTCTTCAAGGGTTCAGTTTGTATGGATTATATATGGTCTTCTGGTTGGAAATATCACCTACGAGATTGATTATCTTTATTGGAATCAATTTAGATACATTAAATCTTTTCAGAAGGCAAGTGATTTTGGAAAGAATCTACTTATAGAAACCAAGATCCTGATTGTATGGGCAAACAGGATTGACGGGCTTTCATCACAATCTTCAAAAGGCTCGAGATCTCCTTGATTGATTCTGTCCAATGGGTTGATTGGAAGAATACCTTTGGAAAGTGACAACGGTCCAGAAAGCATGAAGGAGTATTTAAGGAGGACTCTCCAGCTGTTCAATAGAGTGCATGAAAGAGAAATTCCAAAGTCTAAAGCTTCCCATTCCCTTGCTACTTCTTACACTGAGCTCAAAGTTGTACTCAAAAGAGAGAGACTTATAGTGTTACTTCGTGAGAGAGTAGTAGAGACTCTTCACTATGAAGTTGAGATCACAAATTGTAAATTCTCTTTTGATTTTTAGTGGAAACTAGCCAGGAGGCTGTCAGCGTGGGAGAGTGGACGTAGGCTTGATCTAAGCCGAACCACTATAAATTCTATGTCCATATTCTCTTTCCTAAACTTCTTTATTTTGTGCGTAGTTCTATTTAACTGCTAAAGTCTGAACTCACTCAAAGTCTGTTGTTCTTCAAACTCAATTTCAAAAGTAAAATATTTTTACTGTTCTTTGCGAAAAATTGTCTTCACACCTATTCACCTCCCTCTAGGTGTTCATACTAGCACTTACAGAGGCCAACCAAAAGCAATGCTAGGCACGCCTGCATCTTGGCCCAAACTGCACGTGACGACATTCCACGCTATGGCCTGAAAATAATGAACAACAACGTGGTGAGATAAAATCTCAGCGAGTCAACTTCCTAAATCTCAATTAGGAAGCTAATTTGCCTCAGAGGTAGCCTAAACACACAGTGACATACAATCTTACATCGTCTTGGAACGCCCTTGCATATTAGCACATCACATATGCCAACACTTATACAATTAACATAATCAATGTGAACACATAACTTCCATACATCAAGCATTCACACGAGTCCCAATTATAAAATAAAACTAATTTTGGCCCGTCCCATATCATGCCTCATAGTTTTACTCCATAATCATGCTCAATGCATCACAATCATTTACACCTGTTCCAATTATTATGACCCCTCAGGCCACAACCAACACACGGGTTAGTAGTCTTCCAGTATAACCGGGCATCATCTTGCCCCATCAAGCACAACATAGTCTAGAATCCCTACCTAGACGGCATTCCATAAAGGAGCATCGGTCTGTCTTCAACCACGACTCGGCATCCGGACCCTGCTAAGCATCCAATAAAAATTGGGCATCACCCCCAAACTCCCATTGGGTGATAGGTTCGATTAAATGAACACTCAAGTACATCAACAATCAAGCCGATTCTTATTGCCAATAATTAGCCAAGCCAAGAACAAAAGAGTTCGTTTTCAAATAATCAACTTTGATCATTTTTCATACTTAAAAAATCCCAGTAAAATATTCATACATAGTCACGTATTTGAAATCAACCTATCAAACCTTGCACGCTTCTATTTTAAAACCCTATTGTATTGTTTGGCATGTAAAATTTGACGTTCAAACCCAACACCTCAAAATTCTCTATTTTCTTGCCCATAAAATATTTTTTTGAAAATAATAAATAAAATCTAAAATTGGGCAATCAATAACATAGCATCATAATGCTCAAACGATCGAAATTAAACACAATCCCATCCAGAGAAAACGAGCATAAAATTCTACTTAATGGCTAATCCGTCATTAATTACACTAATCGTGATAATCGCAATTAATTAGGCTAAGTACAAGTAATTAAAATAAACTTGATTAATTAACATAATTAAATTAATTAAAATTAATCGTCGTTAACTAAAATAATTATGATTAATTAAATAAATAATGATTAAATAAATAAATTACAATTTATTAAATTAAACTCAATTAATTAATCTAACCCCGATTAATTAATCTAATCGTAATTACTTAGACTTATTGCACTTAAATTTAATCTAAACCATCCTTAATTGTGCTTAAGGAGAAACTCAAATTACAATTAGGAAGTTAACTCACGAATTTTGATGGTGTTAATTGTTAGTTATGGGTGGTGGTGCTAGTGCGGGTGAGATGGGCTGCAAACAAGGGAAGGAAAGAAGAATGGAGTGATGGAAGGAGGAGGGATGAAAAGGGAGGAGGAGAAGGAGTGAGAGAGTGGGCGGTCTGCAACGGTGGGGGAAGCGTGAGGGAGAAGGGAAAAGAGAGAGGGAGAGAGAAGGAAAAAAAAGATTTTCAAGATTTTTCCAAAATTTTACTCATTTCATCACACCAACTCCCCACAAAATCCTCTATACCAAGTATTTTGTCTCCCCTTATCTTCTTTTGTTTTTATTTTTCTTAAAAACAAGCTTTTTGGTCCAAAAATCACCATTTTGCATTGGATCTGAATTTCCTTTTTCCCGTCCCCAAAATCCTCTATGTGTGCCGAATGATAGAGAGGTAAGAAAAGAGACTTTTTTGGAGGCACGTAGGAGTAGTTATAGTATTTATCTGGGATGTACAAAAATATATCAAAACTTACGCCAAAGTTATTGGTGGAATGGGACGAAGACTAACATCAGTAAGCATGTTTCTCAGTGCTTGACTTGCCAACAAGTGAAGGCAGAACATCATAAGCTAGCAGGAATGCTAAAGCCACTAGACATTCCTAAATGGAATTGGGAGCAAAAAACAATGGATTTTGTATAAGGATTGCCAAGAACATCAAGCGATCACGATTCTATCTCAGTGATAGTAGATCGTCTGACCAAATCTGCTCATTTCCTAGCTGTACGAATGAATTACTCAATGAATAGATATGCAGAAATATATGTAAGGCAAAGTATGCGCTTACATGGAGTCCGTGTAACTATAACTTCAAATTGAGACTTGAGGTTTACATCGGAGTCTCCAAGCTGCTTTAGGGACTAAGCTTCAATTTAGTGTTGCCTTTCATATGCAAACGGATGGACAATTGGAAAAAATTTATCCAAGTAATAGAGGACATGTTAAGGGCCTACGTAATTGATTTTTAAAATAATTGGGACGAGAAATTGCACTTGATAGAATTCACTTATAATAATAGTTTTCAGCAAAGCATTGGTATGACCCCATTCGAGACATTGTATGAAAGGACCTGTAGGACCCCCGTATGCTGGAATGAAGTAGGCGAGCGAAAATAAATAGGGCCAAAATTGGTACAGTTGCCTTGGACACGGTAAGGATTATTAGGGATCGACTTAAGATGGCTCAATGCCGATCGAAAAGTTACACTACTAAACATAAAAGGCCTTTAGAATTTAACGTGGGAGATCACATCTTCCTAAAGGTGTCGCCAATAAAGGCATATCAAGATTCGGAAAGAATGGCAAGTTAAGCCCAAGATTCATGGGACCTTCAAAATCTTTAGAAATGATAGGAGATTTGGCCTACCGATTGGCACTACCACCCAAATTGTCAAATATACTTGACGTCTTCCATGTATCAATGCTGAGGAAATATCAGCCAGACCTTACTCATATATTGGATTATGAGACAATTAAAATGGGCGAGAAAGCGAAATACATAGAAGAGCCAGTGCAAATATTAGACCAAAAGGAGCAAGCCCTTCGAACAAAAGTGATCCCACTCGTCAAAATCCTATGGCAATATCATGATATAGAAGAAACGATATGGGAAAGCGAGGAAGAAATAAGGCAACAATACCTCATTTGTCAATTGAACTTAGAGGATGTCCAATTCCGAGGACGAAGTTTCTTAAGAGGGAGATTTGTGACATCTAAGTCCTTACTCAACACAAAACCGAGCGCTCTTGCGTACCAAGCTCATCATTGCCGCACCACGAAGCTTGTCACCATACCATGACACCCTGCCACCACAAAACCATCGCGCCAACCCGCCACATGATGCCACCTTACCACCGTCACCGCGTTACACCACCGATCACCGCCACAACACCATGGCGTCACCGCCTCAAGTCTGCGCACACGCCATCAAGCCACGTCTTCCTTCCATGGCCGCTCAACCAACTTGACACGTTCGCCACACCACAACCCTTTCTTCATGAGGCATGGCTGATAATAAAGGAAGAATTAACCCAAAATTAGCCACGTTTTTCCCTTCCTCAACAAGCCAATCTTCCGTGCTTTGCCAAGTTGACCAGAACGTGTCACCCAAAACCCAAGTCTGGTCATGCAAAGGCGGTGGAAAACTGAGTATAAAAAAGTCAGCCGGCCCTTTTCTACTTCATTCGTTGGGACAACCTCTGTTCATGGTTCCACGATCTTCTTCCTTCTCGCCCTCACCACAATGCCGTCCTACCGCCGACTCGACGCTGTTCAACTCGATCGCCCCACCATGCTGCCACCAACCATCATCGATGAGAACTCTAGGCAAGTAAAAGTCCTACCTTTCTATACTATGTGAATGTTGCACAATTTTAGATTTCCATCCTACGAATCAACGGATTTTAGCTTAAATGTGCAGAATTTCTGTGTCGTTGTGGTTTGATTTGCATCAAGTAGGTTGAACTCAACCCTTGGTTGGTGCTGGCTGTGAGCTGCGACGACCATTGGCTTGGTCGGCGACGGCCTTAACTGAGAATTGTATCACAAGGTTAGCTCAGTTTAGGCACGAGATTTATCCAGTCTTGAGGTGGTCCAGACTTAGCCGGCTTAGTCTATGGTTCAGTTAGGTCCGGAGGTCGACGTGAGGCTCGGTTTTCTTGTTGGATTGGTGTGCAGTCCAGGGCGAGAGGAATGTGCGATAGTCATGGGTGCGGCTCATTGAGGCTTGAACTTGTCTCGACATGGTCCGAGTTATTTGGGGCCACGGTAGAGTTCAGGCTTATTTAGTTTAAACTTATCGGGTCTTGGTGAGGTCCAGTTTTCCGGTAATACATTTGGATAATTGAGGCCTGGAATTTGCTTGTCGGTTATAGTACAATCGATTTTGAAAATGTCGCAAGGTAGAATGGACTAAGTTGTGATGAATCTAGCCTATTTCGGCTCAGAAAAGGCTAGTCCTTTCTGTCCTTAAAGTAGTCAAGGTAGTTAGTTCTGGATATAATGAGATATATTTCAAATTGAATTATTGGATTGCTACGCCATGGTAGGAATGTGGTGAATACAGTCAATCCTCATGACGACAATGCCCCAAGTGTCGGGATGCCTGGAATAACTCAATACCCTCCCAATGCCTGGGGGATAACAAGGATCCCTAGATGTCCTTGTGATGCCGGTAAGGGTGCGAGATGCTTAGAGGGGTGTAACATGGTGTCCTCTAGATGCCTGGGAAAGTGTAACCCCTGGATGCCCCGGGTGTAGGAATGCCTAGAGGGTTGTAACACGGTGCCCTCTAGATGCCTTGGGAATATAACAAGGAGTCCCCTGGATGTCTTCGCAATACCAAATAGGTATGAAATGCCTAGAGGGGTGTAACACAGTTTCCTTCGGAAGATGGTGCCAGTTGAACTTAAACCAAAATATGACTATGGAAGCTTCCCAAGTTCTATATGCATACGGGTTTACGTTTTTCGTGAGTTTCTTTTAAATCAACTATTACTTTGATTTTGAGGAAGATTCTCAGGTAAGTTGAATTATTGTTGTTTACACTTTATATTTGGGATTCTTTCGCATCGGTAGCGACAGATTCATGTAGAATAGTCTAGTAGACTTTTACTTGCTGAACTCCGTACTTGCTCATGGTTGACCCTTCTCTCTTTCAAATAAGTAAGAATTTCGGTTCCCTCTGCCTCCTAGATGATTTGGTATGGCGTCCTGGTAGATTTTACTTGGCACCAAGACAAGTTCGTCAATCCTAATTTTTCGAATGTGATCTCCATCAAGGTCAGGTCTATTCTAACAGTCGATAGCGGGGCACCAACGGCACTCGTGCTCCTTGGTTTCGTCACCTTGTACGCCATGTGGTGGGTCCCCTCCCACTGTATGACGACGACGACAGATCAAGGAATAGCAGCAGTACCGTTGAGTAGGACGAAGGTGGGAGGGTGCAGCAGTTTATGGAGCCAAGACCAGGAATGGGTGGCTATGTGTATGATAGGTTTGGGATGGATGATGGTCGTTGCCAGGAGTACTGACTTTTTCATTTTTCCCAGTTAACCGACCCCGCCACCTGTGTTTGTAAATAAAATAAAGAAAGAAATGAAATAGTCGTTAGTATAGTTTCACGTGCACCCACCTGGGGTCATATGTTCCTGGGTCATCCCAACAAATTATGCTTCCTGTCACAAGCCAAAGTGGAAGCGAGAGGAAAGTCGAGAATAGAAGAAAATGTATTATGTGCACTTCATTGATTGATTCAATATACAAAGAAAATTAAATAATACAGGGAATGTTTAATGTACATTCAGCATGGATTAAGGAAAAAATACCTTTTGCACGAGATTTGCTATTGTCAAAAGGTATACGGGCTTGCTTTGCCGGGGGACAGATTGAACATTGAGGGTAAGGGAAAGCAGCAGAATGACCCAATCTTCGATGACTAAGAAAAAGCTTATCATTGGTAGTAATGTTACACAATGATTGTTTATTGGATTCAATACAAGATGAACTGAAATCATTGGGAAGATTGATCCAAAAATATAGCCCTTGCAAAATTCTATCCAAGCCCATCAGTTTGCCAATCGAAAGGGCCTGAAATAGACAGTAATCAGAATTGAATACAACATGACATGAATTTTCTTCACAAGCCCAAGAAACTAATATGAGATTGAAATGGAATTATGGGACATAAAACACGTTCTGGAGTGTGATAAGAGGGCTAAGATTTACTGTGCTGGTCATTGTGACATAGGTAGCATTCCCATTTGGAAGTTGAACTGAGATAGGAAAGTCTAATTTTTTTTATTTCGAAAAAAAACTTTAATCACAGATAATGTGATCATTAGCATCCGAATCAATTATCCATGCAGTCTTTGCAATTGAATTCATCAAACAATAAGAAGTACTTGCAAAACTTCCGATGCTGTCGAAGACATCAAATTTCTTTAGGGCCTTCATAATTTCTTAATACTGATCATGGGTAATTGACTTATTTGATTTATCAGTATGTTGCCCTATCACTTGTAAAGCTGTCAAAAAATCCCTCTTCCCTTTCTCTCTGGGTTTACCATGCAGCTTCCAGCAATTATCAATTTTATGATGTGGACATTTGCAATAATCACAGTATAACTTACCTTTTCCTTTAAAATTTTGCCCATTATGCTTTGATGACGTGGCAAAAATTGGCCCGTTAGATGGTTTAAAAACCGAAGCCATTGCGGCCTCATTTGGGCTATTGGATCCATGCGCGGAAAAGGAGTGTTATGAGCCATCTGATCTTGCTGATGAGATTCCCCGTGAATCGTCAAATCTGGCGGATGGATTGAGCCCCCGTGAACCGTCGGATCCCATCATCAGATCCTGGCCATTCGTTCCCTTCTTGAAGGATCTAGGGTTTGCTCCTGCAAACCAGATTTGCAGCCACTTTCCTTCCTGTTCTCTTGTTCCAGCTCCTCCTTGTGGGTGATTCGCATGAGTCGCGAGCACCATCCCATCGCCGGCCTTGTGTAAATCAGCGGTAACAAGGCATTGGCTCTCCTCTTGGACGGTGAGTTGGTAGATCCGACCAAGCATCGGCATGGGTTCCATGACTAAAATCTGTGATCGAAAGGAAAAGTAAGAGTCATTCAAGATCAAGAGAAATCTGGTCACTTTTTCTCTTTCTCTTACAGCGTGATACTGCTGCAAGGTCAGATCTGGCCCTTCTAACTTCTCCTCAATTGCCTCCAATTCGTTCCATAAAGCTAAAAGTTTGTTGTAGATCGTGGCAATGCTTATATTTCCTTGCTTCAGATCCAAAAGTTGCTGGGTCAAAGAGAAAATTTTAACCCTGTCTAATTTTTCATACATTTCTTTGATATTTTCCCACATCTTTCTCAAATCTTCCGTCGGAGGTAGTCCGGCTGCAACTTCTGTGGTGATGCAATTGCCGATCCAAGTTTGGACTAATTGGTTGCATTTCCTCCATAGTCACGCCATTCTCTCGTACGACGGAATCGGTAACATTCCGTCAATGAAAACCTCTTTGTCCTTCGTGACTAACGCTCGCCGGAACTCCACCGACCAGCTGGAATAATTATCGGGGCCTGACAGTTGTTGGGTGATGAGCCGCAGCTTTGGTCCGTCACCCGTCGCCGTGTAAAGCGGATCACCAGGCTCTGGTCAACCGCTAGTGGCGACAAACGGGTACGGAAGGAAACCAGGTTGGGTAACCGGGTAGGGATTCAGTCCCGAACCCGAGATACCCGGTTCGGACGAATAGCCCGCATTTGTTGAATTCAGCCCAGTGGTTGGACTTGCCCCGAAGATGGTTGGTGAGCCTCCACTGGGCTGGACTGATTCTCCGAGGCCTTGACCCATCAACCATGGGTTTGTTTGCACGGGCCCATAGATCCATGGACCGGTGACCATTTGAACAAGCAGCCACTGGATGGATTACCCTGAAACATGCTGGGCCGCAATTGGTTGCCCCGAAGTGGCCTGGCCCATGATGGGCTGTCCCTGGTTAGGCTGGGCCTAGACTCTTGGCTCCTAATCCCCGACGTGTTCTCGCTGCACAGTGGACTCTTCTGGGGTTCTTCCTTCAAAAGTCAATGAATCCTCCTTAGCCATGGTGTCAGTAAGGAAGAAAACGGTAAGAAGAAATTGTTTTTTCTAATTTTTGGAATTGCTTAGATATTGATTCCTATACCGGAGTGCTAACCTTATTTTGCAGGTTTAGTGTTCCTACAACAACAAAGGTAAGAAACGTCCGGAAGGCAATCAGAGAGTGCGAAAGTCAGAAGAAAAAGAACACTCGCTCTGATACCATGTCACAAGCCAAAGTGGAAGCGAGAGGAAAGTCGAGAATAGAAGAAAATGTATTCTGTGCACTTCATTGATTGATTCAATGTACAAAGGGAATTAAATAATACAGAGAATGTTTAATGCATAAGGAAGTATATCAGATCTAATCCTAGATTGATACAAAATAATCAATTACAATCTCGAGTATATATCCACCATAATCCGTCGTATCTTCAATGGTGCATATCTTCCAACACTTCCGCATGCTTAAGAGTGAAAAGAATATAATGACTGTGTTGGGGGTGATGTACTGGGGCGTCACAGTCTGTATGGCCACTGAACTAAAGAAAGCTAAGGTGCTACTGGAGCGACTGAAGTAGGAGCATATTGAGTCGTGACTGGGTCGGAAGATTGCTAAGCTTGTTCTGAAATTTGGTCGGGTAACTCCTCCATCGTAGGTAGGGCCGGATTTTGGATTTCACTACTGTTTGGATTCTGCATATTGAATCAGAGGATTGAATTCCAATTTGATGTGCTGGTTTTGTTTTGTAGCTGCAACAACAACAAACTCAAAAACAACTGGAGGCAATTCAGAGGGATTTTTGCAGAAGCTTGATAAAAAACAAAGCTCTGATACCATGACAAGGAATATGGAACAATGGGAGAAAAGGCTTTTCTGTACATTTCATTATATCCAATGTACATCAATGTAACCATTATAGCACAAGAAATGAATCGGAAATAATATACACGATATTGTTTTCCCAAAGAAATCGTATATCTACAATTACTATAGCGGTCACAAATCAGAATTGCCACTAAGAATCAATCAGAATCAATCAATGGATCTAAATGGAACAAATCAAATCCTTTCTCTAATAGACAAGGACTTGCTCCCCCTTCTCTTTCCCTGGCTGAACCAACAATGGTCGACCCGCACTCTTCCAGCCAGCGAGATTCTTTTTTTTTTCTTTTATCCAATAACTGTGCTCGACCAACTCATCGACATTCTAGAACTCTGGATTTGCTCCCGTGACGTCCTCGGTTTGAACCTCTATTTAGACCATGAGGGATGGACTAAGGATAGGTACGTCGGTAACGAAGATAGGTTATGATTTAATCCCGGGGATTGTTCACGAGTAGAGTAGCTGATTAGGGGCTAGGCAATTCAGAATCAGGGTTGCGATAGACCAAAGCAATCGATCATGAAAAGGCCATTAGACTATAAGGATCGCTGTGGACAATCATGCGCCATCACAAGTTTGTTAATGGATGGGTCTAGATTGATTCAGCTCAGATATATACCGGTCGTGGATGACGCCACACGGTCAATGTACTGTTCGTGAATGACTCTAATTCAATTCTAAACAATCGTGAGTTACGACAGACTGATCAATCCTATTCAATTACATGACAACCGAGGGTCATTTATGGATCGGGCAAGCTCAATTGAAAGTCGCGCATAAAATCCTAAACAGGCATCGAACTTAGTTCAAGTCTAGTCACATGAATTCTGCCAATGCCACCTATTTTTGCGTAGGTCGAGTTAAAGCCGTTTCTAATTGAAATTTAGCCACAAGCCTTGGTCCAATTGCAGGTATTGACTGTAGATGTTATTAAGGCATTCCTTTCCAATTGAATTATTTTAGTGAGCCTCTTAGTGCATTAATTAAGGAAATGCACTAATTTGAGGATGTCACACCCCAAACCTCCGAGTCCATGAACATCCCTTAACAGTCGATTAAATTGCAACATCCCAGGATGTGTCACCGACCCATTCTTTTTATCTTTTGATTAAACGCAAGCGGAAGTATAATATAAACAATACCCAGTCAATCAACAGAGAACAGGGATACTAAACACCACAAACATTTCCAAAGGCAAAACCTTTATTTTTTAACTTGTTAACCCTATGAAGTTTAATAATTACAAGCCCATTCCAAAGGGGACTTTTTACCGACCAACTCAAAAACCTACTAGGGTCAGGGTTAATCTAACATCTCTAACGGGAGGCCGACCAAAAGCGACGCCAGGCACACCTGTGTATTGATCCATCAGGACCCCAAACCGCACGTGGTGACGTTCCATGCTACAAGCCTGAAAATAATTAATAACAACGGGGTGAGATAAAATCTCAGCGAGTCAACAACCTAAACCTCGATTATGACGTGAATTCATCTTGGAGGCAAGCCTAAACAAGCATGCTATATGAACTTAACTCACCTTGGAACACCCCTGCATATTAGTACATCACATGTGGCAATATTAATGCGACAAGCATAAATAATAATCATAACACATTCCAAAACAACTTGGCACATTGTCAATACACGTGTTCCAATTATTAAGACCCCTCGGGCCATGGCCAACACATGAGTCAGCGGTCTTCCGGTATAACTGGGTATCGTCCTGCCCCATCGGGCACGGCATCATCTAGAACCCTCACCTCGACTGCATTCCACAAAGAATCATCAATTCAACCTCAACCGCGACTCCACATCCGGACCCCCGTCGGGCATCCGATAAAAATTGGCCATCGTCCCAAAACTCCCGTTGGGTGACGGGTTCAATTAAGTGACCACTTAAGCAAGCCAACAGTCAAGCCAATTTTATTTGCTATTAATTAGCCTGATATAAAAGAATGCGTGCTCAAATAACAAGTTTCTGCAATTTTTACTCTTAAAATTGTGGTAAAATATTTGTACGTGGTCACGTACTTAAAATCAACCCGTTAAATTTTGCACGCTTTCATTTTAAAACCCCATTGCCCCATTTAACACGTAAAATCCGATGTCCAAACCCAACACCTCAAAGTATACCAATTTCTTGACAAATAAACCTTCTTTGAAAATATACTAATTAAGGCCTATAATTGTACAATCAATAATGTGGTATGGTAAGTTCAAACAATCAGAATTAAGCATAAACTCATCTAGAAAAACGAGCATAAAATTCTACTTATCGACTAATATGTCATTAATTACACTAATCGTGATTAATTAAGCTTATCGCGATTAATTAAGCTAATCATGATTAATTAAAGTTAGCGATCATTAATTAATATAACTTAATTAATTAAAAATTAATAGTCATTAATTAATTAAAATAATTACTATTACTTAAAAATAAACTCGATTAATTAATCTAACCATGATTAATTAAGACTAGCCGTAATTACTTAAAAAACCTTCATCTAAACCGTCCTTAAACATGATTAAGATTAAAACATGCTTATTTAGCACTAATAACCATTAGTATAACTAAACCTACCCATAAATGCAATTAACTACATAATCAAGGATTAGGAGTTAACCCACAGATTTTCCGATGATGGCGAGCTCGTGGCGACGGCAGCACGATGGCATTGAGAACGTGCCGCTCACCACTTGAATGGAGACTCGACGATGGCGGCGGCAGTGGCTCAAGCTCATGGCTTGAGCTTGGGTGTTCAATGGTGGCAACTTAGGTGGATGGCGACAATGACCGTGGCTTGGGAATGGCGGTGGTGACGCGGGCGACTTGACAGACGGGCGACTCAATGATGGTGAGGGGATGAAGATGGTGGTGAGATGAAGGTGATGGTGAGGGGAAAATGGCGTGAGAGAAGAAGAAGAGAAGAAGTGAGGAGAAATGGGGGCTGGTCGGCAGAAAGGGGAGGGAGAGAAATGGCGTGAGGGAGAAAAGAAAAGAGAGGGAGAGGGGGGAGAAAGAGAGAAGAAAAGGAAAAAGGATTTCCCAAGATTTCCCTTCAACCACCCCTTAAAACCCTCTAAACCTTGCAAATTGTCCATCACATTATCTTCTCATATCCATTTTCCTTTAAACTAAAAAATCTTAGCCAACAAATCATAATTTTGCCACTGGGTTCGATTTTTCCTTTTCCGGTCTCCAATTTTCATCTAATTATTCCTTTTTTGAAAATTTTGAACTTGTCGATAATTCGACGAACAATGAGGCAACGTCCAATAAATTAGTCTTGAAATCCTCGAAAGTTCAATACCCGAAATCAAATTAAATTTCATGGTTCAAAATTGATCGAATGCGACTTTAGTACGACCTAAACTATCGGATGGCTTTTAGAGGTTCTTGTGCGGTTGACCTGTAGTCAATAATTTTTTATCCACGTTTCTGCTTCTTCAAATCATGGTCAACTCTCGGTTGTCATGTAATCACGAGAGTTCAATTACGTACCCTATGTACAATATCAATAGAAAATCAGTTTATTGTAATTCGACGCGAATATTGTAATCATACGGAATCACCCATGAACTGACTACGTACTTCCATCGAATCGATTTATATCTGTTCGTTAATTGACTTATAACAGTGTAGTATTCATCATTGTCTATCCTTATGGTCGAGTGGTCGATCCCTGATTGAATTCTCTGATCTTTTGCATTTTAACCATTTACGGCCTCATCCAATAGATTAGTTAACTCATGAATAATTAGTTCAGAGTGAAAATAACCATAAGTGCATTTATGAAATAGCCATTTCATGCATTTCAAAATATGGGCCAAATTTCAAGATATCATAGAGGATATAGACGTTGACGGATATAGAGGTGAGTCCAATTTAGCCTATTAAGATTTAAATTGAGGTGAGACAAACTTTGTTAGGCCATGGACACTAGGGTTAGGCGTCACTTTGGGCATGAATAGAGGAATGCATCAAATTGCCCTCTTAGTCTAGCCAATAATTGAAGATGCAATAAGCAATCCAAGCCATTAATCTTGGATAAGACACATGGGCAATTGGAGGGCCAAGATGTGTTTTTACTCCCCAAGCTTGGAACAATGATGAAAATAGGACAATAATTCAAGAAGACATTAAATGTGAATGACAAATTCTTTTCCAAGTTTCTGTTTCTTCTTCTTCTTCTTCTTCTTCTCTCTCCCCCTCATTTCCCCCCAACTAGCCAACCCTTCTCCTTTCTCCCTCTCTCTCCTTTTCTTCTCCTTTCCCTCACATCCAAGCCCCATCTGCCTATCACCCGTTGGACACTTTCACTACTGCCCATCCTCGAGCTGCCCATCCGCTTGCCCGTGTCATGCTATCCATCGTTCTCTCGACTACCGCTACTGTTCGCTTGCTATCCTCAAGCCAACCCAACACCCCCTGTCTTCGTCTTGGTTGTTAGTAAGTAGATTTCCTAAACGTCGGTTGGTGTTACGTGACTGAGATTTAGAACTGTCCTTAGAGCCATAGAATTATCCTAGGTTAAGAAACATCATGTGCTTAATTTTGTATGCTTTGATCATGATATACTTGAGTTATATGATTTGGGTTTGATCAAGGAACAAGTATGTGAAGGCTAAGGTTGCTCGAGTTTGGCAAAGGTTATGGAAATGGTTCACTTAGTCTGGACTCGTCATGATGGTTGTTGCGGATCGTTTGTTATGGTTACTTATGCTTGATTTTCCTTATTTTATGCCTTGGATGATTGTATGAGTGCTATATGGTATGATCTTTGCATATAGATGTCCATAGGACATGGTCAATGCTTGAGTTCACATTGAGCCACCGAATCTAGAACAGTGTTGGTTCTTGGACATGTGTGGAAGTGCTCGAGCCGAGTCATTCTCTTGATTCAACGATATTGAGGTGTATCATTTGATCTGAATTTAATCAGGCGGGCACTCAAGCGTCGCAAGTCAACCTACGATTCTAGTTTCATGCTCGACATACTTTATTGTTCCATATATATTAGGGCATACACATCGCTTGGCACGCCCTTAGGGCATTCATCATGGACAAATGAGAAAGATAAAACCAATTACTTGAATGTTTGATTCGTGTGGTCATATGAGGAATGCCGTCACCAATGGATTTCGGGACAATGCCCTCAAGTCAATGTGTTATTTATCAGAACGATACCCAATGGATTTCAGATGTCGTGCTCAAGGGAGCGAGATGATGTCTCGAAGGTTTCCGAAAGAGTTGTAGGGTTTCGGCTATGTGTGATTAATAACTGGACTCAAGATAGCATGGTGGTATGGGATGCCATGTGATTCTCAAGATGCTAAACGTGTGTGAAGTGTTTGAGTGCTATATGCATACTTTGAAAAGTGATGTTATGGCTTGCACATGTATGACATGGATTTATATAAGCTACATGAGACACGTACATGAATTAAATGTCATTTTAGTGACTTATGTGGCACATGCATGCTTTGATCGACCTTATTTATGAATTGAGTGGAATGAGGATGTCCTGCAGGTCGATGTTTGAGTCTCAAAGGCTGTGATACCGTTGTGGATGCTCATACCCATCACATGTGAATATTCTGGCAATTAGTTGCTCTAATTGTGACTCGTGTGGATTTGTATGCCTTTGATTAGGACTAGAGAGATTTAGGTTGAGGTTAGATCCTTTCCTATTATAATTAAGGCAAAGTTTAGGCTTTCCTAGTGATTTGCCATCGACATGTATAGGTCGAAAAATCGTAAGGCTCTAATGCGAGGCATCCGCCTATACAAGGTTTAGGATCTTTACTTATTGAGCTTTCAATTCACCGTTGTTGTTTAACCTTTTTAGGACTAAAGGTATAAATCTACCACCCTCCTGTTTCGGACTTCTTGTACACATGGAAGTGATGGTACTAGACATTGAGGACACTACCACCGACATCCTTTTCCAGCGCCACACCACTACAATGCGAGCAGATGAAGGTGTGGGATATCTGGTCTCCTATATGTTCGTGGTCTAGTTCGCATGGGTCGATGAGGACTTCTATTGTCCTTACATGGGTTTGACAGCCCACCTAGGGACGCTGATTGGTCATTGTTGCCCCCACCTGATGGCACCATGGACGACCCTGAGTCCAACCCCAACTATGACCCAAAGCCTAACTCGTCGTCATGAGGACACCGACAAAGATGGGAACCATTTTTGGTAGCTGCCTTGGTAGAAGGAGTTAAGACTAACCCCCCTTCTTTTGATATGTTTTTGTAAAGAGGGGATGACCAAATTGGAACGACCATAAATGAGGGCTTATAAGTATGCATTGACACCTAAATTTTGGACAACCCATTTAGTCATTTATGGCACAAAAATTAGGGATTAATTTTTTAACCCCTAAAAAAATAAATTGCACAGCATATAATTTTAGGTGCATTTATTTTTAATTTGCATTTACATTGGACCGGTGACGGATGAGTTCAACTTAGTGGTTCTGAACTTCAATTTGGCAAGCCCGCAAAGAGAGTAAATTGGCCCAAGCCCGTATCCTCGAGGAGATTTTACGGACTCATCTTCGCAAGATTTCAAATTTGAAGAAATCCTATTGCAATTTTGAAAATTGGTGGAGAATATTCATTTTTGCAAAGGAATATTACATTCAAGGGGTTATAGAAGATCTTCGTGCATATTGAAAAGAGATTAAATATTTCACAAAGATTACATTTGTTTTGCCTATAAAAGGGTTGTGTACGGAGGTCGATGGGGGCTTTTCTCGAGTTTTAGGTCAAAAGTTCAACACAAAAGAGGAGAAAATTCTTTTTCTTGTGGGGAGGGGTCAAAGTCAGCAGCCTTTTTGCTGTCCTTTTGCTAAAAAAACAAACACAGTAAAGAGAAGAGACAAAGAGGGGGAGACGTGAGAGGTGACGTGCAGTAGGAGGAGAGAGAGAGGAAAAGGGAAAAACAGAAGACCGTTCATCTTCTCTACCCCGCAACCGCTCGCAACGTCACCAAGCATCCACCACTGCCGGCCTTGCCTTGCCGGTGACCCGCGCCAGCCTTCCGCCTAACCGTTCTGCCCTCTGCTGCAACCCTCTATTCCCCGCGACCCTGCAGCAGTTCGAGCCCTCGCGACTCCAATAGCCGCTAGCCCAGTCGTCCGCAACTCCCCCTCCCGGCGCCGCGTCTCCGAGCAACCCACTACACCAGCAACGACACCCCGCTCCACCTCTGCTCCAACACCTAGTAGCCCTCACCGGTCACTGCTGATCCGCCCGCGACATCGCTGCCCGTTCGTCTACGATCCGCCCGAAGTCCACCGCAAGTCCGTGCCCCACAGCAACTCGCGACGATGATGCCGCAACAACTCGCCACCATGCCGAGCCGGACGCCAAGCCACGGTACGTCCACCCGACGACCTTGCCATCATCCCCGATGCCAGCAAGCCCACTACCGTCGGCCACCGTCCCCGCACACCGCTTGAGCTTCCCCTTTGAGCAACGCTCGCACCGGGCAGCATCCTGCTCGCTGCTAATCCACTCGCGCCAATCTGCCCGCCGCCGCCTCTCACCAAAGCGCCGGTGACCAACCGCCCTTGGCTGCGCACCCACCACAAGCTGCCAAGCTTTGTTTGAAAAAAAAAAAAAAAAATCAAATTAGGTAGTTTTCTTTATTTTATTTATTTATTTATTTTGCTTTTTTAGTAGAATTATTCCTTAATGTATGATTGAAATTCCCAACATGAAGTAGCCTCTTAAATTAGGGGTTGTCGGTCCAATTTTCGTGCTCGAAATTCGACTTGCAATCGCTTGGAAAATCGCCAATACAGTCTCACGCTCAAAATTCAATTCGCAGTTTATTTAAAATTGACCAACCCGATCTCATGCACAAGATATAGTTCGTCAATTTTTGGATATTAATCTTATCTTGCTCTGATTTGTCATCGTGTATTTGAGTCGATTTTGTTTTCGTAAAAAAAATCCAAAAAAAATCTGAGATAGATTAGGTTCATTTTAGAATATTCCTCATCTTAAGGTTATCTTGCTCATTTAGAGTATGAATTTTATTTATATTTTTTTAAATAAAAATAATAATAATAATCAATCAATCAATTTAGGATTCTATTTTTTTTTTTTTTTTTTAAAGCTTAGGTTGCACGTTTAATTATTTGACAATTTTTAAATTTCGAATGTTATATAAAACACAAAAATCATCATGCATATGTCATGTAGAATTAGGGCATTCTTTGTACGTCATTTCATATTAGGATAAAATTGCGTATTTCATTATAAGTTTAGATAGATGTTTTAGATAGATTGCATCTTAGGTTAGAGATTGCCAAGTTAAGATAATGTGCTAGTTTAAATTAGGATTTGGCTTAATCTAATTCCTAATACAAATTGGATGATATTTTAACCTGCATAGATAATTTTCGCATTTTTCCTAATTCCGAATTTTATGAAAAATACAAAAAAAAAATTGTCTTAGAGTAAATTCATTCTCTATGATAGATTGCATGTTTTTTAGGAGAATAGAAATATTATGTGCATGTCATATAGAATTGGATTCATGAAATGCATATCATTTAGTAATTTTTTTTTTTTTTTTTAATGACCCAAGAACCGTCGTACAGCTGGTAGCCGGTAACGTAAACCCGGGGGGCACTAGTGCGGGGACCCACCTCCCAGGCACCCCATTTATTTCGCACAATGGGGACGAGAAGTTTCAAACCTCTACCCTCCCGAATGAGGGGTCAAAGCGCGAACCAACTCGTCCACCGTGGGGTGGATCATTTAGTGATTGTTGCTAGGTCCATTTAATTAAAAATTGCCCGTCATTAGAATTAGATCATTTGGTTATATTGCATTGCATATATATTGGATTTTATTAAACAAGAGAAAATTCTTAAAAAAAGATTGAGTGATTGCGTGTTAATTAGAAATTATATCTAGGATTGTCAATGTGAATTATGATCTAACATCGCAGATGTTTTTGTTGCTATGAGGTATGTCTTGCAATTTCTTCACTGTTTTATTTGGGTGTTAAATTGGTAGTTTGCGTACCCATATGATAACCTCATATGTTAGGGAAATAAATTAAAATCAATTCAAGCTGCCTACAAAACATTTTTTCAAAATAAAGAGAAAGGTACTAAAAAGGCGTTAGAGAAATCTAGTATAATCAAGTCCCTGAACTCATGATCTCTGGTTCGCAAAAGTAAAGTAAATCTCCCATTACTTTACTTGGGTTTCTAATCGACCCACCAAAAATAGATTAGTGGTGACTCCTAATTGCAAAATCAATGACATGTTAAGAACTTAAACCTAAGTCGCGAATTAGTATGGGCTTGGGAGAGCCCCGAGCTAAGTTTAGGCTTAGTAATCCATTAGCCAAATCTTAGGTGGTTCACCTGAAATTTTGGTCGCGACAGTATGTAATCATTTCCACGCTGATAAATAAAAATGGGAAGTTATGACTTATGTACATGAGCATGTTTTCTCTCTAACTATCCATTGTTTGTTTGCTGTTGACCGGGTGATTGGAGATTGTACACTTCTGCTTGTGCTTAGTGAAAAATAATAATGAATGGAACAGTGGCGCCTATTGAGACGTCACGAATTAATCCCAAGGCTGAGGACGTCGCGTTCCCCAGCCGAGGTTAGGGCCTGGGGCATGACAGCTCCCGTCACCCCTTGTTTCTTACCTTGCGTCATAGACGTTGCCCCTTTCTTTGGTCACTGTCGTTCCTCCTCACCCTTGTGTGTGTGCATGAGGAAGAGAGATAAAAGGGCCAGGCTTCTCTTATCTCCTCACTTGGGCTCAAGTCATGGGCTCAAAGAAATTAGGCCGAGTAAGAGAATAGGAGTTGGGCTAGTAGAGGGATGGCTTAATAGGCCGAAGGCTCACAACCTAATTAGCAAATGTATTGCATTTGTGAAATGGGCTGTACATATGAACCATTGGGCTTTTAGTTTCTTCATTATGATTATTCTATTTTTTGTATCTGTACCTATTTATATTATTTTTTTTACTTTGGCAAAAAATGGGCGCTTGAACAATCGACAAAAATTCGGGTTCAGCAAATATTGGATCGGGATTTCAAATATGCCCAATGATACATATAGCCATGGAATGATAAAAGTAAAAGTAAAAGACACTCCAATTGTGCAAAATCAAAACATTTGCACAATCATTTGCTTTTTAATGTAAAGGCACATTTTATGGGCATATTTCAGTTGTTAAAGGTAATTAATTATAATAGAAGGTAAGTCTTTAAGGGAAAGAGAAGATAACAAATATTTCTTAGTGAGAAGGAAGCATAAGCTTACGTAGTGCTTCGGTGGACCATTTTTAGTAGTGAACAAAGCAAATGCAGTTCTCCGTAGTATAAAGGAGATTTTTCTAAGTATCCTTCCATGTGTCATAATGAGAGGCGATACTTTCGGAGTATTTTTTTATTATTGATTTATATAGATAAACAGTGAATTAGAATATTGGATCGGAATTTTAAAAATTTACAACTATAGATATAGCTATAGAATAATAACAATAAAACTAAAAGATACTCCATTTGCTTTTCAATATAAAGGCGCATTTCTTGGGGAGATTTGAGTCAACGAAGGTAATTAATTGTAATAAAATGTAAGTCTTTAAGGTGAAGAGATAATAACAAATATTCCTTGGTGAGAATGAACCATAAGTTTAGGTAGTGCTTCGATGGAGTAATTTTAGTAGTGAGCGAAGCAAATCCAAACTTCTCTAGTATAAACGAGATTTTTCTAATTATCCTTTGATGTGTCATAATGAGAGGCAATACTTTTGGAATATTTTCTTATTATCTATTTATATAGATAAAGTGTGAATTAGAATATTGGATTGGGATTTTAAATATGTCCAACTATAGATAGAGCTATAGAATAATAAAAGCAAAAGTAAAAGATACTCCATTTGTGCAAAAGCAAAAAATTTGCACAATCATTTGCTTTTTAATATAGAGGCGTACTTTATGAGGATATTTGAGTTGTTAAAGGTAATTAATTATAATAAAAGGTAAGTCTTTAAAGTGAAGAGATGATAACAAATATTTCTTAGAGAGAAGGAAGCATAAGCTTAAATAGTGCTTCAGTGGAGCATTTTTAGTAGTGAATGAAGCAAATCTATTTATTCATAGTATAAAGGATATTTTTCTAATTGTCCTTCCATGTATCATTATGAGAGGTGATACTTTTGGAATATTTATTTATTATCTATTTATATAGATAAATCATGAGTTACAATATTGGATTGGGATTTTAAATATGTTCAGCTATAGATTAACAAAAGAAAAAGTAAAAGATAATCCATTTGCGCAAAGGCAAAAGATTTGCGCAATCATTTGCTTTGTAGTATAAAGGTGCATTTTATGAGGATACTTGAGTTGTTAAAGGTAATTAATTGTAATAGAAGGTAAGTCTTTAAGGTGGAGATGATAACAAATATTTCTTAGTGAGAAGGAAGCATAAGCTTAGGTAATGCTTTGGCGGAGCATTTTTTGTAGTGAACGGAGCAAATCCAATTCTTTATAGTATAAAGGAGATTTTTCTAATTATCCTTTCATATGTCATAATTAGAGGCAATACTTTTGGAATTTTTTCTATTATCTATTTATATAGAAAAATTGTGAATTACAATATTGGATTGGGATGTTCAACTTAATATAGCTATAGAATAATAAAAGCAAAAGTAAAAGATACTCCATTTGTGCAAAAGAAAAAGATTTGCACAATCATTTGCTTTTTAATATAAAGGCACATTTTATGAATATATTTCAATTTTTGAAGGTAATTAATTATAATAAAAGATAAGTCTTAAGGCGAAGAGATGATAACAAATATTTCTTAGTGAGAAGGAAGCATAGCCTTAGGCAGTGCTTTGGTGGAGCATCTTTTTAGTAGTGAACGAAGCAAATCCAAGTCTCAACAATATAAAGAAGGTTTTTCTAATTATCCTTCCATGTGTCATAATGAAAGGTGATACTTTCGGAATATTTTTGTATTATCTATTTATATAGAAAAACTGTGAATTACAATATTGGATTGGGATTTTAAATATGTCCAGTTATAGATATATCTATAGAATAATCAAAGTAAAAGTAAAAGATACTCCATTTGTGCAAAGACAAAAGATTGGTGCAATCATTTGCTTTGTAATATAAAGGCATATTTTATGGGGATATTTGAGCTGTTAAAGATAATTAATTATAATAAAAGGTAAATCTTTAAGGTGGAGATGATAACAAATATTTCATAGTGAGAAGGAAGCATAAGTTTTGGTAATGCCTTTGCGGAGCATTTTTGTATTGGACACAGCAAATCCAATTCTCTATAGTATAAAGGAGATGTTTCTAATTATCCTTCCATGTGTCATAATGAGAGGCAATACTTTCGGAATTTTTTTTTATTATCTATTTATATTGAAAATTTTGTGAGTAACATTATTGGACTGGGATTTTAAATATGTCCAACTATACATAAATTTATAGAATAATAAAAGTAAAATTAAAAGATACTCTATTTGCACAAAAGCAAAAGATTTGTGCAATCATTTTCTTTTAATATAGAGGCACATTTTATGAGGATATTTCAGTTGTCAAAGGTAATTAATTATAATAAAAGGTGATTCTTTAAAGTGAAGAGATGATAACAAATATTTCTCAGTGAGAAGAAAGCATAACCTTAGGTACGGCTTTGGCGGAGCATTTTTAGTAGTGAACGTAGCAAATTCAATTATCTATAGTATAAAGGAAATTTTCCTGATATCCTTCCATGTGTCATAATGATAGGCAATACTTTTGTAATATTTTTTTTTTTATTATCTATTTATATAGATAAACTGTGAATTACAATATTGGATTGGGATTTTAAATATGTCCAACCATAGATATAGCTATAGAATAATAAAAGTAAAAGTAAAAGATACTCCATTTGCTTTTTAATTTAATGGCACCTTTATGAGTGTATGTGAGTTGTTAAAGGTAATTAATTATAATAAAAAGTAATTCCTTAAAGTGAAGAGATGATAACAAATATTTCTTAGTGAGAAGGAAACATAAGCTTAGGTAGTGCTTCGGGGGAGCATTTTTAGTAGTGAACGAAGCAAATTCAAGTCTCTATAGTATATAGGAGATTTTTCTAATTATCCTTCCATGTGTCATAATGAGAGCCGATACTTTTGGAATATTTTTTTATTCTCTATTTATATATAAAAATTTTGAATTACATTATTGGAATGGGATATTGAATATGTCCAACTAAACATATAGCTATAGAATAATAAAAGTAAAAGTAAACGATACTCCATTTGCACAAAAGCAAAAGATTTGCACAATCTTTTCCTTTTTAACATAAAGGCACATTTTATGAGGATATTTGTTATGGTAATTAATCATAATAAAAGGTCAATCTTTAAGGCCAAGAGATGATCACAAATATTTTTTAGTGAGAAGGACACATATGCTTAGGTAGGGCTTTGGCGGAGTATTTTTAGCAGTGAACGTCACAAATCCAATTATCTATAGTATAAAGAAGATTTTTCTGATATCCTTCCATGTGTCATAATGAGAGGCAATACTTTCGGAATTTTTTTTTTTTATTATTATCTAATTATATAGTTAAATTGTGAATTAGAATGTTGGATTGGGATTTTAAACATGTCCAGCTGTAGATATAGCTATAGAATAATAAAAGTAAAAGTAAAACATACTCCATTTCCGCAAAGGCAAAAGATTTGCGCAATCATTTGCTTTGTAATATAAAGGCACATTTTATGAGGATATTTGACCTATTAAAGATAATTAATTATAATAAAAGGTAAGTCTTTAAGGTGGAGATGATAACCAATATTTCTTAGTGAGAAGGAAGCATAAGCTTTGGTAATGCTTTGGTGGAGCATTTTTAGTATTGATGTCACGCCCGAACCTCGAAAGACGCGCACATCCCACTATGGTCGATAGAAATGCGACTTCTCAAGACATATCTGACCCATTCATTTTATTATCATTTTCACTCAATTTCTCAATGCAACATATAATTAGCACAAACTGATTGCACTGTTGCGATCGGTGCGAAATTCTAACGACCAACCATCCGGCAAAATTTTCGAAAATATTAAATAATTAAATTTAATTCAGCAAATTAAATAATTAAATATTATATTATAAAAATATAATTTAATAAAATAATATTTATAAATTGAAATAATTCATTATGGCTTAAACAAGATTATACTAATTTAAACATACAATTAGCCCTAATTAAACATCCACTAAACTAATCATACAACTAATCTAATTAACATTTAAATAATCTAATCTAACCACCTAAACCTATTTAGACTAATCTAAACACCCCTTAAGCATAATTAACTTACTAAGCAAGGATTAGAGGGTAAACTCACCAGTTTTGCGAGCCGGTGAGTCCACAGCGACCATGACACCAAGGCGGTCAATAAACCTCAAGGTGGCAACACCAACGAAGGCTAGGAAGACACCAAAAACGGGCCTCAAAGCTCCCATAGCTTGATGGTCTTTAGCTACTGATCTTGAATCGAGAAGGTTGGAACCGACGGCGGTTTGGCACGGAAACGGCAAGTGGCGAAGGTCCGGCGGCTTGGGGGTGGCATATAGCTGACGGACGGCGGCAAGGAGGCTCAGGAACCTCAACCAAAGTAATCCAAGGTGGTCCCGGGCTGGAACAGTAGCCACAAATTCGTACTCCCTCTGCAACTTTGAAAAACTGGTCACTAGAGGAGAAACAGAGCTGAATGAGCTTGGCCAAAGCTCTGGCGAGGGGTTGGCCGGCAACCGGCGGCACTCGAGGGTTGAGGGGGACCTGCTGGTGGTTGGTATGGGTGGAGGTAGGGTTGAAATGGAAGAAAAACGGAAGAAAACGCTGAAATGGCAAAACTGGGCAAATTGCCAAGCTGACCGACGGACTAGTGGCCAGTTTCTTCTCGCCGGCGTACAAGACGGCCAGCGGCTCCATTCGGGGTGAGGTCAAGCTTTTTGGAACGGTCCAGATGTCCTCTTTGTGGCGATGGGTGGCTCGTTTGCTAATTCAACTGGGAAGTTAACTTTTTACTCAGATTTTTAGCGAAAGGTCGGCTAGAGCAAAAACTTGAACGAGGGGAAAACAGAGGAGGAAAACGGCCGACAATGGCCTTGCGGGCGTGTGACAGTGGAGGGGCTGGTGTGCTCGGTTTTCCTCTGGTTCTCTTGAGCTCTCCAAGGACCACAACAATGGAGAAAAAAGCCATGCTTCAAGGAGGAAGAAGAACTGCTCCCAAAGGCCTCTCTAGCCCTCCAACACTTGGCCAAACATGTCATGCCCCGATCCTCAGGCACGTGCACATCCCTTACTTTTGGTCGATTTTAAAATTGCGATATCCCAAAACTATGTATCGCCGACCATTTCATTTATATATGCACATGCGAAAGCAATTATAAATCCCTAGACAATAAAACAATGGGATAGAAAAGCAGGCCATATATTTTTCATACTAAAAATTCTCAACCACACCTTTTTACACGCATCTCATAGTATTCTACAATACTATATATATATAGGTATGATCTAACATCTACTCGGGGTTATCCTCGGGGTGCTCCTCCACGTACTCCTCTTCGGCTTCTTTCTCCTCGGGTTCTTCATCAGGATTCTCCTCGTCAGATTCCTCCTCCTTAGGCTGTGACATCCAAAATATTCGGTATTAAATTAATCAGGTCATTTCTATGCAATTGGAGTCGGGGATTAAAATGGAATACAAAATTGAGATGCGAGATGAGCTATTGGATGAGGAGAATATTTAATGGAAGCATTGAGGCCAATTGAGATGGATTTAAAGTAAATCAAGTGATTAATGGAAGCCAATTGTTTCAAAATTCGTATGCCCATAGAACCAAAATTTTAAATTACCTTAAAGCTTCTAGAAGGGGCATTTTTGGCAATGAAAATGGAGTGGAAGACAGCTGGATTGGTGGGGCCAAAGAGAGAGAGAGAGAGAGAGAGAGAGAGGAGAAAACCGGTTTCCCCTCTCCCCCGTCGACCGAACCTCCATCTTCTTCCCCCTTCCTTTTGGTTTCTTCTTTAGCAACAAACCAAAGAAGCCCCATCCGAAGCCGCACGCTACTGAGGAGCCCCGTCATTGCACGCCTCACGCCAAAACACCCGCAAGCCACCAGAGCTGCTCCCGTACACCCGAGCCCGCCGTCGAGCTGCCGTCCACACGCCTCCGCCCCTCTCCTTCCTCGGTTCGAACGAACCGACCAGCAAAAGCAGAAGCGGTGATCGGCGTTGCTTGAAAGAGCTTCATCGCGCCGCACGCCGCCCCGTACGCCGCGCTCGCCCACGCTCCACCGTGCGCTGCCAGCTCCGTTCCCTCGCGCCAAGCGACCTCCCCGAGCGAACCAGCCTCTGTTCAGCTTGGTTCCGCCCCGACCAGCCACCGCCTACCTCCGTTCGGCCACCGTGTAGCCTCCCCGGCGTCCTCTCACCCTCCACCGGCCTCCCCTCGCCGCCCTAGCCGCCGGACGAGCTTCGTCCAACCAAGAACAGTGGCTGGAAAAATTGGTTTCCAGCCCTGTTCAAGGCTCGTTTTGGGCCGTTTCCGGGCCTCGAACCCAAGCCGTGCTTTGGGAAGAATTGTTCCTCGCGTCACCCCCGTCGGATTGATCCGATTTGCGCACGATTTGGTGAGTAATCTCACTAATCCCGGATTAGTTGGCTAATTATGCTTAAGGTTGGTTTAGTTTTAATTAATTATGTTTAGGTTGTTAGATTAGAATAAATTAGCAATTATTAGTCAATTGTGATGCAATTTAGATAAATTGATTGTGCAATTAGCAAGTAGACGTGGTCTACTATTTATTGGAAGTATCTCAGAAAATTTTCGACCCCTAATCGGGCTTCAATTTGGCGATTCGGGCCTAAGTGGGATTTTTGGTATTTAAATATTAATTTTCAGAATTAAATTATTTATTTATTTATTTTCCGAAAATTCAAGGGAGATGATACGGAACCGGAATATTATGTGGATGACTGTGGTGAAGTCCGTTTATTTAATCGGGCTTTATTTTGAGCAAAATTGAATTTTTAATATTAATTATTTAATTTTTGAAATTATTTATTTATTTATTTATTTCCCGAAAATTCAACTGGGATGGCCCGTGATCGGAAATTTATGCTAATGACCGTGGTGAAGTTCATTTATTCAATTGGGCCTTATTTTGAGCTAAACGGAATTTTTAATAGTTAGTAATTAATTTTCGAAATTAATTAATTATTTATTTATTTTCAGAAATTAAGATTTAGATGGCCGACGACCAAAATCTCGTGCTGATTGTCGTGGTGCAGTCCGTTTATTTATTTGATCTTTGAATTGTGCCAAATTGATTTAATTGTGGATATTTAGGATATGTTCCTAAATTGATTATTTGGGTAAATTGAGCACGGGTTAAGGTTGTGGATAATTACTTTACAAATGGGATGGATCATCATGAAAGGCACGGGGCTTGATGATTAGATATGTCACCTCGGAGAATGCACATGGCTCGGTGACGAAATATGTCGCCTTGGAGAATGCATGTGGCTCGGTGACTAAATGTATATATCACCTCGGAGAATGCACATGGCTCGGTGATGAAGTATGTCGCCTTGGAGAATGCATGTGGCTCGGTGATTAAGTGTGGCATCTTGAAGAGACACGTGGGCTCGGTAATTTGATGCATTACCTCGGAGAATGCACGTGGTCTCAATGAGTACATTTGGCATCTTGAAGAGACACGTGGGCTCGGTGACTTGATGCATCGCCTTGGAGAATGCACGTGGGCTCGCTGATTCAAAATGACATTTTAAAGAGCATGTGGTCGAGTGGGACCGTAAAGCCATTGAATATCGAAAGTGGTCGAGTGGGATCGTAAAGCCATTGAATATCGGAAGTGGTCGAGTGGGACCGTAAAGCCATTAAATATTAAATGTTGTCGAGTGGGACTATGTCTTTCACCTTTGCTAAGATGTGGTATGAGGATCGTGATTCGTAATTGGGGATTGAGATGGAATAATTGAATCGACCTAAAAATGGTCCGACTGACATGTAATCGACTAAGTCGATTGAACTGTGATTTGACTGATTGTGCATTGAGATATTTGAAATATCTGTATATAACCTTGAATTGTAGGTGGGATCTGATGCTAAGGTACGTCTTCTGCCCTGTGCGTGTTTAGGCAGTCTTAAGTATAATGGTTTACTAATTGGGCTTAGTGGGGTAGAACTCGCTGAGACGTAGTCTCATCCCAGTTTGGGGAAAACATTTCAGGACCCCGATGAGAAGCTGAGAAGGAGGAATCTGAGTGGGAGAACTCGGAAGTGAGATCTGAGGAGAAGGATTTTTGGAAGAAGAAGATAGTCTAGAGAGGGGCCTTGAGTACGGCCGGGTTGACTGAGATTCTGTCTTCTTTTGAGAATTTCATTTTGATGTGAATAGAGATAGAGTAAAAAGTTGGGAAGTGCTCTGGTTTGCATTTTGTATAAAAGTTTGGTTATAAGTTTCAATATGAAAAATATGGCTCTACTTTTCTATCCCATCGATATATTGTCTGGGGATTTATAACTGCTTCCGCATGTGCTTAATAAATGAAAGGGTCAGCGATACTATTCCTGGGATATCGCATTATAAAATCGACCAAATGAGAAGGATGTGTTCGTGCCTGAGGATCGGGGCGTGACATAGGCTCCTCATTCGAGTCCTGAAATGGTTATTTAATAACCACTAAGATAAAGTCTCAGTAAGTTCTATCCCCTAAGACCCAATTAGTAAACCAATACACTATCCAGGTTGCCTATACACAACATGAGTCAGAGGACTTATTGACCTCATATTCCATCTGCATATTAGCACAGATCAAATAGGCATCCAATCAATCACATCACTGATCGAAGCATCGATCAAATTGACCTAGTCGATTACACACCAACAAGACCACTCATGGTCATTTCATTCAATCAATCAATTCACAACATCAAATCAAAGCAAAGATCAAATCGACCTAGTCGATTTCATGCCAGTTGGACCAACTCTAGGTCACTCCCAAACATCAATTACATGTACTCTCTCGGGCGTCTTTTTCGCCAACAGCCAAACCATCACCGATCACGTGCATTCTTTAAGGCGCCATTTTCACTAGTGATATCACAATCACCGAATCATGTATCATTTCTGTGGCGTCGTTTTCGCCAATGACATACCGATCACCGACACCATGTGTTCTTTAAGGCGCCGTTTTCACTAGTGATATCCTCGATCACCGAACCACGTGTCCTTTCTAGGGCACCGTTTTCGCCAAGGTGACATCGACAATAGACAACATCGTGGTTCTTTAAGGCATCGTTTTCACCAGTGATATTTCCTTAATCACCGAACCACATTTTGTCTATAAGTCATTCACGTGCGTTCTTTAAGGCGCCGTTTTCGCCAGTGATACTTCCAATCACCGAACCACGTATATCCAAAAATATTGTACCTAATTGGTCTCTGCCAATAATATTCTCAGTTAGCTCTCACCATTCTCCCTCTATATAGCCCATCTGTGTACAATTGGCGTTATATACTCATACTCGACCATCTACTAATCAATCATTCAATTCCACTCAATTTCAATCAATTAAGGAATAATTCCTCAAATTGCACAATAAATTTAATTAAGCACAATGTGGAGCTCAAATAAATAAACGGACTGCACCATGACAATCAGCACAAAATTTCGGTCATCGACCATCCCGGTTGAATTTTCGGAAAATAAATAATTAATTAATTAATTTTGAAAATTAAATAAACAAATACAATAAATTCGATTTAGCACAATATAAAGCTCAATTAAATAAACGGACTGTGCCATGATCATCAACATAAAATCCTGGTCACTGGCCATCCCAATTGAATTTTCAGAAAATAAATAATTAAATAATTAATTTCGAAAATTAATATTTAATTCCTAAAAATTCCATTTGGGCCTGAATTGCCTAATTAACACCTGATAAGGGTCAGGAAAAATCCCAAGAAGCATCCAATAAAATACTATAGGCAATTCTCTATCTAAGTACACTAACTATTTCACTAATATGCAATGCAATTCACTAATAATCCTTAATTCATTCTAATCTAACCACCTAATTACACTTAACAAACACTAATCAATATTTAAGTATAATTAGCAAACTAAGAAGGCATTAGTGAGAAAAATCACTTGGCAAAGCGACGATTGAAACACCACGACGGTGGCCGAATTCCAAAATTTCGGCGGCGACGACGAACTCTCGAGCTGGGCCTAAAACTTAGCAAGACCGCAGAAACCTTGGGCTTGGGCCGACTGAAATTCTTGGGCTAAGTTGATCTGGGCTTTAAGACTAAAGCCTTGGGTTGCTGCAGGAATTTCTATGCACTGAACTAGTAAAGATGCTGGGCCGAACTTGATGGATCCTTGGGCTTTGCTAGAAATTGGGCTTGGCCAATTAACTCACATGGACTGGACAGGGCTGTAGCTAAAGTAATTCGACTGGGCTTGAAAATAAGCTAAAAATGGGCCCAACCTTGGGCTGATGGATTGACTCAATTTGCTGGGCTACTTCGGGCTTCAATGGGCCGTTGGGCTGACTGGATGCAGCAAAGAGAGAGAGAGAGAGAGAGAGAGAGACATAGACGCTACTACTTGCTGGGATTTTGCTGGCGTGCAGCTGGCTTCGCTTTGGTTGCTACTGTGGTCAACAAAGGAGAAGGGGACGCAAGCCACAGAGCTGGAGACGACCACGCGGACGGAGGGGATGGAATGCTCGGCTGCTTCGGTTAAAGCTAAGGCGCCTTGCTGGGGGAATCCACCGGTTTGTTGACCAAATGGAGACAAACGATGGTGGCCTGCAGGCGGTGATGAACGAAGAAAGAGAGAGAGAGAGAGAGAGACCGTGAGCTGGCATCGAACTAGGGAAGCTGCTACAAAAGACGGGCCGAGCTTCGGTCCTTGAAGATGGAGAGGAAACACTGGCAATGGTGGTTTCGGTTTGTGGCTTTTGTGGCCGTGAGAGAGAGTGAGTGGAAGAGAGAGATGGGACAGCAATTGATTCGGTGAAAGAATGAGGGAAAGCAGAAGTTCCAAAGGGCGTCGCACCAAGGGGGAGAGGCGGCTGGTCTTGCTTGTTGGAGAAGTTGCCGAAGGAGGAAGTCAACATTTCTATCCCCTCCATTGAATGCTTGGTCCCACTATGCCTCCAAGATTATCTTCATGGTCTCCTAATATTTTCTCAACATTTTAATTCCACAAAATTCTAATTTGAGGCCAAATGTTGAACCCCCCATGGCTAGGTCCGAATTTCTTTAATTTGAATTTCAATTTCTACTCAAATTCTCCAAATTCGAAGTCCAAAATTGATGAAGAAAAGCCTACCAAATTTCCACACTCTCTTGTCGTCAAGTAGCTCGATCTGGAAACCCAAATTCCCTTCAATTAAGCCCATCTGATTTCCATTATTTTCTGCGAGTCCGAATCAATTTTCTGTAAAAATCTCAGAATCTTCGAAAAATCTTCTAAGACTGAGTCGACACTCCTAAGATTTATTGTGACATGACAGAAACTTTAATTTCTAAAATCAAACTTAGATTGGCAGTTAATTTCACTCGGATGCGTTTTTAGTGTGACCTAGACTACCGGATAGTTTTTAGAACTTTTTAAGATAAATGACCCATGACCCGTGGTCGATTTTCTTTGAGCCACGATGAACCCACTCGACACATTGACGACTCTTGGTTGTCGTGAAAATCTCGAGAATTCAAATACGGACACAGGGTACCAAAACAATAAGAAAATCAGTCTAGTGCCGGTCGACGAGAATTTCCCAATTTAGTGGTGTCACCCACGATTGGCCACACATCTTTGTCGAACCAACCTATCTCTGATTTCAAATCGATTATATACTGTGCTGCAATGATATCTAAAGATGAGCACAGTCAAGAAGTCGATTCCTGGTCGAATTCTCAAGTCTATTTGCCTTAAAGTCCTTAATAGCCTACCCAGCTAATCTAGTTATCTCGTGAGTGGCTAACTCAAAGAAAAACACTGTAGTCACGTCGATGAAATGCCCGATCTAACCAATCGAAATCAGAGCCTGAAAATTAAGATGTCACAAAACACTTGAGAGCTTGCCCCCACCACTTGGGCTGTCATCCTCAACCATTCACTCTCTCAAATCTTCCTCACGAAGCCTCTCTTCATGGCTGAAATGTTGCTCCCCCTATGGCATACGAATTTTGTGCAAATGGCCTTCATTTCCATTCAATCATCTTCAATTCCTTCAATTCTACTCAATTGAGCTCAATTCTCAAACAAACAAATTCAATTGAAGCCCAAATAATTCCACCAAGGTGTCCTTGTCCATCTCATGATTTTTCCCTGTCATATGATCCAACTTGCATCCCAAAGATGCGATCAAACCAAGCCCTCTAACTTTCCCAAACAAAAACGGCCTTACTTTGCTTTTCCACCAAAAATCTCGGTTTGTACAAAAATCTTCTAAGGATGAGCCGATGTTCCTAAAATGAATTGTGACATGACAAAACTTTCAATTTCTAAAATCGAGTTCAATTTCTCAGTTAATTTCAATCTGGCACGACTTTAGTGCGTCCTAACCTACAGAGTAGCTTTTAGGAATTTTCTGTGCAATTGACCTGTGGTTGATTATTTTCAAGCCACAAAGGGCATCTTCGACACATTGGCGACTCTTGATTGTCGTAGAAATCTCAAGATTTCAAATACGGACACAAGATACCAAAACGACAGAGAAATCGGTCTAGTGCCGATCGACAAGATTTGTGCAATCAGGTGGAATCACCCACATTTAATCGCATGCCTTTGTCGAGTCGACCTATCTCCGGTCTCTAATCGATCGGGTGCTGCAATGACTCTTGCAGATTAGCACGGTCGAGCAGTCGATTCCTGGTCGAATTCTCAAGTCTATTGCGTTCTGATTCCTTAACGGCTTCACCTGATAGGCTAGTTATCTCGTGAGTGGCCAACTCAAAGAAGAGAGCTATAGGCACAAAGTTGAAATGCCCGACTTATTCAATTGAAACCAGAATTGTAAAATCGGAATGTCACAATTGAACATAGCAAATCCAATTCTCTATAGTGTAAAGGAGATTTTTCTAATTAACCATCCATGTGTCATAATGAGAGGCAATACTTTCAGAATTTTTTTTATTATCTATTTATATTGAAAAGTTGTGAATAACATTATTGGATTGGGATTTTAAATAAGTCCAGCTATACATAAAGCTATTGAATAATAAAAGTAAAAGTAAATGACACTCCATTTGCACAAAAGCAAAAGATTTGCGCAATCATTTCATTTTGGGTTAATACCCTGAAAAACTCCAAACCGGTATACTTGTGACAAATTTACCCCAAACTTTTTTTTTTTTTTTTTTGGTAAGGTAAGATTTGTATTGATAAGACTTTGCACAAAGTACAAGAAAAGCCCGGCACCACCAAAACGAACACTCAAAAGGACCTAATTCGCGGGAGAGTGTAAGGGTGCCAAGTTCCAAAAAACAAACTGAACTAAGAAACAAAAGACCAAGCCAAAACTAAAAACCCTCTATCAACGAAAGATAGACGGACTCAAGTCCCAGCTTCGTTGCAGCCTTCTGTTCTTAGGATTATCCTTAACTGCTTTCTAGAGATGTATCCTCATTGCCGGGATGGATAGAGTCTGATTACGGAAGATGATATTGTTACGCTCCTTCCAAATAATATAGCAAAGAGCTCCATAACTAAACCGAGCCAACACATCATAGAAGTTTTTGTCCGAGAAGCGTCTAGCCGCCCAGTCCAAGTTCTCTAGCCACAATTTGTTGCGCCAAGGAATATTAAATTTAGCCGCCCAATAGGCAGCTAGATTACCAAGGACATGACAAGCAAAAATAAGTGATCTACGAATCCGGCCCGCATGAACGAAGGGACAGTAATCGAAGAGAGCCTACCAACCGAAGCAAGTAGAACTTGGGTCGGCAACCTCTTGCGGGTGATAAGCCACAAATGAGTCTGGTATCTAGGCGGCATAGTAGAACTCCAAACGAAAGAAGACCAAGGAACAACGTTGCCTCTAGGTCTCAAAAGATCCCAAGCGAGGCTGAAGAGAAGCGGCCCGAGGGATGATGGATCCACCGGATTCGGTCTTCACTCCGGTTGAAGGTAGGAGGAGGATCCCACCATCCAGCCAAGATGTTAATAACATACCAGCCCATCGGAGATGAGAAGGCGTCAGCTACGGAAGTACCCCAAGATATGCCCGAACGATAAATATCCTGGTCGGAGAATACCTTATAAAGAGGACCATTGATGTGCCACGGATCAAACCAGAAGGAAGCAGTTCGACCATTGCCAATTTTCCATCTAAACTGTTGTTGATATAAGTCCCGAAGACGGAGGAGCTTTTTCCAAGCCCAAGAACAATGAGTCGGAATAGGGACCACCCAAAAGTTCTTGCGGTTTAGGAAAATGGAGTGAATCCACTTGCACCGAAGTAATTCTTTATCTGAGAAGAGAATCCAAATGTGTTTAAGCATCGAGGCCATGTTGTTCTCCTTTAACGACCGAATTCCAAGTCCACCTTCCTTCCTTGGCAAACATACATCACTCCAGGAGACTTTGCCCCCGGACCCATAGCTGGTCCTTTCCAAAGAAATTTGCGAAAGATTCTTTCAATACGATCTAGCACAAAGACACGGCAAAAAGAAAACACTCGCCCAATATACTTGAATAGAGTGGAGAACCGATTTTATAAGCTGGATTCTACCGGCAAGCGACAAAAATCTGTGCGTCCAAGATTGAGTCGAGCTGTAATTGCATTTACCAAAGCCACACAATCCGCCTTTGCTAATCTCGAGGAAATAACAGGGACTCCAAGATACCAAAAGGGAAGGGTACCAACCTGAAAACCTAGCTTGTTCAAGATGTCATTGCGCAAGGTATGCGATCCACCGGATAGATATACCTCACTCTTGCTCACGTTCGGCGCCAAACCGCTCCAATTAGAAAAGGAGTCAATCCCAGCCTTCAACAGTTCCACAGAGGCAGTGCTTGCTTCCGAGAATAAGAGCACATCATTGGAAAAAAATAGATGAGAAAGCCCTGGAAGATTTACACCGCCAAAAACCGAAAACGAGGGGTGGCTGGTTTGGATATCCAACAAACCGGTAAAAACTTCCATTACTAAGGTAAATATATATGGCGACATTGGATCTCCTTGACGAATACCTCTCCCACTTGCAAAAAAGCCATGGAGGTCACCATTCAAGGATATGGAAAATTTAGGGGTTTTTATGCAAGCCATAATTCGATCAATAAAACTTTGAGGGAAACCGAAAGCCTGCATGCATACTTCAATGAAATCCCATCTCACCGTGTCATACGCTTTCCGAAAGTCCACTTTAATAGCACATTTGGCCCGATAGGGGTCATGGTGGAAGCCATTGAAAAGTTCTTGGGCTAGCAAAATATTATCACTAATGTGTCTCCCCTTGACGAAAGCATTTTGGGTCGAACTAATGATGCTAGGCAGCACATGAGTCATCCGGTTTGCAATGAGCTTAGTGATGCATTTATATATAGTGTTGCAACAAGCAATTGGCCGAAAGTCATGGACAGTTGAAGCATTAGGGATTTTGGGCACTAAAACAAGAATGGTAGCATTAATTTGTTTCAGTAGCTCGCCCGTTTCAAAGAAATCCCTAACTGCTAATATTACCGAAGTACCAACAATATCCCAAGAATGCTTGAAAAATTAAACATTAAATCCATCAGGACCAGGGGCTTTTCCTACCGCAAAAGAGAAAAGAGTTTCCTTGATTTCCATATCCGTAATAGGCCTAGATAGAAAACAAACCTGTTCCGCATCAAGGGAGTGATTAAGAACAGCTTGAATCTCCTCCTTCACTGGACAAGACAAAGAAGGGGGAGCAGCCAAAAGATCACGAAAGTGATCGACGAACATCTTTTGAACTTCCGCCGGGTCGGAGGTGGTGACATCCCCATTGGTTAAGGAGATGATTCTATTTTGGAGGTACCTCCTGTTCACGACTTGGTGAAAAAATTTAGTATTTAGGTCCCCGTCTTTCAACCACCGAACTCTAGACTTTTGCCTATAAAACGATTCCTCTTGGAGCCTTAAAGCTGAAAATGCTTGAATCTGTTGCTTTTCAGTTTCAACAAGGAAAGGATTCATAGGATCATCTTGAATAGCATCTTGAGTAAGTTGAAGAGTTCGTCTAGCCTCCTCAGTTCTCAAAGATATCTTCGAAAACGATTCCCTATTAAGCTGCTTGAGTTTGCTTTTGAGGAGGCGGAGCTTAGCGCAGAGAATAAACATTGGCGATCCATAGAAAGAAGAGGCCCACGCTTCCGAAACCAGCCTAGTAAAATCCGGATGAGTCATCCAAAAGTAGTTAAAGAACTTAAACGGCTTAGAAGACTTGGGGATAGGCATAATTTTAACCACCATCGGAGTGTGGTCCGAGATGCCCGAAGCTAAAAAAGAGGCTTCCGAGAAGGAGAATTCAGCATTCCATTGGCCATTAACCAATACCCTATCAATTTTCCTTTGCTTTCGGTTGGACCCTGAAGAAGTAGCCCAAGTATACCTATACTCAGTGTACCGAAGATCATCCAAACCAGACTGAACAAGGCAATCTCTAAACTCATCAAAAGAGGGGATCCAAGCACTAGAACCACCAATCCGATCCGAGGGATCCCGAATAGCATTAAAGTCACCAGCAATGATCCACGGCAAAGAAGAAAGAAGGCCACCGGTATGGATAAGATCTTCCCATAATAGCCGTCTCAACACAAAGCTGTGCTCCGCATAGATAACCGAAAGAAATAAGGATTTTCTAGAGGCAAGCCATGTAAGGCTACCATGAATAGCTTGAACCGAGGAGGCATTAACCAAAAACGAAACCTCTCGGGGGTTCCAACCCACCCAGATTCTCCCCTTATAAGAGTGGTTATAGTTGTTAGACCAACTCCAACCTGGAAGAAGAATCGAAGTAACAGAGTTAAAAGCAGCATGGGAGATATTCGTCTCAACAATTCCCACACAGCAGAGATTGTTAGTCCTAACAAAATTCCCGATTTCCAACCCAAACTATTTTTTTAACCACCAAAAACCCTAAACTTATATACTTTTGACAAATTTGCCCCAATCTGGTATACTTGTGACAAATTTATCCTCTATTAGTTTTCGTTAAATTTTATTGTCAAATTATTAAGTTAAATGACACGTGACAGTTCACTAGTATAATTTTACGTTTCGTTTGTTACAGTTTACAACTTTTGTGATTTTTTTGTGGTATTAATCCAATTTAGCGGAGGGTATATTTGTCACAAATTTACTAGTTTTGGGTTTTTTGCGGTCGAATAAATTAGTTTGAGATAAATTTGTCATAAATATACCAATTTAGGGTTTTTTTATGATTAGTCGGGGTAAATTTGTCACGGGTATACCAGTTTGGGGTTTTTCATGGTCAAAAAAATAGTTTTGGTTAAATTTGTCACGAGTGTACCAGTTTGAGGTTTTTCAGGGTATTAACCATTTCCTTTTTAATATAAAGGCACATTTTATGAGGATTTATGAGTTGCTAAAGGTAATTAATTATAATAAAAAGTGAGTCTATAAGGTGAAGAGAATAACAAATATTTCTTAGTGAGAAGAAAGCATAAGCTCAGGTAGGGCTTCAGCGGAGCATTTTTATAGTAAACGTAGCAAATCCAATTATCTATAGTATAAAGGAGATTTTTCTAATATCCTTCCATGTGTCATAATGGGAGGCGATACTTTCAAAATATTTATTTATTGTCTATTTATATAGAAAAATTGTGAATTAGAATATTGGATTGGGATTTTAAATATGTCCAACTATAGATATAGCAATAGATTAATGAAAGTAAAACTAAAAGATACTCCAATTGCTTTTTAATATAAAGGCGCATTTTATGAGGATATTTCAGTTGTTAAAGGTAATTAACTATAATAAAAGGTAAGTCTTTAAAGTGAAGAGATGATAAGAAATATTTCTTAGTGAGAAGGAAGCATAAGTTCAGGTTGTGCTTCGGTGGAGCACTTTCAATAGTGAATGAAACAAATCCAATTTTTCGTAGTATATAGGAGATTTTTCCAATTATCCTTCCATGTGTCATAATGAGAAGTGATACTTTCGGAATATTTATTTGTTATCTATTTATATATATAAATGGTGAATTACACTATTGGATTGGAATTTTTAATATTTCCAGCTATAGATCAATAAAATAAAAGTAAAAGATACTCCATTTGCTCAAAGGCAAAAGATTTGTGCAATCAATTGCCTTGTAATAGAAAGGCACATTTTACGAGGATATTTGAGTTGTTAAAGGTTATTAATTATAATCAAATGTAAGCCTTTAAGGTGGAGATGATAACAAATATTTCTTAGTGAGAAGGAAGCATAAGCTTAGGTAATGCTTCGGTGGAGCATTTTCTATAGTGAAGACAACAAATCCAATTCTCTATGGTATAAAGGAGATTTTTCTAATTATCCTTTCATGTGTCATAATGAGAGGCAACACTTTTGGAATTTTTTTTTTATTATCTATTTATATAGAAAAATTGTGAATTAGAATATTGGATTGGGATTTTTAATATGTCCAACTACACATATAGTTATAGAACAATAAAAGCAAAAGTAAAAGATGCTCCATTTGCTTTTTAATATAAAGGTGCATTTTATAAGAATATTTGATTTGTTAAAGGTAATTAATTATAATAAAAGGTGAGTCCTTGAAGTGAAGAGATGATAAGAAATATTTCTTACCGAGAAGGAAGCATAAGCTCAAGTAGTGCTTTGGTGGATCATTTTTAGTAGTGAACGAAGCATATCCATGTCTCGACAGTATAAAGGAGATTTTTTTAATTATCCTTCCATGTGTCATCAAGAGAGGTGATACTTTCATAATATTTATTTATTATCTATTTATATAGAAAAATTGTGAATTACAATATTGGATTGGGATTTTAAATATGTCCAGCTATAGATATAGCTATAGAATAATAAAGGTAAAAGTAAAAGATACTCCATTTGCTTTTTAATATAAAGGCGCATTTTATGAGAATATTTGAATTGTTAAAGGTAATTAATTATAATAAAAGGTGAGTCTTTGAAGTGAAAAGATGATAACAAATATTTCTTAGTGAGAAGGAAGCATTAGCTTAGGTAGTGCTTAGGTGAAGCATTTTTAGTAGTGAGCGATGCAAATCCAATTCCTTGTACTATAAAGGAGATTTTTCTAATTTTCCTTTCATGTGTCATAACGAGAGGAGATACTTTCAGAATATTTATTTATTATCTATTTATATGGATAAATTGTGAATTACAATATTGGATTGGGATTTTAAATATGTCTAGCCATAGATTAATAAAAGTAAAAGTAAGAGTAAAAGTAAAAGATACTCCATTTGCGCAAAGGCAAAAGATTTACGCAATCATTTGCTTTGTAATGCAAAGGCACATTTTATGAGGATATTTGAGTTGTTAAGGGTAATTAATTGTAATAAAAGCCAAGTCTTTAAAGTAGAGATGATAATAAATATTTCTTAGTGAGAAGGAAGCATAAGTTTAGGTAATGCTTCGGCGGAGCTTTTTTTGTAGTGAACCCAGCAAATCCAATTCTTTATAGTATGAAGGAAGTTTTTCTAATTATCCTTCCATGTGTCATAATGAGAGGTAATACTTTCGGAATTTTTCCAGTTTCTATTTCTATAGAAAAATTGTGAATTACAATATTGGATTTGGATTTTAAATATGTCCAGCTATAGATATAGCTATAGAATAATAAAGGTAAAAGTAAAAGATACTCCATTTGCTTTTCAATATAAAGGGGCATTTTATGAGAATATTTGAATTGTTAAAGGTAATTAATTATAATAAAAGGTGAGTCTTTGAAGTGAAAAGATGATAATAAATATTTCCTAGTGAGAAGGAAGCATCAGCTTAGGTAGTGCTTAGGTGGAGCATTTTTAGTAGTGAGCGATGCAAATCCAATTCTTTGTACTATAAAGGAGATTTTTCTAATTTTCCTTTCATGTGTCATAATGAGAGGAGATACTTTCAGAATATTTATTTATTATCTATTTATATGGATAAATTGTGAATTACAATATTGGATTGGGATTTTAAAATGTCTAGCTATAGATTAATAAATGTAAAAGTAAAAGATACTCCAGCTGCGCAAAGGCAAAAGATTTGCGCAATCATTTGCTTTGTAATACAAAGGCACATTTTATGAGGATATTTGAGTTGTTAAAGGTAATTAATTGTAACAAAAGTTAAGCCTTTAAGGTAAAGATGATAACAAATATTTCTTAGTGAGAAGGAAGCATAAGCTTAGGTAATGCTTCGGCGGAGCTTTTTTTGTAGTGAACCCAGCAAATCCAATTCTTTATAGTATGAAGGAGATTTTTCTAATTATCCTTCCAGATGTCATAATGAGAGGTAATACTTTCGGAATTTTTCCATTTTCTATTTATATAGAAAAATTATGAATTACAATATTGGATTGTGATTTTAAATATGTCCAACTATAAATATAGCTATAGAATAATAAAAGTAAAAGTAAAAGATACTCCATTCATGCAAAAGAAAAAGATTTGCGCAATAATTGGCTTTTTAATATGAAGGCACCTTTTATGAGGATATTCCAATTGTTAAAGGTAATTAATTATAATAAAAGGTAAGACTTTAAGGTGAAGAGAAGATAACAAATATTTCTTAGTGAGGAGGAAGCATAATCATGCGTAGGGCTTCGGTGGAGCATTTTTAGTAGTGAATGTAGCAAATCCAATTATCTATAGTATAAAGGAGATTTTTCTAAATATCCTTCCATTTGTCATAATGAGAGGTGATACTTTCAAAATACTTTTTTTTATTATCTATTTATATAGATAAATTGTGAATTTGCATATTGGATTAAGATTTTATATATGTCCAACTATGGATATAGCTGTAGAATAATAAATGTAAATGTAAAAGATACTCCATTTGCTTTTTAATATAGAAGGACGCATTTTATGAGGATATTGAGTTGCTAAATGTAATTGATTATTATAAAAGGTAAGTCTTTAAGGTGAAGAGATGATAACAAATATTTCTTAATGAGAAGGAAGCATAAGCTTAGGTAGTCCTTCGGGGAGCATTTTTAGCAGTGAACAAAGCAAATCGAATTCTCTGTAGTATAGCGGTGATTTTTCTAATTATCCTTCCATGTGTCATAATGAGAGGCGATACTTGAATATATTTTTATTATCTATTTATATAGATAGGGCATTGGATTGGGATTTTAAATATGTCAAACAATAGATAGAGCTATAGAATAATAAAAGTAAAAGTAAAAGATACTCCATTTGAGCAAAAGTAAAAGATTTGCGCAATCATTTACTTTTTAATAGAAAGGCGCATTTTATGTGGATATTTGAGTTGTTACAGGTAATTAATCATAATAAAAGATAAGTCTTTAAAGTGAAGAGATGATAACAAATAGTTCTTAGTGAGAAGGAAGCATAAGCTTAGGTAGTGCTTCGGGGGAGCATTTTTAATAGTGAACAAAGCAAATCCAATTCTCTGTAGTATAAAAGAGATTTTTCTAATTATCCTTCCTTGTGTCATAATGAGGGGCGATACTTTCGGAATATTTATTTATTATCTATTTATATAGATATATTGTGAATTACATTATTGGATTGGGATTTTAAGTATGTCCAACTATAGATATAGCTATAGAATAATAAAAGTAAAAGTAAAAGATACTCCATTTGCGCACGGGCAAAAGATTTGCCCAACCATTTACTTTGTAATATAAAGGCACATTTTATGAGGATATTTGAGTTATTAAAGGTAATTGATCATAATAAAAGGTAATTCTTTAAGGTGGAGATGATAGCAAATATTTCTTCGTGAGAAGGAAGCATAAGCTTAGGCTATGCTTCGATGGATCAATTTTTGCAATGAATAGAGCAAATCCAATTCTCCATAGTATGAAGAGATTTTTTCTAATCATCCTTCCATGTGTCATAATGAGAGGCAATACTATTGGAATTTTTTAAATTGTCCATTTATATGGAAAAATAGTGAATTACGATATTGGATTGGGATTTAAATATGTCCAACTCTAGATGGAGCTATAGAATAATAAAAGTAAAAGTAAAAGATACTCCATTTATGCAAAAGCAAAAGATTTGGGCAATCATTTGCTTTTTAATATAAAGGTGCATTTTATGAGGATATTTGAGTTGCTAAAGGTAATTAATTATAATAAAAGACAAGTCTTTAAGGCGAAGAGATGATAACAAATATTTCTTAGTGAGAAGGAAGCATAAGCTTAGGTAAGACTTCAATGGAGCATTTTTTTGTGGTGAATGCAACAAAGGGATGATTTCGAAGGAGATTTTTCTAAGCAGGACGAGGGATGACCCTTTCCAAAATTACAGGGATGATTTTGGATTAGAAAAGGTGCAGGGATGGTTTTGAATTTTGGGTAAAAGTACGAAAACCCATTTTAACACTCTTTTCTGTTTCTATTGCGAAAAACCTCTACCATGTCCTTCCTCAGAACTTTCCGTCCCATGAGATTGATACCGACTGATGGATAGGTTTTGTTTCATTGCAGTACGGCTTCTTACTTGAGGAGTTCTGGGGCCTCATAAATATATCATGACATTCCAATGCCGTCTAAGGATGGCCATCCCCGAAACTGTTGATTGCAACTGTGTTTTGAGGTTCTTCTAGTCCCGAAAGCTGCACTAAAAGTAGACAAGGGGAAAGAAATGGAGAAATTAGGAAATCTAGTGTGATCCATTAGCAAACAGTAATCCAAAAAAAGAAACCAACTTGAGTACTCTTGTCAGGCCATTTCATAATTATTAGGCAAGTAAATAATCTTTCTTGAGGTTTGCTATGTCTTGTAGGATGTTTATGTCTCAAGCTTGTCTTAGTTCAGTAGTCATAAGAGAACAAGTGAATAGACCGATTAAAGTGTTTTCTCCATGATCATGTCTTCTATTTTCAGATTTATCCTTGCAGTATCCAGGAGTTGTGGCCTAAAAGCAGGGAATGTCTTTTGACATATATTAAGTTGGGTAAAGACCTATGTTCTGCCATCTGGTATGCATCTACCGCATTTACCCTCTGCCTTCTTTAATTTTCACTTCGTGAGTGGCTTGTCTTGTTGTAAGCATTCGGTGGGTTCCAAAATACATCGAAATTGCTTTACCTTTCCTTCATTGAGTCCAAACACACTCATTTACTTGATATTTCTTGGCAAGGCAACATCACCCGTCATAAAAGTTAACAATCTAACATCTGAGTAAGCTTTAACAATGTTGCTATTTGATTATATGCCAATTAAATAATTATTTATCTCATCTTTTTGGACGAAAGAACCACCAGAGCACATTTTTTTGGAAAATTTTAAATAAAAGCTTAAGGTGAGGTCATTTTCTCGACAAAAAAAAAAAAAAAGAGTCCTTAATAGATTTTATCTCGAATAAAGGCCTAGTGAGCATGTATATCTCACATGCCACTTTCCAAATCATAATTAGAAGCATCTTAGTCCAAAGACTTTTTTCTTTCTCATTTTCTTTCTTCATTTCTATGTTTATCTTCTTCTTTCCCTCTTCCTTCTGTTGACTCTTCTGTTCATCTTGTTGTTCTTGAACGCATGAGCATCTTCATGTCTCCGATTGTCAGTGAAATCCTCTGTTCAAGTTATATGATAAGTTCTTCTCTGAGGTGCCGTTCCCCCTTGGTTCAATCTTTCTCTGTTGCGTTCCTCTACCGTAGACAATGGAAGGAAATACATTGTTTCAGCTCAGAAAAGATGGCACGCTCTGTGTGATGTCCCAATGTAGGACTATTAACCCCTCATGTCCACAATGGAGAGCATCACAGAATGTAAATGTATTAGATTGCAGAACCTTTAATGCCCACATCATCCTCGGCCTTATGGAGTGTCCTAATGGGATTTCGAGGTGCCTTTTGCAAGTTGAAGGCGCGGTTAGATCATTCTGTCCTGTTGAGTTCTCGATTCGTCAGCAAAATTCATATCGTCCGTTGTCCAACTTGAAAAGAATCCAAAGTTCTACCGGCATGCTCTTTGAATTAGCTATACATCATTACGATCCGGGTCCGGGGTGTTTCTATCGGTTGGTAAGAGTGATGGAATTTGGATAATGGCCTTAGAGTGGGGTTTATGGGCTAACCTTGCGGGCTAAGGTCCGATGAATTAGACTCATGCAAATTGGAAAATGGACCAATTGGGCATTCTTGATATTTATTTATTTTTTATTTTGGTACATTTAAAAAATGAAAACTTGAATTAGTTGGCTAAAATTCAAGTACTGGTAGTTAGAGGGCATTTGGTAATCATTTTGCTTTTAGGAATATTTTCCGCTCAGAAATGATTCTTTTTTATTATGTTCTCGAAAATAATTTATGGGCATTTGAAAGTGTTTGGTAACTATCTAAAATTCATGTTCCCAAAGTAGAATTATGTTTGGTAAAACTCTTAAAATTTCCAGTCCAAACCATTTTCTTTTAATATTTTAATAATTTAATTTAATTTTTCTCTTTTTTTCATTTTTTATTTTCTTTTTCCTTTTTCATCTTCTCCTTCTTCCGGTTATGGGTCGACTTCGGCCAAGCCTCACCTAGCTCATGGCAAGGCTCAGCCTAATGAGCTTTGCCGTGGTTGGGGTCATTGGGGGTTGGCAATGCTCTAGCACGGTCACCCACCTTGTCTAGTTGAAAAAGAAGAAGAAAAAAACCAAAGAGAATAAAAGGAAATAGAAGAGAAAAGAAGAAAAATTAAGCTTAATCCTATCATTGCTCCCGAGAACAAACAATTTTTTTTTTCACTTCCTGATTTTATTACAAATGGAAACAAAAAATTTTGCAGACGGATTTGTTTCAAATCTACTCCCCGAAGTAAAATAATAGAATCAATTATTATTTAATTAGTTAACAAACATGCCCTTAATGATCAATGAACAAAACTTTGGGCATGAATTAGGTGCATGCTACATATTTGATTATTTGCACCATCATATTTAACAATTATCAAATCATTTGATTCTATTTTTAAATTTTTTACTATATGATTTATGAAATTAGCTGTGGTGCTTTGAGGCGAGCTTCTCCCCCTAACGCAAGGGGAGGAGTTCGATTCCCGAGCATCGCAGGATGACTTACTTGGTAGCACGTATGTGGTGCCTAGCACGTGTTGCCCCTAGGGTTTACCCCCCGTTACCCCGGGCCTTTCGGGCTGTTCGTGTTGGTACAGTGCGCGGATTCCCTGGGTCACCAAAAAAGAAAAATTAACTGTGCCATTTAATAAGATTGTGATTGACAGTAATTTAATTTCAATGCTATCATCTGAAATTTAAGAAGTAATATCTACTTAAATAATTTAAAAAAGTCACTTAATTATCTGAATTTTATTTTCATGAGGGAACTTTTCTACTGTCACTGAAATTTGAATTTTCTTTTTGTCCTCCAACTTTATCATGATATTGGGAAACAAAAATATAAAGTTACCCTGATGTATTTGAGCCAAAAAAAAAAAAAAAACTTTATCATGGTGCGGATCACACTCTCGATCGAGCACATTTTGTCCTATTTAATTTTTCTTTATATATTTAATTCTTGTGGCCACTCTCCTTTTCTTCTTTTTATCCGAGTCACATCGTGTCTGCGACCCACTGCCACTTTTTCATAATAGTCCTCGTGACTTGACATCTCTCTCTCTCTCTCTTCACTTGCTAATCCATGGGCGCATGCATCCAATGGCAGCAAACACACCCACGCGCACGATTTTCTTAGGCTGCGCATGATAAAATTTATGTTTCTTGATTTCTCTATTTCTCTGTTCCCCATAACAGGTTTGGAACAGAAATCCGTTTGATAACGCAATTTGATTTCTCTATTTCTGAAACAGATTTCTATTCCAGAAATTGATTTGAAGGAGAAATCAAAAGCTAGAAATTGTAGCTTCTCTGTTTCTGAAATAGAAACATAAATTATTATTTTTTCTCCATCTTTCAAAAATAGAATTTTTGTTCTCAAATTGACAAAAGAAGTTATCATATCACATTCCTTTGATGTTGTCCCACAAGAGATTCTTATGGATCATAAGCATAAACGTTACTTCAAGGTAGAATTCTCATATATTCCTTTACACCATCAATTTTATTTTGTTGATAATCTTGTATAATAGTAGTCTTTGATAATATCGATGGCACCCACATTCATGCTTCTATACCTGTATCAAAGCAAATCCCATTTAGAGGTAGGAAAGGCACCACCACTTAGAATGTGATGTGCGTTTGTTCATTTGATATGAAATTTACTTTTGTATATTCTGGTTGGGAAGGCTCTACCAACGATTGTCGAGTGCTTGCAGCAACACTGGAGACTCCTCACTTGGAATTTCCTCGACCGCCACTAAGTATTTGTTTGTTCTTTAAGGAGTAATTTTCTTTATGATCATATTTATGGTTACAAATTATGACCAATGTATAAATAATATGTCATGGATTCTGGTTATACAGCAACTCCGTGATTTTTAACTCCTTTTAGAGGTGACCGGTATCATTTAAATGAGTATAGGGGTAGAGCGACACGGCCAACAACTGCAAGAAAATTGTTCAACTATAGGCATTTTTCTTTAAGGAATGTCATTGAAAGATCATTTGGGACATTGAAGAATTGCTTTTTCATTTTGAGACACGTGCTCTCATTTGCAATTTGAAAGCATAATTGCATGTTGTGCCATCCATAATTACATTAGTGATCAAGAACTTTTCCCTATATAGAGATTCGATGTATTTGGCTGAACCTACGCAGGATGAGCTTGCAAACATTTAGTTGATCGATGAGGGAAACCAAATAAATACGCTTTGGAAAACCATTGCCAATAAAATGGCAAGGGATAATAATATGTTGAAAATTTCATGAAATTGTATTTTCAATTTTTGTGATATATTAATATTATTTCGACTATTATTTTATATTTAAGAATTTCCTATGTTGTTATCTATCTAATTTTTATTCTTATAAATATAAATTTTATTCTGTTATCAAACGAATTTCTGTTTTAAAAATAGAAATTTTGAGTTATTATCAAACGGATTTCTGTTTCAGAAATAGAAATTTTGAGTTGTTATTAAACGGATTTCTTTGCTCAGAAATTTGTTTGGGGAATAGAAATTGAGAAATCAATTTCTGTGCAGAAATCAATTTCTATTTCAGAAATTTTATCATGCGCAGCCTTAGAAATTCAACTCGCTTATAGATTAGGTCCAAGAAAAGTAAGAAGAAAAAAACGATCCAATGGCGATTAAGGGCGTGTTTGGTAACATTTCTATTTAAAAATTGTTCTAGGAAACAGAAATAGAAAAAAGTGTTTCTGTTCCGGGAAACAATTTTTGAACAAAAAAACACGTTTGGTAAACTTGTTCGGGAATAAAAATGAACAGAAACACGTTTGGTAATTTTATATAATTTTTTTATTTCTTTTAATTTTTAAATATTTTTATTTTAATTTTTCTATTTTCTTTCTTATTTTTCTTATTTTTGTATTTATTTTTCCTTTTTCCTTTTTTTTCTTTTTCCTTTTTTTCTTTTTTCTTCTTTGGCCGGTCGCCGGCCTCGGCCATGGCCGACGAGGGCCGACAGCCTCGCCCACCACCCCGGCGAGGCTCGGCGTCGCCGTGCCACCGCCGGCGACGCCGACTTGGCGGTGGCCCGGCGAGGCCGAGCCTCGCTAGCCGTTGGGCGAGCTCGGCCTCACCGGGATCGGGGCAAGCTCGAGCTCACCCGGCCCGGCACGAGGAGCTCGCCCGGCCCGGCACGAGGTCGGCCTCACCAGAGCTAGCAATGCTCGGCCTCGCCGGGGGCCAACGATGCTCTGGCAAGGTTGCCAGCCCTCGACGGCGTCGTCGACCCTCGACAGCCGGTCGCCGGCCATGGCCGAGGCCGTGATCGGCCAAAAAAAAAAAGAAAGAAAAAGGAGAAGAAAAAAAAGAGATAAGTGTTTCGAATTTTGTTCTTAAACAAGAAACAACTTTTTTTTTTTTTTTTCTTGTTTGTTCATTCCAGAGATGTGGTTGGAAACAAAAAATATTTTTAACAAAAACGCAAACAAACGCGTTTTGTTCCTTTTTGTTCCCGGGAACAAAAAAACAAAAAAATGTTTAGAAACAGAAAAAGAAACAAAAACAATCGCAGCCTAAACCAACATGTTTTTCAAATAATGAAAGGAGCTTTTTCCATTTATAGGGGAATGTTGAATTTTCTTTTCATTTCTCAACTTTAAAAAGTCATTAATGACCAAAAAAATGTTATTTGATTCCCTAAAAATTTGGATTAATAGTGAAAAAATAAATGAATAATCATGAGAGTCGCAATTCATTATAAGTGTTCCTCATGCGTCGATGGTATAACTTATTGGTGACACAAAGAAATTAATTTAATCAATAGAAGAATCAATGCTTGAATATTTTCTACAAGACCAATGCGTTCTTTGGTCGAAAATTTTAAGACCATTTCTTAATTTAATTTAATTTAATTAATTCAATAAATTAACAAAAATACCATCATCATTAGGCACAAACATGCGCCAGCAAGGGACCTTCATGATACTAGAGATTGAATCGAACATTGCCATCCAGCAAACAGAAAGAATCTAATATTTTTATTAAATTAGTTAGCTGGTCTGTTTATTAAAATTTATGTTTTTCAAAATTTCTATTCATTTGTTATCTCGGAACTGAAAATATAATAGAAATCCATTTGGAAACGTCGCTAATATTTATATTCCCAAAATAGAAAAGTAGTCAGGAAATAAATTTATAATAGAAACAAAAAAGAAAAAATTGATAATTGTTTTTGGAAACAATTTTTGAAATAAGTTATTTTCTTTTTCTTTTTTTTTCCTCTTCCGGCGATTCACGGCGCCTCGCCGACCCTCAACGAGGCTTGACCTTTCTAGCCAAGGTGAGGCCGACCTCACCTAGCCATGGTGATGCCCGACCTCTCTAGGGGCCAGTGATGTTGTTGAATTTCGTCTCTAGCCAATCACCAACCATCACCAATGCCCAAAGAACCGGCTAAAAGATGAAGAAAAAGAGAAAAAAAAAAAGAAAAATCTCAGAAAATCATTAAAAAATTTAAAGAAATTCTACGTAAAAAAAATTAAGTATTGTACAAAACCTATTTATTTATTTATTTATTTTTATTTTGGGAATATGAATTTTGTATAGTTACCAAATATGTTTTATACTATTTCGGGAAGTATAATTAGAAAAATTATTTCTAAAAAAAAATTATTCTTAATAATAGAAATATTATCAAACGTACTCTATGATTGTCAATTATGAGGATTCTTATTGTTTTTTGGTTTTGGAAAGACATGCTAATTCGTTGTCTTTTCTGTTTTCTTTATTAGTAGAAAAGCATGTCAAGTCAAAAGGCACCTGCGGAGGCTCCTTCCACACACCTCTCGCAGAAAATTACGCGGGCAATCATTTGCATCATGGCGGTTCGATCGGCATGAAGAGTCTTGGATTGTTGGATGGTAAGAATGCAGCATTGTTCTTTTTTGGCCAAAAAAAGAGCACAACATTGTTCAAGCACACACAATAGAGTGCATCGTGTTTTGAGCAAGTCGTCCAAAAAATCATAAATTTAGTATTTTTTTGTAAAATTAGTCATAAACATTTTAAATTTACCAATTAAATTCTAATTTTTTTTTACATTTTGTCAATTGAGTTCATTACATCAATTTTGATAAGAAATTGCTAACGTGGAAGGTGGCTATCTTATGTGATGTGATTAGCGTTAACATGAATAATTTTTAATAATTTTTTTTTTTTCAATTTTTTTATTTTATTTTATTTTCTTTCTTTATTTGTCTTCCTTTCTTCCTCCTCTAGTTGATTGTCAAACCTCACCGACCGGCCAGAGCTTAGGGCTAGTGAGGGCAAGCCTCACTGGTGGCAAGGTGAGACTTGTCCAAGGTTGACGAGGGCAACCTCAAGAAGGGAAGAAAAAAAACAAAAAAATGGGAAAAAAAAATTAAAATATTTTTAAAAATTATTCACGTCAACGCTGGGTTGCCACCACTTTGATGACAGCCGGCATCCATGACAATAATTTCCCATCAAAATTAATTGGATTGACTCAATTTGTAAAACGCGAAAATATTTATAATTCAATTTGTAAAACGCAAAAATATTTATAACTCAATTAGTAAAATTGATAGATTTATGAATGACTTGATAAAAGTACAATAAACGCATGACTTTTTGGATAATTTTTTCAGTAATAAAATGTGGTACATAGCATTTTTTAAAGGTACAAAATTACTATATAATGTTTCTAAACATAACATTAGTTTAGTTATCGATTTCCATTTAGACATGCTTTTACAATATCGTCATTGAAGAATTTTTTTTGTGCTAATGCCCTTGTGATATTATAAAAAGGATAGGACATTGACCCTGCACGTGCACCCTGCAAAAAGAGTATACTTTTTATCAAATTAGTTGTTTGGAGAATATGATTACCAGCCAGAGTTGTGTCCAAGGACATGTTCTCTTTTACTTGGAGCATCTTTGTTGATCGTTAGTTTTCTATTCTATTTTGTTATTCATGCAAACTGCAAGTCAAGTCAAGGAGTGTGGGATCACGTGTCAATCGAAGCATGTGAGCATGTTGGTATTGCTGGAGACATTCGAGAAAATATCGAGTAGACCAACCGTTCCACGTTACTATTGGACTGGCCTATTCATTGATTGTCATGTGATAGATGGGTCCCGGTTTGTTGGATTTTTCAGAACTCTCCTCCCTTTCGAGAAAATAGTTGGGACTGTCTGCTTACCCTGTGACGCGTATTGCTTACAGATCCACCCGTTTGGGAAAATTTCAAACTCTTGCGGGCTATTCTCTCTCTCCACTCCACGTTCTCTCTCTCCCTCCCGTTTCACACGACGCACCCCCTTCTCTCTTTACTCTTCACTCTTCACGTTTCACTCTCTCTGTCCCTCTCGACTCGCGATTCGGCTATGCTCTCTTCATCCCTCCGGACTCGAGATGGAGAAGCCCTAACTTCGCTCTCTCTCGTCTGACAAATCACACCGTCGCCTCCGCCCTTCGCGACTGCACCTCGTCCTTGGCCTTTGCTGTCAACTAGATCATGAGTAGGGGTGATTGGTTTCTGAAACGGTCTAATGAAACTGCTCATTTTTTTTTCCACTACTTAAATGCCTTTTATTATGAAGAAATACAACAAAAGAAAAAGCTCTTCCCTTTTTTCTTTTTAAGAAATTAAAAAAAAAATAGTGTTTATAGTCCTCCTTTCAAACTGAAAATTAAATCAACTAGACATTGTTTCACTTTTAGAAATTAGGAATCGGACTAAAATCGATCGGTTCCGTCGAGTCTGGACAATTCTCGATTCAGGCGGTTCATCTTGCATACCTTTAATTGTGAGTCATTTTTTTCAAGAAGGAATGGTAATCTTTCATCATTGGGCCGTTTTAATGTAGTTGACTAAAAACTCAGCCCCGATTTGACTTGAACTTTGTCTGATCCGGTTGAGAAAGACTTCTTTGAAAGTTATATTTACGTTTCGTGGCATCGTTCTGGTTTCGCGGTCCATGGCCATTTTTCTGAAGAATTTTGCAGGCAACGTTCGTCAAGAATTTTGCCTCGAGATCTTTTTTGGGAAAATGTCACAAATGGCCGCCTATACTATTACTTAATGTGCGATTTGGTCCCTAAACTTTCAATCGGCCATTTGGTCATGAACTATTGATAAATATCCGATTTGGTCCCCCGAACTTTCAATCGCTTAATTTGGCCCCTCGAACTTTTGATCGGCTCAATTTGGTCTCGAACTATTGATAAATATTCGATTTAGTCCTTAGTTATTGTTTTTCCTTTTTATTTTTTAAAATTTTAAAATTTTAAAATCTTTTAATTTTTTTTTCTTCTCTCTTCCCTCCGCCGGCGGCGAGGGTCGCCCGCCGGGCCGGCCCGCGGCGGGACGCGACGGCGAGGGCGACCCTCGCCGGACGCAGGCGAGGGTGGCCCTCGCCGCTTCGAGTGAGGGGCTCCCTCACGGATCCGACAAGGGAGCCCCTCCCGGAGTCGAGCAAGTAGCCCTCGCCCGATGACGGCGAGGAACCCTCGCCGGCGTCGGGCAAGGGGCTCCCCGGATCTAGCGAGGAGCTCCTCCCGGAGTCGGGCGAGGGAACCCCTCGCCAAATCTGCGAGGGAGCCCCTCGCCGGAGCGGCGAGGGGGCTCCCTCGCCGACTCCGAGGAGGGGCTCCCTCGCCGATCCGCAAGGGAGCCCCTCCGGAGCCGGCGGAGGGAAGAGAGAAGAAGCAAAAAAAAAAAAATTAAAAACTTAAAAATTAAAAATTAAAAAAACAAAAAAATAAAAAAGGAAAAACAGTAACTAAGGACTAAATCGGATATTTATCAATAGTTCAAGGACCAAATTGAGCCGATTGAAAGTTCAGGGACTAAATTGCACATTAGGTAATAGTATAGAGACCATTTGTGACATTTTCCCGTCTTTTTTTTGATGTTATCAGACCTAAGACAGTTCCTTAAAGAAAAAGAGAAGAAACAGGAACGGCGGGAAAAAACACGCTCTGCCCCCGTATCAGTTGGCTCCTCAGTGTTTGTTAATTTTCACTTCGCTTTTCACAATTTCAAAACCTGCATTAATTAGACACAAATCCTTATCCTTAATTTTTAATGTTTTTCAGCCAAAATTCTAGCGATCCTGAAGCATGTCCGCAAACAAAGGAAAGGAAAGATTGTCGCAGGAGTTTTGTTCTTTTGAATAGTTATTAGCATGTTCATATGACTCAGGGTTTGCTCAAAAGTATATAATTGCATTCAATCCCCCCCCTCCAAAAAATTAAAAAGAAAAAACCTCAACTGACCTAAGCTGTTAAAGTGCACTATAGATGGCAATGTGGCAAAATAAATTCCAACGGACAAATAAATTTACAATAGAAACTTTAGGAGCTTGTGTACAAATCATAAAATTTGTATACATACCATAACCCCTCTCTTTCTCAACTGCCCATCGATTCCTTCAGCTTCCTCCATTACTCTCTTTTTTAACCCACAATCCAAGTCTCTTCCAAGTACTCCCAAGACACTTAGGCGCGCATGTTTTTATTTCTGTTCTTTTTCTGTTCCTAACGAAATAAAAAAAAAAGTGTTTATGTTTCGAGGAACAATTTTTAAATAAAAAAACGCGTTTGGTAAACTTGTTCTGGAAATAAAAAATAAACAGAAATACGTTTGGTAAATTTTATTCTTTTTTTTGTTTCTTTTAATTTTTTAATATTTTTATTTTCTTTTTTTTTTTTCGGCCGGCCGCCGCCTCCGACGACCGGGCCGATGGGGCCAGCAGCCTTGCCTAGCCACGGCGAGGCTCGCCGTGGTTGGGCGAGGCTCGGCCTCGACGGCCGTCGCCGGCCCTCGGCGGCCGGTCGCCGGCCATGGCCGAGGTTGGCGACTGGAGAAAGAAAAAGAAGAAAAAAAGAAGAAGAAAAGAAGAAAGAAGAAGAAGAGAGAAGAAGAAACGTTTCTTCAAAATTGTTTCCGGAACAAGAAGTAAATTTTTTTTGTTTTTTTTTTTTTTTCTTTTTGTGTTAATAAAATAAAAAAACGAAAATGTAAACACAACTAAACGCGTTTCATTCTTTTTTGTTTCGAAAAAAATAAAAACAAAATAATTGTTCAGAAACAGAAACAAAGAGTGTTTCCATGCAAGCCTTTACTAAATATACTTGAGAAGAATTGTTTTAATTTTAGATTGAAATATTACCGAGATATCTGTGCTCTAACAACTTTTATAGTTAAAGAATCTACCTGGACTCGGACTCGAACGGTGCATTTTAACTTTGGGTTCCAGCTGGAGGACACTGACCGAGCTTAGCTATAGACTGGAGAACTCGTCCTGTTAGGCATGGAATCCATCCTCGTTTTCCAAGGTGAGAAAGTAAAAATAAAACATAAATCCAGGACTTGACAGGACAACCGATCAATTCATTGCATCATCTTTATCGATCCGATTGAACGGAACTGACTTGAGAGGACTAGCAATCGGCTCATGGCATCTGCTTTATTGATTCCAACCGCTGAAAAGTCGTTTACGTCTCACTTTTTTTCTCGAGCTTTAGTAGTGATATCTTATAATATAAAATCACGTGGGACAGACACGGCAATTTTCCCTCGCGTCGCCCAAGCGCGTAGCGGGTGCGCACAAGTCAACGGTCTTGGTCATAGTCTTGGTCATGGGTAAAATGCAATCTATAGTGTTGTCTAATGATGTCTACAGACCTCCTGTGCCCTCTGCAAGAGAACGGGAGAGAGAGAGAGAGAGAGAGAGAGAGAGCGAGCGAATTGGTCCGTGCGTTTCTAATAATTCTCCGAGTTATGGCTCCTGAAGTTGTGGCTGCTGGAAGGAAGAGAAAGAGCCCGGTTTGTTTCCTCTGCATCTTTGGGATTTGTATTATTATGTCTTCGACATGAATATGGTGGAATCGATCCTCTGCTTGTAGTTCAACCCCCAAATTGCTAAACATCATCTGAAATGTTACAAATCTCCTTTGACGTGAACGATTGGATCAAATCAGAATCACGAGATCGTATCAAAACTCCAAGCACTATTATGTTGTACGCTGGGTCTGTTAAGTATCGATTTGCTTTCCCCAGAATTTGAGATTTCATTTAAATTTGAGAAAATTGTGAAACGATTACATGTGAATTCACTAATCAACGTTTGAGTATCACGAAAGTTCTGAAAATTATGGATCTTAAAACAGCCAAAATGCATGAATTGCAAGATTCAGTTGCAGTCAGCTTGCTGCGTTAGGCTTGGCTCCATCGGAACCAGAAAACTTTGCTTTTCTTTTTCTTTCTTTCTTTATTGTTTGTTTTTTGGCCAGAAGCATAAGACTTGGTCTGGAACACTATGTTTACTTTAATTTCCTTGATTCGACAGGAACCGTCTGGAATCAATCATGAAGTATTCTTGAATTTTAGAGGTGCAGATACACGTGAAGGATTCACGGATCTCCTCCATAGAGATTTGCAAAATGCGGGGATCGAAGTCTTTAGAGATGACAAAAAGCTCCTTGCTGGAGAAGAGATCGATCGGGGGCTGAAAAATGCGATCAAGCAATCGAGGATCTCAATTGCCATCTTTTCCAAAGATTATGCTTCCAGTAAAAGTTGCCTCATGGAGCTGGTACAAATGTGGGAGTGCAGACAATCAGATGGAAAGACTATTATCCCTATCTTCTATGATGTTAGTCCTGACGCTGTGAAACACCAGACTGGGGATTTTGCAACGTCCTTCAAGAAACATGAGGATGACAAAGTCGACCCAAAGACCATCCAAAATTGGAAGAAGGTTCTTCAACTGGTCGGGGGATTAAGCGGATATGAGCGGGATAATATCAATGGGCGGTAAATCTTCCGCTTCTGGTTTCCTTTTTTCTTCTTGGTAAAATTTAAAAAAAAAAGGTTTAGGATGATGTGAAAATGAACCCGAACTTTTTTCTAAAAAATGTTGTATATAGTCGTATCGATGATGATGCATGCTAGAGAGATCTTCAAGGTTATTCTTGTGAAATGGATCGATAATTTAACAGGTTGAAGTTCTCGATGCCTATTGAGTAGCCGGTAAATGGCCAGTTGAAAATTGACTCGACTCATGACGTAACTGCAAGTTAGACCAGCCGACCTGGTCCGCCACGCTCTGTTCGTTCCCCCTTGACTATATCTTTTGTCATGCAGCTGGCATGATGATATCCATGTCAAAATTGCTCTGTGCATTAAACCTTGCTCTCCACTTAAATTGAAGATTCCCCCTGCCCTTGTTGATTGATTTATTTTTCGTCGGTTCAATTCCCGCTTGATTTTTGTCTACTGTTTAATATTTTTGGTAACTCTGTTGTCGTCCTTGTGCTTCATCACTCATGTTTTGCAGGCATGTGAACGACCTCCTAGAGAAAGTTATGACCCGTGTCCGGCAGTTGTTGAAGGAGGATGACCAAGACGTACCCGACAAACTAGTTGGGATCGATCTTCATGTTCAACGGATGATGACAAAGCTTGGTGTTGTCTACAGCCGTGGACAAGCGATGAAAGTATGTGGAGAAGATAGACGTGTCATCGGGATATGCGGTATGCCGGGTGTTGGAAAGACTACACTTGCAAAGGTTGTCTTCAACAAGATCCACAAGTTGTTTCATGCATGTAGCTTCCTTGAAGGTGTAAATTCGGAAGGAGTCGAGTCTTCCCAAGAACTGTTGATTGCTGACCTTCAAAAGGAAAAACGTGAACCACTGAGATCTTCTGGTAAAGTTAAAAAAATAAAAAGTCTCTTTACTAACATGAAGGTTCTCATTGTGGTTGATGATGTGCATGAGGATGAACAAATTAAAGCATTAGCTGGGGATATTACTTGGTTTGGTCCAGGAAGTAGAATCATTGTGACCACACATAGAAAAGATGTTTTAAAGGTTTTCGACTTTGGAGAAGAAGACAAAGATAGAGCAGCTGCACAATACGATGTTAAACCAATGGAATATCAGGATGCTCTTCAACTCTTTCGTATGCATGTTTTTCAAGGGGATGCTCCCCAAGATGTCTCCGAGTGCGATTCCTTATCCCCAGACATCGTCAAAGCTCTTGGAATGCTTCCTATGGCTATTAAGCTTCAGGCAAGCTATTTAAAGAGTAATAAGGAAATAAGGATATGGCAGAGTAGCTTGAAGTCCTTACGAAAATACCCACTAGAACGAAAGGTAGAAGCAGCCTTTGAGGCCAGTTACAATTCTTTAGATGACTGTGCACAGAAGATATACCTTGACATAGCGTGCTTTTTTATTGGAAAGGATGAGAGGATTCCCCCTTACATGTGGGAGGAGGCTTGGCATGGCGATCCTCTTAGAATTATAAAACACCTTCGTGACATGCATTTCTTGGAAGATGGAGAAAATAATGAATTAAGAATGCACGATCTGTTGAGAGACTATGGCAGGAAGCTTGTCAAGGGCTGCAGGATTTGGAATCACAGTGACGCACTTTCCATTCTAAAGGACGGTCAGGTAAGTCTTCAAAACCTCTAGAAATTTCTTTCAGGGGGTCACGAAAGCGTTCAGATAAACCATCCGTAGATAACATAAACTATTCAATCTCGAAGGGAAGAGAAAGGGATTTGTTCCTAACACGATTTAGAATGCGTAGTGGATACCCACTGATAATTTGATTTGTTTCATTTCATTAAAATGTAACAGAAAAAAAGGTTTCTCAACTTACCATACGTTTTTCCCCAACTGAGATTTGACAGTGTACTAAAATGGTCGAGGGCATTAGTCTTACGGTTGAAGAGGGTTCCGCCGTGGGCTTTACGTGCGAAGAATTTTGCCATATGTTGAATTTGAGGTACCTCAGACTGGACCAGGCTAAAATCCAGGGAGATATTACGAAGCTTCCTCCAAATTTGAGGTGGCTTGATTGGCGGGAGTGCCATTCGATTCCTGAGCTAGGTAATATGCAATTGAAGGAGTTAGTCATTCTCGATCTGTCTCGGAGTCCGGTCACCAAAGATTCAGAATTCTGGAAGAAAATTGCAGAGGTACAGCCAATGTTGGCTTTTTAATTCGCGTGTTAAGATGATAGATATGAGTGAGTGAAGTTTGATATCTTCTTTTGCACATTCATTGCAGAAGGTGAAGGAATTGAAAGTCTTGAACCTACAAGGATGTGATAAGTTACATGCATCGTTTACATTTGGAGCTCCCAGGAATTTAAAGATTCTGATACTGGAAGATTGTACTCAGTTATTTCGAATTGGACCATTCATTGATGGATTAGAAGACCTGAGTTCCTTAAATTTGAGAAACTGCAGACTAATCAAACAGTTGCCCCAAGAACTGCGCTGCCTGGAATATTTGAGGGAACTTCTGATTGATGGAACTAGCATCAAAAGAATTCATATCCAGGAAGATTCTTTGCAGAAACTTGAAAAACTTAGTGCTTGTGACTGCAGAGAGTTGAAAGATATATCTACAATTGGCCGCCTGAAGAATCTCACAAGTCTTGCTCTGGATGATACTAATATTGATTGGTATCCAGAAACTTTCGAATTTCCTCGGAATCTTTGCAGACTTTCTTTAAGGAATTGCTGGAAGTTTGATGAACTTCCACTTTCCATCGGGAATCTCGGGCTGCTGGAGGTAATGGACCTTTCATACACTGGTATCACGAAAATGCCACCATCAGTCAAGCATTTGAGTAATTTGAAGACGCTGAAGATGGAATGCACTCACCTACAAAATTTTCCCGAAGATATTGTGAAGTTAGGGAAACTGGAAGAGATAGATTTATCTGGCTGCAAAAGTTTGAAGGGCCAAGTTTGTTGTGATATTTCAGGATTATCTTCTTTGAGAATTTTGAGATTATCATCATCTAATGTGGCTGGGCTGCCTCAGAGCATTTGCTGTCTCTCTGGCCTCCAAACCCTCGACATACTTAGGTGCAACCGACTTCAAGCACTAACAATGTTGCCCTCCAGTTTACTCAGTCTCCGCTGGAGATCCAAAAACATGACGGTCCCCAACTTGTCATATCTGACATATCTAAAAGAGCTATGCTTGAAAGATGACCTGCCAGAAGCGGGGTCATCGAATCAGACCCAATTTATTGGATGGATCACGAGATTAACAAGTCTAGAGACCTTGGAATTGTCCATTCCAAATGTCACCAATCTCCCTGGGAATTTTTGTGCCCTCACTCAGCTCCGGGAACTCTCTTTATCCTACATAAAGGAGCTAGACCTCACACAACTTCCCTCCTCAAGCTTATTGACCCTGCGTCTCGAATGCTGCAAGATTCAAGAGCCAAAATTTTCTAGTCTGAAATATCTGTCAGAACTAGGACTAGAGGACTGCGATTTAGCAGAGATTGATGGTCTTAAAGATTTAAAGCTTTTAGAAGTCCTGAAAATTCTTCAACGCAGCAGAATAACAGATCTTAATGGGCTCGAAAGATTACGACGTCTCAGGAAGGTGCAAGGTTCCTCTTCTGCTCTTGTTGGCCTACCAGAATTATCTGAAGGCGTTGAAGTGGACGTATGTTAGTAGGCTATATCCTTATCTTGCATTTTTCTCGATTAGTAGCTGGATAGTTTCTGTCCTGTACGGACCACTGTTGCACTTCGAGTCTTCGACGGTACATCTCCTTTTAGTCTAAGAAGCAGGAGGGTGAGCTCTCGTAACGTAAATGCTCGAATTCTATTTAGGATTCCTTTCTTTTCCCCAAGACAAAGTTGAATTTTTCTTTCAGTTTCCATGAATTCCTCGTGTATATTGCATTGGATCTGTGCAAGGCCATAAAACTTCGAAGGCAAACTCTTTGCATCCCGCAATTGGTAGTGACATCAAGAACCTCGCATCAGAACCAATGCTGAAGGTAACGCCTGCACTCGAATTGCTGCGTGTTTTGTTGGTGTTCTATTTGTACTGTTCTCATAACGGGCAATGGCATCTCCACCGGTAATTGTCAAAATGAGTGAGAAGCCAATATTTTAACTCAGATTTATTGTAGTGGGTTGTATATGGTCACCTCAATTGTGAAATATTGACCTGATATAAACCTAAATTCAACCCAATTGATATATAGGTCTTTGGTCCATTTGGCGCTTCCTTTTCTTCTCTCTTCCTCTTCTGTTCCGCTATTCCAGAACGATCCGGACTCACAAGCTTCTCTGCCAGCTGATCGGCGTCGCTGCCGCCTCCACCACCTATCTCCAGCATCACCCCGACGTGCTCACAGATGCACCTGTTAGGACTCGTGGAGAAGGCGGCAGAGCTGGAGGCGAAGGGCATGGATACCATCGCGTCCATCTCAGTGAAGCCTTCGTGATGCGGGCGCCCAAGGAGAGCCTGGGGTCGGCGACGAGGTGATGCTGCTGTCGGACGGTTACGGGGAGTTCATGAAGGCAATCGGGTGCGAGCTTGTCTGAGCGACAATTCAGTGGGGCTTGGGAAGCGGTCGCGGCGGTTTGCGCTGCTCGCAGAGGACAGCGTCGTGAAGGTACTTGGAGGAAGGTGGGATATCCACCTTCAGTGGTGCCGACGATAATGTCAAAGTTGTGTAGATTTTTGAAAATTTCCTTTTCTTTTTGGCTTTAAATTTGGCTTTTGTGGTTAATGCCGATAGGTTTTGTGTTCTGAGTTTGGTAGACTTTTCTTCTGACTCGTGCCTAATCAATTGAGGTGGAATCCGAACTGGGTTTTGATGGAGTCACCTGAATTCGGGTTTTCCTGAAGCCCGTACTTGTGGGCATGGGGGCATCGGAGCGATCTAGTTGCTCAACCCTTACAGCCGATTTGACGTTCCACATTCCCCCTATTTCGGAAATATTTGCATGTACTGGAATACATTGGGACAAATGAATCACGACCGTTAATCTTATCGGTCCCACCTGCCGCACACAAGATGAAAGGCCGAGAGCCCCCTCCCTCGTGCTGGACAACATGATTCGTCCATACCCATCGATAGTCCCCAGAGTCGACTCGCCGACCAAACACGCCGTCAGGAAGAACAATAATATCTGACCAGACCGAACGCAACGACTACACACGAGCTCTCTTGTATGATTGTCTCCTACATTCGATCCGAAGCGAAGAGCGAACTCACCAGCAGTGGCAATGGCGTTCATGTTCAACCTCAAAGCCCCATGTCGTTCCACGATGACGTGCGGCTCTTCCTTTGCATGGTGTTCATCTTGCCAGCCACCACTGCTCGGCTACCGCCGCACGCCTCGCCGCGTGTCCGTCATGTTCGCCGCCGTGATGCTCGGTGGACTGTAAGTCGCTCTCTTCTCTTCTTTTTCTCTTCCACCTCGAAACTCACCAACACAAAAGACGGAAATGAAAAATCCAGTCTTCAAACTTCGTTGCATCTTGTCAGGGCCTTGGGACTACTCGCTCCGACCATGCTCGCGTTCGTCAAATCAAAAGCGTCCAAATTCTTCCGCAAGCCCACAACGATAGCCAAGAGAGAGGAGACAAACAACCCCGAAGCTGCGACGAGCGGCGGCGACGCGCCGGTGCCGGCTGGCGAGGAGTACGAGGTATTCCTGAGCTTCGGGGGGCCGGACACTCGCACCGGGTTCACCGATTGCCTCTACTACGACATGCTCGGCGCCGGAATCCGCGTCTTCCGAGACGAAGAGGAGCTCTGCGTCTGCAGGGAGATCGGTAGGGAGCTCAGGTGCTCGACATGTCTAAGATCTATGTGCCCATCTTCTCCAAGGATTACGCATCGAGCTCATGGTGTCTCCGCGAGGTTGCGCACATGGTGGACTGCACTGCAAGGTCAAATGGGAATAAGGAGATCTTGCCGGTGTTCCACGACGTGTCGCCTTCGGATGTCAAGCTTAGGACTGAGCGGTACAGGAATGCCATGACCAAGCACAGCAAGAGGTTTGGGGCTGAGGAAGTGAAGAGGTGGGGGATACTCTTGTTAAAGTTGCTGAATTGAAGGGATGGGACCTCAAAGCGAGAGGGTAATTACTACTTAGCCATTTTTCTGTTCCTATGCCATTTTTTTTTTTTTTTTTTGTGTCGTTCATACACAATCTGATTGTTTTATTAGAATGTACATGAAATCTGGCAGACCCCAATTTTTAAGTCAACAACCAACTTTCAAGATCAATGGGTTTGAATAATCTTTGTCCCGTTCCTGACTTCGATCGGCATTTCATCAGGGGTAACAGTAAACTAATGAGTTGATTAACTTTCGGTTTGGTCATGCTCACTCACGTGTCAACCACATCAGAAGTTCGAAAAAAAAAAAAATTCTGTCATCTGCCCAGTCTAGAATGCAATTTCTAACTTCAAAAGGAGAACAAACAGGAAACATCTTGGAGTAAATCATAATGAGCAATTATATCTAGAAAGTCTTGGCAATGAGATGATATTGCACACTTCCTCCTCTGTCATTGTGTGGATTCCATTGATGTACAACCTATAAAAACTCGAGGTGCTTATAAGTGCGTTTCACACAGCTTTGCCAAAAGACTTTGAGGTCATAAAGGCCTTTGGCAGAATATTGAGGTGTTTGGTAACAAAATTGCAAAGGCCTTTGAGCCAAAACTAGCAATTTCCAAATTGTCAACTCGCATTAAATAAAGAAGAGAATTAGCGAGAGGTAGTTGGTTTTTTGACCGATCTAACTGAAGTGACATTATGTAACCTAGTCATCTTAGGATATAATCTGTATTGACCAATGGGAAAGTCTTGAGATAGCTAGTATAAGCACCTAAGAGGGGGTGAATAGGTGTAAAAATAATAATTTCACGAGATAAGAGAGCAATACTAAGCAGACAATAAAATGGAAGTTCTCCTTTGGTTAACAAAACGAATTATGATCAAAGTAAAAATAAAATAAGAGAGTAGGGAAGAAAGAAAATTGAACACAAGGTTTATAGTGGTTCGGCTTATTCCAAGCCTACGTCCACTCTTCACGTCGACACCGACCCACCGGCTGGATTTCACTATGAACAAAAGAGATGTTACAGCAAAGCTCTCCCTTGATTCCACAATGTAGATATTCTACCACACTTCCTCAAGGTTTCTCACGAATATAGACTCTCTTTTTGCGTACAAGATTTCGCTCAGTAAATGAATTGACTAAGAACAAGGAGCTTTAGACTTTGAAATTCTTTTATCGCACACACACTCGAACAACTGGAACGTCTTCCTTATATACTCCTTTATGCCATCATACCCGTTGGCACTTACCAAATGAATTCCTCCAATCTACCCGTTGGACGGAATCAATTAGAAAGATCATTCGAGCTATTAAAGGAACATGTCGATAGCTCATCAATCCTGCTCGCCCATACAATCAGGATCTCGGTTTCCATAAGTAGAACCTTCCAAGTATACTTCGCCAATCATTGGATCCTTAATCAATCTTGATTCGAATAAAGGAATCCGTTATGTCATATCCAGCCAAGAGATCTTCTCCAGTCGATAAGGTCAAATCCTTAATGAAACACCCAGTTCTGGATAGCCCTTCTTCAACGGATTAGAAACTGTCAATGAGAATAGACTTTGAGTCTTAAGTCTGGCAGTCCGGAGGTCTTTAGACTTTAAATAGTAGAGTCTGCAAATCTTCAAACTAGACTGATGGAAACGTTTTGTCAGCTTCAAAATACTCCAGGAAGATTTCTCCAACAATCTCCCCCTTTTTGATGGTGACAAAACATTCCTGCAAATTTGGATAACTTTGACCTGCAAAACATTACTTAAGCAAATATGGATATCTCATAAAGATAAATGGCTTAATGATGACACTAGAATCTGCAACCACAGAAAATAGGTTAGTCTTTTATGTGAATAAAGCCATTCATAAGATATCAATAGCACTTAATATAAGCAGTCAAACCCAAATCCCAAATTCAGTCCACATCCAGACACAAAACTCAAGTCAAACAAAACAAACATCAAAATAAATAAAAAGTTAAATTCAAAGTTTTCAAATCTTGTATCTCTCCCCCTTTTTGTCAGCATAAAAAAGGTTGAGATGGAAATGGAATAGAGTCAAGATTGCTTGGGAACACGAACAAGCTAGAAATCTCCCATTGACTGGACAATGCCTTATAGCTTTTTCAACTCATCCTTCAGTTGAGCTACATCTTCACCCTTAGCATTTGCTTGAATTTGAAGAGTAAGGGCTTGGATCTGATCATTCAAAGAAACTGAAGAAACTTGACTTGTATTCTGCAAATTCTGAACTTCGCATCCCAAAGCATATATCTGACCCCGTATTTCCAAGAGAACATCAATAATTCTGCGAAAATCTGCTGAATTATCAGTCTGTGTACTGGCTTCTGCACGATCAGATGGAGTAAAGGCAGACGATGGCAAATCAGCATAGTCACGTAGATTGGGCGATGAAACATCATGTCCCTCCTCAGGAAATTGAGAGGCATAGATGTCCTCTGGATCTACTGGAGAGCGACTGACTCCCTCACTGGTAGCAAGATATGAGGACATTCCTCTTTTCTCACAGTCTCCCCATGTTTCCATGCCTCCAGGTGGAGAAGAGTGTTCTTCATGCTCTCCTTCCTCTTGATTTCCTCTTTCCTCCTCTGCATCTCTTTCTTCAGCTTCTCTCTCCTCTGTTTCTTTCTCCTTTGCTTCTTTTTCTTCATCTTCTTTCTCCAGTCCTCTATTTTGAGTCTTTCTCTCCGTTGAACGGGAAGAATGACTCAGGTTCTTCAATGCCATTGCAGAAATGGTGATGTCTTCCTCATCATCTTCATCCTCAACGATAAGAGCTCTTCTTTTCTTGGATGGAGCAACCATGGGCTCCTTCCCTTTTCTCTTTGCAGCCGAAGAGGTTTGATGAGTTTTGACAGGGGTTTTCTCCTTGAATTTCTCCAACGCCTTATTGAGTTCTTTTAAACGCATTTTAGTCACCATTTTCAGTCCCACCACCATTTGATCACAAGATTGAGTACAGAGAATTTGTGGAGGCTGAATATTCAGATGTCTGAATAACTTTGTCACAAGAGCTGGATAAGGAAGTTGACCCTTGTCCTTCACCACTGCTCTATACATGTGGAACATAATAGTGTGAGGAAGAGAAAACTTTTTCCCAGCAATGATGGCATACATCAACTTTGCCTCTGAGTTTGAAACATCAGTCTTTGAAGTAGATTTTGGTTTGAGGCAATTAATGACAATCTTGTGAAGCAGAATGTTAACTGCACTCATCCTCAAGTAGGAAATCTTTTCCTCTGTTCTTCTATCCTTAACAAGTTCCAACGTAGCACGAGCAATAGAGACATTGATAGGTTGATATCTCCCTCTCTCAACCCCAATGACATCAGCCAACATATCTACATCCACCACATAGTCTTGATCTCGGACACTAAAAGAGAATCTATTCGCATCCAAGAAACTGAGATTCGAATAGAAATATGCAGTGAGTTAAGCATAGGCTTCTATAGAATCATAACAAAACTGCTCAAGTTGAAGAAGACTGAATTTTTCCCTCAAATTGACATTCATAGCATCAAGGAAATCAAAATCCACACTTCTAGGGTTTATCACCCCACGCTTCAACAACTTAGAGTATAAAAGCTTTTGTTCCTCCGATCGAAACAAGTTTGTCCTTTTTCCCCGAATTTTTGCCGCAACACCCATTCTCGATTGAAACTGACTGTACATCTTATCATCATCATTTCCTTCTAGCTGATTCAACCCTCCAACATGCGGATCACTTGGGATATTAGCAAGGGTTTCTTCTACCAACCCCGCAAGGGCAATTCCCAAACGCTCCATATTTTGTAAAAAGATGTACTCATTTCCATACCCTTTGTCCTTAAGAAACTCATCGATGTAGTTCAATGGAGTTCCACCTCTTTTCAAAGCACGATAAAGCTTGTAAATAAAAGAGGGCTTTTGAATTCTTATAGGATCTGCGCCTTCGATGATTTCTTCATTTTCTCGATGAGCATCATCATGTGGACTAGATGGAGGAGAATGACGCTGCTGAGAATGTTGTGGGCTCTGTTGTTGACTGGGAGACTCTTCTTCCTCGGTGAGATCAAAGTGCATAGGCCCCTCACGCATTTGTGGTCCCCTGCTTGCAATCCTCGATGACTTCCTTTGAGACGACATCTTTCACAGTCTTTGAAAGATTCCAAACTTGACTTTCCCAAGAAAGATGACAACTTTTCGAAGATTAAACAAGAGAAGAAAACAGGAGTGGAAGATCGATGCTTTTTAGGGTTTTTGGAGTAAAACGAAGAAGAAGCAACATTATATAAGATAGTCGAAGAGAGGCATACGAAGAGTCGTAATGGAAAGTAAAAAGATGCCCTTTAAAAAATAACTGCCTTTTTAAAAAAGGAATAGATAACTGCCATTTTTAAAAATTAACTCATTTTTGAAAAAGAAAGATTGCACTTATCACGGAAATTTGAAATTAGCAAAAATCAATTATAGATAGATGATCGTACCTTTCCGAGATTTAATATGAGAGAGAATAACTTACAGTCAAAATCTTGTTTGTTTGAGTCTGAGAGTCTCTAGACTTTAACTTCTTCAAACCTCAAAATGTTGAGTCTGGAGCGGATGATTTCAAATTGATTTTTCTCCAAAGGCTTTGTGAATATATCCGCCAGTTTGTTCTTTGAGTTAACAAACTGAATCGAAACTTCTCCATTTTGAACATGATCTCTAATGAAGTGATGTCGAATCTTTATATGCTTTGCTCTTGAGTGAAGAATTGGATTTTTGGTGAGATTGATTGCGCTGGTGTTGTCACAGTTAATCTCCGTGCATGAATCTTCAATTCCAAAGTCTCTTAGCTGTTGTTTTATCCACATAATTTGTGAACAACAACTTCCAAGAGCTACATACTCTGCTTCTGCTGTAGAAAGAGCTATTGTATTTTGCTTTCTTGAAAACCAAGACACTGTCCTGCTTCCAAGTAGTTGACAAGTACCCGAGGTGCTCTTTCTATCAACTCTGCAACTGGCTAGATTTGTGTCTGAGTATCCAAGAAGAGTAAGGTCTCCCTTTTTATAATACCAAATACCAAGACTTGAAGTTGAAGCAATGTATTTGATAATACGCTTTGCAGCACTTAGATGAGATTCTTTAGGGTCTGCTTGAAATCTAGCACAAATGCAAACACTAAACAAAATGTCAGGCCTAGAAGTAGTAAGATAAAGAAGTGAACCAATGATACTCCTGTATAACTTCTGGTCAACTTTCTTTCCTCCTTCATCTTTGTCTATCTTCAAAGAACTTGACATTGGTATGTCAGTCTTTTTGCAATTTTCCAGTCCAAACTTTTTGACAAGATCATTAGCATATTTTTCTTGATGAATAAAAGTCCATTCCTTCAATTGTTTCACTTGAAGTCCAAGAAAGAAGGTTAGTTCACCCATCATGCTCATTTCAAATTCATCCTGCATAGACTTAGAGAATTTCTTGCACAAACTTTCATTAGAGGATCCAAAAATAATATCATCTACATATATTTGAACAAGCAGAAAACTTTTGTTTTCTCTTTTAATAAATAGAGTAGTGTCTACTTTACCTTTAACAAAGCCATTTTGAATTAAAAACTTACTCAGCCTATCGTACCAAGCTCGAGGTGCTTGCTTTAAACCATATAAGGCATTTTTCAGTCTGAATACTGAGTCTAGTTTCCTTGGGTCTTCAAACCCAAGTGGTTGTTCCACATAGACTTCCTCATGGATAAATCCATTTAGGAAAGCACTTTTGACGTCATTTGGAATAACCTGAAATTTTATAACAAGTAAAAGCAAGTAATAATCTAATTGCTTCTAACCTTGCTACTGGTGCGTAAGTCTCGTCATAGTCTATCCCTTCTTCTTGCGTATATCCCTTGGCCACGAGTCTTGCTTTGTTTCTTACGACTTTTCCTTTCTTGTTCATCTTGTTCCTGAAAACCCATTTAGCTCCAATAATAGATTTACCTTTTGGTTTAGGAGTCAACTCCCAGACATCATTAATGCTGAATTGCCTGAGTTCTTCTTGCATAGCTTCAATCCAGCTTTCATTAGATAAAGCTTCTTCTATGCCTTTGGGTTCTATTTCAGAAATAAGAGTCATAACACTTGACTCTTCTCGCCTTTTGGATCTTGTGCGAATTCCTTCATTAATGTCGCCAATAATAAGATCTTTGGGATGACTGGACTTATGCTTCCAGTTATTGGTTGATTTGTCAGGTTGATGATCACTTTCTTCATTTGAATCTTTAATAATCACTTGTTGCTGATCTTTCAAAGTCTGAGCTGCTTCTTGAGATTTAGACTTTGTAGAATCTAGAGCAGACTCAGATTATTCAAGATGAGTCTGAATAGATTCATTTTGCATAGAATCTTGGAATTTGACATTCATTGATTTCTCCACAGATTGAGTCTTCTTGTTGTAGACTCTGTAGGCTTTGCTTGAGGTTGAATATCCAATGAAGATGCCTTCATCTGACTTTTCTTCAAACTTGCCAACTCGATCATTTGCATTTTTCAATATAAAACATTTGCATCCAAACACATGACAATATGAAACAATAGGCTTCTTTTCTTTGAATAACTCATAGGGGGTTTTTTCCAAAATAGGCCTTAGAAAAACTTTATTAATAATATAACATGCTGTAGAAACTTCTTCAGCCCAAAAATGTGAAGAGATGTTACTTTCAATTAAAAGAGTTCTAGACATTTCTTGAAGCGACCTATTATTTCTTTCCACAACTCCGTTTTGCTCTGGAGTATATGGAGAGGAGAACAAGTGCTGAAAACCAGATTCATCACAAAATTTTGTAAAATCTTGATTTTCAAATTCACCTCCATGGTCTGTTTTTATACTTGAAATAACATACATTTTTTTCATTTTGAACCTTTTTAGCAAACTTTTCAAAGTAAGAAAATGTTTCAGACTTACTTGCCAGGAAATATACCCAGGTAAATCGTGAGTAGTCATCCACAATTACTAGGTAATATTTTTTACCTCAAATGCTTTGAGTTCTGGTTGGTCCAAAGAGATCCATATGCAAAAGCTGCAGTACACGATTAGTAGAAACTTGATTTATTGGTTTAAAGAAATTTCTTACCTGCTTTCCCAATATGCATGGTGTACATAGATCAGACTTTTGTTATGATAGATTGGGTAAACTACGAACAAGCTTCTTTGCTGAAATTTTGGCTATCTGCTTCATATTGATGTGCCCAAGTTTTCTGTGCCATAAGTTCGCTTCATCTTAAATTGAGATTAGACATTGCGATTCATCTGGTTTCACATCCAAGAGGTAGATATTTCCATGTCTTCGACCCATGAATGATTGAGTAGAATCTTTACTGGTTCTTGAACATATTCCCTCTTGAAAGTTGATTTTGAAACCGGTATCACACACTGGACTGAGCGATACGAGCAGATTGTAGTTGAGTCATTCCACTAAGGAAACATTGCTTATTGTGAGGTTTCCAATCCCACAATTCTTCCTTTGTTGTTTCCTCCAAATGAGACTTTTCCACCATTTACTTGAACGAAGCTTTATGAAGCAATTTGAATCTTCTGTCATATGTCTTGAGCATCCACTATCCAGATACCATTTTACCTTTTTCTTGATAGTGACCTGCAATTAAAAAGAGACTCAAACTTTCTTTGGTACCCATATTTTCTTGGGTCCATTGGTGTTAGTATGATATGCGGTTTTTGCCCATACTTTCTTAACGGGTTTCCAAACCATAGGACATTCTTTTTCAAAATGATCTGCACTATTGCACTTTGAACATCTGAGAGCATTGCGACCTACTGGTTTTACAAAGATCTTTTTAAAATGATTTTTGTAAGCATCTCTTTGTGGGTCTTTGCTTAATTCTTTCCTTTACTTTAGGAAAATCAATTAAAGGAATGGTTTCCGCAATCATTCCCAAACCAGATTTATTGAAATAAGGTCTTTGAACATAAAGAATTTTTTTCCAGTTTCTCAGATCCTATAGAAAATCTTTTAGAAATATTTGAGATATCATTTTTCAAGAATGCATTTTCTTTTGAAATATTGCCTTCATTTTCTTTCAAGGTAGAAACATTTTTGTCTAAAACTTTGACCTTTTCTTTTAAAACATTTTCTTGTTGTTTTAGTGCAAAATTTTCTCTTTTGAGTTCGGAAATCCTTTTAAGATAAGTCTTAAGACTAAAACACAACTCATCAATGTATTTAGAAACTTTAATAGGGATTTTAAAGTTACTCACCTCAAATTCACTGTCGAATCTAAGTTGTGTTTTGGAGTTTGAATCTGAATCCGATTGTGCCATCAAACATATATTGGCATAATCATCATCACTTTCTTCACACTCGTATCATTCCAAGTTTTTCGCTTTAAGAGCCTTTCGATACTTTTCAGCTTTTCCTTTCTTCTTCTTAGAAGAGGACAGTTGGGTCTGATGTGTCCATTTTTCTTACATTCAAAGCAGACTACATCTTTGTTTGATTCATCATTTTCAACAAGACTTAGTTTTGAAAACTCTGTTTCTTTGGATTGAATCTTCTTCCTTTATTGTTCAGCTTTCTGAATCTTCTTATCATGAGAGTAAGCTCCTTATCATCCATATCATCTTCAGAATCTGTAACATCAGAATTATCATTGGATTTTAATGCAATGAATTTCTTACCTTTAGGATCTTTGTCTTCATTGATTCATTCCACTTCATAAAACTGAAGAGTCCCAACCAACTCATCAATAGATAGTGGCATGATTCTTTGTATCTCTCTTATTGAGGTCTTTATGTGATTCCAATCCTTGGAGAGTCCACGCAGAAGCTTGTTTACCTTCATGGGATCAGAAATTGGTTGACTTTGATTTTCAAGACCATTCACGATTTCGTAAAACGACTAAACATGTCGGTTATAGATTCTCCCGATTTCATTTTGAAGGCTTGTATTGACCGAGGAGAATATTGATTCGGGTCTCTTTCACTCAATCGGTTCCTTCATAGGTAATATGTAATCTATCCCAGACTTCTTTCGCTGTAACACAAGAAGATATTCTGTTATATTCAGTAGATGACAAAACACAATATAAAGAATAAATTGCTTTTGCATCAAGAGCTTGTCTCTTGATTATTTCTTCCTAAGTCATTTCACTAGACTCAACAACTTTTTTTCCTCTCTTTGAGACAGATGCAGCTTTAGGAATGATTCCTTTTTCTACAACGTCCCATTCCAGAGGATCCTTTGATCTTAGGAACGCTTTCATCTTGTTTTTCCATATGTTGTAATCATTTCCATCAAAGTAAAGCAGTCTGATATTGCTTTGCCCTTTCTACCAGCCCTGGAGCTAACATATTAGCCATGGATCTTTAACTATGAAGTAAAACACTTCAAACAAAGTGAGTACACAGGCTCTGATACCAATTGAGATAGCTAGTATAAGCACCTAGAGGGGGGTGAATAGGTGTAAAAATAATTTCTCGAGATAAGAGAGCAATACTACGCAGACAATAGAAAGGAAGTTCTCCTTTGGTTAACAAAACGAATTATGATCAAAGTAAAATAGAGAGTAGGGAAGAGAAAATTGAACACAAGGTTTATAGTGGTTCGGCTTATTCCAAGCTTACGTCCACTCTTCCGCATTGACAGCCCACCGGCTAGATTTCACTATGAACAAAAGAGATGTTACAACAAAGCTCTCCCTTGATTCCACAGTGTAGATATTCTACTACACTTCCTCAAGGTTTCTCACGAATATAGACTCTCTTTTGTGTACAAGATTTCGCTCAGCAAATGAATTGACTAAGAATAAGGAGCTTCAGACTTTGGAATTCTTCTATCGCGCACACACTCGAACAACTGGAACGTCTTCCTTATATACTCCTTTATGCCATCATACCCGTTGGCACTTACCAAAGGAATTCCTCCAATCTACCCGTTGGATGGAATCAATTAGAAAGATCATTCGAGCTATTAAAGGAATATGTCGATAGCCCATCAATCTTGCTTGCCCATACAATCAGGATCTCGGTTTCCATAAGTAGAACCTTCCAAGTATACTTTGCCGAACATCAGATCCTTAATCAATCTTGATTTGAATAAAGGAATCCGTTATGTCATATCCAGCCAAGAGATCTTCTCCAGTCGATAAGGTCAAATCCTTAATGAAACACCCAGTTTTGGATAGCCCTTCTTCAACGGATTAGAAATTGTCAATGAGAATAGATTTTGAGTCTTGAGTCTGGTAGTCCGGAGGTCTTCAGACTTTAAATAGCAGAGTCTACAAATCTTCAGACTAGACTGATGGAAACGTTTTGTCAGCTTCAAAATACTCTAGGAAGATTTCTCCAACAGAACTGTCACATTATCATCTATGTTGAGCAAATCCAAATATTTGTGCTTCAACCTGAAAGTTATGGGGACATCTCCAATAACCATCTCTTTTCAACTATGGTGGCTCATATATGTGGCAGGCATGGGGAAGCTATTAAGTTGATCATCCGAGAGGTTTTGGTTAAGTTGAAGATAAAACATAAGAATGTGACAAATCAATTGGTTGGAGTGGATGATCGTGTTGAAGACATAATGAAGCTCTTGGATGTTGACCGTGAAGGCGTTTGTTTTGTTGGTATTCACGGGATGGGCGGCGTTGGAAAACAACTCTTGCTAAGGTTTTGTGTTCAACCGACTGTGTTCACACTTTGACGATTGCTGCTTTCTTGGCAATGTTCGAGAATCATCAGAAAAAGAAGGCCTAGTAAATTTGCACAAAGAAATATATTCTAACATTCTCGACTCTAGATTCGTGGACAACATTCATGACATTGATGATGGGATCAACCAGATTGGGACAAGATTTCGCAACAAAAAGGTCCTCATCGTTTTGGATGATGTGGATAAAGAAGAACAATTGGAGAAACTAGTAGGGGCACAAGATTGGTTTGGCTCAGGAAGTAGGATTATCATTACAACCAGGAATGAAAATACTTTAAAAGTAATGGATGGTATTTTAATTTATGAATTAAAGGAACTGGATTATGATCAAGCTCTTAAGCTTTTCTATATACATGCTTTTAGAAAAGACTCTCCACCATATCAATATGATACTCCTGCATCAGAAATTGTTGTCACAATTGGAGGGCTTCCTTTGGCTCTTGAGGTCATAGACTCATTTCTTTATTGCCAGCCGGAAGAGATATGGAAAGAGACTGTAGAGAGGTTAGCAAGAATACCTCATAAGGATGTCCGACAGCAATTTATGATCAATTTCGAAGCATTGGAAGATAAGGAAAATGAGATATTTCTTGACATTGCATGCTTTTTTGTCAACGACACAAAAAAGACGAGTGCAATTTACATGTGGGAAGCTTGCAATTTTTTTCCTGAGACTGCGATTCAGGTTCTTATGCAAATGTCTTTGGTAAAGATTGTTGATGGAGATGCATTATGGATGCATGACTAGCTCAAAGATCTCGGGAGGCAAATTGTTCAGAGGGAGTGCTTGCATGACCCAGGAGAGCATAGTAAGGTGTGAATTTGTGAGGATATTGTAAGAACAAAGCAAGTAAACAAAATTCACAGTTTTCATAAGTGGGGTACGTGTAGAAAAGAGTTCGCATACCCACTTAGAAGCCTCTCAATTCTTTTACCCAAACGAGAATCTGAATATTTGTCAAATTCTTACTAATGTATATATTTGTCAAATTCATGATTGTTCGTGTTCGTTTTGGCAGAGAAAGAAAAAAGTTCAGGAACTCATATTAACTGGAAGTCATTATCAACCACTTGTAAATTACGCATGACGTACTTAGTAGGTTGCCCAACCTAAGGTTCCTTGAATTAGAGGAGGGAACCTTTGTCGGAGACTTTGGGGATGATTTTTCGAAGTTAAGATGGATTTCTTGGTATTCTCCTAGGCCACTGGATCTTGAGGTAACCAATCTATCTATGAAGAATTTGGTTGTCTTTGAGATCATTGCAGGTAGCATAACAGATGACTGGAGTGCATGGAGCCTAATCAAGGTATGATATGCATTCACTTTAATTTTGATTGGCATATGATGTAATATATACTATTTTCTTCTCTTGATGGTGAATCGTTTTTGTTAGATGGCAAAGTATCTGAAAGTTCTAAACCTCAAAGGTTGCAAAGGCATAACTAGAACACCGGACATCTCTGCATGCTTCAGTCTAGAGAGGCTGAGTGTCTATAATTGCATAAACTTGGTTGAGATTGACTCCTCCATTGGGAAGCTAAAGTGCCTGATTTTCTTAAATCTTAAAGAGTGCCTCTTTCTTAAGGATTTGTCCGAAGAAGTTAGAAGGCTTACGAATCTGAAGTGCTTTGCTTCTAGTGGATGTTTTCAGAAACTCTCAGATTCATTTGGGAATTTGACATCACTGAAGGAGTTGGATCTGTCAAGCATACAAATCGAATGCCTTCCTGATTCTATTGGTGATAAGAAGTTTTTTTCTGTCCTTATTTTAAGGTACACACAAATTAGCATACTTCAAGAGAAACTTGTGAAACTTGAGTCTCTCTCTCTTTGGGTGTGTTAAGTTGAAAAAAACTACCAGACTCAATTGGGATGCTTGATTCTTTGCAGGAGTTGAATCTATCCAGTACTAAAATTGTTGAGTTACAAGATTCGATTGGAAATCTGAAGAAATTGAAAGTGATATTGATGGAACATACTCCAATAAGTAAATTGCCCAATACTATTGGAATGTTAAAGAATTTGGAAGAGCTACATGCTAGTGGTTGTGAAGAATTAAGAGGTGAAATTCCGAGGGAAATTGTCGCATTGTACTCTTTGAAAGTCCTCGAGCTATCAGATGCCAATATTTCTGGAGTGCCAACAACAATTAATCATATTCCCCACCTTGAAAGACTGGACTTGACAGGTTGCAATGAGGTTTAAGAATTGCCAGAGCTTCCAAAAAGTCTGATCTATTTGCATTTTCAATCATCGGCATTGCAGATAGTTCGGGATTTCTTAAACTTGACTAATCTGGTGGATTTGCTCTTATCTGATGGCTCTGAAGATATGCTTCAAGCTTCATTGGAACTGTTGCCAAGTTCTAGCTTAGGGTGGATTAGGATGTTGTCCAAACTAAAGAAGTTGGAATTGTCCCTTTCTAATATCCCTGCACCACTGACTGAGTTTGGTTCTCTTTCTCGTCTAACTGAGCTTATTTTATTTGGACTAGACCTGCGATGTATCACAAAGCTTCCTCCCTCCTTATCAGAGTTGCAACTTGTTAATTTCAACTCTACAATATCTTGGTCAATCTTTTCCAACTTGAAAAACTTGTCCATGCTACAACTTTCTCAATCTCAACTTCAAGAAATTGAACCTGGCGGACTTGAACAACTGAGAGTATTGTCAGTGAATAATTATGAACTCCTCAAGAAGTTATTCATCTCGGCAAGCTTAAAGAAGCTTAAAGAGTTGTGGGTATTAGAATGTCTGAAACTAGTTGAGATTGAAGGCCTGGAGGCCCTAGAGTCCTTGGAAGAAATGAATGTACAATATTGCGGTTCCATTGAAAGGCTATATGACCTGTCAAACTTAAAGTTGCTAAAGCTTTTGGTTATATCAGACTGCTATGAGCTCCATGCTGTTGAGGCCCTCAGCGGGTTAGAATCTTTGAATGCATTACTTGTTTATTAGTGCAGTTCATTGGAGAAACTAATTATTCCATCGAGCTTAGAGAGGCTTATACATTTGGAGGTTTCGGGATGTGTGAAGCTGATTGAGATTCCAGGTCTTGGTGCTTTGGAATCATTGGAGACTTTAACCATTAAAAAGTGTCATATTAACAAAATATGTGAGTTATCAAACTTACAGATCCTAAAGTCTCTGTCTATCTTCAGATGCCATGAGCTACAAGTTATTGATGGTGTTGATGAGCTCGAATCTTTGCATGATTTCTATGTTTCTAGCTGTCAGAAACTGGAAGCTCCAATGAACAAATCAAACACGAAGTTGCCTTATGAATGCCTAATAACAATAAGGAAGTGTCGGAAATTACAAAGCCGTGGCTATTCTAATGTCAAGGGCCTTCCCTATAGGGATTACAAGGACATGAATGTCACAAAGCAAACTCTCCTACGGAGTCACTCCCATTAGAGACATTAGACGAGGTATCCTTATTCTTCTTCATAAGTAGTAGCATAGCCCTTGCCCTTTTTTTGTTATCCTCTATAATAACGTAACTAGTCTAGTTTTGAAGACTAAAAGATCTAACTTGTTTACTTATTCCACCTTCGCATAATATTATCTCTCTTCGTTGAATCTATTAGGAAAAACTCAAAATATGGAAAGCCAAATAATACAATTAAGTATGATTTAGATTAGTTATGGTGCACTACAACAAATTTGCATTTCTTGTAGGATGAAGATGGAACGGATGATGAGAGGTAAGATCTGGAGGTGGATAGAGATAGCCCAGACTGAGTTCTGACTTCGATTTCTTTCATCCGCGAGTTCTCAGGATGAAGAGATTCCCATTGTAAGCGATGGTGAAGAAAGGACTAGAATATGACCACAATCTTTCTTGATTTCACTGTAGGCCCTTAAACTTTTCCAACTTGTTTAATCGAGTTTTTGAATTTTTCCTTGCAACTGGATCCTTAAAGTATATGTTTTATTTTTATTCAAGTTCATCTTTTCCTTAAAATGAAAACTAAAATGCTGGCATGGATTGACACATTGGTGCCACACTGATATTGACTGGACAAGTTGGTATTTATGTGTAATTTCCTGAGAGAAAAAAAAATAAAAAAGGGAGAGAGAAGAAAGGGAAGGCTGCAAGGGCGAGGGGAGAATTACCAAACAAGTCCTAAACCTATTGCAATTGTGCCAATTCAGTCCTAAACTTTCTTTTTTTTTTGCCAATTTAGTCCTAAACCTTTTATAAATGTGCCAATTCAGTCCTTCTGGCCAAAATTTGCCGGGCGGAGCGACGTGGACGCCGGCCGGAGAGACGGCTGGCCGGCGAACAATTTTTTTAATAATTTTTTAATAATTTTTCGATTTTTTTAATTTTTTTCGAATTTTTTCGAATTTTTTTTTTTTTGATTTTTACCTTCTTCTTCTTCCTCCGCGGCCGGCGCGCTGGGAGGCGAGGGCCGGCGAGGCTAGCCCCCGCCGGCCACCGGCGAAGGCGAGCCTCGCCCGGCCGATGGCGAGGCCGCCGTCGCCCAGCCCAAGGCGAGGCTCGGCCTCGCCCAGCTATGGCGAGGTCGAGCCTCGCCGGATCCGGGCGACGGCGGCCTCGCCGTCGCCGGGCGAGGCTCGCCTTCGCCGGTGGTAGGCGGGGCGAGCCTCGCCCGGCCATGGCGAGGTCGAGCCTCGCCAGATCGGCGACGGCGGCCTCGCTTCGCTGGCAAGAGAGGGCGAACCTCGCCTAGCGACGGCGAGGCGGCCGCCGCCCGCCAAGGCGAGGCTCGGCCTCGCCCAGCCATGGTGAGGCGAGCCTCGCCCAGATCGGGCGACGGCGGCCTCGCCGGCCACTAGCGAGGCCATAACCAGATCCGGGCGAGGCTCGCTTCGCCATGGCCGGGTGAGGCCGAGCTCGCCTTGGCGGGCGACGGCGGCCCTCGCCATCACCGGGCGAGGCTCGCCTTCGCTAGTGGCGGCGCCGGCCGGCCAGAGGAAGAAGGAGGTAAAAAATAAAAATAAAATTCGAAAAAAATTAAAAAAATTAAAAAAATTAAAAATTATTAAAAAATTGTTCGCCAGCCACTGCCTATCGCCGGCATCCACGTCGACTCCGGCCGGCCAATTTTGGCCGGAAGGACTGAATTGGCACATTTATAAAAGGTTTAGGACTAAATTGGCAAAAAAAAAAAAAGTTTAGGACTGAATTGGCACAATTACAATAGGTTTAGGACTTTTTTGGTAATTCTCCCCAAGGGCGGGTGGCAATGCCGGTGCGCCGCTCACGCGCCAACAAGGGCCATTGAGTCTTTGTTGGCTGTGACATCATAATGTCAAAATTAGGCGATTGTTGGGGCTACACAAACCAAGAGTTGATCACTTGGATCTTGTGACTAGGACATTGGAGATTAGCTAGTTGTTTTGAGTAATGCTTAGTAAAATTGAATTGCTATGAAGAATTATGAAAAAAAAAAGTGATGTGGTTGGATACCTTCAATCTTGAGGTGCCCCATATATTTTTGAATAAAGTGTGAATGGAAAAGTGTGAATGGAATGGATGGAAATCGATTGAAACATCAAGAGGAATAAAGTTAATTGGAAATAAAAGTGGGAGAGGGGGAAATTAGATGGAAAGCAAGAGCTTTGGGCAAGAAAACCAAAGGACATCAAAGTGGTGCAAAACCTAAAGGTAAATGAAATGGGAGACTTGAAACTATCATACTTGAGATATACATAACATTGGAATTGAATATGGATTTAAAATTATAAATAAATAATGTTTAGAAGTTGAAGCTAAAATTGAAAGGCATTGTGAAACTATGAAAGAATGATTGAACAAAAATGCAGCAGTTGCATAATTGAGCACCTTTTGTTTTTCTTTATCACTTGCATATCTCATCATATTCTTCTTTGCTTCAATCTCTCTATGATGTAATCTCAAATTTGCCTTAATTTAGCTCATTTTTGTTTAACGTGAGGTCATATTTGATAAGATCTTTTCTATTCCAAATTCTTCATTAACACCATAGTGATTTTGCGACATTTTATTTTTCCTAGTTTGCCTTATCCCTCTCTTTAAAAGCACACTGCCAATATCCTCTGTGGCCACATGGAGAATTCCGAAAGAGTGTTACATGGACCTTCCTTGACCTCTACGATGACACTGACAGCCTAAATAAATTAGGATTTTTTAAAACTTTTATTTGATGGAAACAGTAACTTTAGCCCTCTTTATTCCAACGGCTATAACTCCACAGACCAATCCACCACCGTGAGATTAGAAGGAGATCTAGTGGCCGAAAGTGAAGGAAAGAAAACCGTTGTAAGGGAAGCACTGTAAGCTTTGCAAAGGAGAGACGAGAGTTCTCAGACTTATCTCTTATTCCACACAATCTCACTTTGAGATAGAGAGAGAGAGAGTTTCGCCTTGCCAATCAGATTTGAAGGAGCTTGTCCTTTGGTCAGGAATGGCTTCAAGACCGTTGTAAGGGAAGCGCCGTCGGCTTTCGCATTTGTCGCTACCTCCATGTTCACTTTGACTTCGGTTGCCTTGGCTCCACGTTCACTATGACCTCCCAGATTGCCTTGGCCTCCCCATTTGCCTCGCACTCCATGCTCTTCGTCATATTCCAAGTCTCTTCTCTTCGAGTCTCTTTGAGCTTTGATGGGCTTTCAAATCCCTTGTCCATACAGCCTAAGGTCATCCACGGAGTCTACCCATTTGCCAATATAATCTTTCCAATCTCTAGAGCTGAATTGGATAATTCAGGAGTACCCATAAAAGAGTTTATGAGAATATGGATTGTAGACGGTAGCTTAAGGGTCTGAAAGTTTGATTCCCCTTTGCATTTAGGCTCCACATCCGGGATGATTGTTTCATGGTAGACCTTGAAGTCTTTTTCCCTATGCACGATAATAAGCCTAACATTGGCCATAAACCGTACCTTCTGATGGAGGCTAGAGGGGACATCAACCATAGCATGAATCCTCCCCAATAGGAAATTGAAGGCACTCGATATATCTAAAATCTAAAATAGTATCGAGAATAGCATAGGACCAATTAGTAATTTTAACTCGATTTCTCCTATCACCTCCTTTCTCATCCCGTTGAGCGTGTAAACGGTAGACTTAGCAGTGCGAATTCTCTCCATCTCAACACCTAGGCGGTGGAGCATAGCCAACATGCATATATTTTGCATTAAACCGTTATCAATTAATGCTCAAGAGACAATAGTACCATCATGTTTCATAGAAATATATAGTGCCTTTATATGGTTATGACTATCAGTAGGGAAGTCTTCGTCAATGTCGCGACCTAAATTTCGGGTGCACCATCTAAAACTAGGTTAATGGACTACTAAGTCTTTAAATTTAGCTCGGGCTCTCCCAAGCCCATACCAATTCGCGACTTAAGGTTCAAATATTTAACATGCAAAAGATTATTAATTAGGAGTCGTCACTAATCGATTTATGATAGGTCGATTAGACACCTAAGTAAAATAATAAGAGAATTATTTTACTCCTACGAACCAGAGACTAAGAGTACAGGGACTTGGTTACACTAGATTGCTCTAATGCCCTTTTAGTATCATTTCTTTTTAATTTTCAATTTTTTTTGCAGGTAGTTGATTTATTTTAACATAAATTATTATCATGTAAGTATGGTGACCACATGGATGCTCATCCACTATTAAACATTCAAATAAAATAAATAAATAAATAAATTGCATTACACAAAACAAGTGATTTTTTTTTTTTTTTGGATTTTCTTTGAAATTAGAATTCTTTTATAAAAAATGCATTTTTAACTACATGACCTATTGCTAAAAAATTTGTAATTAAATGATCCTATTATGCAAACTAGTTAATATGCACCTAATATTTTTTTAGTTTTTTTATTAAAATTTGGAATTAATAATAAACCTAATTTAACTATCTAAATTGAATGATCATATAATTTAGTTTAGGGATTAATTTGACTTCCTATCCTATGTTAGAAAATTATTTTTTTAAAAATGATTATTAAAATATGCAACTTTATCTAAGACTCTATTTTTTTTTAAAGGCTATTTAGGTCCAGCCCTAACCTATTTCAAAAAATTATCTAAAAATGCAATCCTAAAAAAAAAATATAATCCTAAACAATTTAATTTACTAAACCTACATATCTGATTTATTAAACCTATATGCTCATGCAAGATTTTGATTTTTTTTTTTTTTTTTTTTTTTAAGATGAGTAATTATTAAATAAATATTAAATCTAAACAATCAATATATTCAACAAATAAATGATTAAAATAATCAAAAATATAACATGTTGTCTCATAGGTCAAGTTAACGATTATTCTAACCCTAATCATTACGACAAACAGTTCAAAATAATTAAAAATCTAATTCGAAGTCTTACGTACCAAATTAATAATTATAATGATTTAACAATTGAAATTCTATCAAAATACCAAAAATTAATATAATTAAAAAAATGATCCGATGTTTTATTGGTCAAATTAATAATTACGATGATTTTGGGTAAAACCCTGCGAATAATGCCTATAATATTTATAAAATGAAAACCACCTTATAATAAGAGCGAAACTTTAAAATAATAAAATAACATAAAATAACATAAAATAAAAATAAAGTAAACTATCTAAGGGGGCTTCAGGAGGACAGCAGCGTCGACGGGGGAGCGGATTGCGAGCGGAGGCGGTGCGGTGGCGCGGCGTTGGCGAAGTCAAGAGCGGCGGGTTTCGGCCGCGCCGAACGGGGGCAGGGGGGCGACGTTCAGCGGCAGCGGAGGCGCTCGGGTGCTCGCGGCTGTGGAGGGACCGTCGTCGGAGTTCGAGGGCGTTCGGCTTCGGTGCGGCACGCGCAGAGGTGGCGCGGCGGCTGAATGACGCTCGGACGGAGGTACAAGTGACGCTGCGAAGCGGGCGCGGGCAAAGGCGCGTGACCGGCGGGCGGGTTGCTTGCGGGTGCTCGAGCGAGAGGGCGAGGCGCAAAGTGGCTACGGAGGTGGCGCGAGCGGTGGTGCTCGGAGACCGGCCGAGGGTGGCTCGGAGTGGCGGTGACCGACTACTCGGCTGCCAACGTCGGGTTGCGTGGGGCCGCCACTGGTGTTTGCGAGTTGCAGCGGCGACAAGCTCAGTGGCGTCGCGGGAAGCGGACGGCGACAGAGGCGCGGTGGCCGGCGGTTTGCTGACGGAGTAGTGGTGGTGGCAGGCAAGCGGAGGAGCGGCGGTTTCTGGCGTCGAGCGGAGCGGAGCGACGATGGTGGAGATGCGGTGAGTAGCGGAGGTCGAGCACTTCCGTGGAGAAGACGAAGCAGCCCCTTTTTTTTTTTTTTTTTTTTTTTGCTCTCTCTCTCTCTCTCGCCGCACATCCCTCTCTCGTCTCGTACTCTCTCTCTCTTGTTTCCCTTCGCAGACGTGACTTTTCCTTCTTTTTTGACTTTTACTCTTCAAGACAAACAGACAAACTGAAGGAAAATGGGCTCAACGGAAGAAAGGGAAACATTTTTTTTTTCTCTCGATTTCTTCTGAATTCCCCTCCCTTGCATCCATACAGATCGACTTATTTTATAGTGATTTCTAGACGGCCGCTCTCCATGGCAACTTTCGAGTTTCCATCTTCTGTCGCATTAAATTAAAGCTATAAATCGGAGTGTGATTTCGCAATCAACTCGATTTTGCTCAAATTTCTTCAATTTTGTAAAAATTCTTGACCTTTATTAACTTGATTTTTAAATTATTTCTACATTTAACAAAATTCGAATACTCATCGGAATTTCAAATTTCTATTTATAATCAATCAAATCAATTTCCTCAATTTTTTCATTTTTTCCTTTTATTTGTTGCAATGCAATTTTTATTTTCTTTATTTTCCTAGATTTACTAAAATTAGGTGTTATGTGACATCCCAGATTTTCAATCATGTTTTCTATTTAATAAATCGGGCATTTCATTAACGCGCCTATAGGGCTGTTCTCAGAGCTGATCACTTTTGAGATAATTAGACTATTAGGGGAAGCTATTAAGGACTTTAAAGCAAATGGACTTGAGAATTCGACTACGAATCGGCTTCTCGACCGTGCTCATCTTTGGAGGCCATTTCGGCACAGTATAAAATCGATTTGAAATTAGAGATAGGTCTGTTTGACTGAGATGTGTGGCCGATCATGGGTGATTTCACTAAATTGGAAAATTCTCGTCGACCGGCGCTAATTTGATTTTATTATCGTTTTGGTACCCTATGTCCATAATTGAATTCTTGAGATTTTCACAACAATCGAGAATCGCCATTGAGTTGAGTGGGTTCATAGTGGCTCAAAGAAAATCGACCACGGGTCATTTGCCCTAAAATGTTCTGAAAACTACCTGGTAGCCTAGGTCACGCTAAAAACGCATCGAATGGAAATTAACCGTGAATTTAAATCCGATTTCAAAAATTGAAGATTCTGTCATGTCACAATAAATTCTAGGAGTGTTGAGTCAGTCTCAGAAGATTTTTTGAGATTCTGAGATTTTTACAGAAAACCGTTTCGGACGTTGCGGAAAATTAACGGAAATTCAGATCGGCCAAATTGAAGAGATTTTCAACTTGCAAACTGAGCTATATGGCGAAGGAGACCTGTAGAAATTATGTGGGCTTTTTCTACATCGAAATTGGATGTCGATTTACAGACATCAAGGATGAAATTGAAGCTCAAATTGTGAAATTCGAAATTAGTAATGGGGCTGGAAATTTGGACTTCAATTTGGATATTATTGTGGAAAATTATTGGCTAGAAAGTATTAAGGGGACAAGGAGGATAATCATGTAGACTAAGGGAGACCAAGCATTAATGATATGGGCTAAGCTTGTGGACTTTTGTCTCACTCTCTCTTCCAACTTCTCGGACAAGCTCTTGCCGACCTTCTCCTCCTCGCTCAATCCCTACCTCAGCCAAAGGATCACTTTACTTCTGCCTTTCATTTATTTTCCTTCGGTCTGTCTTCAGCATCTTCAACACCACCGAAGCCACCGATTTCCCTGCTGCCGTCTCCACAGTTGCCACGGCTTCAAACCGCATCATCATCATCATTTTCCATCCACCGAGTTCTCTCTCCGTTCCGTGCTGCCACACACACGAAGCTGATTTCCCCTGCAGCTGCTCCACGCGTCCGAGTCCCCTCCAAGCTCGGTCAATCTTCCACAGAATTCTTCAATCGGTGCCGTTCGGTTGACCCCGCAAGCCAACGAAGCCCACTTGAGCTTCAGTCCATCGACGTGCATGGTTCAAGCGGCCACCGAAGACCCAAGGATTTCCCTGTGCTGCCACTCGTCCGTTTCTCCTCATCTCCGGTCAACAAAGGAACTCTCCCCCGGTTTGTTGACAAGAAGCATCCATCGAAGCTTCAGCGGCCACGGATTCCAGCGTCTTCGTCCATCCATCGTGTGTCTTCAGTTCACGCTCGAGCAGCCCTCTCCACGCGTCTTCACGGTCCAGCTGCTCCTCGTTCGGTCCAGTAATCTCGCCCCAAATTGTGGTCTTCAGCTGCAGCCAAGTCCAGCCCATCTCGAGTCCAACCCAGCCCGTTCGTGACTTCAGCAAGTCTTCTCGAAGAAGCCCAGCACACTGAAGCCCAAATTTCAGTCTTCAAGCCCAGCCAAGTCAGCCCATCTTCGGCCCAAGTCCGGCCTGCAAAGAAAGCCCATTCGTAGCCAAGCCCAAGCCCAAGAGTGAGCCCATTCCAGTGCAAGAACAAATCTCAGTTGGGCCGAGATTTGTTGGGCCTAGTTCAAGATCCGGTCCAAGCCCGCCGGTGTTGTCGAAAGCCCGATTTCGGCCGCCGTCGCGTCGCCATCATGGTGTCTCGGATCTCGCTTTTATTCAAGTGAGTTTTACTCACTAATGCTTTCTTAGTTTGCTAATTATGCTTAAGGGTTGATTAGATTTAATTAAGTGCAATTAGGTTGTTAGATTATAGTAGATTAATAATTTAAATTTGATGCATGTTAGGTGGTTAGACATAGTCATTAGCAAGTAGAAACGTACTATTATTTATTGAATGCATCTCGGGATTTCTCCCGACCCTTATCGGGCTTCAATTAGGCATTACAGGCCTAAATTGGATTTATTGTTTTTATTTATTAATTTTCATAATTATTTAATTAATTAATTATTTTCTAGATATTAGGGGATACAGGATAGCCGACGACTGGAATTTCGTGCTGATTATAGTGGTGCTCTCTATTTATTTATCTGAGTACCTGATTGTGTAAATTGAGTGAAATTGTGTAGATGGGTATTTTATTCAAATAGAAAAGAATTGGATAATTTGGTAATTAAGTGGAAAAATTACTCGGCGTCGGTTTACAACATCAAAAATCTATTTTTGTACTGCTGAAAGGAGTGGGTGAATAAAAAGGAAATTATTGTATTTTGGCTAAGGCCGACCGTGTGCCCACATACATGTACTTTTATCAAATATGATGAAAATGGTAAAATTGATTGTGTTTTCGGAACAAAAAAAATACTATAACAGCTCGATGATTTGTATGTCATCTGGAGAATGGACGTTATACTATTATAGCTCGATGACTCTCATGTCATTTTGAGAAAGAATTGCTTGTATACCGGTTCGATGACCCTATAGGTCATCTTGGAGAATGGACGGTATGAAATGTCGGCTCGGTAATTTTATAGATCATCTTGAAGAATGGACAACATGCCATAACGACTCGGTGACTCAACATGTCATCTTGGAGAATGTACGTTATGATGAATATACTCGGTGACTCTATATGTCATCTCGGAGAATGAATACTATAATATACTAGCTCGGTAACTCAATAGGTTATTTTAGAGAATGAACAGCATTGAATGAAATATCCGGGGAATGGTCTGTGTGATATGTAATCGATTAGGTCGATTGATCGAGATATCAAGCTGTGACGTGATTGCTTGGGTGCCTATTGAACTGTGCTAATATGCAGGTGGAATCTGAGGCCAAGATAAGTCCTTTGACTCATGCGTGCATAGGCAGCCTGGATAGCGTATTGGTTTACTAATCGAGTCTTAGGGGATAGAACTTGCTGAGACGTAGTCTCATCCTAGTTGTGGGACAACATTTTAGGACCTTGATGAGGAGCCTGAGGAGAAAGAATTCGAAGAGGAGTACCTGGAAGAGAACCCCGATAATGATCCCGAGTACGACCTGGATGAGGATTGAGATCCCATCATCTTTTGTGAACCCTAGTTAGAGGTGATTGAGTGTGAGACTAGACCTTCATTAATAGTATGATAAAATACATTGAGGTGTGGTTGTACAAAAGTTTAGTTGTGAATTTCAATATAAAAAATATGGCCATACTTTTCTATCCCATTGCTTTATTGTTTGGAGATTATAATTGCTTCCGCATGTGCATATTAAGATGAAAAGGGTCGGCGATACGTCCTGTGATATCGTTTTGAAAATTGACCAAAGTTGAAGGATGGGCATGTCACCAAGGATCGGGGTGTGACATGTCAACAGTCAACAAAGGAAATCTAATCTTTCAACAAAATGGTCCCCACGAATTCTTCTAATTGGGCATCATCAATTGTTTTCAAAATGTGCACCTCGTTAAGGACCTTCAACAAGGTGTTCTTATGCTTTTCTAAGGAATTAAATAGCTCTAGCAAGGAGATTTGGGGCTAGCATTTTTCGTAATTAGTTTACTACATTGAAGTCACTTGTTTTACCACGCTTAGGAACTGTTTCCCATCTTCCTCATTCATGACTTCCTTTTCAATTCCTCCGATAGGTGTGTAGTAGTGACCTAATTGAGTGACACCATCCACTTCATTCATTTCGTAGTCCAGGGTACTACTTTAGTATCAAACTTAGGAGGAGACTCTAAAAGTATCACTTCATTTTCTTCAAGCAACAGTGGTTCGATCACAATTGGCATTGGGGCCCTCTTCCACGATTTCAATTGTGCAGGGTCTTGCTTGTAATCGGCTAGGGTCGCTGAGCAATGGCCAAGGCTTGGCAACCTCGGCCAACCCTCACCCCGCTATTGCCAGCCCTTTCCGATGAGGGTGGGGCGACAGCGGCAAGTGTCGAGGAGGCCGCCCTTGATTTTTTTTTTTTTTAAATTATCTTTTTTATTTAATTTATTAATATTAAAAATCAAATTTGGGGACAAAATGACGTCGTTTTTGGATAATGATTATTGAGTGGACATTCCTGCAAGCCACATAGACAAAGCTTTCTTCCCCTTCCCCATCCTTGAAAGATCTAGGTGAGGGCATACAAGGCTTCACCTATGGTCGGCTATGGTTGCTGGCTCACCCCACCGTCATCGGACCCTTTCAACGAGGACAGTGGGGTAGTGACAGTGACGGTCACAAGACCTTCATTGATTTTTTTTTTTAATGTATAAAAAAAGTCTTTTTAATTTCATTTAATTAATATTTATATTAAAAATCAAAATTTAGGATGAAATAGCATCATTTTGTAACAAGAATTATTGAGTGGATATTCTGGCAAGTCACGTAAATAGTTTTATAAATAGAATAACGTTGCATAGGATTTCCAGCAAGTCTCGTCGGAGTTGGCACTCAACTGTCAACTGTCCAATTTTAAAAGAAAAAGTGACACTTAATTGTACCTCTTGGAAATTTTGGCACTTATGTATATACCCATACCAAGTTTTGGCACTGTATTTCATTCCTAGTAGGGCTATAGATATAGTCTGAATTGGATATATCCTGATGGTTGCCTAGTTGTTTTTATGACTTTCTTCACAATTTGGGGTAGCCAAATACAAAAATTGCCTTCTAAAAAAAAAAAAAAAAAAAAAACACAAAATCAAAATCTTGTAAGGCAATATTAGCGTCTCTTTTGCTACGCAAGCAAAAAGTTCTTAATTAGCGTTGGGAAAATATTTATGTGTTTCTTTTTTCTTTTAGCTTTGATTAAAGATTTAATTATATTCTTTCATGGAAATAAATGATTTGAATTTTTTTTTCTGAAAACGATCACTTATATCCTTTGAAATAATTAGTTAATGAAAATATTTATTTATCATTAATAACTTATGTCTAAATATTTTCATGGACGATAAAATATTTTTATTCATTTATTTTTGTAAGCTTGGAGAATTTTTCGATTTTTATCTTGAAACAACAATATTGAGCCCTGGATTGATATCAATACCAAAGATAAATACTAAAACTGGGTTAATGATTATCAAATAATTGATTGAATGGATCAAAAAGGTCTTTATTTTTTTGTTAGATACCATAATTTCTCCCTTTGAAAATTTTAAGATATATGAGCGGTCGTGTTAGAAAAAGTTATTTTTCAAATCATTTATTATTTACAAAATAAACAAAGCTTAAATAACAGAATTTAAGTTTGATACAAGATGAACGATAAAATCAATCCAACTCAGTCGTATTGCCAAACAAGGTGATTCTTTCGATTTTAGTCCTACGGACTTGGGAATTTTGGTCCTTTTTCTTTAGTCATAACTCGTAAGCAAAGCACACGTCATTAAACTGGGATTTTCAGGCTCTGGCCATGGCAAAGACAAGAAAGTGACAGAAGAAGACCTTCACTTCCTGTCCGGGAGCTTGTACGAAGAAGAGAAACCCAGTTGGTTTCAGCTTTTCCCTGGATTTTGTCGAAGCTCGTGTCAGCTCCGAGCATGGGCAAGCGAACCGACCATCCTCTTGTTGGGTGACGACAAAAGAGAGAGATGGAGAGAGGGGGCCGGATACTGATGACGTCGGTGGCTGCTGACCAAGAACCTCCAATGCCCACCTCGGCGGCCAGAACAAGCAGTGGCCCCATCGCGCTAGGAGCCGGCTTCCATGTTGGAACCAAAAGGATTTGGAGAGAGAGAGTATAAACACACAAAGAGAGAATATATTACACAATATGCCTTCAAAAGCTTAATGGAGTACACACACAAACTTTGCTAAGCTTAAAACTCTCTCTCTAGCTTTCTATATGCTTCTGAAGCTATCTCACTCTCTCACACACTAAATAAACTAACATAACCCTATATTTATAAGCATCTTCACCGCCATTATCTTCAACGTGCAAGAGTTGAAGTTGAACTTTTCTTCTTGGCTAAGGAGTCAACAATTGTGGACTGAAACTTTTCCTTCACGTTCAAGTTTACGAAGTTGAAGCTTTCTTCCTACTCTTGAAGACTCCAGCAACAAGTATAATGCCCATTCTTTTTTTTTTTAATCCGCTTGTGGCTTCTTCAAGAATTCTCTCCTTTGGCGGTTTACGAAGTGACGCTGCAGCCCACTTTTCTTTGGCTTTTTACAAACCGACTAACTCTTGCTTTCACACACTTAGCCAAAAACAATTAAAAGACAAATAAGCTAATCAAAACACAAAATCAATTTTACTATTTTCTAACAGCCTCCCTTAAAATTGATTTTGAAAAATAACAACACCAAGCATTATCTTCAATTTCTCGAACAAATCCGCCTTCAATGGTTTTGTCAAAATATCTGCAGTCTAGTCTTCGGATTTACAAAAATCAAGTTCAATCTCACCTTCTTTAATCAGCTCACGAATATAATGATACTTGATGTCGATATGTTTGCTCCTGCCATGAAATACAGGATTCTTGGCTAATGCAATCGCTGACTTGTTATCACACATCAATTTAGTAGGACCTTTTTGTTCATGCATAAGCTCAAAAAGCATCCTTCGAAGCCACATCGCCTGACATGCTGCTGAAGATATTGCAATGTATTCTGCTTCAACTGTTGAGAGTGCAATAACTTGTTGTTTCTTTGATGACCAAGAAATTATTCCTGATCCAAGAAAGAACGCATATCCGAAAGTGCTCTTCCGTGTTTCAATATCACCTGCCCAATCACTGTCTGTATACCCCACTAAACTGAAATTGTCAGTGTAAGAATATGAAACTCCATGATCACGAGTTCCACTAACATACCTTAAAATTCTTTTTGCTACTTGCAAATGTGATTGGTATGGTTTCTCCATAAACCGACTAATAATTCCCACACCATAAGTTATATATGGCCTAGTGGTAGCCAAATATCTTAAACTGCCAACAATACTTTTAAAATAAGTGGGATTTACCAATTCACCGGGTCCTTCTTTCTTCAACTCCAACTGTCCTGCTACAGAAGTTCGAATTGATTTGAGCATTCCATATTGAATCGCTTCAAAATATCATTAGCATACTTCTGCTGTGAAACAAATATGCCTTCATTTGTCTGCTTCACTTCAAGGCCCAGAAAATAGGACATTAATCCCAAATTTGTCATCTCAAATTGACTTGTCATGGCCTCCCTAAATTCAGCAAACATCTTCTCACAGCTTCTTGTAAATATCAAATCATCAACATAAAGGCAAACGATTATAATATCGCCGTTAGTATTTGACTTGATATACAGTGTATGCTCATAAGGGCACTTTTGAAAGCCATGCTCCAATAGGTAAGTATCAATCCTCGTGTACCAAGCTCGAGGTGCCTGTTTTAGCCCATACAACGCTTTCTTCAGTTTATAAACTTGATTTTCACTCCCTTTCTTCACATAACCTTGTGGTTGCTCCACATATACTTCCTCATTGAGAAAACCATTAAGGAATGCCGATTTCACATCCATTTGATGGATTTTCCAACATTTCTAAGCTGCAAGTGCCAAGATCATTCGAATGGTATCCATTCGAGCCACTGGTGCAAATACTTCAAAATAATCAATACCTAGCTTTTGCTTGTAGCCTTTCACAACCAGTCTAGCTTTGTAACAGTCCACCTGACTGTTGGGTTTGTACTTTGTTTTGTACACCCACTTGACAAGTATAGGCTTCTTACCAGTTGGTAAAGAAGTTAGCACCCATGTGTCATTCTTTTCAATGGAGTGGATTTCTTCATCCATTGCTTGGATCCACTTCTCATCTGCTGCTGCATAATCATAGGATATGGGGTCACATTTTGTAAATAAACAAAAGTTTACCATTGTTTCATTAGTGATTTTATCACTGTCATTATGATCAACTCTTGTGACCACATAATCCTTGAATTTTACTGGCGTCTTCTGTGATCGTCGTGAACGACGAATCAATGGTTCTGCAGTCATTGCTGGTGAGGAGGATGAACTACAAGGTGAAAGTGATGGATCTTCAATTGAAAATTCTTCGGTCTCCCTCACTAATGGTTCATCTTCCATAGGAATATCCTTCTAGTCAGCCTTTTGATTCCAGTCCCAGGCTTCATCTTCAAAAAATTGGACATCCCTATTGATAATTACCTTCTCCGTGACAGGATTATATAGCTTATAACCCTTAGTCACATTACTATATCCAATGAAAATGCACTTCTCGCTTTTATCATCCAACTTTTTTCTTCGTTCGTTTGGTATATGGGGATATGCTATGCACCCAAATACCCGTAGGAACGAAACATCTAGCTTGTTGCTGCTCCAAGCCTCTTCTGGGGTTCTTCCAAGAACAGTCCTTGTTGGACACCTGTGCAACACAAATACAGCACAAGCAATGGCTTCTGCCCAAAACTTCTCCGGTAATGCTTTAGCCTTTAGCATACTTCTTGCCATTTCAAAAATGGTTCTATACTTTCTTTCTGTTATACCGTTTTGCTGAGGAGTATAGCTAGCAGTCAACTGACGTTTCACTCCATGAATTTTATAGTAATTGTCAAATTCATTGGAAGTAAATTCTCCACCTCTATCCGATCTCAATGTCTTTAAATTAAAGCCACTCTGTTTCTCAACATAGACTTTGAATTCTTTAAATTTGCCAAAAGCTTCGGATTTTTCTCTCAAAAAATAAGCCCATGTTTTTCCACTAAAATCATCGACAAAAATTAATGTGTACCTTTTTTGTCCAAATGATTCCACCTCAACAGGGCCACAGATATCTGTATGTACCAACTCCAGAGGTTGCTTGGCTCTTCTAGCTCTCCCAATTGGAAAAGATTTCCGATGTTGCTTTCCAACGAGACATCCTTCACATGAGCGGTCTGGACTGTCGATCAAGGGCATGCCAGTCACCATCTTTTTCTAGACTAATAATTTAAGTCCACGAAAATTTAGATGACCGAACCGAAGATGCCATAGCCACTTGTTGTCTTTTGTCATTGCTTGGAAACTCAATAGAGTCTTTGTCTGAAGGGAAAGAAGAAACATCCGGTTCTTCGTCATCTGTGTCGTTGTAATCAACTTATTGTTTGCACCTCTAATGGTGCACACACCATTTTCAATGTTAACTTTGTGGCCTTTTTCGAATAGTTGCCCAACACTTAGCAAATTCCAAAAGAGTCATGGCACAAAGTAAACGTTTGCAATAGTAACATTAGTACCATCTTTTGATTTGATATCAATGTTACCTTTGCCCATCATGGGAATTTTGGATTTATTCCCAAAGTTGACTTCACCACGAACCGTCTCATCTAACTTCGAAAATAGCTCCTTTTGACCACACATGTGATTGTTGCACCTGGTATCAAGGTACCAAATTTTTGTGTTCATGGTACTTGAGTCATCCATTTGGCATGCTAACACCACGTCTTCATTTGCATCGACGGCGTGCACATGTTCTGGCTGCTCTTGCCCCATGTTTGCTCGACATTCAGATTTGTAATGTCCGAATTTGTTACAGTTAAAACACTTGACTTTTGATTTGTCACGTGTTTTATATCTTCTAGTGGAATTCAGATTTCCACCTCTACCTTGGGCACCTCCACGACCTCGCCCACCATGACGTCCTCCTCGATTTGATTGAGTGACCCGACTCTGTAGTGCTTGCTTAGTATTCGAACTGATAGACTTCTGGTTCATTCTTTGCTCATGTGAGCATAATGATCCCATCAACCGCTCCAACATCATGGTTGATATATCTTGGCCTTCTTCGATCGCCGCAACAACGTAGTCAAACTTTTCAGTCAAAGACCTCAAGATTTTTTCTACGACTCGTACATCTTGGAGTTCTTCACCATTAACCCTCAAGTTGGTTAATGATGGTTTGTACACGATCAAAGTAAGCCGAGATAGATTCAGAGTCATTCATGCATAAAGACTCAAAATCTCCTCGAAGTGTTTGGAGCCGCACCCTCCTGACACGATCATTGCCTTTGTAGGATTTTTGCAATATATCCCACGCTTCTTTCACTATCTTAGCACTCGATATTTTTTCAAATATTGATTCCTCTACAGCTTGAAAGATCGCATATAATGCTTTTTGATCTTTCTTTCGAGATTCCACCAATGCTTCTTTCTCCTCCTTCCTCAAAGCATTGAATTCTTCAGCATTAGCTACTTCGGTGTAGCCGTTCTCCACCAGGTTCCACAAATCTTGAGACTTGAATAGAACCTTCATCTAGACAGACCAGTTGTAATTTTTTCCGTTCAAATTCGGAAGTTGCAACTGAACGGAACCGGTGGATGCCATTGCTTGCTCTGATACCAATTGTTGGAACCAAAAGGATTTGGAGGGAGAGAGTATAAACACACAAAGAGAGAATATATTACACAATATGCCTTCAAAGGCTTAATGGAGTACACACACAAACTTGCTTAGCTTAAAACTCTCTCTCTAGCTTTCTATATGCTTTTGAAGCTATCTCACTCTCTCACACACTAATTAAACTAACATAACCCTATATTTATAAGCATCTTCACCGCCATTATCTTCAACGTGCAAGAGTTGAAGTTGAACTTTTCTTCTTGGCTAAGGAGTCAACAATTGTGGACTGAAACTTTTCCTTCACGTTCAAGTTTTTACGAAGTTGAAGCTTTCTTCCTACTCTTGAAGACTCCAGCAACAAGTATAATGCCCATTCTTTTTTTCTTTTAATCTACTTGTGGCTTCTTCAAGAATTCTCTCCTTTGGCGGTTTACGAAGTGACGCTGCAGCCCACTTTTCTTTGGCTTTTTACAAACCGACTAACTCTTGCTTTCACACACTTAGCCAAAAACAATTAAAAGACAAATAAGCTAATCAAAACACAAAATCAATTTTACTATTTTCTAACATTCCAGGTGTTCCTGAGCTTCCGAGGGCCCGACACTCGCCATGGATTCACTGACACCCTCTACCACACCTTGGTCAATGCCGGGGTCTGCGTTTTCAAAGATGACGACGAGCTCTACATCGGCGAAACGATCGGGGAGCGCTTCTTCAGGCCATCGACAACTCTAAGCTGTACATCCCCATCTTCTCAAGATCCTATGCTACCAGCAAATGGTGCCTCCACGAGCTTGTGCGGATCGTGGATGACACGTCAAAATTGAGGGGGACAAGAAGATACTGCCCATTTTCTTCGACGTCGAACCCGACCATGTGAAGCTTAAGACCTCTTTGTACAACGAATTTCGGCCATGATGAAGATTTTTTCTTTTTGAACTAAGCCATGATGAAGATTTAATGGGCTCAACCTGATTTTTTGCCATTAAATTAAAATAAAGACCATTCACCCATTTATCCATTTGCTGCTGGTACAATGGAAATGCAATTAATTGACATATGCTCCTAATAATTATATGCAATTTAACTTAATATTTTTGATTGGGGACGAGGTTAAGCCTTAATTTTCTATGCAATAAATTATTAAATAAGACGTCAAAATATAGGTGTTAACAAATATCATCCAATACAATTAGTACCTTCTTGTTGCAAATTATCTCATAAATTGTATTGATCCCTCGATCAATATTACCAATGTTTCGAGCCACTCAAGAATGAGAAATATCGGACAATAATTGTTCTTGTAGCTTGACTAAGCCCTTGGTTTTTGCAGTTTCCCTTACGTTATCAAGAAAGATGTAATATATCCCAAAGCGACGAGAAGGTTGAAGATAACCCTGGCAAGTGTTGTTTATCGGTGCTGCCTACCCCGTAGATTCCAATGAGCCACACAACACCAAACTATGAACACTGTGATATATTTATTTTGAAATTTCTCTTGTGACATCAAAAACCCCAAACTATACTCATTGTAATACGTTTATTCTAAACTTTTTCTTGTGACATAAAAACCCTAATTTGTACCTATGCACAAGGTTTCGTTACTTAAGTCATGTGGGCGTAATGGTAATATTTTTTCTTTCTAGCATCCATATAGGTAGATTTTTAATGCTTCTCATTGACAGAATTTTAACAAAGGTTAAATATGTTACACAAGTATGAGCTTGGGATATTTGGTATCACAGAAAAAAAAAAGTTTAGGATAAATTGTGCCATAATGGGTATAGTTTAGGATTTTTTGTGGCTTTTACCCTAATATAAACATAAACCAAGTTAGTATAAAAGAGATGAAGCAAAGCCAAATTTTTATACGGTGAAAATTAGGTGAAAAACTAAATTATAATAACCTTATTAGGTTAGAAGAAATTTGCAAATCTCGTGATTTGAAAAGAAAAAAATAATTTGAAACTTTCTATATAAATTTAAGGAAAGATTAGAGTTGGAATATATAATTAATGAATTTTTATGAGATCTTTCACCTAATTGTAAAAAAATAAATACCACATTCATGCTTAGATTGTTAGCCTAAATATTTCTCCAACTCCCATCCCTTGGTGCCATCAACTTCTTTGAAAGATTGCCGCCACACCTCTACATCTTCGAAGCTAAACTGCTTCTTTCAATACTCCATCTTTTGCACCAAACTCAAAATGGCCTTGTTGTACAACACAGTTTTCAACTTCACATCATCAGATTTCACGTTGTAGAAGATGAAGTAATATGACCTTCTTATTCCCACCATCCTTAGTGAAGACATTAGCAATTCAATTGACCGATGATGTGGAGACGAGATGAATAATGTCATGAAGCACATGAGAGCGTATGAAATGGCAATTTTATTTAAATATGCTTAGTGCCCTCATGAAAAACATCATTATGTGCTATTTGTATAATGCTCTAAGTGTCGCAATAAATTACCATTCCACCATTATGACGGATGCTCATTGATGTAGCTAGTATAATCACCTAGAGGGGGGGTGAATAGGTATACAGACAATTTCTCGAGATACCACAACGATACTAGGCAAACGATAGAAAGCCAGTACTCTTTTGATTAACAAAATGAATTACGATCAAAGTAAAGTAAAGAGTAAGGAAGAGAAGATTAAACACGGGGTTTATAGTGGTTCGGCTTATCCCAAGCCTACGTCCACTCTTCTGCACTGACAGCCTATCGGCTGGATTCCACTATGAACAAAAGAGATGTTACAGCACAGTTCTTCCTTGATTCCACAGTGTAGATATTCTACCACACTTCCTCAAGGTTTCTCACAAATATAAACACTCTTTTACGTACAAGTTTTCGCTCAAATGTATTGACTAAAAACAAGAAGCTTCAGACTTTGGAATTCTTCTATCGTGCACTTCTCGAACAACTAGAACATCTTCCTTATATACTCCTTTATGCCATCATACCTGTTGGCATTCACCAAAGGAATTCTTCCAATCTTCCCATTGGACAAAATCAATTAGAAAGATTATTCGAGCTATTAAAGAAACGTGTCGATAGCCCATCAATCTTATTCGCCCATACAATCAGGATCTTGGTTTCCATAAGTAGAACCTTCCACGAATATTTCGCCAATCATCGGATCCTTAATCTTCGAATCAATCTCAATCAATCAAAGGATTCCATTACATCATATCTAGCCAAGAGATCTTCTCCAGTCGATAAGGTCATATCCTTAGTAAAACATCTAGTTCTAGATAGCCTTTCTTCAACGGATTAGAAACTGCCAATGAGGATAGACTTTGAGCCTTGAGTCTGGCTATCTAGAGGTCTTCGGACTTTAAGCGGTAGAGTCTTGCAAACTTTCAGACTAGGACTCGATGGAAACGTTTTGTCAACTTCAAAACACTTCAAGAAAATTTCTCCAACAATCTCCCCCTTTTTTATGGTGACAAAACTTTCATGTAGATTTGGACAACTTTGACCTGTAAAACATTTCTCAAACACATATGCATATCTTATAAAAGTAAATGGCTAAATGAATAACACTAGAGTCTGCAACCACAGAAAATAGGTTAGTCTTGTATATGATAAAGCCATCCATAAGATATCAATAGTAGAATAGCAGTCAAGTCCAAATTCAAATTCAGTTCTCATCCAGACACAAAAATAAAGTCAAACAAAGTCAAACATCAAAACAATCTAATCCAAACGATTAAAAATTCAAAGTTTGATTCAAATCTAGCATCTCTCCCCCTTTTTGTCAGCATTAAAAAGGTTGAGATGAAAATGGAATAAAGTCAAGATTGCTTGGGAACACGAACAAGCTGGAAATCTCCCATGGGCTGAACGATTCCTTCCAGCCTTTTCAAGTCTTTTTTCAATTTTGCAACCTCCTCACCCTTGGCATTGGCCTGAATCTCGAACGAGAGAGGGCTTGGATCTGATCTTTCAATGAACCTGAAGAAACTTGACCTGCATTCTGCAAGTTCTGAACCTCGCATCCCAGAGCATAAATTTGACATCGCATTTCCAAGAGAATATCCATAATTCTGCGAAAATTAGCTGAGTTATCGGTCTACGTACTTGCTTCAGCACGATCTGATGGAGTGAATGCAGAAGATGGCAGATCATAATCACGCAGATTTGGCGATGAAGCATCATGTTCTTCCTCAGGAAAATGAGATGCATGAATGTCTTTTGGGTCTACTGGCGAGCGACTAACTCCCTCACTGTGAGTGGGATAAGAGGACATTCCTCTTTTCTCATGATCTCCCCCTCTTTCCATGCCTTCAGGTGGGGAAGAGTGTTTTTCATGCTCTCTTTCCTTTTGATTTTCTCTCTCTTCTTCTTCTTCAAACCTTTCCTCCTCAGCTTCTTTTTCTCCAGCTTCTCTTTCTTCCTCTTCTTTCTCTTGTCCTTCTCTCTCCTCTACTTCTTTCTCCTGTCGTTCCATTTGTTCTGGAACAAGACGACTTAGCTTCTTCAATGCTATGGCAGAAATGGTGATGTCATCATCATCATTTTCATCTTCAACAATAAGAGCTCTTCTTTTCTTGGATGGAGCAACCATGGGCTCCTTTCCTTTTCTTTTCGTTGCAGAAGAGTTTGTTGAGATTTAACAGGAGTCTTCTCTTTGAATTTCTCCAACGCCTTGCTTAGTTCCTTCAGACGCATCTTCGTCACCATTTTCAGTCCTACCACCATATAATCACACGATCTAACACAGAGGATTTGTGGAGGCTGAATATTCAGATGTCTGAATAACTTCATCACAAGACCTGGATAAGGGAGTTGACCTCTGTCCTTCGCCACAGCTCTATACATGTGAAACATAATAGTGTGAGGAAGAGAAAAATTTTTCCCATTAATGATGGCATACATCAACTTTGCCTCTGAACTTGAAACATCAGTCTTGGAAGTTGATTTCAGTCTGAGGCAATTGATCACAATCTTGTGAAGCAGAATGTTAAATGCGCTCATCCTCAAGTAGGAAATCTTTTCCTCTATTCTTCTATCCTTAACTAGCTCCAATGTTGCACGACAAAAGTAGAAACATTGATCGGTTGGTATCTTCCTCTCTCAACTCCAATTACATCTGCCAGCATATCCACATCAACCACAAAGTCCTGATCTCGGACACTAAAGGATATTCTATTCGTATCCAAGAAACTAAGATTTGAATAGAAATATGCAGTTAATTGAGCATAGGCCTCTTTGGTGTCAGAGCAGAACTTTTCAAGTTGAAGATAGTCGAACTTTTCCCTCAAGTTCACATTCACAACATCCAGAAAATCAAAATCCACACTCCTAGGGTTTATCACCCCACGAGTATAATTCCTTCTGTTCCTTTGATCTAAACAGCTCTCCCATTTTTCCTCGAATTTTCGCTACAACACCCATTCTTAGTTGAAATTGGCTGTACAATTTGTCATCATCATTTCCATCTACCGGATTAAGTCCCCCAACACGCGGATCACTTGGGATATTTGCAAGGGTTTCTTTTGCCACCCCTTTTGGAGCAATTCCCAAACTTTCCATTTTCCGCAAAAAGATGTACTCATTCCCATATCCTTCGTCCTTAAGAAACTCATCAACGTAGTTCAATGGAGTACCGGTCTTCTTTAAAGCACGATAAAGCTTATAAATAAAAGAGGGCATTTGAATTCTTACAGGATCTGCATCTTCAACGATTTCTTCCTCCTGTTGATGACCAACACCCTGTGGACTAGATGGTGGAGAATGACATTGCTGAGAATGTTGTGGGCTCTGTTGTTGATTAGGAGACTCCTCTTCTTCGGTGAGATCGAAATGCGTAGGCCCCTCACTCATTCACCGTGGTCCCCTGCTTGGGATTCTCGAAGACTTTCTTGAAGACGACATCTTTCTCAGTTTTTGAAAGATTCCTTGCTTGACTTTCCCAAGAAAGATGACAACTTTTTCGAAGATTAAACAAGGGAAGAAAACAGGAATGGAAGATCGATGCTTTCTTAGGGTTTTTGGAGAGTAAAGCGAAGAAGAATCAACAGTGCATAATCGGTTAAAAGGAGAGGTATATGGAACGTCATAAAGGAAAATAAAAGATGCCTTTTCAAAATAACTACCTTTTTTCCATGAAAATAGTCATTTCAAAAATAACTTCTTTTTTGAAAAGGAAACGTTGCTATAATCACGTCAATTAAAAGATAGCAATAAAACATGGTTGATAATCGTACCTTTTCAAGATGAGATTCGAGAGAGAGAGAATAACTTACAGTCAAAGTCTTGTTTGTCTGAGTCTGAGAGTCTCTAGACTTTAACTTCTTCAAACCTTAAAATGTTGAGTATGGAACGGATAATTTCAAATTGATTTTTCTCCAAAGGCTTTGTGAATATATCCGCTAGTTGGTTCTTTGAGTCAACAAACTGAATCGAAACTTCTCCATTTTGAACGTGATCTCTTATGAAGTGATGTCGAATCTCTATATGCTTTGCTCTTGAGTGAAGGATTGGATTTTTAGTGAGATTGATTGCACTGGTGTTGTCGCATTTAATCTCCGTGCATGAATTTTTAATTCCAAAGTCTCTTAGCTATTGTTTTATCAACAGAATTTGTGAACAACAACTTCCAAGAGCTACATACTCTGCTTCTGCTATAGAAAGAGCTACTGTAGTTTGCTTCCTTAAAAACCAAGATACTGTCCTGCCTCCAAGTAGTTGACAGGTACCCGAGGTACTCTTTCTATCAACTCTGCATCCAGCTAAATTTACGTTTGAGTATCCAAGAAGAGTAAAGTCTCCCTTTTTACAATACCAAAGGCCGATGCTTGAAGTTGAAGCAATGTATTTGATAATTCGCTTCGCAGCACTTAAATGAGATTCTTTAGGATCTGCTTGAAATCTAACACAAATGCAAACACTAAACAAAATGTCAGGTCTAGAAGCAGTAATATAAAGAAGTGATCCAATGATACTCCTGTATAGCTTCTGGTCGACTTTCTTTCCTCCTTCATCTTTGTCTATCTTCAAGGAACTTGACATTGGTATTTCAACCTTTTTGCAATTGTTCAGTCCAAACTTTTTGAGAAGATCATTAGTGTATTTTTTGTGATGAATAAAGGTTCCTTCCTTCAGTTGTTTCACTTGAAGCCTGAGAAAGAAGGTTAACTCACCCATCATGCTCATTTCAAATTCATCCTGCATAGTCTTGGAAAATTTCTTGCACAGACTTTCATTAGAAGATCCGAATATAATATCATCGACATATATTTGAACTAGCACAAAACTCTTGCTTTCTCTTTTAATAAACAGAGTAGTGTCTACTTTACCTTTCACAAAACCATTTTGAATTAAAAATTTACTTAGCCTATCGTACCAAACTCGAGGTGCTTGTTTTAAACCATATAATGCCTTTTTGAGTCTGAATACAGAGTCGGGTTTCCTTGGGTTTTCAAACCTAGGTGGTTGTTCCACGTAGACTTCCTCGTGGATGAATCCATTTAAGAAAGCACTTTTGACGTCCATTTGGAATAACCTGAAATTTTTATGACAAGCAAATGCAAGTAATAACTGAATTGCTTCTAACCTTGCTATTGGTGCGTAAGTCTCGTCATAGTCTATCTCTTCTTCTTACGTATATCCTTTGGCCACAAGTCTTGCTTTGTTTCTTATGACTTTCCCGTTCTCATTCATCTTGTTCCTGAAAACCCATTTTGCACCAATAATATATTTACCTTTTGGTTTAGGAGTTAACTCCCAAACATCATTAATGCTGAATTGCCTAAGTTCTTCTTGCATAGCTTCAATCTAGCTTTCATCAGTTAAGGTTTCTTCTATGCTTTTAGGTTCTATTTCAGAAATAAGAGCCACAACGCTAGACTCTTCGTGCCTTTTGGATCTTGTGCGAATTCCTTCATTGATTTCGCAAATAATAAGATTTTTGGGATGACTGGACTTATGTTTCCAGTTGCTGGTTAATTTTTCAGATTGATGGTCACTTCCTTCACTTGAATCTTCAACAGTCACTTGTTGCTGGTCCTTCAAAGTCTGAGCTGTTTCTTGAGATTTAGACTTTGTAGAGTCTGGAGCAGGTTCAGGTTCTTCAAGATGAGTTTGAATAGATTCATTTTGCATAGAATCTTGGAATTTGACATTCATTGATTCCTCCACAGATTGACTCTTCTTATTATAGACTCTGTAGGCTTTGCTTGAGGTTGAATATCCAAGGAAGATGCCTTCATCTGATTTTTCTTCAAAGTTGCCAATACGATCATTTGCATTTTTCAATATAAAACATTTGCATCCAAACACATGAAAATATGAAACAATAGGCTTCTTTTCTTTGAATAATTCATAGGGGTTTTTTCTAGAATAGGCCTTAGAAAAACTCTATTGATAATATAACAAGCTGTAGAAATTGCTTCAGCCCAAAATCGTGAAGAAATGTTGCTTTCAATTAAAAGAGTTCTAGCCATTTCTTGAAGCGATCTATTCTTTCTTTCCATAACTCCATTTTGCTCTGGAGTATATGGAGAAGAGAATACATGCTGAAAACCAGATTTATCACAAAAATTTGTAAAATCTTGATTTTCAAATTCGCCTCCATGGTCTGTTCTTATACTCGAGATAACATACCCCTTTTCATTTTGAACCTTTTTAGCAAATTTTTCAAGATAAGAGAAGGTTTCAGACTTACTTGCCAGGAAATATACCCAAGTAAATCGTGAGTAATCATTTACAATTACCAAGCAGTATTTCTTACCTCCAATGCTCTGTGTTCTGGTTGGTCCAAAAAGATCCAAATGCAGAAGCTACAGTACACGGTTAGTGAAAACTTGATTTATTGGTTTAAAGAAATTTCTTACTTGTTTTCCTAATATGCACGGTGTACATAGATCAGCCTTTTGGTATGATAAATTAGGTAGACCATGAACAAGCTTCTTTGCTGAAATTTTGGCTATAGTTTCATATTAATGTGCCCAAGCTTTCTGTGCCATAAGCTTGCTTCATCTTGGATTGAGATTAGACATTGCGATTCATTTGGTTTCATATCCAAGAGGTAGATATTTCCATGTCTTCGACCCATGAATGACTGAGTAGAGTCTTTATTGGTTCCTGTACATATTCCCTCTTGAAAGTAGATTTTGAAACCGGTATCACATAGCTGACTAACACTGAGCAAATTGTAGTTGAGTCCTTCAACTAAAGAAACATTGCTTATTGTGAGATTTCCAATCTTTACAGTTCCAAATCCCACTATTCTTACTTTGCTATTTCCTCCAAATGAGACTTTTCCGTCAATCACTTGAACGAGCTTTATGAAGCACTTTGAATCTCCTGTCATATGTCTTGAGCATCCACTATCCAGATACCATTTTACCTTTTTCTTGATAGTGACCTGCATTTAAAATGAGACTCAAAATTTCTTTGGTACCCATACTTTCTTGGGTCCATTTGAGTTAGTATGAAATGTGGTTTTTGCCCATACTTTCTTAAAAGGTTTTCAAACCATAGGACATTCTTTTTCAAAATGATCTGCACTATTGCACTTTGAACATCTGAGAGCATTGCGGCCTACAGGTTTTACAAAGATCTTTTTAAAATGATTTTTAAGCATCTCTTGTCGGTCTTTGCTTAATTCTTTCCTTTACCTTTGGAAAATCAATTAAAGGAATTGTTTCAGCAGTCATTCCCAAACCAGATTTGTTGAAATAAGGTCTTTGAACAGAAAGAATTTTTTCCAGTTTTTCATATCCTATAGAAATTTTTTTTTGAAATATTTGAGATATCATTTTTCAATAGTACATTTTTTTCGAAAGATTATCTTCACTTTTTCTAAGAGAAGAAACATTCATATCTAAACATTTCACTTTTTCTTTTAAAATATTTTCCTGTTGTTTTAGTGCAGAATTTTCTCTTTTGAGTTCGGAAATCCTTTTAAGAGAACTTTTAAGACTAAAACACAACTCATCAATGTATTTATAAACTTTAATAGGGATTTTGAAGTTACTTACCTCAAATTCAGTGTCTGAATCTGATTTTGTTTCAGAGTTTGAATCTGAATCTGATTGTGCCATTAGACATATATTGGCATAATCATCATAACTTTCTTCACACTCTGTATCACTCTAGGTTTCTGCTTTAAGAGCTTTTCGATACTTTTCAACTTTTCCTTTCTTCTTCCTCAGAAGAGGACAGTTGTGTCTGATGTGCCCATTTTTCTTACATTCAAAGCAGACTACATCTTTGTTTGATTCATCATCCTCAATAGACCTAGTCTGTTGCTTTTGAAAACTTTGTTTCTTTGGATTGAATCTTTTTCCTTTTCTGTTCAGCTTTCTGAATCTTCTTATCATGAGAGCAAGCTCCTCATCATCCATATCGTCTTCAAAACCTGTAACGTCAGAATCATCATTGGATTTTAATGCAATGGATTTCTTACCTTTAGGGTCTTCGTCTCTATTGATTCGTTCCACTTCATAAGACTGAAGAGTCTCGACCAACTCATCAACAGATAGTGGCATGATTCTTTGAGTCTCTCTGATTGAGGTCTTTATGTGATTCCAATCCTTGGAGAGTCCACGCAGTAGCTTGTTTACCTTCATGGGATCAGAAATTGGTTGACCTTGATTTTCAAGACCATTCACGATTTCTGTAAAATGACTAAACATGTCAGTTATAGATTCTCCCGATTTCATTCTGAAGGCTTCGTATTGATCGAGGAGAATGTTGATTCTAGTCTCTTTCACTCGATCAGTTCCTTCATAGGTAATATGTAATCTATCTCAGACTTCTTTAGCTGTAACACAAGAAGATATTCTGTTATATTCAGTAGGAAATAAAGCACAATATAATGAATAAATTGCTTTTGCATCAAGAGCTTGTCTCTTGATTATCTTTTCCTGAGTCATTTGACTAGACTCCACAGTATCTTTTCCTCTTTCTGAGACAGGTGCAGCCTTAGGAATGATTCCTTTTTCTCCAACGTCCCATTCCATAGGATCTTTTGATCTTAGGAACGCCCTCATCTTGTTTTTCCATATGTTGTAATCCTTTCCACCAAAGTAAGGTGGTCTGGTATTGCTTTGCCCTTCTACCAGCCCTGGAGCCAACATACTAGCCATGGATCTTTAACTCTAAAGTAAAATACTTCAAACAAAGTGAGTACACAGGCTCTGATACCAATTGATGTAGCTAGTATAATCACCTAGAGGGGGAATAGGTATACAGATAATTTCTCGAGATACCACAGCGATACTAGGCAAACGATAGAAAGCCAGCACTCTTTTGATTAACAAAATGAATTACGATCAAAGTAAAGTAAAGAGTAAGGAAGAGAAGATTAAACACGGGGTTTATAGTGGTTCGGCTTATCCCAAGCCTACATCCACTCTTCCGCACTGACAGCCTATCGACTGGATTCCACTATGAACAAAAGAGATGTTACAGCACAGTTTTTCCTTGATTCCACAATGTAGATATTCTACCACACTTCCTCAAGGTTTCTCACAAATATAAACACTCTTTTGCGTACAAGTTTTCGCTCAAATGTATTGACTAAAAACAAGAAGCTTCAGACTTTGGAATTCTTCTATCTTGCACTTCTCGAACAACTAGAACATCTTCCTTATATACTCCTTTATGCCATCATACCCGTTCGCATTCACCAAAGGAATTCTTCCAATATTCCTGTTTGACAGAATCAATTAGAAAGATTATTCGAGCTATTAAAGGAACGTGTCGATAGCCCATCAATCATGTTCGCCCATACAATCAGGATCTCGGTTTCCATAAGTAGAACATTCCACGAATATTTCGCCAATCATCGGATCCTTAATTTTCGAATCAATCTCGATCAATCAAAGGATTCCATTACGTCATATCCTTCCAAGAGATCTTCTCCAGTCCATAAGGTCATATCCTTAGTAAAACATTCAGTTCTGGATAGCCTTTCTTCAATGGATTAGAAACTGCCAATGAGGATAGACTTTGAGTCTTGAGTTTGGCTGTCCGGAACTTTAAGCAGCAAAGTCTTGGATGATGGAAACATTTTGTCAGCTTCAAAACACTTCAAGAAGATTTCTCCAACACTCATGTCCTCTAATGACCATCACAACCATAATAATTTGTTGTTGTGTCAACAAGTGAAAAATATTTGGCTTTTCTGCTAGATCAAGTAGCAAGGGTCTACTTTGCTATGTCGTGAGATTAGTGAGTCACCCAGAAAGAAACAATAATTGGTAGTGAAGCTATGACCAAGAGATTCTCCAACTTAGTCAGCATTAAAGTAAGCCTTCAACTCCAAGGTAGATTGAGCCGAAAAGTAAATACTATGAAATAAGGTGCGCTTGACATAGCTAAGAATTTGAAGAACAAAGGCAAAATGAGTGGTTCACCGTGTAGTCATTAACTTATTGACAATGTGGATCGCGTAGGGGATGTCATGATGAATACTAGTAAGGTGTTCGGAACTACCAACCACTTGTCGATAAAGTGTGTGATTCAAAAGGAGAGTCACATCTTTGTCATCAAATTTGATATTAGTCTCAATGGGAGTTGTAGTAGTCTTGTTATTAAAGAGACCCACGAAGATCAGTGGCAAATTTAGCTTGAGAAAGATTATAGATAGAAGAATTTGAAATAAACTCTACGCCTAGAAAGTAGCTGAGTGACTCGAGATCTTTCATTTTAAATTGTTGACCGAGATACTATAGGAGTTTTGTGATGCTGGTCTAATCATCACTAGTGATAACCATGTCCTTTATATATAAAAGTAGCAGAAAATAACCACGAGATGTTCGTTGAACAAACAAAGCATTGTCATAAAGATTAGATGTAAATCCAAGATGTTCCAAAGTGGAGCTAAATTTGGAATACCATGCACGACGAGCTTGCTTCAGTCCATAAAATGCTCGATGTAATCAACACACTTCCTAGAAGGTTCCATTTATTCTTCCTCAATAAGATCACCATTTAGAATTGTATCTTTACATCCATTTGGAACAAAGGCCATTTCTTATTATGGGTTATAGCAAGAAGACTTCAAGCAAATGCTAAACATGCAACTAGACAAAACGTCTCTTCATAGTCAATCTCAAATTCCTGATTATAACATTTTCCTACTAGTCGAGCTTTGTAGCGTTCCACCATACCATGTTCCTTAGCCCACAAGGCAACTATCGGTTGTGTTTGAGTTTGATCACTAAAGCGAGGATAGAGATTGGAATCTATTCTAATAGAAGCCCCCTGATTGGCTTCGCCCTTTGAAGCAGTAGTGGCAACACTTGGGGAGGTAGTAATGACTCAAATTGAGAGGCTCTTCATTACCCTCTAGTGGCTTTATTGATGATGCCGCATCGATTTCCATGGGCTTTGTGGAGATCGGAGATGACTAGAGATTCTTCACATTTTTTTTATTCGTATTTTAAGTCAATCATAGTTGGGACCTGGCTTGGATCAAATTGGACTAGTTTGAAATAATTTCTGTTGAGCCAAGACGACTTGTTTAGGCTTGATGTTGTCAGATTAGGGCTATTTTTCAAGGCTTGTATGGTTTCAAGTTAGTACATAGGTAAGCACCCCCACAAATTAGCTACAAAGATAGGGCAGAAGAATACCCTAAGTGTAATAACTTGGCATGAGAGGACACATAAGTGTCAAAACTTCCAAAATGTACACTTAAGTATCAAAATTAGAGAAGCAATGAACACTTAAGTGCCAACAGCAAGCCATGTCGTATTTTTGATGAACCATGTAGACCAGTTTTATTAATAAAATAATGATGTGTTGGATTTCGACAAGTCTCACCGGGGTTGGCACTTAAGGGCACGTTTGGTAATACTTTAGTTTCCGGAAATAATTTCTGATTATAAATGATTCTTTTTTATTTTGTTCCTAGGAACAATTTTTAAGCATTTTAAGCCATTTGGTAACTATCCAGAATTTTTGCATTTGGCACCGTTTTCAAAATTTCTACTTCAAATCATTTTTTTATTTATTAAATAATTTTTTTATTATTTTCCTCTTTTTTATTATTTTCTTTTTTTCCTTTCTTTCTCCCTTTCTTCTTCTTCGAGGTGGCTGGTTGCTAGCCTTGGGATGATCGGCAACCAGCCGGATAAGGGCTGGTGACCTCATTGGAGCGTTGTCGGTCCTCGACGAGGCCGTGCCTTGTTAGCCGAGCCTCGCTAGTAGCGGGCGAGCCTCGCTGGTGGTCGAGGAGGCCTTGGTGAGGCCCGCCTAGCACCGATGAGGCTTTGATGAGCTCGCCGGACCTCACCCTGGCCTCGGTGAGCCTCCAACGACCTCGTCGGATTGGTCGTTGGACCGGCAGCCGGTAGGCGGCGGACGGTGGATGGCGGTGGACAGCAACGACGGTAGTTGAAGAAGAAGAAAGAGGGAAGAAGAACAAGAAAAAAGAAAAGAAAAGAGAGAAAATAGGTGCTTGATTCTAAAATTGTTCTCGGGAACAAAAAATCAACATTTTTTTACTTCTCAATTCTGCTCCAAATCTACTTCCGGAAACCAAAAAAAAAAAAAAAGAAATTTGTTCCCAGAAATAAAAATTTTACCAAACGAATTTTTGTTCCAAATCTACTCCTGAGAGCAAAAAAACTGAAATTAACATTGTTTGGCAAGTTGCCAAACAGGCCCTAAGTGTCCACTTTTCAAAAAAAAAAAAAAGTGACACTTAAGTGTACATTTTTGAAATTTTGGCATTTAAGTGTCCCATTGTACCAAGTTGCGACACTAGGGGTGTTCTTTGCCCCTGAGAGGGTATGTATTCATTTAAATATATTCATTCCAGAAGTCCTAAAATTACAAAATTCTCCCACAACATTCTACGATCCACATGATGGTCGAACAAAATGGACACAATTGAGTGAAATAAATCATTACATGCTCCCATGACCACATCCAAAGGATAAAACCGAGTTGCCACAATTTTAAGACATTTCACTGGACTCATCTTAGAAGCGAGAAAGGAGGAAGGAAAAGCTGATTCCGGAAGAGAATTAGGCATAAAACAATGAACCAACAAGGAAGTAAATTGAGATGCACAACTGCCTCACCAAGCTCTTTGCTGCGAAGTGGCTCATTTTGGAGAATTTTTGTATAAATTGAGCTGGGAGAGAGAAAAGTGCCGTAAAAATGAAAAAGAAGAGGAATTTTGCGGGGAAAATTTGAATTCTCTTTCAATCGAGACCATACAAATTTTCTCTTAATCTAAGGGTCTCGATTTAATACTTAATAAATAGTGAATGCTCTTATTGGCTGAATATTTGTGAAAGGATGGGTGACATGGATGGGTGGCATGCCATTGTTGATGGTTTAGATTAAAAGATTAATGAATGGCTAAGATTTGCTCTCACTTGGATTAATGAGATGGCAAGAATTATTGTAAATAAAGGGAATGGCAATGTGGTAAGTAGAATGATAATGAGAGAGGGTCGGTCCAATGGGTCGAGCCCAATCGGACTTACCCAGCTGAATTGGGGTCCTCAGATTGTTTAGTTTCATTCTAATATTTGCTATTGGACTTGGTTTCAGCCAAGGGGGTCCAATAGAGGTTTGGCCCATTAGAGCAGGTCGGTTTGGGTCGAACCAGGTCAACCCATGGGTTTGGCCATTCACAGATGATTCGGCCCAATGGGTTGACTCGGGCTTTGGTCCCAGTGAGTTGAACTGAATCGAGTCAAACGAGTTGACTCAGCTGTGAGCTTATCAGTCTCCATTCGACATTTCAACTAAATGTTGTTGACTTACCATATTTTTTTCCAAATTGACACTATATTTGAGTTAATTTGGTCTAAACAGGCTTGAGCGAGGTTAGTTGCCTCTAGTTGTGAAGGATCAATAGGGGCCCTAAACTTGTGCTCAAGTATTGGCCAACCCGTCTCAAGTCGAACACTTAGAATTGTTTGGCAATCTTGATGCATTGCGATCCCTTGATCAAATGTCAAGAAGAAATTAAATCTACAAAATGACTAGAAATCAACGAATTTTGTAATTTCTCGATCAAGGGTCAAAATCATTCATTTGACAAAAAGTCAACTCTCGATTTTGTTTTATAAGATTTAAGAATTGAAAGCCTAAAAGTGCTAGCCAAAGATATAGGTAATGATTTTTTTTTTTTATTTGCTGATTTTTTTAAATGACCGAGGGTTGACATGAGGTTGACCAAAAAGTCAACTTTGAATAATTGAGTAAACCGACCCCTAAGTTCAAATAGAATATAATGGAACTTGAAAAATATCGAAAAACATTTTTTTGGTCGAAATCAAAAGACATTGAAATGACTCTTTTTAGTCGAGAAACTGATGCTCTGGCAATTGAGGACCCTAACCTAGATTTTTTACTTTCATTGAATTTGTCGACTAAAATTAGATATCATCCTTGTTAATCAAATTCCATGTGCCACTTATAATCTAGCTTGCTGACATCACTCAACAATGTGTATTATATATTATTTATATTCATGTGATTTCCTTCCATCTAATAGCTTATGCTATGTGCGGTGTCTAGGACGAATGCTAGGATGTAATAAATTTTATTCTGTCTTGTGTTTGGTTGGTGTCCAAAACAAGACAGAGGATTTGCGAGGGTGAACTTGCACCAACTACAAATCATTCGTTGAGAAAAGTTGTATGGAAGATGGAATTTTATTCATAACAATCAAAACCATGATAACGAATAGTTGGACATGGCTCAAAGTTACGTAATGTCATACGGAAGATGGAATTTTATTCATAACAATCAAAACCATGATAACAAATAGTTTTACATGGCTCAAAGTTACATAATGTCCTTTAAGAATTTCCGCAAAAGCAATATTCGATTCCGGATGGACCGTCCTCGCAACGCCCTCCCGGGCGATAGTAGCAAGTCTTTTGGCAGTTCTTGAAATTATTATACGGTCCTATGTTGGTTCTCGGAACCTTTTTCGCAACTGATGTTTCTGAAAGGCACCAGAATTCAAGAAATTTCAGCAATCCACGTAAGATGCAATATAAATTATATGGACTTGGTGTTTAGTTAATTTGATTGATCAGACAAAATGCGTTCTCTCAACCTTTCTAGTTGGATATGGCTCTCAGGCGTGGTCTAAACTAAAACAGAACGAGCTCGATAGAGATGAAGCAGAAGCTAACAATACCTGCGAAGCAAAGACAAATCAGGCAAAGAAGGTCGATGAACAAACAAACTCTTCCCGAAGCCATTTTGATGACCTTCTTTTCACTTTTATTTACGTAATGATTGTATATTTGGTTGTGAAACATTAAACAAATCCCAATCTATATACATGCAATTCGAGCACCACTGAACAACCATCTCACCAATATGAAAATTGGGGTCATACCATGTTAAATGCTAGCTGATTCTGTGTGGATATCAATCACCATATACGAATTTCTACAGTTCATTTTGTGGCTGTTGACACCTAAATTTTGACTAGGTTTTTTTAGGCCTTAATTTCTTTTTTTAATCTTTATTTTCTTTATTTACTTATTTTGGATAATAAATAAAAATAAAAACAAGAAAAAAGCAGCAGCCGCATAGGGCTGGGCCTTCACGCCCACCTACGTCGCTTTTACCTTACACGAGGGCCCGGGGCCCAGCTTTCCTTTTCGGGCCGGCCGCCTTCCCCCTCCTTCTTCCTTTTTCTTCCATCTTCTTCTTTGCGCCTCTGTGCCTCACGCGCAGTGGCCGGTGACACGCCAGAGGATAAGCTATGGTGCTGAGACGAGGGTAGATTGGCAACTGAGGGAGACATGCCTTTAATGCGGAGCAGTGATGTAGGTGGGCGGCTGAGGCGACATCGGTCCGGTCACGCCAAGGCTGGTCGGCGTGTAAGGACCGGCGGCCAAAGCCCCGTCGACCGGTCTTCTCCTTGCCTATAAATAGGCCCTTTGATGGAGGCCAAAGGGCACAGACGATGCCGAGGAGGATTGAAGGCACGCAAACTTCGGAAAACTTCCCCCAAGAGATTTCGGGAAGCCCGAGAGCGAGCTAGCCAAGATCTGAATGGAGGTCGGCCGGAGCGAGAGGGGTCAAGATGTGAGAGTTAAATCTAGCTGGAGAGGGCCAGATCTGAGGAGGAAAGGGGTGCCGTTCAGCCAATGACGACGCCACTCGTTCCGACGCCGTCCCTGACGACCCAAAGACAAGCTCCACCGCTCTTCCACCCATGTTGGGCTGCTGCTACTCGCCTCGCCACCACTGCTCTGCCACCCACGTCGTTCCTACAGCCGCCCGTCATCCTCGGCCAAGCTTCGTGTCGTCGAGCACTGTCATCCCTTGTTGCTGCACACTCCCGTCACTTCCGTACCAGGTGGGAACCCCTTCTATCGCCGTCGCTCCCCCCCGAGAACCTAGCTGCCACCCGACGCGTCTTTGCAGTTGCTTTTCCCCCCTGAAACTATAACCGCCACTTGCTATGTCGTCCACCCCCCGAAACCCTAGTTGTCGCCGGAACCTGCGGTGAGGCCAAGGCTGACAACGGCTTTGCGGCCGCTATGTTGTAGAGGCGACAGTAGCGACTGCGAAGCCGGGTTAGCCGGGTCGGGCTCGTGACCTAGTCCCCCTCAAGGAAGCACGAACACATTCAAAGGGCCTCCATGTCGTGTCGGACACCCCGACACGTGTCTGACACGGTCAGACACGGTCGGACACGTGGTCAACACGTGTCAAAGTTTCCGACATGTGGTCAATCTTTTCGACACGTGCGTCGGAGCGTGTCCGGAGGTTTGTGGGCGGATCTACAGGTGTGAAGGGAAGAAGGTGATGGAGGGTGGAGAAAAGGGTGAGGGAGCCGAGGTGACGTTGCGAGCGACGGCGAGGGAGGGCTGCAATCGCCGACTGCGCCAAGAAGCCTTCTCAATCATCTTGGTTGGCTGCGACCGCTGACTGCAACGTCGAGATGGAAAACCGTAACACCACGATGGAGGGCTGGACGCGAGGCTATGATGGCAAAGGAGAGAACGGAGGCGAGGTAGCGGTGAGAGAGGTGGAGACCGAGCAAAGGGAGAGGAGAAAGAAGGTGATTGCTAGGGTTTTTGCCCTTTGGGCTGTTTTTAGGAAGAAGAGAAAGGAGAGTGACGAGGCGTCGATGGCTTCGGGGAAAGAAAGCTTCGTGCGGGGGAAGTGACAGGCATAGGGGTGGGTGGGGGTGGGGGAAGAAAACGCGTGCTGAAATAAATGGGTGGGACCCATTTATCCCTAAACAGAAATATTGAACATTAAATAGCTTTATTAATACATGATAAGGCTAAAAAATAAATAAACAGACGGGTTAAAAAGTTACTTCGAAAAATAAAAGCACTAGAATTAAATAATAATAAATTTTGATCATCGTAGAAAAATATAAATTTATTTTGACTCTAATTTTTCATTAGTTATTTCCCCCTAATTCTCAACCTTTCATGTGTCATTTCAAGAAGCCAACACCATGACCAGACTCGACAACCTTAGATGAGTCGATCTAAAAGACTATCTCACACATTGCCCCCACCGTAGTTCAACAAGCCTGATGCCCTATGGTGTTGTTAGAGAAACAAGTTTTTGTGGCATTGAGCGACGTTAATTCAAACTCCAATTGACTTCTTTGATGTCACCTCAAGTTTGAGAGAGGATGTTAGAGATAATTAGGATAATTCTCTAAGATATTTTTCTATATTAGTAATAATTAGAATATTTCTATTGGTATTCAGTTTATCTCAAGATTGTGCTTATATTGATTGATATATGTTACTTTTAATAATCTTTCATATAGCATATAAATAGGCTAATGTATTCTTCACCATGATATATCGAATTATACAAAAAATTTCTCAATTCTCTTTTCTACTTAATATTTAACTATTGTAAAGAGTGCTTTGAGTATAGAGTGAAATCAGTGTCCTTGTAGAGTGAGCTATAGTCCATCATGGAGGGTCAACTTCATTGTAAACATTTTCAAAGGTTTCAAGGATTGCATTAGTGGATTCCAACCTTGTTATTGAGCAATTAGAGCTGGGACAATGAAGGAGGCTGAGTGGATAGGCCGAACTACTATAAATTGCTTTGCAATCTCTCATGTCCGTTATTCTATTTACATTTTTCTTGATAGAAGATATTTGCTTTGCAGTGTATATTTTGTCTACAAACACTGTTTCATCGTCTACACATTCTTTTGCACAAAAAAAAATAAAAATAAATAAACTCTAAGTATCCAACAACAACCAATTTATTTGCATAAATATTGGGTGAAATAATAGTACTTGTCCCTGTACTCTTGCCCAAAATTCAAAACCATCCCTATACTTTTTTTTAATCCAAAATCAACCTTGTATTTATAGAAAGGGTCATCCCTTGTCCTTCTGTTATGTCATTTCTTTTTTAATCAATTTGTGCTAATGTAGACAATCAGAACACTGTGACGTCCTGAAATTCCAGTTTTGTTTTCAATTGAAAGAATCGGGTCTTTCATCGACGCGCCTATAGTTCTATTTTCTGAGCTGATCACTCACGAGATAACTAGTCTAACAGGTGAAACCATTAAGGGATTTTAACGCAATAGACTTGAGAATTCAACCAGGAATCGACTACTTGATCTACAAAAATAATTATGGCACAGTTAAAAATCGATTAGAGACTGGAGATAAGTCGACTTGACTGAGCTTTGTGATTAAATGTGGGTGATTCCACCTAATTGCAAAATTCTCGTCCATCGGTACTAGACCAATTTTTCTGTCGTTTTGGTACATTGTGCCCATATTTGAAATCTTGAGATTTTCACCACAACCAAGTCGCCAATGTGTCAAAGATGTATATTGTGGCTCGAAATAAATCAACCACGCGTCAATTGCATTAAAGATTCCTAAAAGCTACCTAGTACGTTAGGTCACACTAAAATCGCGCCAAATTTAAATTAACTGTGAATTTGAATCCAATTTCAGAAATTGAAAGTTTTTTTCATGTCACGATTCATTTTAGAACCGTCAACTCATCCTCCCAAAATTTTTCTACAAATGGAGATTTTTTGGCAAAAATACAAAATAGGACCTTTGTCCAAAAAATTCAGGGGACCATTTTTTTATCGTGTTTATGGGATGCAAGTTGGTTCTATTGACAAGGAAAAATGTCAATTTGGTCAAGGGCACCTTAGTTGAATTTATGGGGACTGAATTGATTTTAATTGAAGAGAAATGGAATCCAATTTGGGGAATTGGTGTGCAAATTCGTAGGCCATGGTCCCCCTCAATTTTTGGACCACTTGGGGAGTGTTCTAGGGAGAATTTTGTACACAAAATTGGTTGAGGATAGGTTTGAAGCAGTGGAGACCAAGGCAATGATCAAGAGGGAGATATTTAGTCCAAGGGGACCCTCCATTTGGGCAGCTGGCTTCATCTTCTTCTTCAGACTTGCTTTCCCCATTTTTAGTGTGTTTGAAGCTAAGAAAAATTTAAAAAAAAAAACCAGAAAACCAAGCTAGCCACCCTCCCTTGCTATCACAAGTCGTCGTCATCTGCCCGAAGCCACCGCGTCACCGTCATGCTGCTTGCGAGCCCTGCATGCCAGCCCACTCATCCCACACAGTCACACCATCCCCTGTGACTCTTGGGCCACCGTCAAGCCTCTGTCCAGCACCTTGAGTTGTCCCCATCGCCGTCTAGTCGCTGTCGAGTGTCACCACTGCCTGCAACAGCCTCCGCCAGCCCACTTCGCCGTTCCAGCCCACATCATCACCCAGCTTAGCCTTTCGACCCAAGGAACAACACCGAGAAGCCTCAGCCAGCCATGCACTTCGAGGCCTATTTTGAACCGCTTCCGAGCCTCATAGGGTGTCGCGCCTCGAGTTTGTCGGCCGTCTCTACTTTGCCATCGTCGTGGACTCATCGGATTTCAAAACCGGTGAGTTTACTCACTAAACTCTGCTTATGAAGTTAATTATGCTTAAGGGTTGATTAGTTTCGATTAAGTATGGTTTAGGTGGTTAGTTAGAATTGATTAGCAATTTAATTACTTGTTATTACATGTTAGGTGGTTAGACCGGCTTAATTAGCAACTAAATAGGTTGTATTATTTATCTAGATAGGTTCGGAATTTTTTCAAGCCCATTTCGGTATTTAATTAGATGTTTCCGGCCTAAGTTTGTATTTTCAGCATTTAATGGTATTTATTTAATTAATTTTGATATTTATTTAATTATTTATTATTTTCTGGAAATTATACCGAGATAGCCAGTGATCGAAATTTCATGCTGATTGCAATGGTGTGCTTGGTTTATTTAATTGAGTGCTAATTTGTGTTATTTGAGTGGTAATTATAATTTTGGGTATTTATCCCAAAATCGTGGAATTTTGGTATTTAATTGGAAAATACTGGGTATCGATTTACAATGCCAAAAATGTGTTTATGGACTATTATAATTAGTGGGACTTTATAAAAGAAAGTTATTGTGTTTTTGGCTTAGACCGACCGTGTACCCACACACGATTATTTTATTCAAGTATTATAAAAGCGGTGAATTGTCAATTAATGAGTATAATATACTATATTAGCCTGTGGGCCTTAATATACTATATTAGCCTGTGGTATCCTACTAGAATCTGAGATCCTTATGTCGGTGCTATAGATCGCTTTTGGAAAGGGTATGACTGACCCTCATAATAGTGTAGTGGTAGACCCGAGTTCCCTAGAGCCAAAGACCCTGGAGTCTTTGATTGAGGGTTCGAATGCTTAGAGGACCTCTAGCTCTTCTACCTTTTGTAGATTTGTAAATATAAACTAGTATTGTATATGACTTAGTCTGCTGTGTATAAACGTGTGTTGAGGTTTTCAAAATTGTGGCCCTATTTTACTATCACATCTTTGTGTTGTTTGGGAATTTACTTATTCGCTTCCGCATGCATATTAAAATGAAAGGGTTGGCAACGTATCCTGGGACGTCGCATTTCAAACGACCACCAAGGGATGGGCATGTGCTCGAGGATCAGGGCATGACATCCCCGCCTAGAGTGGTATCAGAGTTGGTCGATAGTGGAGTGATAAGGTGCGATAAGTTATGGGATAGTTAGTAGGAATAGCTTTATTTCATGCCGGTGCATGTCAGTGATAACTGTTTGATAGATTGCTTATGGGGATCACTCAATTTCTAATTATGTGTGGAATTAGAGAGTAGGTTTTCGTATAGAAAACTTGCGTCATGAACGATCAAGAGCAGAGGACTCCTAGAAAGCATACAATCGGACCTGTTACTTGGGGTACGACATCAATGAGGGTTGGTACCCAAGAAGGTCGTGGTAGAGCGCTAGCTTAGGCTAGTGCTAGTGATGTAGCACCGCCTCCTGTTGGTGATGGGGTAGCAGCCCCTGGTGATCCCAAGATCGAAGGGATCATGTAGGCGCTTGAAGCAATGGGAGCACTGATAGGGTAGCAAGCCCAGAATCAAGTCACCACCATTGTCGCCACCACTCAAGCTACCACTACTACTGCTGTTGCCGTCGCCGCTAAGGCTATAGCCACTGCCGCACCTGCTGAGGTTCCACCTGGGAACATAGTTGTATAGAGAGAGAGACCAATTCGCAAGTTGGTAGAACAATTCTTGAAGCTGAACCCGCCAACGTTCACCGATGCTGGAGATCTAAAGACTGCATCGTTTTGGATTCAAGACCTGGAGAAGGCCTTTGCACTTCTGAGGTGAAATGAGGAGGAAAAGGTTGTCTTGGTAGTACAACAACTATAGGATAATGCGAATATCTGGTGGAGGGCCACCAGAGGCACAGTATTCCTGGAAGGCGTGGTCCTGGTGTGGAATGCTTTCCTCAGAGTTTTCAACAGCAAGTATTTTTCAGGTAACGCCCGAGAACAGAAGATGAAGGAATTTCAGCGCCTCCGCTAGGTAATGATGACCATGGATCAATACAAAGCGAAGTTCACAGAGCTATCGCAGTACGCTCCAAGATTGATAGAGGATCCCGAAGATAAAGCTCGGAGGTTTAGGAATGGCATTCGACTGGAGTTGAAGAACCTGTTGGTGCCGCTTGATCTGAAGGACTATAATGAAGTGTATAGTTGGGCCCAGCTAATGGAGAGGAGTATGAGTGAGCAAGTTGCTTCATTTGGATCAAGGTTCAGATCACATAAAGATGGGAATCGGTATAGGAAGAAGCCCGTGACTGGAGGAAGGTTCCATGTCCCACCCAGTAGGAAGGGTGGAATTGGCAAGTTAGCGCCAAATCAGAATGGCGTGTGTCGAATCTATGGAAGGTGACACGGTTCGGCCTCGTGCCCTCAGAGGATGGGCACTTGTTTTGAATGTGGCTGACAGGGTCACTTGGCTAGGGATTGTCTCAAAAGACCGAGGGGATAATAGCAGTTACTACCGCCACCACCAACTGGTCAGATTAGGGGGTTAGCACCGCAGAATGCACTGTAAGGTGGACAGATCAGACCTCTAGCGCAAGGGATAGTGTATGCCATCACAAGAGGTCAGGCAGAGGACTCGCCTGATGTGATTACGGGTACGGTTTCAATGAACGACCATGCTGCTTATGCTTTATTTGACCTTGATGTGACTCATTCTTTTATAGTTGAGCAATTTGTTAAGCTAATAGGATTGAGTCATGAGTTGTTGGAGTCAGTGGTTAGCATATCTACACCGTTAAAGGATAAGGTGTTAGCTATATTAGGTTGTCATGGTTGCAAGTTAGTGATTGGTGAGTGAGATGGGAAGATAGACTTATTAGTCCTAGCCATGTATAATTTCGATGTGATAATTGGCATGGACTGGCTCACCAAGTAACGAGCTAAGATGAACTGCTATCGTAAAGCGATTCAGTTTAACCCGTTAGAAGGTGAAAGCTTCGAGTTCATTGGAAGTCAAGGAAGACCCTCGATTACCTTAATCTCGTCACTTGAGGCAACCAATTTGTTAGATGGGGGTTGTCAAGGTTACCTGGCAACTGTCGTGGATACGACAATTGAGGAGCTAAAGATCAAAGATATCTTAGTAGTTCAAGAATTTTCAGATGTGTTTCCGAAAGAACTGCCATGCTTACCGCCAGAGAGAGAGAGAGAGAGAGAGAGAGATAGAATTCGTGATCAAGTTAGCACCCGGGATAGAACCAATCTCTAAGGCTCCTTATCGGATGTTGTTCTGAGTTGAAAGAAGTGAAGGTGCAGATGTAGGAATTGTTGGATAAGGGATTCATACGTCCTAGTGCATCACCTTAGGGAGCATCAATTCTCTTCGTGAAAAAGAAAATGGTTCGTTGCGCCTATGCATTGACTATCACCAACTCAATCAGGTAACGATCAAGAACAAGTATCCACTCCCGAGGATTGACGACTTGTTTGACTAGTTACAAGGAGCGTCAATATTTTCAAAAATCGGCTTGAGGACAGGGTATCATCAGTTGAGGATCACAAAAAAGGATATACCGAGGTCAGCGTTTTGTACCCGATACGGCCATTATGAGTTCACTGTAATGCCATTTGGTTTGACGAACGCTCTGCTGCTTTTATGGATTTGATGAACCAAGTGTTTAAAGAATATCTAGATTAGTTTGTGATCGTGTTCATTGATGATATTCTGGTGTATTCGAGAAGTGCTAAGGAGCACGAGAGGCAGTTGATAATGGTACTTCAGACCTTGAGGATTCATGGGTTGTATGCTAAGTTTAGTAAGTGAGAGTTTTGGTTGATTTGTGTTGCATTCCTAGGTCACGTGATTTCAGGCGAAAGAATCTCCATGGACCCGTCCAAGATTGAAGCAATGATCAACTGGCCGAGACCGACAACAGTGATAGAGATTAAAAGCTTTTTGGGTTTGGCAGGTTACTACAGAAAGTTCGTGAAATGATTTTCAGCTTTAGCGTCACCGTTGACTCTACTCTTGAAGAAGGAAGAGAAGTTTGTGTGAACAGATAAGTGCGAGCGTAGTTTCCAAGAGCTTAAGTAGAAGCTGACCACCGCACCTTTGCTAACCATACCCTCTGGTCTTGGAGGATACGAGATCTATAGTGATGCGTAATTTAGAGGATTGGGGTGCATGTTGATGCAACATGGTAGGGTTGTTACGTACGCGTCCCGTCAGTTGAGACCTCATGAGTTGAATTATCCGACACATGACTTGGAACTTGCAGCAATCATTTTTGCTTTGAAGATTTGGAGATATTATTTGTGTGGAGAAAGATTCCAGATCTTCACTAACCATCAAAGTCTCAAGTACCTATTCTCTCAGAATGAGTTGAATATGAGACAGCGTCGCTGAATGGAACTTCTGAAGGACTATGTCGCGACCTACCCTTGGGGAGAGGGAACAGGTTTAGGGGTATTGCTTAAGGACGGGCATAAGGCCCATGATTAGGTGTAAGCTCTCCTAAGCTCATACCCCGCGTGACATTGGGATATTCTTTAGGAATTTTTGCACAAAATGAGTCGCCACTAGCCTATTGGGGTCGGTTAGAAACCAAGTAAGGCACGGGAGGATGCCACACTTCCTACGCAACTAGAGAATCTAGGGTCGGGGACTTGATTACACTAATTGACCAATTAGTGCCCTTTCGGTACCTAATCTTGTTCATTTTAACAAAATGATTTTTGGCAAGCAGTTCGAGTTGATTTCATGCCTATCCACTAATATATGAGGTGATCATACAAGTGCGCAATCATTAAGTAGCAATCATAACTACCAAGATCCTAATTGCAGTAAAATTGAGCGCGTGCGACTAAACATCCACGAACGTAATCAAATATGCGAATTAAACGTGCAATAAAATCAAGGTACAAGAAAAGAAAGGCATAATTACGCTAACAAGGCAAGACACAACAATTCCTAACCAAACCCTACGTTTTTTTTTTTTTTAATTTTCGAAATTTTCAATTTTTAATTTTTTCATTTAATTAATTTTTTAATAATATAAAAATATTTTTTAAATTTTGAATTTTTTTAATTTTTTAATTAAGAAAAAGGTCGAATTTTTTAATGCTTTCTGAGCTTTTGAATTTTCGAAAATTTTTTTGAATTTTTATTATTTTTCGATTATTTTTTTGATTTTTTTATAATACTTTTTTTTTTTTTTAAAAAAAATTATCTTTCCTTGCTACACTTTCCCTTTTTCAGCAACTCCTATTCCTGAAGCTACTTTTTGTCTTTTTTCTTTTCTTTTCACTACCTTTATTTCTTTTTTTTTGTCTTTCTTCTAAGCTTTTCTTTTAGGTTGTCTTTTCTACATGCTTTCTTTTCCACTCGAAGCTTCCATTAAACACCCGAAATTCCCTCTACCAATTCATAGTTTTCTTTTATTATTTATTATTTTGCCTTTTTATATTTCTTTTTCTTTCTTTTTCCTTTTTTTTTCCCTCTTTTTGTCCTTTACCCTATTTCGACTATTCTACTGCATCTTCTCCTTCCTAAAGCTAACGCCAATTCTGCAACTTCCTCGCCGAAGCTCCTTCCCGCCAGATCTCATCCGCACACTAACGACACGGCCCTGAACAATCGGTGACCCTTCCATCGCCTATCCACCGGTAGTCGCTACCCCACGGAAAGATGAACAAGCGCAAAAGAACAACAACAAGACAAGGAATGGAACACGAACATTAATGAACAGCTGAACTCCCTAGATATTAAGGAACTACGTCAACATCAAGAAATGTTCAGCCATAAAAACAACAAAAACTAAATGAAATCATGCTCAATGATCCATAAAGGATTCTTTTTATGCAAGACAGGAGCATACTCATTCCAAATGATCCAAAAATCACGACCTAATCCGCGTTAACTTAGTTCAAGCGTTTTATCAAACACGTGGTAAGCACTGACTCGGGATGAGGTTATTTACTCCTTTTTGGACCCGCTCGAGTCTAGACCCAGAGAAATCATCAAGAAACATGCAAAATCGACCACATCAACTTACTTAAACTCAACGTGCACATGGGCTAACAAAAGGAGCAAGACTTGGCTTCTAGTTAGACCAAAACAAGGTGGAGCAGCAAGGGTTCATGTGAACGAGCATCTCATCATGGAGTTGCTACCCAATTCGAAGACAGCAGGAAGAGGATCAACTCGCGACAAATCGAGCTATAGCTCGCTACTTTGGTATCTTCAAGTTGGGATCCTCGGGCAAGAGAGGTTTGAACCAAGCAAAGAAACTCACCAGCAATGTCGATATTCGGGGGCGAAAGATCGTATGCTAGAGGGTACTGGCTAGAGGTTGTTGAAGATGGTTCGAGCATGGCCGATCTGCTAGAAAACTCCTTCTCGCTCTCGAGTTTCACTCTCTCCCTCAAAGTCACTCTCTGTCTCTCCCTCGCTTTTGTGTTGGTGTTTTCTCCGTTGCTCCTTCTGCCAAGCCCCCATCTCTCTGTTCTTCTCCTGTTTTCTTTTAAAACCGCTGTTGGTTCCTTTCCCTTTGCCTCTGTCCAAAATGTCTTTTACTAGTCCACGAAGCCAGCTCTCTTTCTTTTCCATCTTCAGCTCTAATTTTCCTCGGTCAGTCCAGCCTCCTTGCCTCTATGTATGCCTATAGCCGATCTTCTCCTTAGGACCGAGTTCGATCTATTTTCAGTTACAACGACTGCAGGTTTTCTTGGGCTTCGTCAACCTGTAAGCGCTGCCGTCTTTGCAGCCAAGCTTCCATTGCTTCCATTTTTCTAAAATCGCAGTTGTCGATCCTCCGCAAATCCTTCTTCGGCTTCCTCCTATTCTCGTCTTCTACGGGTCTGCGCAAAGATTGGAGGAGGGAGAAGGATGGGGCACAGGCTGGGCCAACGGGGGGAAAGGAGGCTGAGCCGTGGGGGAAGAAATATAAAAATAAAAATAAAAACAACAACAACAAAAAAAGTGGGCGGGTCGGGCCAAGGCTAGATCCGGCCCAACCCGGCCGATTTTTTTAAAAAAATTTTAAAAATTTTATTGATTTTTTTATTGACTTTTTGATTGATTTTTTTTTTTTTTTTTTTGTAAAAATAGGTGTCAACAGACTACGATTGTGATATTCTGTATTACCCTAGGAAGGCGAATAAGGTCGCTGACGCCTTGAATCGGAAGTCTTCAGTCTCACAGATAATGGTTAAGAAATGGGTTTTACTTGAAAAAGCTCGAGATTCGGTATTCAAATTTAAGGTAGGCCACCTTTCGAATCTTATGGTCATCATCAAAATTGAGCCGGATGTGCAGATCAGAATCAAGACACTTCAATTAACAGACCCGGATGTTCAAAAGATTCTGCAAGAGGATACCGATAAGAGAAAGACTGATTTTCATATTTCTAAGAATGGAACATTGAGGTTTCGAGGACGATTGTGTGTACCTGACGATGTAGTGCTTAAAGAGAAGATCTTATTAGTTACTCATTGTAGCAGTTATACTATTCATACCGGCAGTACAAAGATGTATCATAATCTATGTCAACACTACTGGTGGTTCAGTATGAAGGCAGACATCGCCAAGCATGTCGCCAAGTGTCTAACGTGTCAAAAAGTGAAGGTACATCATTATAAACCAAGAGGACTTCTACAACCTCTTGAGATTCCCAAGTGGAAATGGGAGTACATCATGATGGATTTTGTGATAGGCTTACTGAGGAGTCAGAGGGGGTAACGATTCCATCTAGGTAGTGGTCGACAGACTGACGAAATCGGCTCACTTCATCGCTATGCGAAAGGATCTTGATTTAGATAGGCATGCAGAGTTGTATGTGCGTCAGATCGTTCGTCCGCATGGAATGCCAATGACGATTACATCAGACTGAGACCCGAGATTCATAGCTGCTTTTTGGAAAAATTTGCAGACTACTTTAGGGATGAAGCTGTAGTACAAGTACAACTTATCATCCTCAGACGGATAGCCAGCCTAAGAGGACGATTCAAACCCTCGAAGACATGCTACGAGCTTTCGTGTTCGATTTCAAGTGAAGTTGGGAGGAACAACTTCACCTTGTCGAGTTTGCTTACAATAATAGCTACTAGTAGAGCATTCAGATGGCCCCTTTCAAAGCGTTGTATGGCAAAGCATGCAGAATGCCAGTGTGTTGGGATGAAGTCGGGGAAAGAAAGATCATAGGCCTAGAGTTAGTCCCGCAGTCAGTAGATGCAGTTGCCGTCATCAAAGACAAATTAAAGATCGCTCAAAGTTGCTAGAAAAGCTACGCAAATAAGTGTCAGAGACCTTTGGAATTCCAAGTTGGTGATCATGTTTTTCTGAAAGTGTCACCGATAATGGGTACTTCACACTTTGGCAAGAAGGGAAAGCTAAGTCCGAGGTACATAAGTTCGTTTGAGATTCTAGAGAGAATCGGGATCATAGCATATCGTCTTGCATTGCCGCTAAGGTTGACGCAAGTACATAACGTCTTTCACGTGTCGATATTGAGGAAGTATGAGCCTAATCCGACCCACGTGCTTAATTTTGAGGAATTAGACGTGGACGACAGAGTGTCGTACGTGAAAAGCCCAGTTCAGATTGTGGATCGAAAAAAAACAAATTCTGCGTACCAAGACGATCCCGTTAGTTAAAGTGGTTTGGCAACACTACGGCACTAAAGGAGCAACCTGAAAAAGTGAAGATTCGATGAGATGATTGCACCACCACCTTTTTGTTTAAAGATTTGTAATGGTTTAAATTTCGCGGACGAAATTTTTATAAGAGAGGAAGAGTTGTGACATCCTGAAATTCCAATTCTGTTTTCAATTGAATGAATTGGGCCTTTCATCGACGCGCTTATAGTTCTATTCTTTGAGCTGATCACTCACGAGATGACTAGTCTAATAGGTGAAGCTGTTAAAGGATTTTAACGCAATAGACTTGAGAATTCGACCAGGAATCGATTACTCGACTGTGCTCATCTGCAGAGATCACTACAGCACAATTAAAAATCGATTAAAGATTGGAGATAGGTCGACTCGACTAAGCTTTGTGATTAAGTGTGGGTGATTCCACCTAATTGCAAAATTCTCGTCGATTGGCACTAGACCGATTTTTCTGTCGTTTCTGTACCATGTGCCCATATTTGAAACCTCGAGATTTTCACCACAATCAAGAGTCGTCAATGTGTCGAAGGTTAACATTGTGGCTCGAAATAAATTGACAATGGGTCAATTGTACTAAAAATTCCTAAAATCTACCAAGTACGCTAGGTCACGCTAAAATTGTGCCAGATTGAAATTAACTGCGGATTTGAATTCGATTTCAGAAATTGAAAGTTCTGTCATGTCACGATTCATTTTAGGACCGTCGACTCATCCTCCGAAGATTTTTTTACAAACCGAGATTTTTGGTGAAAATAAAAAAATAGGGCTATTTTTGTCCGGAAAATTCATGGGACTATTTTTTATCGCGTTTCTAGGATGCAAGTTGGTTCTATTGACAAGGAAAAATGTCAATTTGGTCGAGGGCACCTTTGTGGAATTTATGGGGACCGAATTGATTCCAATTGAAGAGAAATGGAATCCAATTTGGGGAATTGGTGTGCAAATTCGTAGGCCATGGTCTCCCTCAACTTTTGGACCACTTGGAAAGTGTTCTAGGGAGAATTTTGTGCACAAAATTGGCTGAGGATAGGTCTGAACCGATGGGGACCAAGGCAATGATCAAGAAGGAGATATTTAAGCCAAGGGGACCCTCCATTTGGGGTAGTTGGCTTCATCTTCTTCTTCAGACTTGCTTTCCCCATTTTTTGTGTGTTTGAAGCTCCAAAAAAAACTAGAAAACCAAGCCAACCACCCTCCCCGCAGTCGCAAGTCGCCACCGTCCGTCCGAAGCCGCCGCATCACTGTCGCGCCGCCCGTAAGCCCTGCATGCCAGCCCACTCATCCCGCATCGTCACGCCATCCCCCGTGACCCCTGGGCCACTTTCAAGTCTCCGTCCATCCACCTGAGTCATCCCCATTGCCATCCGGTCATCATCAAGTGTCACCGCCGCCCACAACAGCCTTTGCCAACCCGCTTCTCCGTTCTTTGCCAAACTCGCCCAGCTCAGCCTTTCGGCCCAAGGAACAGAATTGAGAAACCTTAGCCAACCGTGGGCTTCAAGGCCCATTTCGGACCGCTTCCGAGACTCATAGGGTGTCGCCGCTTCGGAGTTTGTCACCCGTCTCCGCTTAGCCGTTGTCGTGGACTCATCGGATTTCAAAACCGGTGAGTTTACTCGCTAAGCTTTGCTTAGGGAGTTAATTATGCTTAATGGTTGATTAGTTTAGTTTAAGTATGATTTAGGTGGTTAGTTAGAATGGATTACCAATTTAATTACTTGTTATTGCATGTTAGGTAGTTAGACCAGCTTAATTAGCAACTAGATAGGTTGTATTATTTATCTAGATAAGTTCGGAATTTTTCCAAGCCTGTTTCAGTATTTAATTAGGCATTTCAGGCCTAAGTTTCTATTTTTGGAATTTAATGGTATTTATTTAATTAATTTTGGTATTTATTTAATTATTTATTATTTTTCGGAAATTATACCGGGATATCGGTGATTGAAATTTCGTGCTGGTTTATTTAATTGAGTGCTAATTTGTGCTATTTGAGTAGTAATTATAATTTTGGGTATTTATCCCAAAATCGTGGAATTTCGGTATTTAATTGAAAAATACCATGCGTCGGTTTACAATGCCAAAAATGTGTTTATGGACTATTATAATTAGTGAGATTTTATAAAAGAAAGTTATTATGTTTTTGGCTTAAACCGACCGTGTACCCACACACTATTATTTTATTCGAGTATTATAAAAGCAGTGAATTGTCGTTTAATGAGTACAATATACTATATCAACCTGTGAGTCGGTAAACAATATACTATAGCAACTTCGGTGAGCATTAAAGATATCTAGTAGCTTCGGCGAGCAACTATTAGATATCAATTTTGATGAGTAATATTGTCTAGTAGCTTCGATGAGCAATAATAGATATAGCAACTTTAGTGAGCTTTAATATATCTATTTCAGCTTTGGTGAGCATCAATATCATATCAACTTTGGTGAGCTATACCATCTATTTCAACTTGGGTGAGCAGTGTTTTTATCGATCGAATTTGTAGATGGTATTGTTGGTATTGAATCGAGGTGATCAATTGATCTATGAATTGATTTGAATTGAAGTGATTGGTTGAGTATATGAATCATACTAACTTGCAAGAAGGAACTGAGGTAAAGGTAAGTCCTCTATCTTGTGTGTGACTAGATGGCTTTTAGGCGTATTTCCTTCCTAGTCAGAGTTAAGGGGGTGAACTTGCTGAGACATTGTCTCACCCTGTCATGGGCTAACATTTTCAGGTCCTTAAATGATGGTTCCTCTTGAAGATTTTGGCTAGCCGGAGAAGGTCACTGAACAAGTCTATCTGATTCCTCTTCCTGAGGGCCAAGGAGCCTGGGTCTACAAACTCGTGAGATCCATTGTCTAAGTTAATGCGAGTCTATCCCGGATGGTACCCCATAAATACAGATCATGGTATCGTCGCAGGCAAGTTGGACCCAGAGAAGGTCCCCTACTGGAATCTGAGATCATTATATCGGTGCTAGAGATTGCTTTTGGCAAGGATACGGCTAACCCTCCTGGTGGTGCAGTGGTTGACCCGAGCTCCCCGGAGCCAGAGACCCCGGAGTCTTCAGTTAAGGGTTCGAATGTTTAGAGGACTTGTAGCTCTTCTACCTTTTGTAGACTTGTAAATATATACTAGTATTGCATATGACTTAGTCTGCTGTGTATAAAGGTGTGTTGTGATTTTCAAAATTGTGGCCTTACTTTTCTATCCCATATTTGTGTTGTCTAGAGATTTATTTATTTGCTTCCGCATGCGCATTAAAATGAAAGGGTTGACGACGCGTCCTGGGACGTCGCATTTTAAACGACCACCGAGGGATAGGCATGCGCTCGAGGATCGGAGTGTGACAAACACTGAGTAAAAGCAATATCACAATCATAGCAGCTCAAGCTAGTAGCTCAAAAACATCGGCATTCAAGCTCAAAGCTTGAGGCCGTCATGGCCCAGATTTGACTTTGAAGCTTGTGGTTGCCATGATTGCTTGAGCTCGAAGCTCAAGACATAGCCATTTGAGCATGAATTCAAAGCTTGTGGCTACCATGGCCAAATTTAGCTTCAAAGCTTGTAGCAACCATGGCTACTCAAGGTTGAAGCTCGCGGCTGCTAGGGCCACTTGATCGCAAAACTCGTGGCCATGGCAAAGCTCGAAGTTTGCTGCTGCCGTGCCCATATTTTGCTTCAAAGCTTGTGGCCACAACCGTTTGAGCTTGAAGCTTGCAGTTATGGAATAGCTCGAGCAACCATGACTGTGGCATCTAAAGGTCGTAGGTCGCAAAGCTTGTGGTCGTGATGGCCGCTCAAGCTTTTAAGCTGCGTCCATGGCTGCAGACGGCGCTCATAAGTTGTTATTTACGAATTGCTTTGGTGGGGTTTAAAGATTTTGAAGAAGAGGAGGCCCAGGTCAAAGAAAGAGTTGACTTTTTGGAATATTGCAAGTCATAAAATATTTAACGCGGTTAACGGCTGATCAGCAATGCTCATCAGGCCCAATATATTGAACAACTTTTGGACCCATTTGGACTTTCGGCTCGAAAGCCATTTGAGTTTCAAGAGCCCAAAAAGTAACAATGTACCAATTCCAATTTTAAACCAAACGAAAATTCACAACACGCCCCAAGTCGACTTGAAATCGTAAAAGTATAGATAAAAAAAGTGTTAAAAAAAGGCCCCAAGAACCCTACGGTGAATAGCCTTTGGGAGGTTTGAGTTCTTTCGTTTAATTATTATTTTCTCTCATAAAGTTAATTTTTTCAAAAGTGATTAATTTGATGCAATTAGTGTATTTGCTTATGTATAATTTTCAGAAGTACTTCAAAGTGCCATCCTCAACTCAACTAAAAATAGCATTGATCTAGCATGTATAGATCTCAAAAGCAAGGATCACAGCAAAATTATTGACAAAGGAATGAAATTTTGTGAGATTACAGTTAACTATTTTAAAATTTTAAACTATTTGATGAATATGTGGTTTAATATTTAAATATTTAATTACAAACATAAAAGATTTGGACTCAATACCTCCTCATCTGATATACTGTGTAAAATTTTGTGAAATCATTGCCAATTGTTCCAAAAGTTTAAGCTGTTTGATGAATGTGTAATTTTTTTTTTTTTTTTTGGGTAGGGGATGAATGTGTAATTTAATATCTATATATTCTAAGGTTTTATTTTTCAGTAAATTTTATATGCTTGTTGCGATTCTCCGGGCTATTTATTAATTCTTATAATCATTAGTCGACATCTAAAAGATAGCAGAAAAATATTGATAAGAATCCCCAGCTCAATCATCATCTTGGTTATCAACCACCTATTAATCTTACAATTACGCTATTGATGTCAACGATGAAGATGAATTGGCCGAAGCCAAAACGCTACAAAACTCAGTCATTAATCTCTCATCACTCTCTCTCTCCACAACAAAATGCCGAAGCTTGCCAACAGCCTCCACCAAGTTATCCTTGCACAAGAACTCGTCTCTATAAAGTCTCTCATCTCCCTATCGAAGTCATGCGCGAACACGTGCGTGTCCGCCACGCTGCCTTTCTTGCTACTCGCCAACACAGCTGCAATGAATATCGTTGACATCCTCCCCGATGCTGCCTCGTGGTACCTACTCGGCCTGTTGATCAGCATCACATCCCAACTGTTGGAATTCAAGTTGGCGGAAGACGACTTACCGGATTCCGATGCGTAAACTGCAAATAGCCTCGGAACGAACGTTGAATTGCTGATGAAACACAAACAACACTTCCTCACGTTAGTCTGGATTGAATCACAAGGAAAACACCCGATTTCCACGGCGTAAATGCCGATTGTTCTTGCAAAACTGAAATTGAAATGCCTTCTTCTTCTTTGATGGAAATGGAGAGATATCTGGTGCGTATGTTTGCCAACCGGTCCAACGGTTGTGTTTGGGAGGCTTTTATACGTCTCCCTTCGTACCCCTCCATTAGTGTCTTTCCATCATAACGCATCAAGATGAAACGGTGTGTTCCAATGGCACCCATCATAGACATACCAACTAAAATACAACATCTCCCATTCGGACATGATGGGCTTGACAGCGCTCTATCAAGAATATAAGGCATTAAATATTCATCAACTTTACAAGACAATTCATACGGGCAAATAAACCGTGCGACTAGTGAGTACACCTGCACTTGGGAGCTCAAATTATGCACCTGTTAGGGATGACATAATGGCTACAACCCCAAAAAGAAATAAACAATCGATATCTCACAGTTCCCCATACATATTTTGTTACATCAGTCCATGTATACCTATCCCTTAAAGGCTATACTTGACTATTCTAAAAAACACCATGTATTTACAATTACATCCGCAACCACAGAGGGCGATGTAATTGGTCGACCAGTAAATACATGTGATAGATGTAAAACAACAATAGTCTTCCTTCGCACTCATGTCTCTCTCAATTTTAGAATAACTGTTTTCCTAGACACGTGTGGCACCCCTCGACGGCCCCCGATCCGCTAGAGTCACCACAGTTCGCTTTTCCTTTTTCTTTCCCAAATAACAAGTCACTCTGATACCATTTTTTAGTTGCAGCGGGTCCATACAACCATGGGGGTTTACATCTTTTATCAACGGTCCCTTGCGCAATTTACATAACGGAAGCATATCCAACAATTCCCTTCCCTACATTTAGAAATCGATGCACACCTACTAAACCTTTATAGGTAAAGGCCGTACACTTTTATTTAATTAAATCAGATGGACATCATTCATCGGTACATCAAAATGCCGTAGTCTTTTATATTCGGCTACACTCCAAAAGATGACCGATGTTTCTCAAACAGTCATACACTTCAAGTCCATCGATCAGTGTCGGCGTCCAAAAGCTCCTTCCCTTGCTATCCTCCTCCTCACGGTCACATCCAACCGTTCAAACCATCTACTAATCTGAAATGTTGGTCCCCAAAAGGGGTGAGTACAGCCACTCAGCAGATAGGGAAATCCAATAACATTCCAATGCATCATACATATCATCACACGTTGCAAGCATCACTTACCTTGTAACCATGCATATCATGCATCATCACATCATATATCATCATCATCATGGCATATCATATATCATTGTCATCATCATGCATTTCATCATGCATATCATACCATGGATGATCATCATGTCACATCACACATCGTCATCGTGCATCATCATGCATATATTATCATAGGTGATCATCATATCATATCACATGTTATCATCATTATCATGCATATCATACCATGGGTGATCATCATATCACATCACATATCATCGCCATCATCATGCATATCATCATGCATATCATGCCATGGGTGATCATCATATCACATCACATATCATCGCCATCATCATGCATATCATCATGCATATCATGCCATGGGTGATCATCATATCGCATCACATATCATCGCCATCATCATGCATATCATGCCATGGGTGATCATCATATCGCATCACATATCATCGCCATCATCATGCATATCATCATGCATATCATGCCATGGGTGATCATCATATCATATCACATATCATCACCATCATCATGCATATCATCATGCATATCATACCATATCATGCCATGAGTTAATTTTCATGTTTATCTTTAAATTTGATCACCACATCACCCTTCCTCGATTCGTCAATTTTATCTCATATTTTACACTCGCATCTCATGCGAGAAAAACCTCCGGGCATGTATCCAAGATACAACCGGGCATCCGGCCCCCCACATTCCGGGCATCTCGCATCCCAACTAGCATCACGAGGAACCTTCGGGCATGTATCCAAGATACAACCAGACTTCCGGCCTTTACCCTTCTAGCCAGGCATCTCGCACCCCAATCCTGGCATCGTGAGGCATCTCCGGGCATGTATCCAAGATACAACCGGACTTCCGGCCCCCCACATTCCGGGCATCCTGAAACTCCCAGGGAATCTCTGGAATTATGCCACTCGGCCACCAGACATCATCCTCCACCACAACCTCATTCTCATCCACATTTATCTTTTATCTCAATTTAACATGGCAATTTGGCATGGCATCAAACATATCACACTTGCATTTCAATTCACATGTCGTGCACATGTCGTAGCTTAATCACATAAACATTTCGATTCACATGTCATGCACATGTCATAGCTTAATCACATAAGCATTTCAATTTAATGCATATACAAAGACCTCATCACACAAGTGCCACACAAATGAAATTGAATCCATGGCCAAATAAAAATCCATTTTATTTCCTTATTTTATTATTTTATTATTATTTTATTATTTTATTTTATTTATTTATTTTCATAAATAAATATTTAATATTTATGATTTTCCCAAAATCATAATATTCAAAAATCACTAATAGGATCACAATTTTATATAAAATTCGTGGCCAAATTGAATTTCTTATAATTTCACAATTTCCTCCAAAAACATCCTAAAATTCTCGGATTTAAACCCACTGCACAGTTTCCGAATAATTTCAATTAAAATATCCATTCGGTCTCCAAAAATTACGAAACTTTACAGGATGATAGCCAACACATTTTCGCACCTTTTTCATTAAGAACTTTAAGCCAAATTCCTTTTATATTAATTTCCATAGCCCTACGAAGCTTCTGGAACCACTACCGCGACGTCCAGAACACACTTCTCCGTATTTCTTAGATTTCACCCATCAAATCTCTTTAGTTACTTCTGAAATTTAAGTATGTTATGTAACAATGTGTCCTTTACAAGTTTCATGAAGGGATCTAGGTCAAATAACCGGATTAGGGTCACCATTTTAACCCATGAAGTCTCGGGTGTCTCGGTACACCTCACCAGAATCAACCATCTCCAAGATCTAACCGATTCACCAAGTTATATTTGTTATTTTTCTTTCAAATTTGAGTATGTTGTAGCTTAAGGTGTTTCCTACAACTTTCAAGAAGAGAACAAAGTGAGATCTCCAACAGAAATCAACATGCAACCAAGAAATCAACAAAAGGTCAGTGAAGATTTCGCAGATCTGAGGTCTCCGTATAACAGAGCTTTTGACCCCACATATCACCATCGTTTTCCATGAAATTCGAGTATGTCATACTACAAGATGTTAGCTTCAACTTTCATGAAGACACCGAAGCCAAAATAACACTCCAAATACACATTCAAGCTCGACTAAGATACTGACTACCACAAACCAAACGAAAACAGTCACATAGCTTGAACACATCCAACCCTTACCTCGGTTTTTCGCCCAAATCACACCTAAAACCGAACATGCAACCAACAAAACAGACATGCAAGAGAATTTAAAGGACCCCACTTGCCTCCAAGATGAACAAACAGCAGTGAACAGCGGCGTAGGGACGGCGAACGAACGGCACTCCCTCCGGCTCCGCCTTCTTCCCTCTCGGTTTCTCTCCCTTTCTCTCAAACTCTCTCTCTTTTCTCACCCTCTCTTTGGACGAAATGGAGCAAGTAGCCGGCCATTTCTCTCTCCTAACCCCTTTTATATCCCCTTAATCTCATGATTACTTGCCTCTCAAAGGGACCAATGCATGAGGACTTGTCTTGCCACTTGTCATTTTATTTTTGAATTGATTTTGGGTTGATGGGCTTTGGAGTTGGGCCATCCGGCCACTCCTCCTTGGGCTGGTCGACAGCCACCTATTGGGCCCTAATGGCCGACTAGCTTGGCCCACCAAGCTTTAGGCTAATGGGTCCAAGGCCCATTTCGAAAATAACCCTATTTTCTCTTCTTTTTTTTTTTTTTTTTTTTGAATTCCTTTTTATAAATATTTCTAACTTCAAATTTCATCTTGGCCAAAACCTTGGGATATTTTAATTATTGAAATTTAAATCATATGGCCAAGCTTTTAAATTTAAATTTCCACAACACAAGCAAAATTCATCAAATTAAAAGACAAATTGGCTAAAGCATAAGCCATAAAATTCTATCACCTAATTAAAGACATTTAACACACCTTAAGGCTTGGCTTTGAATTTCCGGGATGCCACAACACGTCCCATAGGCCATATCTATTTATGACCGCCCGTAACATGCTAAAGTAGCAACATTGATATTTCACTTCAAGAACATAGTCAGAAGTAACATAAGGCACAAGATTGAGGTATATTATAAATTACCTCAAGGGCTCACACGATGAGTAAATAGGGATAATTTTACTCATCTTCCCTTATTAGTCGTACAATACACATATAGTATGAATTACATGTTATAGTGGATTACTCTTTCTATAAGAGCATATGTCATTTATCAAATATATCCACAATACGGATCTTAGCCTAAACATAGTCATGTGCTTCTCACGTACTCATGTTTAGCCCGAGTGCTATATCAGCTCGCTTTCTATAACGTCCAATTAAGTACTCGCATCCGGCATCTTTCAGCCATACATGATTATGGGAATATCATGTTCGATTTTATTATAAACAAATCACAGATCTCATCTTGACTCCAATCAAGGCGACATATTTTATGTACCAAACTTGCTCTTCAACATTTATTTGTACATAATATCTCATCTCAATGTGCTAACTACTACACTTGAGGCGATTGCTCATGTGAGTGAGCCAATCATTGCCTGCTAACATACTTTTCAATAATACATGTGTGTTTATGCTGGTCTCATAGTGGATTTGTACTTATTGATAAAACATCAAATCACTAATAAATAAACAAATACAATACAGTTGTCCACAAGTACATAAACTAATGATCCTCTACAATAACAAATATCACATTCTACGCAATCCTAGTGACATCATATGGGTCAAGAATATGTTTCTAGGAATAGCCTTCGTAAATGGATTAGCAACCATTCTATTGATTGAAATGTATTGCAGGATCACTTCTTTTTGCGCTATAATATCTCTGATGAAGTTATTCTTTATGTCAATGTGCTTTGTCCTTCCATGATACTTGGAATCTTTCACATAGGCAATGGCTACTTGACTATCGCAATAAACTGTCACCGATCTTGGAACTTCAGTGACAATGGCTAAATTTTCCAAGAAACATTTTAGCCATACTGCCTCTTGCACTGAGGCAGAACATGCAATAAATTCTGCCTCCATTGTAGACAATGCCGTGCATGTCTATTTCTTACTATTCCAAGAAATCGCACCTCCATTGAGCAAGAACGCATATCCATAAGTCGATTTACGCTCATCCAGGTCTCCACCCCAATCGGCATCCGAATAACCCAATATGCGTAAATCATTCCCTTGATAACAAAATCGATAGTCCATGGTGCCCTTCAAGTATCTCAGGATCCTCTTCACTGCTTTCCAGTGTGCTTGACTAGGATGTGATTGATATCGGCTCACCAATCCTACGGCATAACATATGTCAAGTCGAGTACACATCATAGCATACATCAAACTTCCGACCGTACTAGAGTAAGGAACAATTTCCATCACTTTAATTTCTTTTGGAGTCTTAGGACACATTTCAGTACTTAGGCCTTCACCTTGCATGACAAGGGTATCAATGGGATTACAATGCTGCATATTGAAATGCTCAAGAATCTTCATAATATAAGACTCTTGTGATAAAGTAAAGAGTTTCATTGATCGTTCTCTTTCGATCTTAACTCCTAATATATAAGCAGTTTCTCCAATGTCCTTCATCTCAAAAATTGGAGGACAACTATTCTTTTATGGTGATGACCAAAACTTTGTCATTTCCAGCCAATAGAATATTGTCCACATAAAGTGATAAAATCACAAATTTATTTTCGGACCGCTTGACATATACACAGTGATCTTCCTCGATCATCGTGAAACCAAAAGTGGTTATGGCTTGATGAAAACGAAGATACCACTATCTAGATGATTGCTTAAGGCCATATATTGAGCGATGAAATTTGCAAACTTTATGTTCTTAACCTTTAACTATGAAACCTATTGGTTGTTTCATATAAATTTCCTCATTTAATTCTCCATTTAGAAATGCCGTCTTTACATCCATTTGATGTAATTCAAGGTCCAAATGTGCAACGATGGCTAGAATAAGGCATATTGAGGCAAACCTTACAGCTGGTGAAAAAGTTTCCTCATAGTCTATGCCCTCTTGTTGAGTATAACATTTTGCCACAAGGTGAGCCTTATACTTTTCAATAGATCTATCCGCCCTTTGCTTATTCTTAAAGACCCATTTGTTTCCAATGGCCTTATGATTGGGTGGTAGATCAACCAAGTCCCAGACATGGTTTGCCCTCATTGACTCCATCTCATTTTCCAAAGCTTTTCTTCATTCTTCCTTATCAGAGGATGAGAGAGCCTCTTGAATAGTCTTAAGCTCAGCATCGTCATTCTGAGCAATCATAAATGCTTCCCCTTCAATCTCAAAACAATGACGGGGAATACTTTTACGATTACTTTTACGCAATTGAATTTCTCATGAATTCAATTCATCAGGCGATGCAATACTCCCACTAGGTCTTGTGTGTTGAGGTAAATCTTCATTTCCCTCTACAACATCAGTTGGTGTGTTATTAGGATCTTCCATCTCATATAATTGGAAGTCCTTATCAATCTCACCTCTACTAGTAAAATCGTTCTCCAAGAATGTGACATCTCGTGACTCCATTTCAGTCACACTTCCATCAGCTTGTTCACCTATGAACACGTACCCTTTAGAGTGTTCAGAATATCTTATAAAAATACATTTCTTCCCTCTAGAACCTAATTTGCCATGTTTATGGGAAGAATCATGAACATAAGCTGCACATCTCCATGGACGTAGACTACTCAAGTCTAGTTTCCTACCAGTCCATAATTCATAAAGGGTGGAAGTGACTGATTTTGAGGGCACTCAGTTAAGTATATAGGTAACAGTCAATAACGCATCTCCCCAATAGGAGATAAGTAAATTTGCTTGCGCCATCATAGATCTAACTATTTCCAATATGGTTTTATTCCTTCTCTTAGCTACCCTATTTTGTTGTGGAGTATCAAGAATAGTCAATTGTCGTACAATTCCCTTTTCATCACAAAGAGCCTTGAATTGCTCCGATAGATACTCACATCCACAATCGGTTCTCAATGCCTTTATTGTTTTGTTCAACTGATTCTCTACCATCGCTATATATCGTCTAAAGTAGTCTAATGCTTCTGACTTATGGGAGATCAGAAAGACATAATTGAAACATGTGAAGTCATTTATGAAAATGATGAAATATGAGGCTCCATGCCTCGCCCTCACATTCAAAGGACCACAAATGTCAGAATATATGAGATGCAATGGAAATTCAACTCTAGTCCATTTACTGAATGGTTTTCTAGTTGCTTTTCCCGCTAGACAATGTTCACATACGGATAGACTAACATTAGCGAGTGACCCTAAAAGGCCTTCTCTAGCTAATCTTTGCATTCTTTACAATCCAATGTGACCTAATCTAGCATGCCAAGTACTTGCATAAATCTCAACGTTATTAGAAGATCTAATTAAGGAAAAACAACCATCAACATTAACATTGTACTAATCATAGTTACTATCTAACACCATAAAACCATTCGATACATGACCCGAACCATAATAAATTGTTCCATACAAAATGTTAACACAATCACCATGGAAATTCAATACATAACCTAAGCTAAGAATAACAACTACAGAGACCAAGTTTCGTCGAATATCTGGAGCATAAAGGACATCATGCAGGAACAGGTTTCGACCACCACGTAGGATTAATTTACATGTGCCGATATCCTTCACTTCAACTCTTGAATTATTCCCAACATATATCCATCTTTTTCCAGGCGGTATCCGACGATACTCCACAAATGCTTCTCGGTCTCTAGCTACGTGGTCTGTTGCTCCTGAGTCTACAGTCCACATTGGATGAGATTTAGCAAGCATTACAATACTAGAAACAAAAGCATTACTTAAAGTAATGGAGTAATAGGGTACATTTTTCGGCTCAGTGCATTCACAAGCAAAGTGACCCATTTTGCCACAATTGTAATACTCCATCTTTGCCTTGTCCTTCTTCCCACCACGCTTCTTGCGTTAAAAGGTCTTAACCCTCTTGAGTGCTTGATCAATCTTCTTCCCTTTGTTGTTGAATTGAGAATTCATTTTGTGCTTGAAGCCCGAAGCCTTGCGCGAACTCGATTCAGCAACATAAGCATGGGTCGAGGATCTCGCAGACTCTAAGTGCTCATCCTCTAATTCCAAATGACGTGCAATATTAGCAAAAGTGATAATATTCTCATTATGCGTCATATTGATCTTCATATGCTCTCAATTATCAGGAAAATATCTTATAACAGCTTGAACTTGATGTTCATTAGTAAGGGAGTGATCTGCCAACTTCAGCTCACAAATCATGTTTGACATCTCCCGAAGATGCTGCCTCATCGTTACATTTGGGCGCTTTCGGAATGTGTCAAACTTGATGGTGAGTCTCCTCAGCTTAGTGGCAGATGTACCCCTAAACTTATCTTTCAAGGCAACCCACATAGCTTGAGCTTTATCATAACTTTCAAATTCATACATGAGATCATCTTGCATACAGCTCAACAACGTGATGCGAGCAATGCTATTTTTCTTTTTCCAAGCTTGATAAGCTTCTAGATCTCTCCTGTGTTGAGCTTAAATTCCATGCTCAAGTTCATCCATGGTATGATTGAGGGTTTCCAAAACCTCTTGCTCCTCAATGATGTATTGAACCTTTCAATGTCAAATATCATAATTGTCACCGTTCATCTTCTCACCTTTATTGAGGTCAGCAACAATGGTCTTGGATACCGAAGCCATAATCAATTGCTATAACGCATTGACATAATAAACTCAGAATCAATACTAGCACACTTTATAGAGTAACACGCATATTTAATTTGCAACAAAAAAAAAAACTAAATTAATGATAATTCAACAAAATACACAAAAGCAAAAGTTCACTATATTCCCAATCAACTTCTATGTACAATTGTTCTATTATCATTAATTAGTTTAATTTGCGCAAATTTTAAGTCATAGGTGAGAACTCCCTCGAATTCTACCAACCTACGAACTCCCACTAGGAAAAATAATTACATGATCTTATGTAATTTTTACATTTTTCCTTAATACAAAAACATAGCATGATAATAACTAACGTATAAACAACAATCATGCTTCAACTATAATCAAAATCGCAATTCAAAATTTAATGGATTTCTTACCATTGTTCGAATTTTCTAGCAACTAAAAAATTTCAAGTATATTAAACTATATACATGATATCATCGAACCAAGCTCTACATAGCATATATGACATCATCTTATGTAATTTCTACATTTTTCCTACCGGTCAGAGAGGTTCGACCGGTGACTGGTCCGACCGGACTGACCGGTTCGACTGGTCAACGGTTAGGTCAGGTTGGGTCAACCCGGGTCGGATCTCGAGTTGGGTCGGGTCACGGGTTGGGTCGCCGGCTGGCCAACTGCCACCGGCGATGATGTCATCCCAATGGTTGCCGACCATTGGATGACGTCATCACACGTCGGTTTGTTGACCAGCGAGTGACGCGCATCCGCTGGTTCGCTGACCGGCGAGTGTGGCACACACGCTAGCTTTGCCAACGCTTCAGGCGCATGGCGCCCACGCGCGGCAGCTTCTGGCCACACGTGTGGGCGCATCCGGCGTCTTCTGGCGACGCTCGACCCATTGCCAAACTCGTCTCGACGAGCTCTTTCACCCTGTATATTCAAAAATTAATTTTGGCCAAAAAATTATTTCGAAAAACGGCCAAAACCTCACAGATGCACTCAACCCTGAACTCGTTCTTCGCTTTTGGTTCGGTTTTTCGACGATTCATTTATCAATTTCAATTAATAAACATCCAACCAGTGTAGATATCATACTCTTAATCTCGATATCAAATGGTGTACTGGAAAATTCAATGAAAAACAAGGCAGGAACCACGACCGAGTTCTGATACCAATGTTGGAATTCAAGTTGGCGGAAGATGACTTACCGGATTTTGATGCGCAAATTGCAAATAGCCCCAAAATGAACATTGAATTGCCGATGAAACACAAACAACACTTCCTCACATTATTCTAGATGCAATCACAAGGAAAAGAACCAATTTCCACAGTGTAAATGCAAATTGTTCTTGCAAAACTGAAATTGAAATGCCTTCTTCTTCTTTCATGGAAATGGAGAAAAATTTGGTGCGTATGTTTACCAACTAGTCCAACGGTTGTGTTTGGGAGGCTTTTATACGTCTCCCTTCGTACCCCTCCATTAGTGTCTTTCCATCGTAATGCATCAAGACGAAATGGTACGTTCCAATTGCACCCCATCATGGACGTACCAGCTAAAATACAACACCAACTCAATTCCTACGTGTGGCTGCGCAAGCTATTCAACTCGAGCTTGCATTCTGAGAAGAGCAAATTCTGCATCCGCCCACACTCGCTGCAAAACTCGCCGCCCACTGACTCTAGCAGCCTCTCCATTTTGCTAACCCTCGTCTCGTGCTGGACATTGTAGGCCTCGACTCCCACGTGTTGCTGCTAAAATCTCGCCCGTCAAGGAAGACGGAATGGCCATTGAAGTTGAGGGCTTTGTGCAAGAGGGCCTTGTGGGTGAGGCTGAAGATGAGGAGGTTGCAGCTGGAGGCAGCAACGGCACAATTGGCGACAGGAGTGGTTATGGTGGCCAGATCAGTGGACCTCACGTGGAAGTATTACAGGTAACAAATTAGTATACAAAACTTCCTAATTTAGTTCCAATTTATAGCTTACGCCAACATTTCCCCTCAAATTGGTGCATATGTATCTTTGATACGCAACTTGTCAAGTGCGCTGTAGAAGATCATGCTCAATACAGCCTTTGTTTGGTCTTCAGTTTCAACAAACGGAAAACAAACTTAGTATCTAGATTCTATTTGATAAAATGTCTATCTACCTCAATATGCTTGGTACAATCATGTTGAATTGGATTGTGAGAAATATCAATGGCTACCTTATTGTCACAAAACAAATTCGTTTCAGACTTGGGAGCAAAATCCATTTCTGACATTAACCTCTTCAGCCAAAGAAGTTCACAAAGTCCTTAACCATCCCCCTAAATCTAGCCTCGGCACTCGACAAACTTCATCACTTTTTGTTTCTTGCTTCTGCAAGTGGCTAAATTCCCTCCCACAAAAGTAAAGTAATATCTTGATGTCAATTTCCCATCAGAAACACTCCCCACCCAATCTGCATCTGTAAAACCTTCATTTTCAATATGACCGTTCTTTGAAAAGAAAAGTCATTTTCTTAGAGCAGACTTAAAGTAGTGAAGGATTCAAACCATAGCATCCAGATGATCTTCACTAGGTGCATGCATAAATTGACTAACAATGCTCACAGCATATGCAATATTTGGATGAGTACAAGAAAATAAATTAACTTGCCCACTAATCCTTAACATCATTTCTTATTAGTTGGTACCTAGTCTGGATATTCTCCAAGTCTGTGATTCTAAGCAATTGGAGTATCAGCTAGCTTAATCTAGCATCCCCACCTCTGTTAATAGATCTAGTACATATTTTCTTTGAGGAAGAAATATGCCTTCTTTTGATATGGCTACTTCAATTCCTAAAAACACTTGAGTCCCCCAAGATTCTTCATTTCTAACTCCGCTATTAATCCCTTTTTGAGTTTAGAAATCTCCTTCATATCATCCCTTATTATTATCATATAACCCACATAAATTATCAAAGTTGTTACCTTTCCTTGTCGTCGCTCGAGGAACATAGTTTGAATCACTTTGCGAGTACCAATATCTTTTTATAGCCAAACTAAAATGACCAAATCAAGCACAAGGTGATTGTTTTACTCCACATAGAGAACATTGCAACTTACATACAACTAGGGGTGTCAAAAATTAAACCGAAAACTGAACTGAACTGAACTGAACTGAGAATCTAACCGAAAAGTTCAGTTTTTTTCGATTTGGTTCTTGTTCAATTTGGATAATATTAAAAACCGAAGATTTTTTAACCGATTGGATTTTTATCGGTTCGGTTAACCAAACCAAACCAATAAAAAAATTAAAAAAAAATTCCTTCTAATTTTTCTTTTATTTAAAAAAAAATCATTTTTTTCTTTTTTTTATTTTTTTCTTTTCTTTCTTTTCCATTGGCCAGTGATCGGCCAAAGGCAAGCTAGAGCCTTGCCATAAGCCTGTGAGGCTTGAGCTTGCCAAATTCTAGAGAGGCCAAGCCTCGTCAACCTATGGTGAGGTCGAGCTCGCTCGACAATAGCGAGCTTAAGCATCGGCAAATCCAGCCATCTAGGCAAGGCTTGAGCATCATCGGAGGTCACCAAACATCGACAAGGCTCCGGCGACCTCCGACAAGGCTCGAGACTCACCCAGCTCACCAAATCCGGTCGGCTTGAGCTAGTTGAAGTCAGGTAGGGTCGGCCTCGCCATAGGCCGGCGAGGCTCGACCTCATCAAAATCTAGCGAGCTGGAGCCTCGCTAACCTCTAGCCAATCACTGGCCCCCACTATGACTTGCAACCGGCCAATGAAGAAGAAGAAAGAAAAGAAAAAGAATAAAAATAATTTTAAAACTCGATTTTTTAAAAATAAAAAATTTATTGAAATGGGTGCACGTAGGAAAAAAAAAAAAACAAAAGTAAAAATCGAATTGAATCGAATCGAACCAAATTGAGATTTCAGTTTGATTTTAGATCGGATTTCGATTCAGTTTAATAAATTTCCTTATTGATTCAGTTCGGTTTGGTTTTTTTTCAAAATCGAACCAAATCGAACCACTTACACCCTTACATACAACGCCTAGCTATGAAGGAACACTATACCCGGGCGGGATATCTATGTAGATTTCTTGTTCAAGGTCAGCATGTAGAAAGGCATTCTTGGCATCAAACTAGTGTAATGGTCAATCTAAGTTGGCCACAAGAGACACCAAAAATCTGATAGTGTTAAGTTTTGCAACTGGCGAGAACATCACTTGATAATCCACGATATTTGTTTGTGTATATCCCTTTGTTACAAGCCTTGCTTTGTATCTCTCGATAGACCCATTTGCCTTGTTTTTAACAAAGAAAATTCATTTACACCCCATTTGTTTTTTTTTTCTTTCTTTCTTTTTTTTCCATTAGGCAATCCCACAAGCCTCTAAGTATTGTTTTCCTGCACTGCCTTCATTTCTAGTTTCATCGCCTCAACCCACTTTGGGTCTTCCAAGGCTTCTCGTACCTCATTAGGAACATGAGCTAAAGATACATTAGACACAAATGCCTTAGGTGGCTTCGACTGTCACATCCCGAAGCCCGAGCGCGTGTCCATCCCTATATGGTCGATAATAATTTGCGACTTCCCAGGACGAGTCGCTGACCTTTTCCATTCTATTGCACATGCAGAAGTAAAAAGAAATCCCCTAACAATAATCATCTCGGGATAGAAAAGCAGGATACGAATTCAGAAAACAAACATGCTTTTATATTCACACTGAGTCATGTACAAAAGTCTATGGCCAAAAGACTTCAAAAGTCTAGCCTTCCAAAAAGAAGTAGTCTGAACTGACCTACACTTCCGATCACCTCCTCTCAGCTCTAGGTCCTTCACTCGACGATCCTGAAAATGTTTTCCCACAACGGGGTGAGATATAATCTTACCGAGTCTAAGCTCTAAACCCTGATTAGGAGGGAAATACGCCTAGGAGTGTCCTAATCACACAATCACACAATCAAGGAGACTTACCTCGTCTCAAATCCACCTTGCAGGTTAGTACAATTTATATCACAGACAACATGAGAGCATGAGCAACAAATAAACTCTAATAACTGAAACGCCACACTCAATTAATCATGGGTTCCTAGTTTTGATCTCGGCATATAGCACGGCCTACTCTCAGTTTGGCGGTCTTCTAGCATTGCTAGGCTTCGTCTTACCCCATTGAGCACGGCATGTTTCTTTGTCAGACGGCTTTCCCGAAGGAGCATAGAGTCCATAATCTACTGCAACCGGCTTCCCGTTGTCCAGGGGGTATCTCAAATAGGGATAACGTCCAGCTGAACAGCCCAGAACGATTTCTCTTAACCATCATACAATCACTCAAATATGGCCTAAGGCACCATGCATTGCACTCAAATGTTTCAATTAAAATGGTGAGCCTAGCCTTTTTCTTCATATTAGAAATTCACATGAAATTACCCGTGTGTGGGTACACGATCAACTCGACCCAGAAAAATTGACATTCTTCCTTTTTTAAAACCCCATTGTTTTATATAGTATATAAAACCATTTTCGGTATTAAAACCCGACACCCGGGATTTTCTGAATAAAAATTGAAAATTCACAGTTTTTGGAATTAAATACCAAAAATCCAATCAGCACTCAATTTGCATAATTTAACACTCAATTGTAGAAATTAACCACACCATTGCAATCCACACGAAATTCCGGTCACCGGCAATCCCAGCCTAATTTCCGGAAAAATAATTAATAATTAAATAATTACTGAAATTAATTAAATCAATCAATTTAAATTCTAAAAATACTAACCTAGGCTAGAATCATTAAATTAATAACCAATACGGACTCGGAGAAATTCCCGAACCCTTCTAGATAAATCGTACAATTTATTTAGGTCTTAGCTAAACCATGCTAACTACCTAACATGCTCAATTAAATAATTACATTTCTAATTTAATCTAACTAACCACCTAATTCCTAATAAAATAAATCTAAACACCCCTTAAACGTCATTAGCCTACTAAGCAGAGTTTAGAGTATAAACTCACCAGTTAATTGCGGAAACTGGTTCACCACGACGACGGCGCGACAGTGGCCGAAATCCAAATTTTCAGCGGCATCGGCGGATACTCGGGCCAGGCCTAAAACGGGCCCAACAAATCTCAATCCAATTATGAGATTTGCTTATGAGTCAGGCTGGGCTTGCTGCAGACATTGGGCTTGGGCCTCAAAAAGCTGGGCTTTGGCTTCGCGGGCTTCTGATTTCGCTGGGCTGCTGATGGGCTGAATTCACTTGGGCTCGTGGGCTTCAATGGAGCTGCCGAACTAGGCTGAAGACTCAATTAATGGGCTGTTCTCTTGGGTCGCTGCACTTTAAAATTTCGCTGGGCTGAAGACACGGCCCAAGATGCTGGAGTTTGCTGGGCTGACCTCAACTCCACAAGATGGGCTGCGATGGAACAACGGGCTCGTTGGCTGATCGTGGGCTGAAGACACGCGACTGGACCGAAGACGCCCGCGCAGGAGAAGAAACGGATGGAGCAGCTGCTGGCTTCGCTGATCTGATCGAAGAAGACACGGCGTGAAGATCTGTGGCAGCGAGATGAAGACACGAACAAGCTGCAGAAAACTGGGCCGACTGTTGACTCGATGAGATGAAGCGTGTTGGCAGCTCCGTGAGTGGAGATGGGGCTGCACGAGGGACTTCGGACGAATCAGGGGTTGGCGGAAATTAGCGGTAAACTGACCAGCTAAGGGAAATTGAAGAGTTGACTAAAACGTGGCAGGGGAAGGGAGTTCGGTGGAGCTTCAGTTGGGGGAAACAATCGAAGGTGGCAGCCAAAATTTGGTGGAGAGAGGGAGAGACAGTAGTCTTCGTTAGTGAGCGAGAATGGCAGAACAAGGGAAAAGAAAAATGAAAGAGAGAAAGAGTGCTCGTTTCAGTGAGGCTAAAGAAAATAAAAAGAGGAAGAGCATGGCGTGAGAGAGAGACAGAGGCGGTGGAATGGGGACGCAGCTGGCAAGGCTTGCCGAAGGAGGGGGAGGATAGCGACAGGAGGGGGCCCAAGGTTAACAATTTTTATCTGTTCCATTAATTGTTGGTCCCCTCTAAAGCCTCCAAGATTATCCTCTTGTCTCTTAATAATTTCATGCATTATCTTCACAAATAAACCAAATTTTGAAGCCCAAAATTGCTCCCTCACATAAAGCTCCGAATTTCCATTTTTTTGTCTTCAATTTCCTCACTCAATTTCCCAAATTGAGGTCCAATTTCAGTAAAGAAAAATCCCTAACAATTTTCTATAAATCCCCGACACTCACAGGCTGAGTTTAGAAGTCCCAATTTCCATCAATTTAGCCCAACTGAATCTCCGCTAATTTTCCGCAACGTCCGTATCGATTTTCCGCAGAAATTCCGGAATCTCTGAAAAATCTTTGGAGGATGAGTCAACGTTTCTAAAATAGCTTGTGACACCGCAGAACTTTCAATTTCTGAAATCAGGTTCAAATTCGCGGTTATTTTCAATCCGACGCGCTTTTAGCATAACCTAGTCTACCGGATAACTTTTAGGTATTTTTGGTGCAATTGACCCGTGATCGATTTATCTCGAGTCACAATGTACATCTCCGACACATTGACGACCCTCGGTTATCGTGAAAATCTCGAGGTTTCAATTGCGGACACCGAGTACCAAAATGATAGAAAATCAATTTAGTATCGATCAATGAGAATTTTGCAATCAAGTGGAATTACCCACAATTTGATCACATATCTTAGTCGAATCGACCTATCTCTGATCTTTGATCAATCTCTAACGGTGCCGTAATGATCCTTGCAGACCAACACGGTCGAGCAGTCGACTCCTGGTCAAATTCTCAAGTCTAATTGCATTTAGATTCCTTAATTGTCTCCCCAGATAGTCCAATTATTTCGTGAGTGATCAGCTCAGAAAATAACACTATTAGCGTGTCGACGAAAAGCCCGATTTATTTAATCGAAAACGAAATCTGAAAATTCAGGTTGTTACATCGACAATCTCTTAGTTGACATATAATTTGCATTGTGATATTTTGATAATCTTTCCTCCATATCTGGTAAGTGTCAATTTGGGGCCTTGCCACGATTATGCCTGACAAGTGATTTATATCCAACAGATGTATTTGAATTATCAAGATTATAAGATGTGGTAGGAGAAATTACCTCAAGTATATCCCTAGGAGATGAGTTCGGTACTGGAGAGGGGGGAAATTATTCTTGCACATCTTGCTCCTATCAAACCTCTAGCACAATCTACCTAGCCTTTGTTGACATTGTCAGGATCGGCCTAGCCTCTGTCAATATTGTTAGGCTTGCTTAGCTACCGACCCAGCCCTCGTCATAACGCCATTGCCACATCCCCATCGGTTCTTCATTTTCTTTTGTATATGTATTGTGCGGGTATGGTATGTAGCAAAATGGCTATCATTGGTACTATCATTCTACCAGAAAAACTTATGTTACTATGAATGCAACCTTGATAGAGTCCGAATTCTTTCTTTCCATATCCAAATCCCACAAAAATACAATGCACCACACAAGAATCTAGTTTAGTATGCTGATTTTTGTGCATATGTACAAAGGCAACACTTCCAAAAAATCTAGGGGAAATTGTTAAGACTGAAGACAAAGAAACATGTGCTGACAAAGCCTGTAGAGGAGTCTGAAATGCCAATGCCTTTGAAGGCATCCTACACCTATCAGGAGATGGATTGTTTCGCGACCTATTAAAGCCCTATGCGCGGGCGTGAGGCTAGTGGCTAGAGTTAAGTTTAGACTTAGTTCAGGCTCTTCAAAACCCACTAATTCACGACATATGATTTGAGTTTTTAACATGCAATTCATTTTCATTTAGGAGCTACTCTCATAAATTGATAAATCGATTTGTGGTTGGTCGATTGTAAATCCAAACAAAATATTGGGAAAAATATTTTACCCTTGCACCACTAAAAGAATTAGCATCAATGACTTAATTACCCTTGTTAATTTACTACCATCCTTTCAATACATAATCTTGTTTAAACCTTAGGGTTTCATTTTTATTTTTGGAAAGATTTTTCATGCATAAAACTCTAAAAATCCATTCTCAAGCCTTTCCTCAAAAGTAAGAAATTTTTGAAGGATTTTTCATACATTCCTAAGAAAGATGTTCACAATCAATTTTAAGCCTTTTATCTAAAAAATAGAAATTTTTTAGTGTCTTTTTAAAAATGTAAAAATAATAATATATCGACTCAGGTGCCGGCCTAGTTCAAACCATCAAGGGGATTAAGGCAAGGTGACCCTCTCTCACCTTACCTTTTTATTCTGGTATCGAACGTCCTATCATGGTTAATGCAAAAGGCTATGGCAAATGGGAGTTATAAAGGGATAACCTTGAATACACATTGCCCTACACTATCACATCTACTCTTTGCCGATGATGCTATTTTTTTCTTGGATGGGACTATTTCAGAATGTCAAAACCTGGCAGCTATCTTAAATCAGTATTGCTTTGTAACGAGACAAGCAATAAATTTAAACAAGTCAGGCGTCGGGGCTGCCCAGCGAGTCTAAAGCAGAATTTGGCACAAGAACTCAGAGTCCCGATCATAGATAAGACAGGAAATATCTTGGCATCCCAATGGATTGGGGGCAGTCAAAAAAAGAAATGTTCACCTGGATCCTAGCTAGAGTAAACATGAAGATGGAGGGACGGAAAGAGAAAATCCTATCCAAAGCAGGTAAAGAAACGCTCATTAAAAGTGTAGTACAAGCTCTTCCTCAATATGCAATGTCGATCTTCAAACTACCCATCTCAATATGTAAAGCAATTGAAAAAAGGATCACATCCTTTTGGTGGAGAACCAATGATACAAGGTGCGGGTTGCATTGGAAGAAGTGGGAAGTTTTGAAAATGAGAAAGGATGAAGGAGGGCTCGGATTCAAAGATCTCACAAATTTCAACAAAGCAATGTTGGGTAAGCAAGCTTGGATGTTATCCCAATCTCCCTCAGCTCTATGGAGTAGAATTCTGAAGGGGGTTTATTTTCCGAATGGAGATATGTGGAAGGTAGGAAAAGGGCAGCGCCCATCTTGGGGTTGGCAAAGTATTCTGGCGGGGAGAGAAGCTATTGAAAATGAGGTGGAATGGAGAGTAGGTGATGGCAAGCAAATTAAAATACGAGAAGATAAATGGCTGGCATCTGGAGTAATAGGAGGTCCGGCAAATAAAGAAGACCCTATACTAGTGGCTGATCTTATAAGCGAAGAGAGCAGCGGGTGGAAAGAAAAAGAGGTGCTAAACCTTTTTGAACAACGGATAGCTAATGAAATTCTATCTATCCCTATAAACCCAAACCAGAAGAAAGATGCACTTGTATGGAAAGGAAACAGGACTGGAATGTACTCAGTAAAGAGTGGCTACAACAAAGCATGCGCATACATCACAGAAAAAGCACTACACAGAGCATCAACCTCCTTCTAGCCTCCTAGAACGTTATCGACAAAAATCTGGAATTTATCTATCCCCCCGAAGATGTGTTTCTTCATATGGAGCATTTGTAAAAATGCAATACCAACCAGAGAGAATCTACACAAACTGTTGACACCTAAATTTTGACTAATCATTTAGTAATTAATTGCATAGAAAATTAGGGATTAATCTTTAACTCCTTTAAAAAAAATAGTTGCATTTCATGTAGTCGCATTTGCATCGGTACTAAGAGGACAACAAGAAGCAAGGGGCTCGCGGTCGATCGCATGCACAAAAGGATGGTCCGTTTTTCGCTAGTCTGAACACGCATAAGAGAAAAAAATGAGGAAAGAAGTTCTCGCTCGTCCATTGTCTATTCCTCATTAATGCATGAACATACATACACAAATTCGGTGGAGTGCGGATTCGGGAGAAATCTTCAAAGAAGCAAAAAGCAGCCCATAATTGTATTATTATAATATGCCCATAATATTATACAATATGTCAACTTTGGTGGCACCAAGAAAAAACCTCCTCATTAATGCATGCACATACACGCACGAAATGGGACAGACGCCTGCTAGAAGATTTCCTTGCTGAAGAACAAGGGGGGGAGCGAAGAAAGAAAAAAAAAATCCATTATGAGGGGGGCTTCCCCTTCGGTCGACAAGGGAGGGGAAGAAGAGTGTCAAAGAGAGCTAAAAATATATTCATTGGGAAATGGCTCCTCCTTCGGACAAAAAAAAAAAATGAAGTCAGGGGAGGATATTAAAAAAAATGAATGGAGAGTTTGTCAGAAGAAAAGAAGATTAAAAAAGGGCAACGTTCAGCTTAAATTCTGGAAAAGTTGCGGCTGCATCTTGTCACAATAAAGTTGGCTATCTTCAAGAGGTAATGGGCGGCCTATAAATAAGACCACAAGAAGCCGCGTCGAGTGGGGGGTAAAAAAAAACGAAAAATTTCCTTGAGAGAGGATTGTGAGAGCTACTTAAAAAAAGTGAGCCCGTGTGGAGAGAACCTGCAAAAGAAAATATGAGGTCGGGGGAGGAGATTAAAAAAAAGAAAAGGAAAAAGCAGAGAGAGAGACTGCAGGGAAGAGACGTGAGATTGACGGGGAGGAGAAAGAGATAATTAAAAAAAAGAAGAACAGTCTTCTTCTTCTCCGGCGGATCCGCCGCATCCCGGCTCCGTTTCTGCTCTCCGTCGGCCGCGACTCAGCCGTTCTACTGCCCCGCCGGAGCCCGCGTCGCCGCCACACCACAGTGACCAACGAGCCTGCCGGCTGCTGCTCACGCAAACCCACGACGACCGCTCCTGTGACACCACAAGCCCGCGACACTAGCAACCCGCGAAGGCGCTACCGACTCGCGCCCCAGACCCTACTGTTGTGACGGCACTCCACCGGCCCGTGCCTCCTCCGCTGCAGATCCCGCGAGCGACTCGACCACCGAGCGAGACCCTCGCACCTCCGCCAGCCTTCGTCCGGTCTACCCGGGAGCCGCGGCCGCCGACCCTTACCGCTCGCATTTTGCATCGCCTCCCGCGACCCGAGCCGGATCTGCGTCCCCGCCGCCGCGAACCACCTCGACCGCAACCTCGGCCCGCCGACGCCCGAGGCCGGACCCGAGCGAGATCGCCGCCCGCCACCGCCGCTTCGCAGCGCAGCACTTCCGTAGCCGCGAGCACCGGCGGTTCGCCCACCACCGTGACCTACAGCCCAACCCCGTCGCCTTCCGTGGGTCCGCTCCCCGTGTCCGCTCGTCGTGCAAAGCAATCCGACCCCCGCCGTGCGACGCCTGGTCACCCCGTGCGAACACCGCCCGCCTCCGCCTCTGTTCCGCCACGCTCCCACCGGCGACCCGGCGTCGCCCAGCCCACGCCGACGCTGCCGGAGTCGAAGACCAGCAACCCGACCACCCGCGCCGACCGCCGCGCCTCCTCGCTAGCCCAGCGACTCTACTCCGCTCGACGAAGCCGCTGCTGTGCAGATCCGAGTCTCACCCGAGACTTCCGTCCGAGTGCCGCTGTTTCGCCCGACTCCGCTGCGCCAACGCCGCCGATCCGCCCTCGCCTAAGCTCCGACGACTACGCCCACTCCGATGGTGACCCCCACCAAAAGCCGCACGAGCCCAAGCCTTGCGTGGGAAAGAAAAAGAAAAAAAAAAAAAGCAAAAGGGGAACATTAGGTAGTTTTTTATTATTATTATTATTATCTTATCTTTATTTTTTATATAGTTTATAGTTTGTTTTTATGTAGTTTTTTAGTGTGATTATTCATTAATCCCTGATTGAGGTTCCAATGTGAAATAACCCCTCAAACTAGGGATTAGGAGTTTGATTTTCGCGCCCGAAATCCGACTCACGATCTCGTACAAAAATCGACAATCCAATCTCATGCCCGAGATTCGATTCGCGGTTTAATTTAAAATTGACCAACCCGATCTCATGTGCGAGATATGGTTCGTCAATTTTGGGTATTAATCTTATCTTGATTGAATTGGATATTTTGCATAAAAAATTTCAAAAAAATGCAAGTTAGATTAGGGCTAGGGTTAGTGTATTTAGTTATTTCGTTTTTTTAAAATGACCAAAAAACCCAAAAAATGCATTCAGGATATTAGTTTTTCTTAAGAATTGCACTAGTCAATTTAGAATAGGATTTTTGATTTTAAATTTTTATAACAAAAAAATCCCAAAAAAAAAAAAATTTAATTAATTTAGGATGCTAGTTTCTTGTAGGTTGTGTAATAGGTTTATTTTAAAATGCATGTTTTAGAAGAGATAGCACGTCTCTTTAATTTTCACCCTAGTAGTTTTTTTTTTTAGTGTTTTAATTACGAATCATCATGCATTTTAGAATAGAATTGCATGTCTCATTTTAAGTTTAGAGCAATTTGCATTTTAGGTTAGAAATTGCTAGATTAAAATAACGTCTTAGTTTAAAATAGGATTTAGTATGACTTAATCCTAAGTTTAAATTGGTTGGAATTTTAATTTAGCTAGGTAATTTTTGCGTTTTTCCTAATTTCGAATATCATGAAAAATACAAAATTTGTCTTTAGATAAATTAGTTTCAATTTTTAGGATAAATTGCATTTTTAGGAATAGAAATATCATGTGCACGTCATGTAGAATTAGGTTCATTTAATTAAAAATTGCCCGTCATTATACTTAGGTCATTTTGATTTGCATATTTAATTGTTGCATATTCATTAAGAAAACACAAGAAATAATAATAATATTTTACTCATGTCATGTAGTTTAGAACACATTGTCATGCCATTCCATGTTAGATTAGTAGCATGCATTGCATATTGCATGATCCTCATTAAATAAGTGAAAACCCAAAAAAAGAGGGAAATTGCCTGTTAATTAGAAATCATATCTAGGTCTGTTGATGTGGATTCTGATCTAACATTGTAGATGCTTTCGTTGCTATGAGGTAAGTCCTGCAATTTATTCATCGCTTTCTTGGGTGTTAAATTGGTGGTTTGCGCACCCGCATGATCACCTCACATGTTAGGAAGATAAATTAAAATCAATTCAAGCTGCCTGCAAAAATATTTTTGAAATAAAAAGGAAATGTACCGAAAGGGCGTTAGAGAAATCTAGCGTAACCAAGTCCCCGAACTCACAATCTCTGGTTCGTAGGAGTGAAGTAATTCTCCCGTTACTTTACTTGGGTTTCTAATCGACCCACCAAAAATAGATTAGTGGCGACTCCTAATTGAAAAATCAATTGCATGTTAAGAATTTGAACCTAAGTCGCGAATTGGTATGGGTTTGGGAGAGCCTGAGCTAAGTCTAGGCTTAGCAATCCATTAGCCGAACCCTTAGGTGGTTCAACCCGCTTCGGGGAGGTCGCGACACAAACGAAAGGTGTTACCTGACCCAATTTGCGCCCTTGGCAATAGCCATCAGGAGACCACAGAGCACTTATTCCTTCTCTGCAAATGGACAAAGAACATATGGACAGACCCTCGGATCAATCTCAATTGCACACCCAACGTCATATCCCGTTTTGATAAATGGTTGATGGAAAGGTTCGAAGGCAACAGGGACTCACCTGAGAAGGAGTTGGTAGCGGCGGTGCTCTGCTTTGTATGGAAAGCTCGAAACAACGCCATTTTCATAGCCAAAACACCGGATCCAAACACCATAATTGATCTAGCGCAAGCACATCTCCAAAACTTCAGCAGATGGCAAAGCAAAAACGAGGCCAAGGAAATCAGAGATCCGAACTTACAGCGTAGATGGAGACCGCCGAAGAGAGGGTCGCTGAAACTAAACGTCGACAGATCGTGGGTAGAAGGAGGACACGTTGGATCTATGGCCGGAATTTCGCAAGATCAAGATGGCCAAGTACTTGATGGCTTTGCGCGAGACGTCCGAGCCTCCTCCCCTGCTCAAGTAGAAACCCTAGCAATCTTGCACGGACTGGAGCTTCTGCAGGTCAGAAGCACGTGGGTGAAGCCGCAACTGGTCAAGTACAAACAACGAAAGTTGAGTGTGAGTCCGATAGTTTAACTGCAGTGCAAAGTATAATGGGCTAGGCTGAATCTCCTTGGAATGTGAAGCCCATTATTGAGCAATGCAAGGGCATTTTATCCACCTCAAAGTTGATGACGATGGTCCACTGCTCACGGGAAGCTAATAATGCCGCAGATTGGCTTGCGAAGGCGCACAAAACAAAATCTCTACCTGAAAATTGGAAGTCCTATCCTCCACCAGTTCTTTCGGAGATCTTATGTTCGGAATGTTATCTATCGTCCTCTTGTTAGTCAAGTATGTTTTGAATGAACGTAACTATCTTTTTCGACCAAAAAAAAAAAAACCCAAATCGCGCCCCCACTTCGCACGGCTAGCTAGAAAAAAGACCCCTTCCCCCATTTTTCTTCTTTTCTTTTTTCCTCTCTCTCTCTCTATCTGTCTTTTTCACTTTGCTTTTCATCTCTCTCTCTCTTAGGGCGCGCATGAAAAATTTATATTTCTCTATTTCTCTGTCTTTCTATTCCCCTAAAGCACAAGTTTGAAATGTAAATCCATTTGGAACTCAATTTGATTTTTCTATTTCTAGAACATATTTTTATTCCAGAAATGGATTTGAAAAATAAATCGAAGCTAAAGTTTTTAGCTTCTCAATTTCTAAATAAAAATTGATAAATCAATTTTTTGGCTGGAAATCAATTTATGTTAGAAATTTTGTCACGCGCACGCTTAAAAACCCTATTGACCTTATTGCCCACCGTTTGTCTTCTATCATTTTTTTAAATCTCTCTTTTGATTTGTTTTCTTTTACTTTTACTTTTAAGCCTTTCCACGTCCCGTTTTACCCCATGCCGGATCCAGAACGCCCCGGCGCTCAAGACGACCGCACGAGGACTCGAAAAATCAAAGCCCGGTCCACGTTTGCCATCTCCCACCTCTCTTGCCAACTTCTCCTCTCACCCTCGTGACTTTACAGAAGCGTTCATCTCATGTTTCAACATTTCCCCCAAGGACCGAGAGCATCGCCGGATGCAAACGACTAAATGGGACTCAAGCTTTAATCCAAATGATTCAGGCGCTGCACAAGCCACACCCAACCACCACGTGCCTGTCATTTATGGCCACAACCGCTACCACCCCTCATCTTTGCCGGCCGAGAACCATTGCCTGCAGAAACATGATGCATGCCAAATGAGACCACGAAACGAGAACATACCAAGCAAGGGATAGCGGTGGAAATCTACCAAGACGCATTTGACAAACCACGAACGCCAAAAAAAAAAAGGACGGAGGACCCATAATATTTCAATCAGTCATTTCATCGAACATGTGGCGGGCGGCTGCTAAGAGGAAGATTTGAACTTGTCCAAAACACGAACTTAGGCCAAAAACAGCAAGTAAAGGACGAGCGAGGTTCAACCTCGGCGCGAGGACAACTCATTTGCGCTCAGTGAAAGGACATCAAGTCTCGAGCACAATTAAAACCATGAACAGGCATCTAACTCAAGCATTTGACCGAACACTTAACATACGCAAACTGAGGGGTGAAACATATGGATGACCGAGTCTGGGCACGAGCCGGGATTCACAGCAATCGATACCTAAGAAATTGCAACCGCAGCCGGCACCCAGATGAGGCCAAAAACTCACACGAACCGGAGATAGCAGTCCGGTCCGGTGAGCCCGAACGGGGGACAAAAGAACGGGGCATGAACTCTGCCGTAGGTCGTCGTCCGCGCGTGGTGTGCAGCAGTAGGAAGAAGAAGGAGATGTCTTATCTTTTTCGAAAACCCTGTTGCATTTTTTTTCTTTCTTTCTTGCCTTTTCCCCTGCTTTGTTCATCTTTTTTACGGTGAAACGAAATTAAACTCAAAATTAACTAAGTGCTAAAAGAAATTTGAACTAGAACCAATATGCCAAAATAATATGTAATTTAAAGCCGGATTTTCATGAAAACTTGCACCACGTTCACTTGAAATTTCAAATTTCAACTTCTTGCGAGAACGAGTTAGTGCACAACAGAAAATAAAGAAAACTATAGTGACATAATGCTATGAATTAAAGCGAAACTAAACCACACTATGTGAAATCAACAGTGGATGACTACATCTATACTAATTGCAAAAAATAACTAATAATTAAAAATAAAAAAATTCTATTTTTCCTACACTTGTACCGATCTGAACTGAATTAAAATTGGTGTGCAAATTGAACTACATCATCCGGATTTTTTATTATTTTCCATGTTTATGCTTACTGAAACACAAGGCACAATCAACATGAACTAACACAAAAAGCCACGCACATACTTGGTTTTACTTCCTTTCTTCTTCTTCTTTTTCTTTTCTTTCTTTTCACACATTTAGCGACATCCCCTTTCAATTGTGCCAACTGGGTAAGTCTATCACATATTTCCCTCTTGGTCGAGCCTATGAGAGGGAGCCAAGCTTGTCCTTGCTTTGACCCCGAAATTCAAATGAATTTATGGCTTGTCTGCATGTCACGTCAATTCAATTCAATCTCATAACTAGACTAAATTAAATAAATTCATAGCTGAGCCTCATGTTTTCTTTAGCATGAACGTGTTATTCCTAACAAATGTAGTAAAAGCATATGCAAAAAATATGCAACTTAAAAAATTTAGGGGTCAATAATATATGCTAACAACAGTTTATAAATTCACGTAAAATGAAAATCAAATTTATTTAAATAGGTTATTTCATTTATAAATGGTAATTAGCTATATCCATAATTTATATAACGTGGTTCTGTGATTTGGTTTTGTTTTAGACAATTTGAAAGCAAACCAAATCACAAACAAATAATTACTATATCAATAGAAGTCCTTTTTGGGTCAAGGGGGATAGTACCCGGGTATGGTATCCTACGCCCATTGTCCCCATCTTTCGTATCTTTCAAATGTCCCCATGCATTCATTCTACTGCCAGCATTCCGTGGGCGTAAAAAATAGGTCAATCGGAGGTTGGACAGAAAAGTTATGACTAGTCAAAGTTTGGTCAAAATTTTTGAAAATTTTCTTTTTAATTTATGTTATAAAAATAAAATAAAATAAGAAAGAATGATGACGTTGGCCTCCCCGCCTCCTCCACCGGTCTCCACATGTCGCTTCCAGCGCACCTGGGCCGCATGTCCTAGTGCATGACTGGGCCGAAAATGGTGCAAGGTCGCATGTGGGTCAAAGTTGTCACTAGATCCGTCTCGTGTAAAGCTGGGATTTTGAAGCCCAGTTCTGCACCTATAATTTTTAGGCCTTTCAACACATTTGCCTTTTGCCATGCAGTCTCCATGACCAGTTTGGCTTAGAAACATGCAGTCCGTAGCCGTTCGAGCTCGAAGCTTGCAATTTGTCATGGCTAGATCTACTTTAAAGCTCGCAACCATGACCACACAAACTCGTGCTTGAAACTTACATTCGTCATGGCTTCTCAAGCTCGAAGCTCATGCCTAGAGTTGAGGTTGAGTGGCCATGGGTGTGAAATCTAAAGATTGTAGATCTCAAGCTTGCAGCCATAGCTGCTCGAGCATTTGAGCTTCGGCCATGGCTAGTGGAAGAATGGTCGTGAGTGGGTACAAAGGAATTGCATTGTTAGGGTTTAAATATTTTGAAGAAAGGAAGAATTACAGGTCAAAGATAGAGTCAACATTTAAATGTAAAGAAAATAAATCAACAAATATTTAACGACCTTTACGCCACATCAACAAAAATTCACAACGGCCCCAAAATATTTAGCAACATTTGAACCTATTTGAGATTTTAGCTTCAAAACCATTTGAGTCTCAAAAGCCCAAAATTGAAAAAGTACCTAATTCCAATATTAAACCAAACAAAAATGCACAACAGGCCCAAAATCTGCTTGGAATCGTAAAAATGTAGATGAAAAATAAAATAGGAGGCCCAAGGAATGTTACGGCGTCTCCAGTAAATAGTCCTGGGATGGTTTGAGTTCTTCCGTTCGATTATCTTCTTTGATAAAGTTTTTTTTTTTTCAAATGATTTATTCAATTTAATTAATCTATTCGCTCATTTCAATTTTTAACAAGAAATTCGAGGTGCCATGTTAAACTCGACCAAAAAAGAATTAAAACTAGGATGTATAGATCTCGAAAGCAAGCTTGCATTGAAATTAAGTACAAGATTATTATGTCTATTTATTAATTCTTATGATCAGTATTGGGCATCTACAAAACTCAGCTCGATCATCATCTTCGTCTTCAACACCCTGTGAATTCCTCAATTATCCCTTAATTACGCCATTGATGTTGAAGACGAAGATGAATTGGCCGAAGCCAAAACCCTACAAAACTCAGTCATCGATCTCCCATCGCTCACTCTCTCCACAACAAAGTGCCCAAGCTTCCCAACAACCTTCACCAAGTTGTGCCTGCACAAGAACTCCTCGCTGTAAACCCTCTCCACCTCCCTGTCGAAGTCAAGCACGAATACGTGCGTCTCCGCAGAGCCGCCCTTCTTGCTCCTTGCCAGCACCGCCGCCGTGAATATCGCCGACATCCTCCCCGGCGCCGCCTCGTGATACCCACTCGGCCCCTGGATCAGTATCACGTCCCAACTCAATTCGTACACGTGGTTGGGCAAGCTGGTCAACGCGAGCTTGCATTCCGAGAAGAGCAGGCTCTGCACCGGCCGGCACTCGTTGCGGAACACGCCTCTGGCCGAGTCAAGCAGCCTTTTCATTTCACTGACCCTTGTCTCGTACTGCACGTCATAGGCCTCGATTCCCGGGTGTCGCTGCTCAAACCTTGAGACAAGGTTCTCGTTCTCTTCGAGAAAGACGGTGCGGCCGTCGAAGTTGAGGGCTTTGTACAAGAGGGCTTCGTGGGTGAGGCCGAAAACGAGGAGATTGCAGTGGGAGGCAACAGCAGCACAGTGGGCAACTGCGGTGGTTATGGTGGCGAGCTCAGAGGACGTCATGTGGGTTGGGTTGGTAGAGGCGGCGTAGTGGAGGAGGGCATCGTATATGGACAGTGGAAGCTGGAATGAAGAGGCAGTAGAGCCCGTGGCAGTGCTTGTGGCGGTGGGGATGGTTGTGGTGGTGGTGGTGGTGATGGTGGTGATTATGGTTACAGTGAAGGCGGTGGTGCAGAAGGCGATGATGAAGATGAGCTACAAGCGATTGGCGTTTGAAGATGATTGCTTTTGGATTGTGGAATGGAGGAGTATTAGCTTTGTGCTTTTCATCTCGTAAAATCTGTCTCTCTGTCTCTCTAAGGAACTTGTTCATTTCATTTCACATAGTCAGAGAAAGGTCTTTAAGAGAAAAAGATTCTAATAATAATTAATGGAAGAACTGCAGCGAACATTGTACATTAGTGTGAATAGACCATGCGGGAATCATTGAGATGAAGGAATTCTTGCCCAAAGAAAAACAAGACACGGAAAAAAAAAATAGATAAAATCGTACTTTTCGAAAAAAAAAAAAAAAAAAAAAAAACCAGATTCTGATACAAATTAAAAGAAGCCTACCTTCCCTATTAACCTCTTATCGATGGGCACCACTTTGTCTCATATGAAAGTTTAGTTTAAGAAAAAAGACCAGAAAAAATCTTAAACTTTACCAAAGTAACAATTTACTCCAAACTTTTTTTTAACATGAAAAACCCCAAACTTTTTGCAAACCGTGCCACATTTACCCAATTAATGGCATTTTCATCTTATTCTTTCTATTTTTCCTTATTCTTTTTATTCTTTTTCTTTTCTCTTCCCTCCACCTTGCCATGGCGGAGTCGGCGAAGGGAAGCCAGCATTCGGGGAGGGTTGCCCTTGCCGGCATCGGGCGAGGGCAACCCTTGACTGGGTCAAGCGAGGGCAGCCCTCACCAACATTGGGCGAGGGGTGCCCTTGCCAAATCTGGCAAGGGAGGCCTTTGGCCGACACCGTGAGGGAGGCCCTCGCCCGATGCTAGCAAGGGCCGCCCTCACCCAACACCGGCTTCCCTTTGCCGGCTTCGCCATGGCTGGTGAAGGGAAGAAAGAAGAAAAAAAGAAAAAAAATTAAAAGTAAAAAGACCAAAATTCCCTATAATTTAAGGTAAATGTGTCACACGAATGAAAATTCAAGGTTTTTTGTGTTACGAAAAAATTTTTTTTTGGGGTAAATGTGTTATGGTTAGCAAACTTCAAGAGTGTTGTGCTTATGCTTTCTCCTAAAACCCCTACTCAACCACTAGGAGCGTTTTCATATTACAAAAAAAAGTTTTGGGTAAATTTATCACTTTAAGCAAAGTTTAGGTTTTTTTTTTTTTTTTTTTTATGGTTTTTTCCCTTTAGTTTATACCATTAAGGAAAAGTTTCAAATAATGACTTAAAATGGATATTATTTCAAATAAAATAAGGACATTAAATGTCATCGTTTTCTTAAATAATGAACAAAATTGGAATTTGTTTCAAATAAAAACCCAAAATGGCCATATCAATCTCAAAAATGACCTAACCCCATCAACTGAATGGCATTTTCGTCCTTTACCGTTTTAAAATTTTCCTTTTTTTTTTTTTTTTTCCCCTTTTTTTTCTTGTTCTTTTCTCTTTTTTTCCTCTTCCCTCCGGCGACCACGACAAAGGTTCTTGGAATCAAGTGAGGGCTGCCCTCACCACATCGATCGAGGATCTTATTCCTTTGAATTAATGAATCTTCACTAGATTTTAGGGTTTCTAGATTAATACATATGCATTTCGTTCTTTTGCAAAACATCTTATTCCTTCGAAGTAATGAATGAATTACAAGAGATCTTTCATCTTTTCTTTTATTTTATTTTTGGAATTTGCGCTTTGAGTGTGTTTGTATCTATACGCATATTTGCGATTTGAGTTATCCGTGTTTCTATTGTTTCTACTGCGTAAAATCATTTGTTTCGAAAGCATTTTCATGGAGAAACAGAGGAACCACATCATATTGTTTGGTTGCCAAAAATAACTGGTCTTTTGAAGTCGGGCGATCATCATGATTAAAGAGTAAGAGATGGAGAAAGGAAGTGCGGCATTGTTGTCATTTGCCTTTGCTCGTGCGCACGATTAACTCTATATTGTCATTATATAATTGGGTCGTACGTAGCCTGATTGATTCAATCATGGTGGGATTTGTTGTTGCATATGAACATCATCATGTCATGTCTTTTGGGGTCTATTGAAGTTGGTGGCAGATAATACAAATCTTCTCCTAGCTAAAGAACAAGATGATAGTATTCTCCAAATTTTCCTAGGTGCTTAAGGTTGGTCATCACTACTGGTGTCATCACAGGTGTGATCCTATCGTGCCTCGCCATTGTCGCTCCTCGTGCTGAACCTCCGCACCTAGCTCAACCCCTCTCTCTCTCTCTCTCTCTCTTCCAATGGAGGTTGGGGCTAGGTCCATGACCTCCATTGATGGAGGTGCTCAACTTCATGTCTAGGTCGCATGATCTGGCCTCTTGTCAATGGGCAACACTGCCTCCTACACATGAGTTTAGTTTATAACATTAAAGAAAATAAATCGGATGTGATTGATGCATGTAGAAGGACCGATTAGCGAACATAATTTAGGGGCTTTTTCATGGAAAATTAAGAATTTCAAAAGTGTGCTTCCTAATAATGATCTTATAATCAATGAAAAATATGTTCATTATCAACGAAAATGTTTAGATATCAAACTTTCTTGATAGTGAAAAAAAAAATTGTTAACTAATTATTTTAAGGGAAATAAATAATTGATCTTTAGAAAAGAATTTGAAATCATTAATTTTTCGGAACACAAACGCACCCTAGACAAATGAAAATCATGCCACATGGCTCCCGTGATGCAAAAATATCTAACTAGATAGTACCTAAAAAGTTGAAATGAATAACCTTAAATCCCAACAAAATATCTAAAATACAGAATATATAAGGAAATAAACTTAATCATAATCATAGAAAATATTCACCAGATTTCAGTGTTTTTTAGATTAATATGTACATTTCGATCTCTTGGAAAGCATCTTATTCGTTTGAATTAATGAAAGATCTATGAAAGACCTTTCTTCTTCTTTCTATTTGGCAGTTTGCACATGTGAGCGTGTTTGCATCATTTGTTTCAAAAGCATTTTCAATTTAAAAATGCGGAACTACATCATACCGTTAGGCGATGAAATTATAATTGACCATTTTCAAGTCGAACGATTAATCATGATTTGATCATCATGATGAAAGAGTAAAGAAATGGAGAAAAGTGCGGCATAGCTGTCATTTGCTTTGGCGCACCATAAGCTCTATGATTGATGTACTCGTGGAGGGATTTGCTGTTGGACATGGACATCGTGTCATGTCTTATGGGGGTCTATTGCCGTTGGTGGTAGATAACGCAAAATCGTCATCCCTAGCTAAAGAAAAGGGTTACAGTGGTCTGAAACTTTTTATCAACGTTTAATATAATGTCAAAATATTTCTTATTTAAATTAACCTTTAAATTTTCTAAAATCAACTAAAATATGATTCTTCCGTTAATTGGAGTTCAACATCACGGGCAATCCATTATTGATGTGGATTGGCCAGCTCAATTAAATTTATTTTTATTAAAAGAACTCTTCTTTTTTCTCTTTAACTCTTCTGCCACGTTCATCAACTATCGCTTTCATCGGCCAATCCATAAGGCTGGCCTTCACTACCAGCGTCATCCCCCCTGTGGTCTTGTCGTGCCTCACTGCCATCACTTTCCCTGCCGAACCTTCTTGCCTAGCTTAACCCTCTTTCTCTCTCTATGCATACGTGCGTGACGTCCAATGGAGGTTGGGACTAGGCATGTCACCTCCTCCATTGGTAGAGGCGCCCGAGTTCATATTTGGGTCGCACGATTTGTCCTCATGTCCAGTCTAAATTGAATTAGCTAGTTAATCATGTCCACGTAGGTGTCCTCGTCGACGTATTAAATGGTTAGTTAATAGTATTAACTGTAACATCGGTTATTTTTGTTAATCTACTTAACGAATGACCATATTGACTCAAATTCATAAAGTACAAGTACCGTTATATTACCAAATATTTTCAGGGCAACATTGATATTTAGGGAAAGGTTTAAGGGAGTGTGAGACTGTCAATTATTTTAAAAATTGAAGTTATTAATGAAGGCATCATTCAATTTATCAATATTCTAACACTCAAACTCTTACACAAAAACAAAAGAAGATGATACAAATCATCAATATTGTCAATCGGGTGTATAAGTGAGAAAGCTTAATTAATAGAAAATGGTCTTTTATGGGAATCATATTTGCAGTGAAAAGACGTGAAGAATGTATGTTTTAGCTCTATATTAGATCGTCCAACACAACTGAATGATGTCAAGATGCTATTCTATTAATTCATTTCAATCTTCCTTATGAAAACTAGCAGAAACGGTTCCTTGTAAATTACGAAAACCAATCTTCCATTTTTACCTCAAATACTAATTTCATATCTGCGAATGCCCAAATCTATCTATACTTTGCGAGAAGAAATTAATAAAAAAAACAAAAAACAAAAAAAAAATTACAATTTGCACAATCTAAATTCCACAATTTGTTAGACTAAAAAAAAATTGACCTCTTTTGGACAACAAAGCGCAAAATGCATGCTCAAAATAATAAAGGATGCTGAATAAATCATAATAAAAATTTGAGAATGATTTTTGTGTTTTCCTTGCATAGTGAAAGATGTAATTGAGCCACATAGGAAGCGCGAATGAAAGATTATGGGAAAATTGTTTAATTACTGTTAAACTTATTATAAGGACATCAATTGAATTATAAACTTTTCAATTTTACAAATTTAATTTCAAACCTTTACTTGAAATTCTAGATTTCTACTTAAAATTGGCCGGGATGACTACATTGAAATTTTGCGTAAATGTTGCAGACTAAATTGATAAAATTGAAAAGTTTCGGATTAAAGTGGCATTCATTAAATACATTTAGAACCGATTGAGTAATTTTCTCAATGATTAACCGTTGCAATATTTTCCCTTCTCTAATAGTCTGTTTAAATAAGAGAATAAACAATATATAAGAGAACATACATATAAATTAAAAAGAAGTATATATTTGTATGTTACGGAAAAGAGATGTGATATCTTTTGCCCATATGGTTTTCATTAGGTTAGTAGCTTGCTGTTTGTCAATGTTGATCCTCACGTTTGTCCACCAAAAGTCAACGTTCACGTTTGCCCCACTAATTTGGTATTTAGGTTATTCCAAGTTCTATTCTCACGAAAGCGGTGCTTACTCATGTTGTTCTGTTGGAGTCTGAACATGTCTTTAATTATTGCCTTGGCTAAACTTTGTATTATTGATGTAATCAAATCAATGATTGTGCCCTCCATGTAGTAAAATGACATCAATTTACGTGAGATATTATTTACTATTTATTATGGAGAGAAACGTCTTATAGCGATGCCCAAACTTTAGACGATAAATCCCAGAAAATTCCCATTTTCTTTTGGTAGTTGTCATCTTATTATGGAATAAAGCTGTTGAAAATCCAGAAAGTTTGTACGAGGTTGCCTTTGAATTTTTCTTTTTTGCAATTAAATTCTTGAACTATGATCTGTTCGCTCATGGGTGGCTGCCACATGACTCCTCCATGCTATTCTTAAAACATTAAAGAGAACAAAAGTTAAATTTTCTTCTTAAAGGAAATTTAGAGCGACCACGCTACTGCGGGCTCGAGCCCACAAGCAACTGCCAGTTTTGTTCGAGTTTGATCATTACCATGCGAATCACTCTTTATCAGATTTTGCAAGAATCAAGCGAATTCCATGTCCCAAGTTCCAACAGGCCTCCTCATACCCATCAGTTCTAGAAAGGAGCACCTGATTGCCTTTGGGAAAGTACACTCAAAAAGCAAATGTTGTCTAGATTCAAGAGCAGCTAAGCACAAGCCACATCGATCAACTGCAGGAGCCCCATTTTTTCATTTTCCCAAAGGTCTGCAACCTATTCAAGATTGCTAATCGAGGGCCGAAACAGAACTTAGGGGTGTTCGGATTAACCCAGATCATTTTATGACAAACAACCTTTGGCCTTCTTTCTCTAACCAGGTTCCAAGCCTCAATCCAAGTAAAACAACCCGATGCATTTCCAGTGAACATCACTCTGATCGTCAGCAACATGACAACGCTAAAGCATCCCGCATAATGCTGTCTTGTATTTGCACCAATAGATCTGATCTTGTTGGAGACAAGACCGCTCATCTCCAACTAGTAACAGTAGCTACCAAAGAGTTGATATATCTAGAACAGTATAATGAATCACTCTCTGAGGATAAACACCCTCTAGAAATGCCATGAGGATGCCATGATCACACCACAAATAAACCGTCCTGTCCATTGCCAATCACTTGTCAAGTATGTCGCTTAAGAATGGACCTAACTTTTAGCAGCTTCTCCAAGTATAGGTGAGTTAGTTTTAGGAGTAACAGAGCAAATAGAAGTCTGTTTCAGCAAAAAAAGTGCCCTGCTTTTAGCAACAACTTGTACCGATTCCTGAGAATGCAAGCTTTATTCCATGTTTCCAGTTTCTTCAAGCCCAAAACACCTTCACATTTTGGAGTGCAAACTTCATCCAAAGACACCTTATTACTCTGCGCTTTCTCAAGATTTCCTTTCTACAAATGAACCTAGTCTTTACTCTCAACCAGCTCGACCATCTTACTTTAGGAAAACAAACTTTTGACTTCCAAAATTTATCAGGCTATAGATTACAGCGTCGATTGACTAAGCCTTCCACCATAGAATGATGTCTCTCAATTTAACCTGAAGTTTTTTTTCTTCTAAAACAACTCGTCAGCATCTTAGCTTGACAAAAGAGCTCAGTTTTCTGGGAATTGAGCTTCAAAACTTAAAGCTCTTCGAATTCCAGAAACAAGGACAACATTTCTTGCAAGCTCATCCCATTTATAGAAAATCATCAGCAAAACTTCTTACTTTATCTGTAAAACAACTAAGGTCATGTTAAACCTAAGTTTATACTAGTGTTGAAACCCGCACTACGTGCGTGCTTGAGCGCACAATTGATCTCCCTTTCCACATGGTGAAAATACGACATTGAAATGGAGAGACCAGTCTACCTATGTCTTGTTTACTTCGTTTGAAATCCATAAATGGTGGAAGTTGAGATCAACAGAGTAAAGTCTAAGCACATGGCACTAGAACATGTGTGTACAATTGCATTGTTGGACTTTTTGATTCTTTCAATATGGTCATTGCACTATTCCTAAATACTCAATGTAGTTCTTAAATTTTTAATTTGTTCAATCTAATACCTCAACTTTCCAACAAAGTCAAATTAGCCCTTAAGTGCTACTAATAGGATTTCATGATTACATTATTACTGGGATTTTGGAATATCTTTTCATTTTGATCATTTTTATATATCGACAGTAGATATGCTATCTTTTCATTGCATTTTTTTTTTTTTTTTTGGTTGTCACAACTATTACACTAGTTCAATATAAGTAAAAGTGGAACCTCATTTAGAGTTGAATCGAATTGATAATTTTGCTATATTATATTAAAGTAATTTCACTAGGATATCTAGAAACGACATTAGTTAATTCATAGATAAATCGTCCTTATATTGATCCTAATTGTTTAGAGAACACAGAACATTGAAAATTGTATCGACCTTGAAAAATTAGGAACGAGCTATCAACCTTAAAAACTAAGTAACAAGATCTAGATTGACATAACTACGGATATCTACAAATAAATTAACATGGTGCGCACATACCCTCATGAAAACACTCAACTTATGATAGCAGGAACAACAACTTGATAAAACACTTAAAATTTATTATTATTGAGACCATAAGCTAAAATTTGCTTATATAGACCGGTAAAATTCTGTTGGTCCCAAGGACTCTTGAGTGCTCTGATTTTGGAAATAAGGAAGCCATTTGTCTGTGGGAGTCGCAGGAGCCGGAATCTTCAGTCAACGGAAGAGCGTTTTTGGGTTATGAATAGAACCCGCATCTTCGTTTTCACTTAAGTTCATCTTTGATCGATCGACTGGTAAAGTCTTCCCCGAAATTCTGCGTGATTTTCACTCTTAATCATCAGCCGCTGCTTCTGCTCTTCAACTTGGTTTTTCTTTTTTTCTGTTTTAAGTTATTTTGCGTGAATTTTCATTGAGATTGTGACTGTTCATGCTGATCTGCTGGTCTTTAACCTGAAGTTCTATGGTTAAATTGTTCTCACCCACTCCTCGCCCGATCCTCGTGGCTTTGCGAGCTTCAGTCTATTGTCCCTTCTTTCTCAGGTTCCGTCTCATGTTCAACCGACCTTCGATGATGCACGTGCCATTTTCTTTTATGGAGCGGCATTGGTGGGTAGATTTAGTAAAAGGGCCTTGAAATATTTTAATCTATGTTTTCTGTCACATGTAATATTCAGTAGCTCGGAGAATGTCATATTTGGGGCTCTGAGTACGTGCTGTTTAGCAGCCAAATTTTGAAACAGACGATGGTTATTGAAAGATTGAAATGAAAAGATATTTGATAGCAGACAACAACCAAGAAGCTTTCTGCATAAAAGATACTGGCACGGCGAGTCATGCTTTCTGCAATATCAAATGTTGGTGTTTGATACCAACTCTATATTCAAGCTTCCTGATTGTAAAAGTGGCTTCGACTGATCAATGGCTTGAAAGGCAATGGTTGAAAGATGATAATCAACCGTATTCCAATTGGTTTCTTTTGTTGCTGAATGCAACAGACAATGGACAAGATCCTGTCCATTTAAGCAATTAAGAATCTCACCTTGACATTAAGGCAGAGAGCTACAGAGGTTACACAGCATCCTTAGAAATTACTGAGACTCCTCACAGTGATCCGCATGGCAGCACACTTGGTTTGATAGCAGACAACAACCAAAAAGCTTGAGCGACTTATTTTGTTCTTATAGGTGCACCGTCAATTTAACTTATTTTACAGTAGTCTAAGAATGAAATGGCTGATATACCAAATTGATTTGGAAAATAATCTGACAAACTAAAGCTGTATATTTAACAAATGAACAACATTTAACTACTCAACTAGAGTCACATTTCTAGGAGTCAGTTCTATATTCTCAGCATTGGTCATTTCTCATATAGCCACACAAGGTTTGTATGGTTTTAAGCAATGGGCACATTGAAGTTACCATTCAATGCATCAGTACACAGGGAAGCAAACCCCACAAATCAGCTTCGAAGAGGGCGTGCATTCATTTAAATATATTCATTCTGGAAGTCATAAAAGCTTCAAATTCTTCCACAGCATTCATCGATCCACATGACGGTGGATCAAAATGGACACAATTGAGCAGACGAAAGCAGTAAATGTTCCAGGGACCACATTCAAAGGATAAAACCAAGTCGCAACGGTTTTAAGACATTCGTCTGGATTCATCTAAGATGTGAGAAAGTAGGAAGGAATTGTTGATTCCAGATGAGAATTAGGCACAAAACTGAAGCACCAAGGGAGTAAATTGAGATGTACAACTACCTGACCAGGCGCACCTTGCTACAAAGTGGCTCACTTTTCTCTCTTCTTTCAGTTCAAATCAGAAGATCGATACAAAACGGAGAACAGGAACACAGGAATAATCAAGAAGCAAGAAGATCTGGAGTTTCTGCTTCAACAGAAAACAAAGCCGCGTGTACTTTGTCCAACCAATTGTCCAGTCAGTCACACGGTAATTTGAACTGTGGAATCCCGAAAACTGTGGGTTGCACCCATGAAACGCATAATGTTCCCTCAACTTGATCGATTATGCCCTCAATAAGATGAATCTGAGTTGAGATTCTAAATGTTTAGACTCTGGGAAATAAGGTAAATACTTGAATATCAGTTTTCCATTACTTATGCTAGAGCAGAGAACATGCAAGCAATTACAAAATCCAGGTATTTTCCATGACTGCATATGCAAAAAAAGGAAATTGTACTCCAGATATTTAGCAACAGCACACTGACACATATCCAAAGCTCTTCTAGTCTTACACCAGAAATAGTGGCGAAGGACAATCTACAAGCATGAATAACTCAAAGTAATCATCTTTTACACCCCCCCAATTATGAAACATAGCATCAACATTAAAGGAATAAAAATAAATGCTGATTCACATCAGCCCCCACTTGTTGCATGAAGCTATTTATGGTTGATAAATACTAGCTAAGTCTCCTAATAGTGCGCATGTTCACAGCAGCCAGTTTAGGCACATTCTGTGCAACCAACCCACAAACTTCTAGTCCCTTCAACCATATGCAGCAGACCTCAAATTACCAATGGAAAATACAACTGCTCAAGAAGAGAACCAAGAAGAGAAGCACTGTTCGCTTCATTTTCAATCGTTAAAGCCCCTCACAGGTAATAAAGAGACAATGGATACTCATTAAGTTGATCATTATTCAAACCTTATAAAATACTTAATAGACAAACCCTTCATGGGAGGACGCTCAACATACTGTATAGAAAGTTTTGTGCGCTCTGCAATAACATTCATGGGAATGGTTCAATTCTTAGATGGTCGACTATAAACATCTACATCGCCATTCTTCAACGAAGCTGTAAACTCTGTTTCCCAAATTTTGTAACTCTCTAATCTTAAGTCAGCTCACCAAAATATACATAATTCTTGTAATACCCCAACTAACAGATGCACAACATGCCGGCACATGATTTCACTCCATCGAGCAGTCCACAGAAGCATAGCAACATAAATAAACTACGAAGTTATTACCATATGAAGCTAGAGCTCGAACTCATGCTTCACTGAGAAAAGATAATTCCCACGATCACATTCAACTAAACACCAACTGCCACACTGCTCGTACCTGCTCTTCAGCGATTAGCTGGTGATCCGGAGCTTGAGTTCAGGCCCATCCGTCCCGCCACTGGTGGAGTTAATGAATGCAATTAATGGAGCCTCATGTAGCACCCAAATTCCTCCAGCCGAGTGCACTGAAGAAGAAGACTTGAAGCTCGCGGACATGGAACTTGAAGGTCACGATGGAACCTGGGAGAGAAGAGAGATAGTGGACGACAGACTGAAGCTTGGGAGGAGCGAGCGAGCAGCGCCGAGGACTGGGTGGTAGAGATTTGCTTGAGCAACGGGAAGAGAGGAGGAAGAAGAAAACGTGAAGGAGAAGCCTAATCGCTGGTGCACGTTTTAGAATCTGTTTGTTGTCTCTTTTTACTAGAGTAGAGCAGAAATGGAAAGCAAATAAAGCAGAACAGTCATGATCTATCAATAGAAAGAAAGGCGCACCAAGGATCCCCTCTTTATGTGTCGGAGTCGCTGGTTTCACAGAATACGAATTCATTCCGAATCTTCTCTCTTAAAGACTCCCAATTGCCGCAATAAGCAAACCGATTGCCGTGTGGGCTCCAACTAGATCTTCTGTCTATCTGGCACTCATTCGGTAATTTTGAGCTGAATGCAAGAAAAAACCCGAAATCGTATAACTCCCAACGAAATCTCGACACCTGCAGAAACTCTAATTCGTGGATGCCCCCCACACGACGCGGCTTCTCGCAGTGGTTAATATGTAACATCCTCAATTTCTTCACGTTTGACAAACCTTTCATCATTCTTAATGAACCACCGTACCTTTCAACAGTAAATACTTCCAATGATTTCAACGGAGACACAAAATCGATAGCTCTTACCTCCTCGCAACTCCCCATATGGAACTCTCGAAGCATCTTCAGGGAGCTTAGGACAAGGAGTTTTTTATCGAGAGGGCAACCATCAAGTCGCTCGTGCACCTCAAGTTGGTTTTTTTCTTAATTCTTCCGACGGAGGTAGCCCACTGAGATGTACAAGTTTCACTCCAGGGCAGGAGAGCTTTAAAACTATCAAGGTTGACGGAAGTTGTAAGAGGGTTCGAAGTTTAGTCCAGATAGAGTAAGTTCTTTCAGCAGATAAAGGGAACCCAACTCCGTAGTTGGTGCCCGGACATACCATAAGCACAAGTGCAACTTGCGCAATTTGGATAACCTCCCAATCCACCTCAAGTCACCACTTGGAATTTCATTTAATGTGGACAACCCACTGCCAGAGCCATCAGATAGGAACAATTCAACTAGATTAGTAAGGTTTGAGAGGTTAGGGACAGTCAGCAATGATTTAGATATCAGTCGTAGAGTGGTCAAATTTCTAGGGAGCTCCGACCACTCTTTATCCTATGACAATATTGCAAGTTCAATGTTTGGAGGTGAAGCAATTTGCTCATTATATTAGGCAGTTCTACAATTGGTGTGTGTGATACTTTGGCAAAGGACAGTCTCCATTGTCTACCAATGAAACCTAGTAATCTTGTCGTGCATGATATAGCTAACTCCGTCGACAACTCTAATTTTGAAACTGGATCCAGGAGCTCGCTCAAGTGATCGCATTTACAATAAAGAGGTGCCGAAGATTCTGTAACTCTCCAATTTCTTCAGGCAATTTTTCAAGTTTTGGACATGACTTAATACTCAAGTCAGTCAACTGCCTCAGTTTTCCAATAGAGCGGTCAATTCCCTTCAAAGATGGACAATGACAAATAGTCAACTTCTCTAAAACTAAGTACTCAAGAAAGGTTGGTGTCCCATGTATCGAGTAATTACTTTCAAGAGTGAGAACCTTCAATTTTGTTGCCCCCTACAAAAGCAAATCAAACATTAGGACAAACAATTAGATGTCTGTACAAGAAATAAATATGAAATTAGGCTCCCAACTGGGATCATATGTCATCCGATCCTCTCACTAGCTGAGAAAATTATACTACAAATCCATCAAATTATGTCCTTCATTGAAAGAGAAAATTAGAGCAAGAGAAAGTCACGTACCTTGATTAGGTAACTAATCTCATCTTTTGAGGTCGAGGAACGAATATTCATCACAACCACGTTTTCTAGACCCAAATTGGTTTGCAAATAAAGTTCTCCAGAATAACTTGTTTTGCCCATCCAAATGATCCATTTCAAATTGGGAAGACAGCCTGTGAAGTCACCTTTGTAGACAATGTCACTCAACCAAAGAAACTTGAGACGTGGGAATCGCCTAAGTTGCTCTGCTGTGATAGTTGTAGGATTGCTAGAGGTCGTTCGCAAACAGAGTGCTTGGACGCTTTCCTTCATCTGCTAATGACATTGAGGAGCAGGAGCAGGAATTTGTCAATAATCCCACAATTTAATTTGTCCAAGGGAAGAAAAAAATTGAACAGTAAAGTAGCTCCCAATTCAAAAACGTGATTAAATCCTCAATTAAGAACATGGTAAGCAATTTTCTATTCGAATTCAGTCATACTTCACCTCTATTGATCTTAATTCGCAAATTATGTCATCTTCATTCCACAACCTGGTACGTTCTTGTATAGCAATTGCCCTTCCAAGATCTCTATATTGATCATGCATCCAAATTTCATCTTTTTCTGAAATGTTTATCATGCACCTATTAATAAGGACATGAATAGCATACTCCGCCTTAAACCCACAATATTTCCATTGGTAGATTAGATCGGCCTTTTTCCAATTGATGAAAAAGCATGCAACATCAAGAAAAATGTGTTGTTGATCCGGCTCTAAGGCATCATAACTAATCCTTAGCTTTCCCAACACATCTCTATGAGGTGTTTCCCTTAGCTTCTCTAGCATCTCTTCCCATATTGTTTCCTCTTTCTCACCAAAAAGCAATGAACCTATAGCTGTAAGAGCTAAAGGTAGTCCACCCGTAGTTGAGACAATGCCTTCGGAAAGAGTGTAATAATTGGTAGGAGGAGAGCTATCATCAAAGGCATGCCTACTAAAAAGCTGGAGTGCATCTTTTTTGTTCAACCCCTCCATTTTGTAACACAAGATTTCATACTTAAATCCCCTGATTTTTAGAACACTTTTGTCCCTAGTGGTAACAAGTATCCTAGTACCAGAACACAAAGAGTTCACTTCAATTAGTTTTTGGATTTGGTTGTCCTCATCCACGTCATCCAATACAATTAGCATCTTCTTGTTGCAAATTGTTTGTCCAATCATAGTGATCCCCTGATCCAAGTTATCAATGTTAAGATCCACTCCAGAATTGGAGATATCGGACAATAATTTTCTTTGCAACTTGACCAACGAGCCCTTGGCTTTTGCCATTCCCCTCACGTCTTCAAGAAAGCTACAGTTTTTCCCAAAGCGAGGACATAGTTGGTTGAAGATAATATTGGCAAGTGTTGTTTTACCAATGCCACCCATCCCGTAAATTCCAATGACCCGAATGCCACCGGAATCGATGTCTAATAAATTATTTATGACCGTTACTCGATCCTCCATTCCAACTAAATCTTTGGTCACTTGTCTTTGTCTTGTCTTGAGCCTGGTCACCACCTCCTTAACAATGGACTTTATAAGATCCCCATGGCTGCCACAAAGTTGAACAGTTTGAATTGAAAAGAGGCAACAAATTTGCATGTTGACCAACTATCTACTAAGAAACCAAGTGGGAGCACGACCAAGTTTAGGATATATACAAATTCAACATTACCCCCAAAAGCTTTGGGAACATGATGAATTACAAACTTCAACATCCATTACATGTTTAAGTTAAAGGAATAGAACAAGAGATATGTTTGATCTTTATATCAAGTAGGAGAATCAAAATTGCTGGCAAAAAAAAGTGGAAGAACAAAAATATAAACGTTTGATAAACCATTGTGATAGCAAATTTGCTCACTTCTTTCGACGTGGAAAAGAACTTTGCGAAGGCAAAGTTCCTAACCAAAGCCAAATCAGTATGCAATAAAAATCTTAAGACATACATGGATCAAATTAGTATAAGAAAAGAAGCAAAGCCAAATTTTTACATGAGGAATATTAGGTGAAAAAAAAAAATCATAACAACCCCATTAGATCAGTAAAATTTGGAAATCTCATGACTTAAAACAACAAAAGAAAAATTTGAAACCTTTTGTTTAAATTTAGGGAAATTAGAGTCGGACTATAATTGGTGAATTTTTATGAGAACCATGGCTTGATTGAACAAAATAATTTTCAAAATCATGGTTAGATTGTTACCCGGAATATTTCTCTAGTTCCCATCCCTTGGTGCCACCAACTTCTTTAAGAGCTTGGCACCATGTCTCTTCATCCTTGGAGCTGAACTTCTTCTTCTGATCCTCCATCTCTTGCTTCAATTTCAATATGGGCTTTCCATATAATGTGGTTTTCAGCTTCACATCATATGGACTCACATCATAGAAGATGGGCAATATGACCTTCTTCTCATCTTCTTTAGATTTAGAGGTGTTCTCCACCATCTTCGCAAGCTCGCGGAGGCACCAATGACTTGAAGCGTAGTTTTTGGAAAAAATAGGTATGCAGAGCTTGGAATCATTGATCGCTTGTAGAAGGTTGTCACTAATTCTTTCACCCAATCGAAGCTCTTCGTCATCGATGAAAACACGAATCCCAGCATCTACCAAGGCATGATAGAGGCTGCTGGTGAACCCACGACGAGTATCTAGCCCTCTAAAACTCAGGAACACTTGAAACTCGCTTCCTGTAATATTGCTGGTGCTTGAGCCTATCTTTGAGCTCGCCATGGGAACTCAATTCGCAAACGCCGCCGACTCTGTTGAAATACTTCAAGGCAATTTCGGATAAAGCCTTGCGGCTCTCGATTGCAATTAGAGGGCTTTCAATCGGACCTTTTGGCAACAATAATAATACATTCAGTGATGGAAAGAGCTTTTATTACATTATTAATGTGAAAAGTTTCTCCACCAGATCATCCTCCCTCAAAAATTTACAAAAGGAGAACCAGTGCATTACATTAGAAAAAGGAAGAATGTATATTTAATTATATGATATAAACGATGAAGCCCGATGCCACTTTCGTTAGTTAGAGATATCATTTTGGAGGTTTGTATTGCGTGGTTCACGGACAAAAACTCTTGATTCCATTCGACACAAAAAACACATCTAAGGCAACTTCGCAGCGGGTGCAACTTCCAATTCATAGTTACTAAAGTCGATGGCTTTATAAAAAAATAAGGTGGAGACAATAATGAATCTGTACCTTTTCTATAGTTTCACATATTTAAAATCCCAATCCAATATTGTAAAATAACAATTTATCTATATAAATGCATAATAACAAAATATTTCCAAAGAATCACCTCTCATTTGAAAAAATGCTCCACCTAAGCGCTACCCAAGCATATACTTACTACTTATTATGAAATATTTAATTTGATCTTGTCATCTTAAAGACTTACCTTTTATTATAATTAATTGCCTATAACCACTCAAGTATTCTCATTAAATGTGCCTTTATATTAAATGGCAAAAGATTGTGCAAATCTTTTTCAACACTTATTTCCTTAGTGATAACTACTAGAATGTGAACATGGTTGTTAACATCTAAATTTTTGTGATTAGATTGTGAGTTTTTAAAAAAAAAAAAAATTAGGGACCAAATTTGCCAATAATGCTATAATTCAATCCCTAACCAAGAACACCTAGCCCACACGATTTTTGCATTCGTTCCTCACGTTCATGATTAGAGGCATGTTGATTTCGATACCTAGGGCCCGGCATCAAAACAATCTTGGACCGACGAAGATGATAGGCACTTTTGATTCCCTCCAATCTCTGAAGAAACATTCAAGGCCACTCAACATTACTCGATTGATCTTCTCCTTCTAAGTTGATCCATTTTTGTGCGTACCATTAAACCTCAGCTAACCTGATCGCTTTAGCCTTACTGGGGACATGAAACTAAGTCAACATATGGGCCATCTAGTCAACAATCGACCAAGAGTTTCACCTGGGACCAGAGAGCGAGAGCGTGCGAAACAGAAAAGAAAAGAAAGCAGAGCAGAGGGTAGTCTTGGCAATAGGAGGAAATAGCAAGAGTAGGACCTGTTCAATCAGTTTATCTCGCTGCATACTGAAAGTGAATTATTATGCGAACAGCCCGAGGATAGGAGAGGACAACATGCAGGGAATGTTTGTCATTTTCTCGCCTGTTCCTCCGTTAATCTCGCTGCACATTGAAAGTGAATTATTAGGTGAACAGCCCGAGGATGGGAGAGGACGACATGCAGGGAATGTTTATCAAGTTTCTCGCCTGTTCCTCCGTTAATCTCGTGTGCTAACCAATCATTGCTGCCATCAAGGTCAATTCGTCTTCACAATAGTCGTTTTGACCCTGCACGGCCTGAACAATCGGCTCCTCTCGAATCTTTGGACTGAGCCATCGCTCGATGAGCTCATCGCTTCCCCACTTGTCCAGATAAATCCCCGCCTTCCATCAGTAGCGTGGTCGTTGTGTCACCCCGCGTTCCATGGGTTACTCCTCTTGGCTGCTCTTCGCCAACACTATGGAAATCACGCATCGATTTCAGAAAAAAAAAATAATAATAATGCAAACAAACAGTCCACCAAAACTAAATATAATAATAAAATAACATAATTGAAAGATCACAAAAAAAATTTATTATCAAAGTTTCATCCAAACTTGGACTATGTTTTCGCGCAGAGACACTCTGCAAATCTACAAGACTTTGAATAAAGTTGAAATATAGCAATGATCTTTCATAAGATTAGAGCACAAATAGAGTTCTCAAAGAAAAAACTTACTTTTTTTTCTCTTTATTTTCCTTTTCAGCCCATTGACGGCTAGCGTTTGACTATCATTGATGTAAAGTCTTTTAACCTAAAAGCAAAACTAATAGAAAAGTCAAAAAAATCCTTAAAAAAATATGGCTTCGCTTGCCAACAATCTCCCACTTAAAGAAAAATATACCAATGCACCAAGCAACTTAGCATTCATCTACTTTAAAATATAGTAATTGAAATTTGTGCCTCTACGATAGTCATCATCAATCAAGACAAAATAATACAAATCGTAATGTTGACTCCTAAATTTTTCTTGTTCATATAAAATTTAATTGTATAGAAAATTAGAATTAATTTTTAACCCCTAAATAAAAATAGTTTTCACTAGAATTGCATAGTATATAGACATTATGAACATTTACATTACGATGTATATAATTTATAAGAAAAATTTTAAAAATGGAAAAAAAAAAAAAAATTAACTAATTGATTAAAAATTATTATTTAAAAAAAAAAGAAAGAAGAAGAAAAGAAAAAGTGAGATCGGGCCAGGGTCAGGCCGGCCCAGCCTTCTTTCCCTTTCTTTTCTACCTTTTCTTTTGCCTAGGCCCAGCCCGGCCCACTTTTCCCTTTCGTTTCCCCAAGCCCAGCCTCTTCCTTCATTTTCTCCCTCACGAACTCCCGCTCGTTCACGCTCTCACGCGTTCTGCAAAAAACAAAAAGGAGGACGAAGGACGGAAGCAGAGGCGGGAAGGGGAGTGAGGAGCGCGCCTTTTGTGTCGGGGGCAGGCCGGCACGGCGAGCTGGCGGTGGCTGTGGCGATGCACGCCTGCCGGGCGTTAGAAGGGGATTCTGGGGGCTCGGACAGAGGGAGAAATGGACGGAGAGAGAAAGGGGGAGACAGAAGGGATCCGGCCGAGAGGGAGACTGAGAGTGAGAGAGCAGAAAATTCGGCCCGGCTGAGCGCCGTTCGGTCATCCTTGACACAAACCGGCGTCCCCTAGCCGGTACCACCGAGCCTGCGGTCCCCATCTTTCACGGCGTCCGATTTTTGGTGAGTTGAGTTCGGTTTCGCCGCCGTTTTCCTGTGGTTCCCGGCTTGGCAAAACTGAGATGGCCGGCTATAGTTCGATTCGTATCCAGACCGGCTTCCGGCTGTCGTCGCCAAGCCGGGTAAGGCCCCCGCGGTCGCGCGCTCCGGCGCCCCTTTTCTGTCCTTTTTTAACTGCTCTATTTTTGCCCTATTTCGGGCATGCCGGGCTGGAGCTCGCGGCCGTCCGGCTTACGCGAACTCTGGCCCCTTCGCCCCGGTGCTTTGATGTGGTCGGTCTGGTTGGTCGTATGTTGAGGGGACCGTGCGAGTTTGAGTCCCAGCTGAGCCGGGAGCGCCACCCGCTCGATGAAACGCCTCAACGAGATCTAATTTTCGTCTCCTCCTTTTTTAGCCGAAATCGAGTCGTCCGCACTGTTGCGTTCTATTGCTATGTCCCTGTGATGTTTGGTGTTACGGGCACGGCCGTTTGGTCGCTTCCCTGCCCCCGCGACCGCCGTTGTTTACTTTGTTTTGTGTTTCGGGCTTTGTGGCCGACAGTAATGGAGGCTCGTTACTGTGGTTCGGCCATGCTGGCCGTCGCCAAGAGTCCAGAGCCGTCGGAGTGAGAGCGTGGTCAGGCCGAGGGCGTCGGCTTACGGCCATTTGGACAAGACGGTGGCAGCGGGAGGTCAGAAGCAATTAGGTTAGAAGGCTTAATTAGGTTTAATTAGCATGGGCTTAAGTTAGTTTAGTGGGTTTAGGTTCGTTTCTGTTTTCATGGGAGTTAAAAAGTGTATTGGTTTTGGGGTCAACTAGGATTTATTGAGTTTGGGTTTAGTTCTCGTTATATTTGGACCAGTGATTTTCAGTGATTTTCGGGCTTGATTTGCTTTAGAGTGTGTTTGTTTAGTGAAATCTTAATGATACAGAAAAAGCTTTCTAGTAAAATATTTTCTAGGAATATGATTAGTTTTTCCTTGTTTGATAATATATAATCAAAAATGTTTTTCAATGTTTGGATACTATTTCAAAATGATTTCAATCTCATTATTTTATTTTAGTAAAAATCGAATTTTTTTAATTTTTAGAAAAATTGAAATTTTCAATTATTTTTTTCTCTTCTTTTTTTTTTTTTTCAAAAAGTCGAATTTTTAATTTTCTGTAATAAAGAGACATGGATTCTCATTAAAGTGACACATTATCCAAACCTTAGAATATACTTATAGATAAACTCTTCACGAGAAGATGCACAACATCATCTGCACATGATTACACTCAATCTTATCATAACTAGACTAGGCATTCAAATAGTCAAACAAATGCAAGAAAGCGGACCCTTATACGACTATTACCATATGAATTATGCGTTCAAAGATAAACACTTCAACTAAACACCAACTGAACCACACAAAAAAACACACACCGCCACACCATTCTTACCTGTTATTTAGCGATTAGCTAGTGATCCAGAGCTTGAGTTCAAGCCCATGACTCCTGCCACTGATGAAGTTAATGAATGCACTAAATTCCTCCAGCTGTGCGGCACTGAAGAATAAAATGTGCACAAGAGCGAAAAGTGGCATTGGGGAAGGACTTGACACTCACAGACATGGAACTTGAAGCTCGCGGACGACGGAACTTGGGAAAAGAGAGACGACAACGAACGACAGACTTAAGCTTGCAAGGAGCGAGCGAGGATTGGGCATGGAGTCACTGTGGAGCGAGCGACAGCGATTTGCTTGAGCAGCGGGAGAAAGGAAGAACTCTAATCCCAATTCGATTCTAAAATCCACTTCAGGCACTTTTTCCCCTCTTTCTTTTTTCCTGTTCTTTTGCCGACTGTCTTGGTCTTTCTCTTCTTCTGTTCAATTTCCTGGTTCTGCACAAGGAAATAATAGGGTGAAACAAACGCACCCAAGCTTTTTTTTGAAGTTTTCTCCTCTTTCTTCTTCCTTGTTGTTTTGCCGACTCTGTCTTTCTCTTCCTTTTCTTCTCTTTATTTTCCTGATTCTGCAGAAAGAAATAATCAAGTGAGTTGAGGTCTCTTGCACCTAAATTTCTCTTAAGAAAGGCCCCTTAATTATGGATGGTGACGGATGTAAGATACCCAACGTCGCCACCGAAGTGGACACACACAACATATGGAGATTCCCAGTAAGATGGGGAATTTTAGTAAGATTTTCCTTGGTTGCGCGTTTTAGAATCAGTTCATTGTCTCTCTTCACTAGAATGAAGCAGAAATAGAAAGCACGCAAAGCAGAAGAAACAACGATGATCTATGAATAGAAAGAAGGCGCACCGTTTTTTGCAGAGAATCCCCTATTCCAATTTCAGAGTCCGCTGTTTCAATTTCAGAACTCCATGCTAGCTTTGCTCCATTCAGAATCTTCTCTCTGTAAGACTTCCAATCGTCCCACCTCCAACCGTGGGAAGCATCACAACTGTTGGGTAACTCCCCACTACCTATTATGACTATCGAACAATTATCTGGTATTTTTGAGCTCGATGGATCAAGAATCCTTCCCACTGATCTGCACCCCCAAATTTTCAAGCTACACAAAAACTCTAGTTCATCAATGCCCTCAACAACCTGTAGGCTCGGGCACTGGTCAATCTCTAACCACTTCAAGTTCTTTGAGTTTGACAAACCGCCTAAGCTTTTTAACGAAAAGCACTCTTTTACATAAAATTCTTCCAATGATTCGAATGCAGTAACAAATTGAATATCCTGTACCTCGAGGAACCCTGACAGAAGAAATTTTACAAGCATCTTTTGGGAGCTTGGGAAAAGGATCGCTCCCCTCCAGTGATCAATCAACTCAGGAGCTTGTAGTCCACTACACCCCGGCTCCTCCGACTGATAAAGCAAACTCTTGGAAGATCTGCAGTCCTGAATATGTGATCTTTCTGACGATTCTAAGACATCGAGAAATTGAACATCAAGTTGCTCGGACACCTTGTTTTCTCTCAATTTTCCAAAACTTGTTGGAAGGAATGGAGTCTCCTTTTCCGATGGAGGAAGCCCATCGAGGTGTACTTGGCTCCCACGAGTTTCGTAGAGGTATAAAACTATCAAATTTGGTGGGAGTTGTTTGAAAGTTGGCAAGTCTAGTCCGTATAGAGTAAGTTCTTTCAGCAGGGAAAGGGAACCCAACTCTGTAGTAGGTGCGCGGACATTTGGAAATGAGATGCGCAACTTGCTCAATTTGGTTAAACTCCCAATCCACCCCACGTCGCCAGTTTGGAATTCATTTGATGGGTGTCTATATTGATAGCCGCCAGATAGGAGTAGTTGAACTAGATTAGTAAGGTATGAGAGGTTAGGGACAGTTTGTAGGGAAATAGATCTCAATTGTAAAGTGGTCAAACTTATGGGGAGCTTTGGCAACTCTTGTATCTCTTGACAACAATCCAAGTCCAGTGTTTGGAGTTGATGACACTTGCTCATTGTACTGGGCATTTCCGCAATTGGCGTGGATGATACATTGACAGATGACAAGTTTGGTAGTTCACCAATGGTATCAGGTAATATCATAATTTTTGTGTGTGATACATCCAGCTCCGTTAACGACTTTATTTTCGAAACTGAGGCAGGGAGTTCAATCAAGCTAGAACAATACTTAAGACAGAGGCACTGCAAATTTTGTAACTCTCCAATTTGTTCAGGCAATTTTTCAATTGACTGACAATTAAAACTCAAGTCAGTCAGCCACCTTAGTTTCCCAATAGAACAATCAATTTCCATTAAAGATTCAAATCGACCAATAGTCAACTTCTTTAAATTTGAGTACTCAGGAAAGGTCGGTGTCTCACTTATCAAAGTATTACCCCGAATACTAAGAACCTTCAATTTCCTTGCCCCCTACAAAAGCCAATAAAACAGTAGGACAGACAAGAAATAAAAATGGATTTAAGCTACCAATGAGAAAATTAGATAATGAACTCGTCAAATTCTGTCCTTCATTGAATGAGAAAATTAGACTAAGAGGGAAACCGGCATACCTTGATTAGGTTTTCTAACATATCTTTTGTGATATCAATCCCCAAAAGATTCGCCACAACCACATTTTCTAGATGCAACAAATTGGTTGCCTCCAAAAGTTGATTAATACATTTTCGGCCAGGATAACGAGAATGGCAACACAAATAGATCCATTGCAACTCAGAAAGACAGCCCTTAAAGTCACCTCGGCAGGTTACATTATACAACCAAAGAAACCGCATACGTGGAAACCGTTTAATTTGCTCCGAAGTGACAGTCATACCATAATGAAAATGATTCCATGGCAACTCGAGTGCTTGAACGCTTTCTTTGATCTGCCAATTTGTAGAAGAGAAGAGAAAATGAAACAAAAGAGTAGCTCTCAAATCAAAAAGTGAATCTTGAATTAATAAGAGGGTATAAGCAATTTTCCATTCAATTTAGGCCATACTTTACCTCCGTTGATCTTAATTCGCGAATGATGTCGTCTTCATCCCACAATCCGATACGCTCTTCTCTAGCAATTTTCCTTCCAAGGTCTCTAAATTGATCGTGCATCCAAAGACTATTATTGTCTAACTCCTTTATCATGCATCTGTTAATGAGGACATCCATGGCATCCTCTGGGTACAAATTACAATCTTTCCACACGTACATTGGATTAGTCTTATTCTCACCAGCGAAAAAGCATGCAATATCAAGGAATATCTGTTTTTCATTCCGATCTAAGGCATCATAGCTAATCTTTAGCTTTGCCAAGACATCCTTATGAGGAGTTTTCTTTAGCCTCTCTAGCCACTCTTCCCATAGCTCTCTCTTTTTCCCAAAAAGTGATGAACCAATTGCTTGAAGAGCTAAAGGTAGTCCACATGTAGTATTGACAATGCCCTTTGAAAAAGCGCAATAATCAGCTGGAGGGCATGCCTACTAAAAAGTTTAAGTGCATCTTTACCGATCAACCCCATCATTTCATAATCCTTAAATTCATACTTAAGTTTCCTGTTAGTCAAAACGTTCTTGTCCCTAGTGGTAACAAGTATTCTACTACCTCGATGCAAAGATTTCTCTCCGATTAGTTGTAGGATCTGGTTGGCCTCATCAACATCATCCAATACAATTAGCACCTTCTTGTTGGAAATTGTTGCTTCAATCGTATCAATCCCTTCATCAATCTTATTAATTTTGTGAGCCACTCTAGAATAAGAGATATCAGACAATAATTTTTCTTGTAGCTCGACTATGTTCTTACTTTTTGCCGTTTCCCTCACGTCATCAAGAAAGCTGCAGTTTCTGCCAAATCGAGGACATAGTTCGTTGAAGATAGTCTTGGCAAGTGTTGTTTTACCGATGCCGCCCATCCCGTAGATTCCAATGAACTGCACATCATCAGAATCAATGTCTAATAATTTCTTTATGTTTGCTATTTGATCTTCCATTCCAATGAAATCTCTGGTTACACGTCTCCGTTTTGTCTCGAGCTTGGCCACAACCTCGTCAACAATAGCCTGGATGAGTTTTGGAGGGCTGCCACAAAGTTGAATAGTTTCAATTGAGCAAACGTGACAAATTTGCATATTGACCATCTACTAACCAACCGGGTGGGGACGCGATCAAGTTCAAAAATATAGAAGAGAAATGTTTGATCTTTATAACAGGTAGAAGAATCAGAATTTCTGGCAAAAAAGGGTAGAAGAATCAAAATATAAACATCTAATGAATTAATGTACTAGAATATTTACTTAAATAAAAAAAATGGCAGCCCGATTATACAAAATAATTTTCACAATCATGGTTAGATTGTTACCTTGAATGTTTCTCCACCTCCCATCCCTTGATGCCACCAACTTCTACGAGAGACTCCCGCCACGTCTTTACATTCTCAGAGCTGAACTTATGCTCCTGATCCTCCATCTCTTGCTCCAAATTCGATATGACATCCTTGTATAACGGTGTTTGCAGCTTCACATCTTTGGGCTTCACGTCATAGAAGATGGGTAATATGACCTTCTCTTTCCCATCTTCTTTATGTTTAGAGGTGTTCTCCACCATTTTCGCAAGCTCGTCAAGGCACCAGTGACTTGATGCATAATCTTTGGAGAAGATGGGTATGTAAAGCTTGCAATTGTCAATCACATGCAGAAGGTTGCTAATTTTTTCACCAGGTTGAAGCCCTACGTCATCGATGAAAACACGAATCCCGGCATCTACCAAGGCTTCGTGGAGGAAATTGGTGAATAAAAGACGAGTATCAGGCCCTCTAAAACTCAGGAAAACCTGGTATTCACCTCCTACCGTGTTGCTGGTGCTCGTCACTGTCTCTGAGTTTGCCATAGGAGCTCACTTCGCACTTAACAACGTCAGCCCTCTCACCTCGTCTCTGAGTTCGCAATATGACATTTCACATATTTGAATCCGATCCCATTTGCCATCCAAAACGCGCATAGGCAACCCCGCAGTGTCTCTAGTTTACAGTTAATCAATTTGATGACTTCAAAAAAGAAAAATAAGGCGAAGGACAAAAATGGAGATGCACCTTTTTACACGCCCAATGTCCTTCGAGTTTCTCCCTTGTCCTTTTCACTTTGTGCTTTTGAAAAAGAAAAATACGATGGAGGACAATAATGGAGGTGCACCTTTTTGCATGCCCAATGTCTTTCGAGTTTCTCCTTTGTGCTTTTCACTTTGTCTTGATCTCTCCGCCTTGAAAACTTACCTTCAATTATAATCAATTTCCTTTAACAACTCAATTATTGTCGTAAAATGTGCCTTTATATTAAAATGTAAATGATCATTTATTTCCTACGAACAACTATTAGAATGTGAGCATGGTGTAGTTAGTGCAGTGTGGATGTCAAATCAAACCAAAACTATATAAATATATTTTCAGTTTGAGCACCTCGGATGAAATAGGACCAGATGAGAATTATAGGCGCTCGGCCACTGTTCAAAATTGGTGAGAGGAAGTGCAGTGATGGCTTGTCAATGGCCATGACGCCAGTCCATTGCGGTATTGCTTTGAGCACGAAAGAAAGAAAGAGAAACCATGATGGTCCTGCCCACAAGAGACGGCTTTTGCTCAGCTGAAGAAGAGAAAACGAGATTAATGATGGCCATCGCCGATAATGGGCCGAAAGGGAAGAAGACGAAGAAAGTTGCAAGGACGGTGTCTTTTCATGTTGGCCACTCATTGTTTCCTTACTTCTGCTTTATTTGGTTCCGCTGAATTTCCTCTTCAAGTACCAAGAGGAAGAGCTCTGAAGGCTGCACAGAGCATATCGAAAAGCGTGTCGAGAGTTCCTCTCGATTACACCAAATATTTATGTTCTAAAGAGGATTAAATCTTTCGTTAAGATTTGCCCCATACTTTTAAGAGATTGAGAAATTTTTTCAGGGGAAATTTTGAAGGCTAAACATTATATGAATTATTGAGTATAACTAGAATTTGAAAAATACCAAGAGTATTTAAATGACTCCAATATGATTATAAATTTCGATATATCTTTTGATTTATAATTGAATCTTCTATTGCTCTATCATGAATGTAAGTCATAAATTGAATCACATAAATTTAATATCTAATTCATTTCTTTGTTTTGTTCATTTTATTCAATTTTTTTCCAAAAAGGAATATGATTTGAAGGAAAGTGGAACCCAACTAAAAGATATTCAATATGATCAGCATTAGGGGTATTGTTCTTTTATTGCTATTTTGTCCATTGAATCGCTCCAGGCCGTGTGCCTTTCACTTTGCTTCCTTCATTTTCCATGATTTTATGGTTGCATATATTTTATTTTTTAGTTTTGAACGCAACATATCAAGAAAACCATAAATTTGCAACTACAATCATGACATATTATATAAGTCTGTTTTGCATGATTTGACATAGATTTTGACAAAATTTGTTAGCGATACACTTTTTTTGTTAGCCTGATTTAACATAAATCATTTTCATATTTCATCTCTTAATAAAATTTTCATGAGAAATTGAAAACCATTATGAACATCGGAATTTGAACCGCTGTAGGAAAATTAATGAAGATCAGATGAAGCCTAGCTGCAATTATTTATTTTATGGTTTGTTTTATTTATATTTGATTTTCGCGGCATTATTGGTTGCTTTGACTTGTTGACTAAATTGGCGCATTGTACGAAGTCTTCGAGAGAATGACTTGTCCACATTTATTTTATCTCATTTAGAACACTAGTATCTAAATCATTTGACTCAATTAATACCGATTGGAGTTTGCCCCAATGGCTACCCTAAAGGGAAGGTAGAAGATTCGAATTCCCACATTCTCGGGAGGTTGGGATGAGGGCGATATAGTTTCAAGTATGGGTTTCGAAAGTCTGAGAGTAAGAGTTAGAGTAAAAATAGAGTAAGACCGATAAATAAATAAATAAAAAACACCGATTTATGCACGCAAATCGCTCCATTCACATGCATTAGGATAGCTCCATTCATAAGATGACTAGGGAGACACTCTAGGCTAATGAGTAAAGGACGCTGAGATCAAATCTGAACAAAACGTCGTTTTGAAAATAGCATTCAAAATACACATAATGCATTCATGACGGTTTATATGAATCCAACTTTGCACAAATAATGTATAAAACTACAATCTTTCCAAAGATATCGCAATCGGATCATAACCATGGTCATCTTTGATGCACTACTTTATATAACTTAGCAACGCCTTATGGAAATGCCATGAGGATGTACATCCTATGTTTTCAAGCCATTGCCTCAAACGATTGGAATACATAACAAATGTGAATACTTGCTTTTTAGTAAATTGGAAGATCATGCAATACCATATTACAAGATCCCCAAAATATGCCAAAATGACATTCTTCGAAATCACGTTTTTACCTTTTAATTAATCATGCATGCCACATACAACATTAATAAACCCAAAAGGTTTTAGGCATGCGGAAATCAATATTTTCGGATGATTAGTTTTTGGACCTATTTCTTAACTAGGTAAAGTTGATAAAGCTAATACAAACATCTAGAGGGGGTGAATATGTGTTAAAATAAAATCTTGACAAGTAAATGCAAAATGAAATAAGTCGACATTAAAGTTTGAATAAAGATTAGAATCTATTATGAAAATAACCATACTTTTGAGATAACTTGTAAATATGCAACATATTTAAGTAAGATGAGTTAAGGGAAGAGAAAATTACAGACAAGTGGTTTGGCTTAGATTAAGCTCACATCCACTCTCCCACATTGATAGCCTACTGGTTGGATTCCACTATAGGATCAATAAGAAATTACAAACTTTGAGTACATATACTAAGTGGTAGATCACATTATCACACCAAACCATTCTTTTTGTTGTGTTTTTCTCTCTTGATCACAATTTGTAGAGCTCACAAACAAAGACAATTAGACTTTGGAATTTCAAGTTTGCGTCTCTATCTCATTGACCGATTAATCTCCTTAAAAACTCTTCTGTGCTACCAGCCATTTAGTCAATCATCGGAGGATTTTCTTCCAATCTATCCATTGGACATAAAGATTCAAAGAAGATCTTGTGGCCATTGAGGACAGAAAATTTCCACTTGATTATGGTCGCTCACACAATCAAAACCTTGATTTCCATAAATATAGCTTTTCTCATTTGGAACTTGTCTTTAGGATTGATTTTACTAATCAGTTTGATTAACTCTATCAATATATTTATGAAAAGTAGAATCCTTAGCTAGATCACTAGTCGTTGTTGTTTATATTCTGAATTTCTCTTGTTTTGGTTCCATGTTGTATTCTTGATAAGTCTTGTTTTGGACCTTGATATGATTTGAACCCGTCAGAGTTGGGATATTGTATATGTGCTTATTGAATATAATAGACTTTGGCAAAGATCCTCGATAGTGCTAAGAATATATACTTGTTCAAAAACCTATTCTAAAATAAGCATTAGAACTAAAAAAAGGAGAAAATGATATTTATTATGAGAAATAAACAATGAAATTCTTGATTTGAATGCCCAATGCCACTTTCTTTACCTTAAAGACTTACCTAACCACTCGGGGTTCGCCCCAGTGGCCACCCTTCCAACATGGAAGGGGAGGTGGGGTTTAAATCCCCACCTTCTCGGGGGGATGGGGATAGGGACGCGTAAGTTTCGAGAATGGGTTGCGACTCCCACGCCCGCAAGAGGCGGGGCACAAGTCTCTGCGCGTGAGTGTAGCATAGGCATAGAGTAGGACCGACAAAAAAAAAAAAAAAAGACTTACCTCTTAATTATAATTAATTGCCTTTAACCACTGAAGTATTCTCATTAAATGTGCCTTTATATTAAACAAATGATCGTGCAAAACCTTTTCAACACTTATTTCCTTAGATTGTCATTGCATTTCTTAAAAAAAATTTAGGGACCAAATTTGCCAAGAATGCCATGATTCGATCCCTAACCAAAAACACTTACCATGCACGTTTTTTTGCATTCGTTCCTCGCATTCATGACTAGAGGCATGTTGATTTCGATACCTTGGGCATGGCATCAAAGCAAATCTTGGACCGGAGAAGATGACAGGCACTTTTACCAGTCTCATTAAAATCCAACTTGATAATATTCCCCAGCTGCCGCAAAGTCAAACAATTTCAATTGGGAAATTGTGACAAATTTGCAAGTTGACAAACCATTTACATATATCACAGCCCGAATCTGCCTCGTTTCATTTCGAACGCAATTGTTGTTTGTCAAATTTTAGTCGTTCTTTTGAATTGCACATTTTAGAAACAATAACATTACATTAAGGGTCCATTTTTTTCACGGAAAATGGGCCATTTCCAGAAAATATTTTCCTAGAAGTCATTTTCCAGGAAAATGATAATATTTTCTGATGTTCAGCTAAAACTTGAAAATGTTTCAGAAAATATTTTCCGCTCCCAAATTGACGAGCGTGAGCGTCAAGCTCGAGGCTCGCCAAATCGACGAGCACGGGCTTGAGATCGACAAGCTTGAGGTTCACCCCTGATGACCGACGACTAGCCAAGAAAGAAGAAGATGGGAAACAAAGAAAAGAAAAAGAAAAAAAAAGAAAAAGAAAAAGAAAAGAAAAAGGAAAGGAAAGGAAATTAAAAATAATTCAAATAAAAAAAGAAAAGAAAAAGAAGAAATGGGAGGAGGAAATGAGGATTTGTAGATGTGTGAGATAAGAGAGATCAAGGGGGTGTTTGGTTGGGCATTCCCAAAGCCCTTGGACCCCCAAAGCCCATTGGGGGAAAATTTTAGTGTTTGGCAAATATTTTGAAAGCCCTTTGCCCAAGTATGAGCATTTGGAATGCTCAATGCCCAATGCTGGGGAGGGGCAGATTGGGCATTCGGCATTTGGGAAATGCCACGGCTACTGTTCATCATTTTTCTTCGTTGTCTTCTTCTTCTTCTTTCTAGCCACCGAGCTTCTCCAAAGTAGCCATCGCCGCTACCGCCCGAGGGTCACGCGTCACCGGAGACCACCGTTTGGGGGTGCGGCTGACGCGCGACCCCAGCGACGCCGCCCGAGGTCCGCGTCGCCCGAGGTCGTGCGGACCTCGGCGACCTCGGGCGGCGTCGCTTGGTTCGCACGGAACCAGGCGACGCCGCCCGAGGTTCGTGCTACCTCAGCCGCCAGATCTGGCCTCTACGACCTCGGCGCCCGAGGTCGCGCCTCCCGAGCGGCGACGACGTCGCCCGAGGTCGTGCCGCGCGCCGCGTCCGGGTCCGAGCGACCTCGGCTGCCAGATCTAGCCTCTGCGCCTCTAGGCGCCTGAGGTCGCGGCGACGGCGTCGCCTGAGGTCGCGACCTCAGCGACCGGACGGCTAGATCTGGCCGTTCGGCATCACCGGCCGCCGGATTTGATTTTCAGATTTAAAAAAAAATTAATAAAAGCAAAAGCTCATTTGGAATAAATTTTGCCAAACGGTATTTTCGCACAAGCAACTTTTCAATGTGTAATTTGCCAAACGGCCGAGCATTCCTGAAAACCCCTTTATCCTAAAGATATTTGCATTTGGCCAAAGGCATTTCCCAAAAGCCGAACCAAACGGGCCCCAAGTGAGGAAAATGTTTTCCACTTTTCAAAAGTGGAAAACATTTTTCCCTAATTTAGAAGACATTTTTCCTTTCATGGAAAACATTTTTCCTCAGGAATTCATTTTCCGTGAAACGAACGTAGTCTAATTAATGGGAATAGTTTTATTACATTTTAAATGTGAAAAGCTTCTCCACGAGATCATCCTCCTTTGGAAATTTACAAAAGAAGAACAAGTGTGTTACATTAGAAAAGAAGAAAATGACATACAATGAAATTCTTGATTTGAACGCCTAAAGTCCGATGCCACTTTCATTAGTGAGCGACATTTTCGTTAGTGAGCGACATCATTTTGGACGTTTATACTGCATGACCCGTGGGATATAATTGGAAGTTACGGACTAGGCAACTCAACACAACAGCTGCAGCTTTCAATTTATAGTGAATAAAATTGATGGCTTTAGAAAAAATCAAATCGAGGACAATTATGTGAAAAACTTCTCCACCAGATAATCCTCCTTTAGAAATTTACTTAAGAAGAACCAACGAGTTACATTAGAAAAAGAGAAAAGGATATTTATTATGAGAAATAAACAATGAAACTCTTGATTTGAATGCCCGAAGTCCGATGCCACTTTCTTTAGTGAGAGACATCATTTTGGACGTTTATATCGTGTAGCTCACGTGATTCAATTGAAAAGCTTTTCCACCGGATTATCCTCCCTAAAAAAATTACAAAAGGAGAACCACTGCATTACGTTAGAAAAAGAAGAAATGGATATTTAACTATAAGATATAAATGATGAAGCCCGATGCCACTTTCGTCAATTATAGACATCATTTTGGACGTTTGTATCACGCGACTCACAGGGTTTTACTGAAAATTACGGATAGATTCTTAATTCCATTCACGTGACTCACAGGGTTTTGTCGGGTGGAAGCGAAAAGGTTTCAAATAAATATCAAAATTGCCAAAAATTTAAAGGGGAACAAATATTACTTTAAAATCATCTTCCACAACCGTTTGCCATCAATTACGTGCATAGCCAACTTCCCAACAGGTGCAGAAAACATTATATATCATGGTCCCTTTTCACATAAAAAACACGTCAAGGCAACTTCGCAGCAGGTGCAACTTTCAATTTATAGTCACTAAAGTCGATGCCGTTATTAAAAAATAAGGTGGAGGACAATAATGAAGGTGTAACTTTTTTTATAGTTGGACATATTTAAAATTCCAATCCAATATTGTAAAATAACAATTTATCTATATAAATGCATAATAAAAAAATATTTCCAAAGAATCGCCTCTCATTAGACACATGAGACTTTGGAAAATTAGACAAATTTCCCTCGTACCTTAGAGATTGAATTTGCAGCATTCGCTACCAAAAAAAAAAAAAAAAATCCACCTAAGCACTACCCAAGCATATACTTACTACTCGGTGTGAAATATTTGATTTGATCTCTTCACCTTAAAGACTTACCTTTTTATTATAATTAATTACCTTTAACCACTGAAGTATTCTCATTAAATGTGCCTTTATATTAAATAGCAAATGATTGTGCAAAACTTTTTCAACACTTATTTCCTTAGATTGTCATTGCATTTCTTAAAAAGAATTTAGGGACCGAATTTGCCAAGAATGCTATGATTTGATCCCTAACCAAAAACACTTACCATGCACGTTTTTTTGCATTCGTTCCTCGCATTCATGACTAGAGGCATGTTGATTTCGATACCTTGAGCATGGCATCAAAGCAAATCTTGGACCGGAGAAGATGACAGGCACTTTTACCAGTCTCATTAAAATCCAACTTGATAATATTCCCCAGCTGCCACAAAGTCAAACAGTTTCAATTGAGAAATTGTGACAAATTTGCAAGTTGACAAACCATTTACATATATCACAGCCCGAATCTGCCTAATTTCATTTCGAACGCAATTGTTGTTTGTCAAATTTCGGTCGTTCTTTTGCATTGCACATTTTAGAAACAATAACATTACATTAATTAATGGGAAGAGTTTAATTACATTTTAAATGTGAAAAGCTTCTCCACCATATCATCCTCCTTCGGAAATTTACAAAAGAAGAACAAGTGTGTTACATTAGAAAAGAAGAAAAGGACATACAATGAAATTCTTTATTTGAACGCTTGAAGTCCGATGCCACTTTCGTTAGTGATTCATGACTCCCGGGATATAATTGGAAGTTACGGACTAGGCAACTTGACACAACAGCTGCAGCTTTCAATTTATAGTGAATAAAATTGATGGCTTTAAAAAAAAAAATCAAATCGAGGACAATCATGTGAAAACTTCTCCACCAGATCATCCTCCTTCAGAAATTTACTTAAAAAGAACCAACGAGTTACATTAGAAAAGGAGAAAAGGATATTTATTATGAGAAATAAACGATGAAATTCTTGATTTGAATGCCCGAAGTCCGATGCCACTTTCTTTAGTGAGAGACATCATTTTGAACGTTTGTATCGTGTAACTCACGTGATTCAATTGAAAAGCTTTTCCACCGGATCATCCTCCCTAAAAAAATTAGAAAAGGAGAACCACTGCGTTACGTTAGAAAAAGGAGAAATGGATATTTAATTATAAGATATAAACGATGAAGCCCGATGCCACTTTCGTCAATTATAGACATCATTTTGGACGTTTGTAATGCGTGACTCACGGGGTTTTATTGAAAATTACGGATACTCTTATTTCCATTCGCATAACACACAGGGTTTTGTTGGGTGGAAGCGAAAAGGTTTCAAATAAATATCAGAATTGACCAAATTTAAAGGGAAAAAATATTACTTTAAAATCATCTTCCACAATCATTTGCCATCAATTACGCGCACAGCCAACTTCCTAGCAGGTGCAAAAAACATTATATATTATGGTCCCTTTTGACATCAAAAACACGTCAAGGCAACTTCGCAGCAGGTGCAACTTTTAATTTATAGTCACTAAAGCCGATGGCTTTATTAAAAAATAAGGTGGAGGAGAATCAAGAAGGTGTAACTTTTTTTATAGTTGGACATATTTAAAATTCCAATCCAATATTGTAAAATAACAGTTTATCTATATAAATGCATAATAAAAAAATATTTCCAAAGAATCGCCTCTCATTATGACAAATGAGACTCTGGAAAATTAGACAAATTTCCTTCATACCTTAGAGATTGAATTTGCAGCATTCACTACTACTACTACTACAAAGAAAAAAAAATGCTCCACCTAAGTACTACCCAAGCATATACTTACTACTCAGTATGAAATATTTGATTTGATCTCTTCACCTTAAAAACTTACCTTTTTACTATAATTAATTGCCTTTAACCACTGAAGTATTCTCATTAAATTTGCCATTATATTAAATAGCAAATGATTGTGCAAAACTTTTTCAACACTTATTTCCTTAGATCATTGCATTTCTTAAAAAACATTTAGGGACCGAATTTGCCAACAATGCTATGATTCGATCCCTAACCAAAAACACTTACAACACACGGTTTTTTGCATTCGTTCCTCACATTCATGACTAGAGGCATGTTGACTTCGATACCTTAGGCCTGGCATCAAAACAAATCTAGGACCGACGAAGATGACAGGCACTTTCGAGTCCCTCCAATCTCTGAAGAAATATTCAAGGCCACTCAACATTACTCGATTGATTTTCTCCTTCTAAGTTGATCCATTTTTGTGCGTACCATTAAACCTTAGCTAACCTCATCGCTTTAGCCTTACTGGGGACATGAAACTAAGTCAACATATGTGCCATCTAGTCAACAATCGACCAAGAGTTTCACCTGGGACCAGAGAGCGAGAGCGTGCGAAACAGAAAAGAAAAGAAAGCAGAGCAGAGGGCAGTCTTGGCAATAGGAGGAAATAGCAAGAGCAGGACCTGTTCAGACAGTTTATCTCGCTGCATATTGAAAGTGAATTATTAGGTGAACAGCCCGAGGATTGCGGGGAATGTTTAACATTTTCTCGCCTGTTCCTCCATTAATCTCGCGTACTAACCATTCATTGCTGCCATCAAAGTCAATTCGTTTTGAAACCCCCCTTCACAATAGTCGTTTTGACCCTGCACGGCCTGAACAATCGTCTCCTCTCGAATCTTTGGACTGAGCCATCGCTTGATGAGCTCATCGCTTCCCCACCTGTCCAGATAAATCCTCGCCTTCCATCAGCAGTGTGGTCGTTGCGTCACCCCGCGATTCATGGGTTACTCCTCCCTCTTGGCTGGTCTTCGCCGCCCAAATTACCAGCGCTATGTTAGGAAATCACGCGTTGATTTCAGAAAAAAGTAACGAAAACAAACCGTCCACCAAGACTAAATATAATAATAAAATAACATAATCGAAAGAACACAAAAAGTTAAATAAAGTTGAAATACAGCGATTAATCTTTCGTAAGATCATAACACAAATAGAGTTCTCAAAGAAAAAACTCACTTTTTTTCTCTCTATTTTATTTTCTCTCTATTTTCTTTTTCAACCCCTTGATGGCTAGCGTTTGACTATCGCTGATGTAAAGTGTAGCTTTTAATCTAAAAGCAAAACTAATATAAAAGACAAAAAAAGCCCCTAAAAAAACCTTTGGCTTCACTGGCCAACAATCTCCCATTTGAAGAAAAATACACCAATGCACCAACCAACTTAGCATTCATCTACTTAAAAATCTAGTAATTGAAATTTGTGCCTCTACGATAGTCCTCGTCAATTAAGATAAAATAATACAAATTGTAATGTTGACTCCTAAATTTTTCCTGTTCATATAGGATTTAATTGTATAGAAAATTAAGAATTAATTTTTAACCCCTAAACAAAAGTAGATTTCACTAGAATTGCATAGTATATAGACATTATGAGCATTTACATTACGATGTATATAATTTATAAGAAAAAATTTTTAAAATGGAAAAAAGAAAAATAAAAAATTAACTAATTGATTAAAAAATTATTATTTAAAAACGAAAGAAGAAAAAAAGAAAAAGTGAGATCGGGCCAGGGTCAGGCCGGCCCAGCCTTCTTTCCCTTTCTTTTCAACCTTTTCTTTTGCCTAGGCCCAGCCCGGCCCACTTTTCCTTTTCTTTTCTCCAAGCCCAGCCTCTTCCTTCATCTTCTCCCCCGCGTTCTCCTACTCGCTCACGCTCTCACGCGTTCTGCAAAAAAGAAAAAGGAGGACGAAGGACGGAAGCAGAGGCGGGACGGGGAGTGAGGAGCGCGCCTTTCGGGTCGGGAGCAGGCTGGCACGGGGAGCTGGCGGTGGCAGAGGCGATGCGCGCCTGCCGGGCGTTAGAGGGGGATTCTGGGGGCTCGGACAGAGGGAGAAATGGACGGAGAGAGAAACAGGGAGATAGAGGGGATCCGGCCGAGAGGGAGACCGCGAGTCAGAGAGCAGAAAATTCGCCCCGGCTGAGCGCCGTTCGGCCATCCTCGACACAAACTTAGAATAGTATCATGATCATCGGTGTAGACTTTCTCAAGTAAGAAAAATTTCTCTTTTATTTTATCTCAGATCCAATGACAAGGATAAAGCATCAGTTTGGGCAAAGCAACCTGATGCAATTCTGTAGCAATATGACAAGAATAAAGCATCCTGCATAATGCTGCCTTATGTTTGCACGAATAGATCTAATCTTGTCGAAGGCAAGACCGCTCATCTCTAACTAATAACAACTACCAAAGAGTTGATATATCTAGAGTAGTATCATGATTCACTCTCTAAGGATAAACACCCTCTAGAAATGGAGAGATCAGTTTCCCTATGTCTTCTTTAGTTTGCCTGCAAACCATAAATGGCGGAAGTTGAGTTCAATGGAGTAACCTGACAAGCCTAAATTTTGAGCCACAAAAATTTGTGTGTTTACAGTATTGTCTCTCTTACTACGTAACCTTTTGTTTTGATAAGGCAATCTTTCGAAACATACTAAAACTGACATCAAAGGCACTTTTACAGCAATAATATTAGGGTATATTAGTGTTGTGTTTATCCTAGACTATGTTGGTACATAGCTTCGAGGAAATTTAATGAAATATCAACCTGACTAAATTCAAGTTCAATGCAACCAAATGCTAGGCTCTTAAGAAAAACTGCTCGTTTGAGAGACTTGTCAATTAAGAAGTTTAGCCGAAGCTCTCTCCATTTTTCTTTTACACTAACGGCAGGCTTAATGATAATATAAAATTTTCATTAAATCATATTATGTTAAATATTATTTTTTGGTGACCAAATGCAGCCAGTCAAATTCTGGTGAAGAATTCTATAATAATTATGCTCTATTTGTTACACAAAAAATAAAATATTTGATAAATATTTTCCAAAAAATAATACCTTGCATCACTTAAAATTATTAATCAATGAACAATGTTTTCATTATTAATAATAATTTATGTCTAAACAATTGGGAAAATGTCACAAATAGTCCGTATACTTTTACTTAATGTGCAATATTGTCCCGAATTTTCGATTGGCTCAATTTTTTTTTGGGTAAAGATAAAATTTTTTTGGGTAAAGCGATTGGCTCAATTTAGTCCCGAACTATCGATAAATGTTCGATTTAGTCATTCCATTACTGTTTTTCCCTTCTTCTTTTTTTCTTCCCTTTGCCGGCTTTGACGGAGTCGGCGGAGGGAAGCTGGCATCAGGCAAGGGTTGGCCTCACCTGGGCTGGCTAGGGTAGCTATTGCCCTTGTCGGCGTCGAGCAAGGGCCGTCCTTGCCGGACGTAGGCGAGGGAGCCCCGCACCGACGCCGATAGGGGCGGCCCTTGCTAGATCTAGCAAGGGCCGCCCCTACCGACATCGGGTGAGGGTGCCCTCGCTAGATCTAGCAAGGGCCATCCTCACCCAACCTGGCAAGGGCCGTCCTTGCCCGACGCAGGCGAGGGAAGCCCAACGCCGGAGAGGGCCGCCCTCGCTGCGTTCGGCGAGGGCGGCCCTCGCCTAATGCCGGCTTCCTTCACCGACTCCGCCATGGCTGGCGGAGGGAAGAGAGAAGAAGAAGAAGAAAAATAAAAATAAAAATAAAAATAAAAAAGACCAAAATGCCAAATTCTGTTAACTTTAATTGACAAGATGATGAAATTGGTCAATTTTCAATTATTTAGGGACTAGATCGGACATTTATTGATAGTTTAGGACCAAATTGAGACAATCAAAAATTCAGGGATAAGATTGCACATTAAATAAAAGTATAAGGACCATTTGTGACATTTTCCCTAAACAATTTGGTGAACGATTAAAAAATTTCTTATCATTCATTTTTATAAGCGATACAAATAATTACAAGCATTATAAGTAATCTTTTTTGAAAAATATTTTTTTAATCATTCGTTTCCCTCGAGTAGGAGGACAATGAAATAATATTCAGCCGAAGAAAATGGATAATTGGGCCCAGTTTTCGTTGGCCCAAAAATTCTTGGGCTTAATTAAACCTTCGTCCCTCAGCCGAACGAAAGAAAGTCTCATTTTTCAGTCGACCTGGAGAGCATTTTTGGTTCTGAATTGAGCTCAAACCTTCGTTTTCGCCCTAATTCATCTTCGATCGATCGATCGATCGACTGGTGAGGTCTTCGGGGAGCTTCCGTGAACGTTTTTCACTACTAATCGTTACGCCGCTGCTTCTGTTCTTCAGTTTGATATCTATTTTGCTTTTTTAAGCTAGTTTTCGTTGATGTCGCGACTGTTTCTTGCTGATTAGATCGTCTTCGACCTGGGGCCGGATGGTTTCTAGCTCGGGTAGCAAGAAAATATTGGAGATCTCTCGCGGTGATCGAGATAGATAGTAGTGTATGAAGGTGAGATGAAGATTTAAGAAATGTTGTGCCGTAGGTGTGTTCGAGCCGTAATTGCTGACGGGTGTCCGTGGAATTACTTCTGTTGGACGTGCTTGTTTGTCTAAATGGCGGTGCTTTCTTTGAACTGGAGATTATTTTGTGCTTGAGTCAGAAATTGGGAATGCGAGCAATTTGAGCATGGACCCATCTTCTCCAATTGGAAAGAGAGATGTGCTTCATTCCCTTTTATCCATGTTAATATGCATGCGATTGTTCAAAACAAAGTTGAACACAATCTTTTGTTAAATTTATAGGATCTTTACGATCCTTGATGACCTCATGAAATTTCGTAATTGTATACTTTTTTTCGCTTGAGTTGCTAAGTTCTTATGTGGCATGTGTGAGATTTGATTCCATGTTCATTGATATGTAGTCCCTTATTGATTGATGGGAGAGCTTGCTGGCGATAAACATGTCGAGTGCATATTGTCTGATGAAAAGATAGGGATGAAATTCTAACAATTCTCTTCTTGTTCTCTTGTCCACTCCCTACTAGTTACTGAAAATGACTCGGTTTATCTGGATCTACCATTCAGCATTTGGGAGTTTTACCGATTTGAGCTTTTGGGTTGATATTGCACTCAGAAAAAGGATAGTTTTGAGTAGGTGGTTTTGGAGCGCTAGAGATTAAATGGAGCATATTGGGGATTGACCATTCTAGATCTTCTTGGAAAACTTGGCAATGTGGATTCAAATGAAGTTGTTTCTTGGATCCCGCAATGCCAGCACGGGTCTCGTTTGTTTATTTGTCTCTCAACTTCTTTTTTGCGATTACCCACGAAAAACATGCAGCTAACAGAACCTCCACTCCACATTCAATCAAATATTTCTTATTTGACGGTATGATTAAGATTTTAGCTTGGGATTAACATTTCCAACTGTCACAATAATGACTGCGCCTTAGAAGTGATTAGTGTTGCTTTATTTATTTTCGAAACTTCACTCTAAAGAACAAAATGTGAATTTCACTTACGGCTGCTTGTGCTGGTGGACTTGGTGGAGACATTATAGACATCTTCTGTGTGACAGATTGTATCCTTTGGAATAAAGGTTCCTAGATTTGCAAACTCTTACCATCGATGCAAGTTCCTTGGTGTTGTTTTATGTTTTTAAGTTTTCAACATCACGAGTGGCAAACTTACCTTAGGCTAGCCAGACATTGATGAGGGGGGCTCTCTATATGGAGATTGAAGTTTCTACTGTCGGATAATCCCTGGTGTCAAATGTTCTACATTGTTGTGCCTGAACCATGATTCAGGCATCAGAGCAGTGCGAAACGAAGATGGATATTTCTCTGGGGATACATGGGGAGAAGTTTATACTCGGTGTCTTGTCCTCATCTTGGATCAATTATAATTTTTGTGCTTCTTGAGGATGTTTCTTAAATTATTGACATCCCTTCAATCCTTTTTTTCCCTTCGAAGGTTCTCTTATTGTGCTATATGCTGTCTTGCGATACTAAAACGGTTGGATTCGATAAATGTGGAGAATGCTGTCAGATATATAGTGAGTTGCAAAACTCTGGATGGCGGGTTTGGTTGCAATCCCGGTGCAGGGTCTCACCTGAAATGATACTATCGCAAACAGCCTTCGCTTCCATCTTGATGGTTAATCACTGTGTGCACCACTGATGTCTATATAAGATATCCTAAGACAACGCACTAGTGTCCTTGCTCTCTTTACTAATCTAGCTGGTAGTAGTTAACAGTTGGAGAAAAACATCTGGTCTAGCTATATCTACAAGGAACTATCTGTCGCCAAAACGCCAACTAAGATTCCAGATCTCGCCGTACCATCGCAAAAGGTAAAGAAACTTCAGAGTTGCCTAAAATATTATTAAGCTACGATCTTCACAAAGACAATGCTCACCTCAGGATCGGTAAGACTATAGTCTCATATAAATTGAATACAGTTTAATCTTGGCGATATATTTCGAGAATGTAAACTCAACCTCAAGGCATACTTATTGAATTTCATAAATCATCTGTTTCAAATAATTTTTCTTTGCAATTCCTAGGATCCTAGAATGTGCAGTTCAAGAAGTCTATATTCGGGGACACAGCAGGTCCACAATTAATGGCAAGTATTCCAATCTGAATAACCTCTGCACTTAGTAAAGTAGTAATCAGGAGATTAACAGAACCGCTTAAATCCTAGGATGCTTTGCTAACTGAGCAAGTAAGCACACTTCAAACGCGTAAAACCCGCAATGAGCAACAATCGAAAAATGCATTCTCATAAGCAGCCACGAAGGGCCTCAATCTCTAGTATCAAATGTTCTACATTGTTGTGCCTGAAGTATGATTCAGACATCAAAGCACTGCAAAACGAAGATGGATCTTTCTCTGGAGATATATGGGGAGAAGTCGATACTCGGTGTCCTGTCCTCGTCTTTGATCCATTAAAATGTATGTTCTTCTGAGATGTTTCTTTAATAATTGACATCCCTTTCCCTCCTTTTGTTTCCATCGAAGGTTCCTTATTGAGCTATATGTTGTCTTGCAATACTAAATCTGTTGGATTGATTAGATGTGGAGAATGCAGTCAGATATATAGTGAGTTGCAAAATGTTGGACGCTGGATTTGGCTGCATTCCTGGTGCAGTCTCAAGCAGGGTAAAGTATGTCATAACCTTACGCCGGACTTCTTTTGCTTGTTTCTAATTTCCGATTGGTGCTTAGTAAGTCATGCGCTCGCTTAAATATATGGTGGTCTTCTAATTATGTTCCAATGACCACATCCAAAGGATAAAACCGAGTTGCTATGATTTTAAGACATTCCTTGGGACTCATCTTAAACATGAGAAAGTATACCGATTCTAGAGGAGAATTAGGCATAAAAAAATGAAGCACCAAGCAATTAAATTAAGATGCACGAGAGCCTCACCAAGCACCTTGCCACGAAGTGGCTCATTTTCCTCTCTTCTTTCAATTAATATAAGAAGACATTGTGAAACGGAGAACGGGAATGTGGGCATAATCATGAAGCGACAAGATTTGGTGTTTCTGCTTCAATAGATAACAAACCCGTGGGGATTTTGTCTAAACTAATTGTGTAGTCGGTCACGTAGTAAAATTGACCTGTGGAACCCCCAACCATATGCAGTTGACCTCAAATTACCAATGGAAAATACAATTACCCAAAATATGGAAAAAAAAAATGGATATCCCATTTAATTCCGTATGGTGAACCAAGAAGAGAAGCATTGTTTGCTTCATTTTCAATCATTGAGAGCTCCTCACAGGTAATAAAGAGACAGTAGATACTCATTAAAGCGACCATTAACCAAACCTTAGAATATACTTATAGACAAAAACCTCACGAGAAGATGCTTAACATCCTGTGCACATGATTAAACTTAATCGAGCAGTCCCCAAAAGGATAGCAACATAATTAGACCAGGCATACAGATAGTCAAACAAATACAAGAAAGCATACCCTTATACAACTATTTGCATATGAAGCTAAAGCAAGAGTTAGAGCTCGAGCCCATGCTTAACTATGCAAAGATAAATCACATGATTACATTCAACTAAACACCAAGTGCCGCACCAAAAATAAATAAGTAACTATTGCACCATTCTTACCTGTTCTTCAGCGATTAGCTAGTGATCCAGAGCTTGAGTTCAGGCCCATGACTCCCGCCATTGATGGAGTTAATGAATGCACCAAATTCCTCCAACTAGGCGGCACTAAAGAAGAAAATGGGCAATAGAGTGAAAAAAGGCCCTGGAGAAGGACTTGAAGCTCACGGACATGGAACTTGAAGCTTGCGAAGAAGGACTCGAAGCTTGCGGTCGATGAACTTGAAGCTCACGGACGACAGAACCTGTGAAAGAAGAGACGATGGCGATCGACACGGCAAATGATGGACTGAAGCTTGCGAGGAGCGACGAGGATCGGGCAACGGTGATTTGCTTGAGCAGCAGGAGAGAGGAAGAAGAAAACGTGAAAAAGAACCCTAATCCCAATTCAATCCTTCGTTCATGAAAAATAATCAAACTGTCTTTTTCTTTTCTTTTCTGTACAAGGAAACGATAAGGTGAGTTGAGGTGAGGTCTCCTGGGCCTAAATTTGTCGACTCTGTCGCCACCAAAGTGAACACACAGCATATGGAGATTCCGGTTGCACGTTTTATAATCAGTTCATTGTCTCTCTTCACTAGAGTAAAGCGGAAATAGAAAGCAAGTAAAGCAGATGAAACAGCGATGATCTATAAATAGAAAGAAGGCGTACCGTCTCAAATTCCTCTGGTCCATATATTACGTTCGAGCTCAAATGCGCCCGAAAGGATTCAGAGCTGAGAATCTTCTCTTTGCAAGACTCCCGAGTGTCGAGAGTCGGACCAGAGTTGGGTAACTTTACACTGCGTGTTATGGATATCGAGTGCATAGTTGGTATTTTTGAGCTCAATGGATCAAAATCCCTCTGCACCGGTCGTGGCCATTGATAAATATTCAATTGATGCAAAAGCTCTAATCCGTCAATGCCCTCGACAACCTGTAGTTCCCAGCACTGGTTAGGAGTCAACTCCATCAAGTTCTTCACTTTTGACAAATCGCACACAGTGACACAGCATATGGAGATTCCTAGTAATATGGGGAATTTTAATAAGATTGTCCTTGTTTGCACGTTTTATAATCAGTTCATTGTCTCTCTAGAATAAAGCGGAAATAGAAAGCAAGTAAAGCAGAAGTTATAGCGAGATCTATGAATAGAAAAAAAGCGTACCATTTCAAATTCCTCTAGTCCATATCTAAAGTCCCAGCGCAAAAGTTCCATCCGAAAGGAAAAAAACATATTCAGAGCTGAGAAACTTCTCTTTGTAAGACTCCCAAGTGTCGAGAGTCGGACCAGAGTCGGGTAACTTTCCACTACGTGTTATGAATATCGAGCACATATTTGGTATTTTTGAGCTCGATGGATGAAAAATCCACTGCACCGATGTGCATCGATCAATTTTCAATTGATGCAAAAACTCTAATCCGTCAATGCCCTCGACAACCTGTAGTCCCCTGCACTGGTTAAGAGTCAACTCCATCAAGTTCTTCACTTCTGACAAACCGCCTAACCTTTTTAATGAAGTGCACTCTCCAACAGAAAATACCAATAATGATTCCAACGTGGAAACCGATTGAATATCCTGTACCCATGAGCACCCCCACAGAACGAATTTTTTAAGCTTCCCTAGAAAGCTTCGGAAAAGGAAGGCTCTCTTATCTTCAATCAAAGTGAAATCGATCGTGAAAATAGGCAAGTATGATTCTTGTAGATAAGGTTCTTCATCCCAACGACTCAAAACCCACTCTGAAGTTGGTTCGGAGACATTTGAAATTAAACATTTCTGCTTCCCCGCGAAACCTGACACCAGTCCCGATTTTCAAATTCATCTGAGTTGGTCATAGATTTAAAGACATTGGACACGGCCAGATCAACTAGATTAGGAAGACATGAGAGGTTAGGGACAGTTTGCAATGAAGTAGATATTAGCTGTAGAGTGGTCAAACTTTCAGGGAGTTTCGGCAACTCTTGTAGCTGATCACAATGATTCAAACACAGTGTTTGGAGGTGAAGCTTGCTCATTGTAGTGGGCAGTTTTTTAATCGGTGTAAATGATACATTGATAGATAACAAGCTTGATAGTGTACCAATGGAATCCGGTAATCTTGTAATTCTTGTGCATGATACATCCAACTACATTAGCGACTTTAATTTCAAAACTGAGTCAGGCAGTTCACTCAAAGTACCACAACTCCTGAGAGAGAGGTGCTGCAAATGCTGTAACTCTCCAATTTTTCAGGCAAATTTTCAAGTCCAGCACACGATTCAAAACGCAAGTCAATCAACTTCGTCAATTTCCCAATAGAGCAATCAATTTCATCAACTTCAAAATTCAGAAATAGTCAACTTTTCTAAAACTAAGTACTGAGGAAAGGTTGGTGTCCCTTGTATCAACGTATTGTAACAAACAGTGAGAACCTTCAATTTCTTTGCCCCCTACAAAAGCCAGTGAAACATCATGACAGATAAGAAATAAATATGGATTTAGGCTATCAATGAGAAAATTAGATCATAAATCCATCTGATTTTGTCCTTCATTGAATGAGAAAATTAGACTAAGAGAGAAACTGGCATACCTTGATTAGGTTGTTGAACACAACTGCTGTGATATCAATCCCAGAAAGATTCACCACAACCAAATTTTCTAGATGCAACGAATTAGTTGCCTCAAACCATTGACGATCGGTGGCTGCAGGTCCAGGAGGAATAGCATAACCGTAATCCAAACTGATCCATTTTAGCTTGGAAAGATAGCCCGTAAAGTCACCTCGGCAGATTACCTCACACAATGAAAGAAACCGTATACGCGGGAACCGCTTAATTTGCTCCGAAGTGACCAACATATCCCTCGATTTCAAACGGAGTGCTTGTACGCTTCCCTTGATCTGCCAATGACATTAAGGAGCAGAAGGAGGAATTTGTCAATATCCCAATATTTTATTTCGTAAAAGAGAAGAAAAAACGAAACAGAAGAGTAGCTCTTAAATCAAAGACGTGAATCATCAATTAAGCAGAGGGTATAAGCAATTTTCTATTCAAATTTAACCATACTTTACCTCTGTTGATCTCAATTCATCAATGATGTCGTCTTCATCCCACAATCTGGTACAATCTTCTTTGGCAATTTTCCTTCCAAGATCTCTAAATTGATCATGCATCCAAAGGCTATTATTGTCTAATACCTTTATCATGCATCTGTCAATAAGGACCTCGATGGCATCCTCTGGGTAAAACTCACAATCTTTCCACATGTACATTGGATTAGTCTTATTCTCACCAACTAAAAAACATGCAATATCAAGGAAAATCTCTTTTTCATTAGTCTCTAAGGATTCATAGCTATTCCTTAGCTTTGCCGAGACATCATTATGAAGCGTTTTCTTTAGCTTCCGTAGCCACTCTTCCCATGTTTTTCTCTTTTTCTGAAAAAGCGAAGAACCTATTGCTTGAAGAGCTAATGGTAGTCCATTTGCAGTAGAGACAATCCTTCTTGAAAGAGTGTAGTAATCATTTGGAGGAGAGTCCTCATTGAAGGCATGCCTACTAAAAAGTTTAAGCGCATCTTCCTCACTCAACCACACCATTTCATATTCCTTGAATTTATACTTAGATCTCCTAATATTCAGAACACTCTTGTCCCTTGTAGTAACAATTATTCTAGTACCTGGATACAAAGATTCCCTTCCGATTAGTTTTTGGATCTGGTCGGCCTCAGCAACATCATCCAATACGATTAGCACCTTCTTGTTGCAAATTATTTCTGTAATCATATTGATCCCATTATCAATGTTATCAACTACATGATCCCCCATAGAACGAGAGATATTGGACAATAATTTTGCTTGCAACTTGTGTAAACCCTCGGCTCGTGCCCTTTCCCTCATGTCATCAAGAAAGCTGCAGTTTTTGCCAAATCGAGGACATTGTTTGTTGAAGATAATTTTGGCAAGTGTTGTTTTGCTGATGCCGCCCATTCCATAGATTCCAATAAACTGCACACCACCGAAGTTTGTGTCTAATAAATAGTTTATGGCTGCTATTTGATTGTCCGTTCCAACTAAATCTCCAATCACTTGTCTTTGTCTTGTCTTGAGATAGATCACAACCTCATCAACGACTGACTTGATAAGATCCCCATGGCTGCCACAAGTTGAACAGTTTCGAACAGTTTCAACTGAGAAAATGTGACAAATTTGCATATCGACCAGCTATCTACTAAGCAACTAGGTGGGAACACAATCAAGATTAGGATATATAAATATTCAACGTTACCCCCCAAACCTTTTGGAACATGATGAATTACACAAGTTTAAGTTAAAGGAATAGAGGAAGAGAAATACTTGATCTTTATATCAAGTAGAAGAATATAAACAATTCTGGAAATAAAGGGTAGAAGAATCAAAATATAAATGTCTGATGAAATACTATAATAGTAGATTTACTTATTTCTTTGGACATGGAAAAGAATTTTGTAAAGGCAACAGTTACTTAATCAAGTTCTCTTGCATACAATAGGAATTTTAATACATACACGGATCAAATTAGTATAAAAAAGATGAAGCAAAGCCAAATTTTTTATACAATGGAAAATAGGTGAAAAATGAAATTATAATAACCCTATTAAGTCTAAAAATTTGGAAATCTCGTGATTTAAAAAAAAAAAAAATTAAAGGAAGTATTTGAAACTTTCTATTTATAATAAGGGAAATCAGAGTTAGAATATAATTAATGAATTTTTATAAGAACTATGGCCTGATTTTATAAAATAATTTTCACAATCATGGTTGGAATATTACCCTGCAAATTTTTTCAGCTCCCATCCCTTGATGGCATCAACTTCTTTGAGAGCCGACTGCCACGTCTTTATATCCTCGCAGCTGAACTTCTTCTGATCCTCCATCTTTTGCTCCAGATTTGATATGGCCTCGCTGTACAATGCGGTTTTTAACTTCACATCATCAGGTTCCACATCGTAGAAGATGGGTAATATGACCTTCTTCTTCCCATCTTCTTTAGATTTGGAGGTGTTCTCCACAATCTTTGCAAGCTCACGGAGGCACTAGTGACTTGAAGCATAGTTTTTAGAGAAGATGGGTATATAAAGTTTAGAGTCATCGATTGCTTGCAAAAGGTTGCCACTAATTGTTTCCCCCGCTCGAAGTTCCTTGTCATCGATGAAAACACGAATCCCGGCATCTACCAAGGCATGATAGAGGCTGCTGGTGAATCCACAACGAGTATCGATGCCTCTAAAATTCAAGAAAACTTGATACTCACTTCCTAATGTATTGCTGGTGCTCGTTCCCATCCCTGAGTTTGCCATAGGAGCTCACCATCTTAGCCCATTCTATCGGGCATAGGCAATTTTGCACAAAGCTGAAGATGTTTTGTGGTTCTGAAAGACAAGTCGGGGACTTTAATGTTAGTCACAGCAAGACTGTCGAGACTTCCAGGGGGGCGTTTACATATTATGTGTGGATGTTTATTCTACCAATGCCTTTAGGAAATTCAATCGTGAGATCGTTGTTTGAAAAAATATTACCTTTCACATATTTGAATATATTCCCATTTGCCATAAAAAAAAAAAAAGGCATACAGGCAATTTCGCAGCAGGCGCAGCTCCGAATTCGTAGTCAATAAAGTTGATGGCTTTAGAAAAAATAAAGTGGAGGACAATAACGGAGGTGCATCTTTTCACATGTCCAATTTATTTCAAGTTTCTTCTTAGTGCTTTTCACTTTGTACTTTCTAACTTTTGGATTAGAAATTTTTTTTATTCTCAAACAATTAAACCATTTATGTTTATTCTATAGCTATTTCTATAGTTGGACATATATAAAATTCCAATCCAATAATGTAAATTCACAATTTGTCTATATAAGCCCAGAATAACACAATATTTTTAAAGAATCATCTCTTATTATGACACACGGGACTATGGATAAGTACAAATATCTCTTTCAAACTACAAAGATTGGATTTATTGCATTCTCTACCAAAAAAAAAAAAAAGCTCCACCTAAGCATATACTTACTACTCACCATTAAAAATAAATGATTGTGCAAATCTTTTATAACACTTATTGACAATTGTTAGAAGGTTAGCAAAGTACGGTTGGAACGTTACAGACATGAAACCAAACCAAACCAAATAAATTATATAAATAATAGAATATGTCTCGAGTTTAAAATTGTTAAATAAAAATCAATCGAATAAGAATTATGAATGCTCCATCACTGTTCAAGAATGGTGAGAGGAAATGCAATGATGCCTGTTAATGCCCATGATGCCATCCCAATGGTGTTGCTTGGAGCGTGGAAAGAAAGAAAGAGACTATGGTGGTTTCGACCAGGACAACTTTGCTCAGCTTTCGACCAAAAAAAAAAAAAAAAAAAATTCTCAGCTGAAGACAGGGAAAAAGAGATTAATGATGGCCACTACTGATACGGGTCAAAAGGGAAAATCACGAAGAAAGCTGCAATGGTGGTGTCTTTTCACGATGGCCACTCGTTTCCCTTCTTCTTCTATATTTTCCTCGTTCTTCCTATTTAAATACGAAGAGGAAGAGCTCTTAATGTCACAGAGAGCAATGAAGGCTGCAGGGAGGAGAATGGAAAGGGTGCCGAGAGTTCCTCTGAGAGGTTCGATTCGAAGAGTTTTCTCCGTGAAATAACACCAAAAATATCCTTGTGTTGAACTCGATTAAATGTTGTGTTAAGAATTGTGTTATTCCTTTGCAAGATTAAGAAATTATTTCAAGAGAAATTATAAAGGCTAATCACTATTTAAATTAGTGGGCATAATTAAGAGGGGGAAACATTAAAAGTATTTAAGTGACTTGAGTATGATTATATCCCCATTACATTATTTGATCTATAATGAAATCTTGTGCTAACACGTGACTGAAAACGTAAATCTGCTGTCAAATTCATTTCCTTGTTTTATGCATTTTATCCAATCACTTTTCTTTTTTCAGCAATAGAATAAATGCACAAAAACTTATCTTTTATTTTCTCAAGATATTGATCAATATTTACAAACTTAAACTCGTAGTTGACAAGATTAATATATTCCTGCTTAACATTAACTTCGATCATAAAGACAAGATTCGAAGCAATCTATTTGACTCGTTTCTTCTAAGATCCCTCTGAAAATGCATCTCCAATTGGTAAAAGAAAACATAGTGATGTTTTTTGTTGCCATGTTGTCCATTAAATCACGCCAGCCCGTGCGTACCTTTCACTTTTGTTTCTACATTTTTCCATGATTTTCATGGTCACTTAAATTATTTATTTAATTTGGGGGCGCAACATACTAAAAATAAAAACCATAAATTTGCAACTACAATCTTGACATATTAAATAAGTCGGTTTTGCATGATTTGACATAGATTTTCACGACATCTATGTTTTCACTCTTTTTTTTTTTTTTTTGTTTATAAACAGAAATTCTGTTTTTTTGTTTCCGGGAACAAAAAAAGAACACAAACGCGCGTTTGGTTGCGTTTTTTTTTTTTTTTTTTTGTTCCCGGAACTCAAAAAGAACAAAAATGAGAAACAAAAAAAAAATTATTTCTTGTTCCAGAAATAATTTTGAAGAAACACTTCTTCCTTCTTCTCTCTCTCTTCTCTTTTCTTCTTGTTTTCTTCTTCTTTTTTATTTGGCTGGTCGCCGGCCTCGGCCATGGCCGGCGACCAGCCGTTGAGGGCCGGCGACGCCATCGAGGGTCGGCAACCTCCCGGAGCGTCGCCGGCCCTCGACGAGGCCGAGCCTCGCCAGATCGGGGCAAGCCCGAGCTCTCCCAGCCATGGCGAGGCTCAGCCTCGCTGGATCTGGGCGAGCCCAAGCACGCCCGGCCAAGGCGAGGCGAGGCGGCCGAGCCCGCGCCGGGCGACGCCGAGCCTCGCCGCGGGCGAGCCTCGCCGTGGCTGGGCGAGGCTGCCGACCCCGTCGGCCGATCGCCGGAGGCCCGACCGGCCGAAAGAAGAAAAAAAAAAAAAAGAAAGGAAAAATAAAAAATAAAATAAAAATATTTAAAAATTAAAAGAAACAAAAAAAAAAAGAACATAAATTTACCAAACGTGTTTCTATTAATTTTTTATTCCCGGAACAAGTTTACCAAACGCATATTTTGTTCAAAAATTATTCTCCGGAACAGAAACACTTTTTTTCTATTTCTGTTCCCTGGAACAGTTTTTAAACAAAAACGTTACCAAACGCACCCCTATTAGTTATACATTTTTTATTAGCATGATTTAACATAAATCATTCTTCTATCATGTATCAATAATTTTTTTTTGAGAAATTGAAAATCCCTGTGGACATTATCCTTTGGAATTTGAATGGTCGTAGTAGCAATAATGAAGATCATATAGAATCTAGCTGCAATTATTTATTTTTTGGCTCGTCTTATTTATAATGTTTTTTGTGGCGTTATTATTTTTCACGTCATCAAGAAAGCTGCAATATTTCCCAAGGTGAGGATATAACTAGTTGAAGATAACCTTGGGAATGCTATTTTACCAATGTTGCCCATCCCGTAGATTCCAATGAACCGCACACAACAGAAGCGATGTCTAATAAATTGTTTATGGCTGCCATTTGATCCTCCATTCCAATTAAATCTTTGATCACTTGTCTTTGTCTTGACTTGAGCCTAACCACAATCTCATTATGGGACGAAAGGGAAGAAGAAGAAAGTTGCAAGGATGGTGTGTTTTCAAGTTGGCGACTCATTGTTTCCTTTCTTCTTCTTTATTTGTTCTGCTGAATTTCCTCTTTATATAAAAAGAGGAAGAGCTCTTAATGTCATAGAGAGCTCCGAAGGCTGCACAGAGCATGTTGAAAAGTGTGCCGAGAGTTCCTCTTGATCCAACCAAATATTTCTGTTCTGAAGCCGATTAAATCTTTTGTTAAGATTTGTGTCATTTCTTTATGAGATTGAAAAAGTAATTCTAGAGAAATTTTAAATGCTAAATATTGTGCGAGTTATTGAGTGTAAGTAGAGGTTGGAAAACACCTAGAGTATTTAAATGACTTGAGTGTGACTGTAATTTTCATTATATCTTTTGATGTATAATGAATTCTTGTGTTGCTCTCTCCGTGGACGTAAATCACATGATTAACTCACATAAATCTAGTGTCCGATTTATTTTCTTGTTTTATGCATTTCATTTGATTGCTTTTTTTTTTTTTCAAAAAAGGAATATGGTATGGAGAAAAGTGAAACCAAACTAAAAGATATTAAATAGGACCAACATTAGGCATTCATGAACAGATGCATGCAAAAGTATCGTTTATTTTCTTAAGATATTGATCGATATTTATAAGCTTAAACTCGTGGCTGATGATAGAATTTGTCCCATCGCCTGCTTAACGTTAACTCCAAATTCAATGCATTCTACGGCCCGTTTCTTCTAAGATCCCTCTGACAATGCATGGTGATGTTCTTTTATTGCCATTTTCTCCGTTGAATCGCGCCAGCCAGTGTGCACCTTTCACTTTGCTTCCTTCATTTTCCATGATTTTATGGTTGCATATATTTTATTTATTTAGTTTTGAACGCAACATATCAAGAAAACCATAAATTTGCAACTACAATCTTGACATATTAAATAAGTCTGTTTTGCATGATTTGACATGGATTTCCATGACGTTTGTTAGCGATACATTCTTTTTTTTTTTTTTTTTTTTGAGCCTCCCTTCCTCCAAGGTGTGACATGGATTTCCATGACGTTTGTTAGCGATACATTCATTCTTTTTGTTAGCATGATTTAACATAAATCATTTTCATATTTCATCTCTTAATAAAATTTTCATGAGAAATTGAAAACCATTATTCACATTATTCTTCAGAATTTGAACCATGGTAGTAAAAGTAATGAAGATCAGATAGAGCGTAGATGCAATTATATATTTTTTGGTTTGTTTTATTTATATTTGTTTTTCGAGGCGTTATTGGTTGCTTTGACTTGTTGACTACATTGCGCACTGTACGAAGTCTTCGAGAGGATGACTTTTCCGCATTCATTTTATCTCATTTGTAACGCTAGTATCTAAATCATTTGACTCAATTAACACCGATTTATGCACACAAATCGCTCCATTCATGTGCATTAGGTTAGCTCCATTCACAAGATGACTAATGTCGTTTCAAAAATAGCATTTAAAATACACATAATGCATTCATGGCGGTTTATATGAACCCAACTTTGCACAAACTATGTGTAAAACAACAATCCTTCCAAAGATATGGTAATCGGATCATAACTATGGTCATCTTTGATGCATTACTTTATACAACTTAGCAACACCTTGTGGAAACGCTATGAGCATGTAGATTCTATGCTTTCAAGCCATTGCCTCAAATGACTAGAATACATAAAAAAAAAAAAAAAAAAAAAGTTAATGCTTGCTTTTTAATAAATTGGAAGATCATGCGATACCATATTACAAGATCCCCAAATGATGCCAAATGACATTCTTCGAAATCACGTTTCTACCTTTTAACTAATTTATGCATGCCGCATAGAACTTTAATAAATTCAAATGGTTTTAGGCATGTGGAAATCGATCTTATCGGACAATTAATTTTTGGACCTATTTTTTCAATAGTTAAGGGTGATAAAGCTAGCCCAAACACCTAGAAAGGAGTGAATATGTATTAAAATAAAATCTAGATGAATAAATGTGAAATGAAATAAGTTGAGATCAAAGTCTGAATAAAGATCAAAATTTGTTATGCGAATAACCGAACTTTTGAGATACCTTGTAAGTATGCAATAGATTTAAGTAATATGAGTTAAGGGAAGAAAAAATTGCACATAAGTTAAGGTTTAGATTAAGCTTACATCCACTTTCCCACACTAACAACCTACTGGTTAGATTCCACTATAGGATCAACAAGAGATTATAAATTTGAGTGCAAATACTCAATGGTAAATCATACTATCATACTAAATCACTCTTTTTGTTGTGTTTTTCTCTCTTGATCATAATTCGTAAAGCTCACAGACAAAGACAAGTAATATTGAAATCAACTTAAGACTTTGGAATTTTGGGTTCACATCTCTATCTTCTTGACCAATTAGTCTCCTTAAATACTCCTCTATGCTAATAGCCATTTAGTCAATCGTTGGAGGATTTTCTTTCAATCTACCCATTGGACATAAAGATTCAAATAAGATCTTCTGGTCGTTGAAGACAAAGATAAAATCTCCACTTGTTTCAATCGTCCATAAAATCAAAATCTTGGTTTCCACAAGTAAAGTTTTCCTCATTTGGAACTTGTTTTAGGATCGATTTTATCAATTAGTTTGATTGACTTGATCAATATATTTATGGAAAGTAGAATCCTTAGCTAGATCACTGGCCGTTGTTGTTCATATTCTAAATTTGTCTCGTTCTGGTTCTGTGTTGTATTCTCAATAAGTCTTGTTCTAGACCTTGATACATTATGAACCCGTCAAAATAGATATTATATATGTGCTTCTAGAATATAATAGACTTTGCCAAAGATCCTTGATAGTGCTTAGAATATATATTTGTTCCAAAACTTGTTCTAACATAAGCATTAGAACTAGAAAGTTTCGTCAATTTCAAAATCTGGATTGAGTTTTCTTAACAAAATGTAGTCAATATGTGGTACGGATAATGCCTTTTGAGAGTGTGCGGTAATTGGCCGAAGGAAAGTTGTCGTCAAGGACATGCCTACAAACAAAGTTTAAATGTGTTTATTTCGAGTGTGCAGCTCATTGTTCGTCAAATTTCTGTCATTCATTTGTTTTGGACATTTTAGTAATGATAACATTACATTCATTACTGGGCGGAGATTTTGTTACATTCTTAATGAGAAAAGTTTCTCCACCAGATCATCCTCCTTCAGAAATTTACAAAAGAAGAACTAACACGTTACATTAGAAAAGGAGAATAGGATGTTTATTATGAGAAATAAACAATGAAATTCTTGATTTGAATGCCCAAAGTCCGATGCCACTTTCTTTAACAAGAGACATCATTTTGGACGTTTGTATCGCATGACTCACATCATTCAACTGAAAAGCTTTTCCACCAGATCATCCTCCCTAGAAAATTTACAAAAAGAGAACCATTATGTTACATTAGAAAAAGGAGAAACACATATTTAATTATAAGATATAAACGATGAAGCCTGATGCCACTTTCGTCAGTTAGAGACATCATTTTGGACGTTCGTATTGCATGACTCACGGGGTTTAATTGAAAATTACAGATAAAGACTCTTAATTCGATTTGCATGACTAATAGGTTTTGTTGGGAAAAAGTGAAAAGGTTTCAAATAAATATCTAAATTGACAAAAATTTAAAAGGAAACAAATATTACTAATGGAATCTTCTTCCACAACCATTTGCCATCAATTACACGCACAGCCAACGTCCCAGCAGGTGCAGAAAACATTACTTATTATAGTCCCATTTGACATCAAAAATACGTCAAGGCAACTTCGCAGCAGGTGCAACTCCCAATTTATAGTCGATGGCTTCATAAAAAAAAAAAAAGGTGGAGCCCAATAATGAAGGTGTACCTTTTCTATAGTTGAACATATTTAAAATCCCAATCCAATATTGTAAAATAACAATTTATCTATATAAATGCATAATAACAAAATATTTCCAAAAAATCGCCCTCGTTATGACACATGAGACTCTAGATAATTAGACAAATTTCCTTCATACCATAGAGATTGAATTTGCAGCATTCGCTGCCAAAAAAAAAAAAATTGCTCCACCTATGGACTACCCAAGCGTATACTTACTATGAAGTATTTGACTTGATCTCTTCACTTTTAAGACTTACCTTTTATTATAATTAATTTCCTTTAACCACTCAAATATTCTCATTAAATGTGCCTTTATTGAATAGCAAATGATTTCTGCAGATCTTTTTCAACACTTATTGACAACTATTAAAATGTGAGCATGGTTTTTTACACCTAAATTTTTGTGTTTAGATTGTCTTGCATTTCTTTAAAAAAATTTAGGGACCAAATTTGTCAATAACGCTATAATTCGATCCCTAACCAAAAACACCTACCCGCACGATTTTTGCATTCATTCCTCGCATTCATGATTAGAGGCATTCGACAAAGATGATGGGCACTTCGAGTCCCTCCAATCTCTGAAGAAATATTCAAGGCCACTCAACATTACTCGATTGATTTGCTCCTTTTAAGTTGACCCTTTTTTGTGCGTACCATTAAACTGCAGCTAACCTCATTGCTTTAGCCTTATTGGGTACATGAAACTAAGTCGAGATATGGGCCATCTAGTCAACAGCCGGCCAAGAGTTTCACCCGGAACCAGAGAGAGAGCGTCTGAAACAGAAAAGAAAAGAAAAGAAAGCAGAGCAGAGGGCAGCCTTGGCAATAGGAGGAAATAACAAGAATAGGACCCGTTCAGGCAGCTTATATCGTTGCATTATTGAAAGTGAATTATTTGGTGAACAGCCCGAGGATAGCAGAGGATAACATGCAGGAATGTTTATCATTTTCTTACCTGTTCCTCCGTTAATCTCACGTACTAGCCAATCATCGCTGCCATCAAAGCCAATTGGTTTCGAAACCCCCCACTTCACAATCGTCGTTTTGACACTCCACGGCCTGAACAATCGTCCTCTCTCGAATCTATGGACTAAGCCATCGCTCGACGAGCTCATCGCTTCCCCACCTGACTCCTTGCCCTTCATCGGCAGCGTAGTCATTGTGTCACCGCACATTTTACGGGTTACTCCTCTTTGCTGCTCTTTGCCGCCCAAATTACCAGTGCTACGTTAAGAAATTATATGTCGATTCTAGAAAAAATAACGCAAGCAAATGATTCACCCAAACTAATATAATCATATAATAATAGAATCGGAAAAAAACAACAGAAAATTTATTATCGAAGTTCACCCAAACCCAAACTATGTCTCTATGCCTCTACAAATTCATTAGACTTTGAAAAAAAGTCGAAATACAGTGATGATTTTCTCTCAAAATCGGGGCATAAATAGATTAAGAACTCTTAAAAGAAAAAAACTCAATTTTTTTTTCTCTTTATTTTCTTTTTCAGCCCCTTGATGGCTAGCCGATTATCATTGATATAAGGTGTAGCTTCTAACCTAAAAGAAAAGCTAATAAAAAAGACAAAAGAATTTGCCAAAAAAAAATATTTGGCTTCATCTATCAATAATCTCCCACTTAAAGACAAATACACTGGATGCACCAAGCAACTTAGCATTCATCTACTTCAAAATCTAGTAATTGAAATATGTGCCTCTGTGATACTCCTCATAATAGAGTAATACCAATCATAGTGTTGACACATAAATTTTCCCTATTCATATAGGGTACATAGAAAATTAGGTATTAATTTTTAATCCCTAAACAAAAACACTTTTCACTACAATTGCATAGCATATAGATATTAGGAGACTTTGCATTAAGATGTATATAATTTATAAGAAAAAAATTAAAAAAGGGGAAAAAGAGAGAAAATTAATTAAAAATTATTATTTAAAAAAAAGAAAAAAAGAAAATAATAAGCGAGATCGGGCCAGGGTCAGGCCGGCCCAGCCTTCTTTCTTTTTCCTTTCTACCTTTTCTGTTCGCCAAGGCTCAGCCCAGCCCAATTTTCCTTTTCTTTTTCCCAAGCCCAGCCTCTTCCTTCATCTTCTCCCTCACAAACTCCCACTCGTTCACGCTCTCACGGGTTCTGCCAAAAAGAAAAATAAGGACGGAAGCAGAGGCCGGACGGGGAGCGAGGAGCGCGCCTTTTGGGTCGGAAGCAGGCCGGCACGACGAGCTGGCGGTGGCAGAGGTGATGCGCGCCTGCCGGGCGTAGAGGGGGATTCTGGGGGCTCGGACAGAGGGATAAATGGACGGAGAGAGAAAGGGGGAGATAGAGGGGATCCGGCCGAGAGGGAGACCGAGAGTGAGAGAGCAGAAAATTCGCCCCGGCTGAGCGCCGTTCGGCTATCCTCGACACAAACCCGCGTCCCCTAGCCGTTACTACCAAGCCTGCGGCCCCCATCTTTCACGGCGTCCGAATTTGGGTGAGTTGAGTTTCGGTTTCGATCCCCCGTTTTCCCGTGGTTCTCGGCTTGGCGACACTGAGATGGCCGGCTATAGTTCGATTCGCATTGAGACCGGCTTCCGGCCGTCGTCGCCAAGCCGGGTAAGGCCCCCGCGGTTGCGCGCTCCGGCGCCCCTTTTTTTGTCCTTTCCTTACTGCTCTGTTTTTGCCCTATTTGGGGGCACGCCGGGCCGGAGCTCGCGGCCGTCCGGCTCACGGGAACTCCGGCCCCTTCGCCCCCGTGTTTTGATAATGCGGGTCTGTTAGGTCGTATGGCGATGGGACAGTGCGATTTGAGTCCCGGCTGAGGGGGAAGCCCCTCATTCAGTGTCGCACGCCAACCGCTCGATGAAACGCCTCAACGAGATCTAATTTTCGTCTCCTCCTTCTTTTGCCGAAATCGAGTCGTCCACACTGTTGTGTTCTATTGCTATGTCCTTGTGACGCTTGGCGTTATGGGCGCGGCCGTTTGGTCGCTTCGCTGCCCCCGCCACCGCCGTTGTTTAATTTGTTTTGTGTTTCGGGCTTTGTGGCCGACAGTAATGGAGGCTCGTTACTGTGGTTCGGCCATGCTGGCCGTCGCCAAGAGTCCAGAGCCGTCGGAGTGAGAGCGTGGTCAGGCCGAGGGCGTCGGCTTATGGCCATTTGGACAAGACGGTGGCAGCGGGAGGTCAGAAGCAATTCGGTTAGAAGGCTTAATTAGGTTTAATTAGCATGGGCTTAAGTTAGTTTAGTGGGTTTAGGTTCGTTTCTGTTTTCATGGGAGTTAAAAAGTATTGGTTTTGGGCTCCTTTATTAAGTTTGGGTCTAGTTCTCGTTATATTTGGACCGATGATTTTCGGGCTTGATTTGTTTTAGGGTGTGTTTATTTAGAGAAATCTTAATGATACAGGAAAAAGCTTTCTAGTAAAATATTTTTTTAGGAATATGGTTAGCTTTTCTTTGTTTGATAATATGTAATCAAAAATGTTTTTCAAGGATACTATTTCAAAATGATTTCAATCTCATTATTTTATTTGAGTAAAACAAATCGAATTTTTTTAATTTTTAGAAAAATTGAAAATTTCAATTATTTTGTTTTCTCCTTTTTTTTTTTTTTTTTTTTCTAAAAGTCGAATTTTTAATTTTCTGTAATATAGAGACAGTGATTCTTATTAATTATCCAAACCTTAGAATATACATCAAGATAAACTCTTCATGAGAAGATGCACAACATCCACTACACAAGAAGAAAATATTAGGTGGTCCGGGGGCTCCACATCAGCGTGGTCCCCGGCCACTCAAGAGGTGCCATGTGGAGGGGTGGGCCCACTTGGTGTCTTCTTCTTTCTTCCCCTCTTTTCTCCTAGCCTGCACGAGAAGATGCACAACATCCTCTGCACATGGAGAAAATATTGGGTGGTCTAGGAGCTCCACATCGGCATGGTCCCCGGCCACTCACGAGGTGCAGAGGGTGGGCCCGCTTGGTGTCTTCTGCTTTCTTTCCCTCTCTCCTCCTGGCCTGCATGCTCTCTCTCCTGTGCAGATGCTGACGTTGATGCCGACGCCTCCTCCCCTGAACTCAACTCTGACACCGATGCCCCTCCATCTGTTGCCTCCGTCAGCGTCGGAGTCCGTCACCCCCGACTCCAAGACCTGATGCCTTGGCCTCTGCATACGCGCCCGACGCCAACGACAACGCTGACGCCCCTTCGCCTCCCTCTCGCGACCTCCGCTCTGCTCTCTCCCTCTTTCCTCTGCGGAGCGCCCTTACTGGCCAACCTCGACGCCTGACGAACCCTACTCACATTTTGGCCTCTCTCTCCACGAGTGAAGGTCGCTCTACTCGCTCTTTCTCTCTTTCCTCCGCGAAGCGCCCCCTGCTCCTGAACGCGAATGCCATCACCTCCTGCCGTCACCTTCCTAAGCCCCACCGATAGGCACTCATTGGCGACTTCCGTACGTCCAAAGGTTTTTTTTTTTTTTTTGGATTCTACTTAGTAGAATTCGGTGCCTTGTTATACATCTGCATCGGGTATTGCTTTATCTTACTTGTTGCCAACTTACGTGTTATTCAGATAGTTAGTGAAGATTGGAAGAAAGTGAAATAGCGGTCTCTTTTGAGATTGTTTGCATATAGTCCTCCTAAGAGATTTTTTTTTTTTTTTTTGGTCAATCCTCCTAAGAGATTAGAGAAGCCTAAATTGGTCACTCCTTGTCTGAAGCAAGAGATTAAGAAGCTGGTATTAGGATTGCTCAAGTGTACCTATAGCTGATTATGTCCAAGTCATGCCACACTCTCCACATATGCTCCTAAGTCTTGCTTTCATCACTGCTGCTACTTTATTCTTCCATACAAAATGCAAGCAATTCATTAATTGATTGTGTAATTGGACTTGCAGGGTTGTCGGAATGGTGATTCATGTTCTTTTTCTCATAATATGGGCAAGTCATTTTCGTCAGTGAGTACTCCATGCATCGCAAAAAATGGTGATGCCGACCCAACATTACGTATTCAATTATTTCCTTTTGCTGATGATGGGGAACTTCTCATCTTGGACGAAATTTTCTCTGTCATCATTGGCAATGCCTGGCTGAAACACTAGGGTCAAATCCTCAGTTTGGGTGTGGGTTTCTGTGAATGGATCGGTCCACTCCAAAACCTCCCACCAGTTCCATGTGCCACTTGGGCTCTGCCCCAAAGTCAGTCTCATTCTAGCTTAGTGTTTAAGGTTGGGCTTTGCCGTTGATATAATTTATAACTTTGAGCCCTGTGGCTTGGGAATGAGGTTAATCATGGATTGGTTAGAAGCAAAAAGAAATGATGAAACTGAGAAGAGTTTAGTTGAATCTAATCACTTTGGTTTTGTGGGTGGAGGTGTTTGCTTTATTCTCTGTCGCCACTCCTGAATATGTTTATTTTGCTCATAATCTTTTGAAATTATTGTACATGAATCCCAAGGTACTTATTGTTAAGTTTTACGGAAGAAACCTTTCTTTGCAAAGACCAAGGGTGTGTATATTAGGTGGTGGATTTGGGGGTTTATATACTACTTTGAGACTGGAATCACTTGTCTAGCCTAACAGCAAGAAACCTCAGGTAATTCATTTGATCCTTGTATAGTTATACACGTTCTTCATTGATACATCCCTGTTGCTGGAATGGAATCATAAGCAGAACTTGCATATTTGAACAAAGATCACTCCTCTAGACTAAACCAAACTGTCTTATAGAAGTCTGTACATTTTGTTGAAACCAGTATGTTGTCATATGATGCCACTTATAATGTTCAAATTACCTATTCAGCTTGAGCCATCTTATTAAATTGGGTCATTTTGATAATGCAGTAGGTCCTTGTTGACCAATCTGAGCGGTTTGTTTTCAAGCCAATGCTATATGAACTTTTACTTGGAGGTATGAAGATATGACACTATAGAGTTTGCAATAGTTTTTTGCTGTTTATAATGATAGTTCCAGTGATATGTTTATTTGAAGAAGGGTGAGGGAGATTCTCTCTGAGGACTTATGTCTTGATGCAAAAGTAGAAGAATGGGAAATAGCTCCTCGATTTGCTGATCTTCTTGCGAGCACTGATGTTCAGTTTTTCCAAGATAGGGTAAAACTCTTGCATCCAATGGATCATCTGGGAATCAATGCTCCTCCGGGATTTGGTTCTGGAGGGACTGTGCAACTTGAAAGTGGCCTCCTTGTTGAATATGACTAGTATCGTTTTCTCTTTGAATATCGTCTAGTATGTCTTTAATTTTTCATATAGGAATATAGTTTTGTCAGGCACCGATGTATATATAGCCTTTACCAGCTTTGTACTTCATAACTTCAGACCCTTGCTAGATTTTTTCTGTGGATAGTTTTATGTGGATAGTGTTGATCATCTTTTCTTAGGTGTTGCTCTAGGATTGTCCCTTGCCTTTGTGAGCTAAATGAGCTTTCTTTCAATATGCTGGGGGATAGCATCATATTAATTCAAGCCTCCTTGGGATTTGTTAAAGTTGAACTTGGATTCGATGAATCATCAGTTGATTGATAGATGCTCATTTGGTTTTTATGTGTATAAGGATATGCCAATTCTCTCTTTTTGTCATGGGCAGTGAGGTTGGTTCTTGCTTTGGGGGCTGAAGCGAAGCTTGATGTTGTGCTTGATGTTGTACTTGGTGTAGCTGAGTACGCATTGCCATTCTCAACCCTCGAGGATGCACTTGTAAGGCAACTTTTAGGGGGGTCTGTAATGCTATAAATTACATCTCTAAGTTGATTGACTCTGATTTGGTACATTTATTATTCTCTCACCTGTACATTTCTGTTGCAGAAGGTTGACAACAAATTAAAAGCTTTGGAGAGAAAGAACTTTGGGAAGGGGTCTGAAATTCGCGTAGCTGTTGTGTAGGTTGTGGCTACTCAGGAGTTGAATTAGCTGCCACTATATCAGAGCGATTACAGGAGTTGTGACCATTTTGGACGAAAAGGAATTTGACAATGGCAACTCATCGGTTGTGTAGGTCTACAGCCTAATAGTCCACTTCTAGATAACATGTAATTATAAGTTCCTATTGAAGATGAATTATCACTGTTATAGTTTTCAAGACTTCAGAATCATGTGAAACGTCATGTTATATATTCACGATACTCTATGCATGTACTGTTTTGTTTGTTTGGATGGACTATAATTTGTCGATATTTTGTCGGCTACATAGAAACACATATAAACGAATCATGTGAAGAGTGGGCCAGCGAATCTATGTAAACTTCTTGCTTCAACTTGGTACTAGAATTGGCTGGAGCAATTTGATATGAAGCGAGGATTAAGATTTCTATTATTTGCATTGATTCAAACTTGTAGCAGTATGATTAAGAATGGTACTTTGGTTATGAAAGATGTGTACGCCATGCGATGATCTTCATGGAGAACCTATTAGATTATAATGTAAAATAAGTTAGAAAGAGTTGGTTGGCTGTGCTTCTTTTCCAAATCAAATTCAGTTCCATCCACATTTTGCCGGTACAGATGGTGTCTTAGGATAAAATGAAATGGTTTATGAACTACTCACAATCGAAAATTCACTGAAAGGACTTGATATTGTGAAAGCAAAGAAGGACAAGTTAGACTACATAAAATGCAGGATGTAGAGCTGTACGGATGGCAAGTTTCAGAGGATAAACTGTTTTTCCATTTAGTTTTTGTATTACTCCTACGCAACTCCTTTTCCAAATGAAATTCAATTCCATCCACATTTTGCCAGTATAGATGGTTTCTTAGGGCAAAATGAAATGGTTTATGAACTACTCACAATCAAAAATTCACTAAAAGGACTTGATATTGTGAAAGCAAAGAAGGACAAGTAAGACTACATAAATTGCAGGATGTAGAGCTGTACGGATGGGCAAGTTTCAGAGGATAAACTATTTTTCCGTTTAGACCACCGACCGAGGTGGCAAGGATGGTAGGTCCTTGGCTTTCCACAATGGAGGCCAAGGATCGAAGCCCCTGTTCCGCAGATGCAGGGAGGCAGTCCAAGCTACATGGTGACTTAAGCGTGACGTCGGGGTGGTGGTTTCCCCGCTAGCATCGCCGGGGGGTTTACGGCGCACTGCCGGTGCAAGCCGGTTCCCCCTGTTACCAAAAAAAAAAAAAACTATTTCTCCGTTTAGTTTTCATATTGCTCCTACGCAACTCCCTTTCATTTTATTTTCCACCTCTCATTTGATTTAGTGGAAAACCTGGATGCCAAGTTGGAACGATATCTATGAAGTTAATGCCATTGCACAGGCGGTTACCCTTGGCGGGACCATCTTCTTGTTCATGGTGATTGTGATATTTGGGTGAGTGCAGTTCTACTTGATGATGCCGGAGACAAAGGGGCGGAGGCTGGAGGACTTGTTCGGTAAATACATGGAGTGGAGGTCCATAGTGAGGGAGATGGAGATGCAAAGGAACAACAACGCGACCAAGGCGGCAAACAATGAGGCCTCACTTGCAATGCCTGATGTCCAATTAATATTAGGTCCTAGACACAACATTAACCGCACATCATGCATGCATTATAGATGAAGCCTCACTATTTGCCCCTCGGTTCGCATCTCCATTTCCTTCGTTGCAGATTTACGGAACAACTCCTCTACCATCCACCCCTTTGTCTCCCACATCATCAAGTAGAAGAGCACTCACGCGAAAATCACAATCACCATAAACAAGAAAGCGGCTCCACCAAGGGTAACTATCTTGTGCAACAATATAAACTTCATGGATAACACTCCAAGGGAGTTTGATTGGTCTCTCTTCTGTATTGGTTCCTTCAATTTCTCTAGACTTTCGACAGTGTCTTGCAGTCGACTACAAGAACCGCCACGTAGTATAACTAAACTTTCTCATGACATTAGCCTACTAACACTTACTCCCATAAAGAGACGTAGAAAATCAGGATAGCTACATGCATATCATCCTAATCATCTCTCCATCAGGACATGCTCATGCCAGTTAGTTCAACTTGAGCTGCAAGGGCATTGATCACGTCAACTAGATCCGATTTCCCCCTGCTCTGCACATTACCCGAATGGATGGATTTACAAGTGCCGAAGTATGTCAAAGACGTAGGAGGCATTGCCTTGAGCAACATCTCGTGCTATCAACTTCAGTCTAAAAAATGACTGACCGATTTAGCAAGCTCGTATTTGCTCTGGACAGAATCAGATTACGGACCACCTGCAATGTCAATGTGCTAAGGAATTTGATAAAGATGCGCTGCAATCTTTGCAATACGATCAAACAATCACCTGAACATGGTCGAGACAAGCCTAATGAAGCAGAACATTCTTCTCCTCATTACTGGCGTTAACATCCTGAAATTGGAAGATTCCAGATTTCATAAAAGTCTCTTTCTACATGTAACTATGCAATAAATAACCGTACATAGAGCCTCATATCAACGCTAATTCTAATAAGATGTCGAGATCAAGCCCATATCAGAACAACCACAGAGCAATCATAAAAAATGCGTTGACCAACATTTGAGAAAACTCATCTAGGTCAGGACACGATTGAATATCGCCCCGAACCGAGAGTCGAGAGTACTAGTGCAAGTGACAAACATCGACATCTCAAAAAAACTAAAGAAAGAATAAAGAGGAAGAGAGCGGGAGAAAGGGGGCGGGGGCGGGGGCGGGAAATCAATGAGAATGGCATAGTCAAATGAATTTAGCCAGATTATTGCAAAACACAGTTTGCAAGGAAGAATGAAAGCCTGAGTTCACCGGAGATATGACCGAAAAGCAGGAGGCAAACAAGACCGGATTTTTTTAAGTTCAACATTACCAAATACATGGACCCTTGAGATCAGCAGTCAAACATAAAAGACGATGAAGGGAACACAACTTCCGTCAACAAGCGAGAAATTCCAAGAAAACAAGGCCATGTCTACCACAATAATCACCTATAATTTTATAGCATCCAAAAACCATATTAATATCCTTAAATCCTAAACCTAGTAAACGAATCACCTTTGACTGTGTAGGAGAGCTCTTCAGAAGCGCTCCAGTTGGTCTCGACAAAGGGCGAGGCGTTGAGGAGAGGAATGGAGAGGCGAGAGCGAGAGAGGATGAAGGTGTGGAACTGGGGAAAGGGAGCTGGAGATTGGATATGGGGAAGAAGGAGCGTTGTTTGGTCGTTCTCCTTTCTCCAGAAAGGAACAGTAGCGGGCGGAAGGAGGGAGGAGGAGAGGGAAGAGCTGGGCAGCGGCTACTGTGCAATCATGCTCCCCAACAGAGCTCGGCGTGCATGGGAAGTATTGGTAACAGTCTGAAAAAGCAGGGTGTGGGCTTGGGGGGAAAGGTGAATGGTGGGATGGAACTTGGGAGGGTGAGTTTGATGAGTCCCGATGAGCAAAGGGATGGTTTCTCACTTCACAACATCACTCACTCTCTCTCTCTCTCTCTCTCTCTGCTTCTTCTCGCTCATCTTTAATGTAGTTTTTTTTGGACAAAAGGAGATACTGCATTCATTCATGAGAAAAATGAGTCTTACAGGACATCGATGGATAGAATTCCGATAAGAGAATTTCCGAAAGAGAAAGAGGGGGAGAGCTCACCCAATTTACGGGAAGTTTTCTAGCTCGGTGCAATCTGACCACCCAGTCAGCCACCCGATTTGCTTCACGTGAACAATAGAGGACCTAGACTAAATTGCAAAGAATCAACATTTCTCTGCATCTTCCTATAATTTTGAGTGGGTAGTATCTGTTCGAAATAAACTTTTGTTCCATATTTAAGAAGATGTCCAATCATTCCCCTTAATAAATAAATTAATAATTCAAGAATTGCGTTGGTATTTAGTTATTATTAGCAGGTTAGTAAGATGGATTTAAAGTTAAATGTGTGGTACATATTAAAATTAATAATTGATTGTGTTGGCAAAAAGACAAAAGCAATAAACGGTGTTGGCCAAAAGACAAAATGTTTGAATTTTTCTTCTTTTGCATTCATTTTCTCATCGCCAGTTCTTTTTCTTGGATTGCCATCACCCGTAATTAATAATCATGGGGAGAGACAGAGATCGCTCAGTTTGACATGCAAAACCTGACATGCAGGGGAGAAGGCTTTGCTTTTCACCTTCCTCAAAACTCGAACCAAATTTATTGCTCTCCCTCTTAGCACCCCCAGCCACTAGCCGCGCCACGGAGTCCACAAGACCCTCCTCGATCATTCGTTTGTCTAATTAAGTGCCAAACCATTATAATTCTTCCTGCTCACCCTTCAATTTTTCTTTCAATAAACTTTTCTACCTCATTTGGCAATGCCGAAGAACAAGGAATTGCCCTATTTGGCTATGCCAAATTACCTGTCGAGAATTGTTTTGAAGATATGGTTGGCATGATATGTATGTCCAAAGTAATAGTCTTAAACCTTAGTTGATTGAAGTTTTGTATGGTAAGTGCAAAAGATAACTTATATTTATATTTATATTTACATTGTCATGTTTTAAATAAAGTGAAATTCTTATTGAATGGCGGTGGAAGAGTGTAATTACAATGACAAATGGGGCTAATTGATGAGTATTTGAGTATTTTATGGATGAATGCAATGGCAAACCTCAAACGTCATAAGCTCCTTCATTTCCAAGGCTTCACAAAAAACTCATGTGTACAATCACAAAAACAAGTGAAAGTGATGAGAATGAGTAATCCTAATCTTTGTGTTGGGAATAACAGATCCCTGAAAACCGGATTCGACACCGAATCGAACCCCTAAATCAATGCGGAAGACGAAGCCCGGGAAAACACGCATCATCGATCGTAAAGCACACCACGGATTCGAGCGTACCTTGTTAGCCACAGATTAAACACCAATGCCGAAGAAGAGGAAGAAATTCTGGCCCCGTTCGATCCGATGATGCCTTGAAGGGAAGGAAAAGCGCGCCGTATGCTTACTTGCCTTTTCTTTTTGGGAGAGAGAGAGCGTGAGAAGAGAAAAGACGTACGTTATGTTCCAAAACGTTGTCTTCTCTCTCTCTCTCATCCCTTTTATACCTTCCCCCTCCACGGGCCCTATTCCCGTGGGCCGGGCCCTTTTGGGCCCAACTTGAGCGGATGGGCCTTAAGCCCATCTCATAAATCCATCATCTCCCACTCGCACATGGTGGTGCAAAACCAACATGGGCGGACAGGCACATGGGCGGACAGGCCCTACTCAGCCCTATCAGAGAAAAATCCATCATAGACTCTCACTTAACATGGTGGGCCGAACATAATCCTCTTTTCCTCTCTTCAACATTCATACCGGTGAATAATCCGTGCGGCCAGCATACTTTGAGAGCTCGTTGCTATACATCTGTTAGGAATATATAGCAGCTCTTAATGGGCATCACACTCTGAGTAGATTTAGTATGCAGTACCCTAGATCGATCGATCACATTTATATCTCTCTTGATCTCTTTTAAACAATGATATATATATATATTGTATTCACAATTATGATTATCACAAAGACAGTCATAATTGGTTAACCGGTGAATACAAAACTACAATGTGATTCTCCAAAAACGATCTTCCTCTTTCCTTCAAACTCTCAATTTCAGTCCAGCTTGCTTTTCTAGAAATGCCCCATTAGATCGAATCACTCATGACCATTAGCAACATCCTAAGATAGCAAACACTAAATAGAAATCTTGAGAATAAGTAAGAGTCATGAGGGGACTAAGAAATTGAGGAACTCTCTTCCTCAAGAGTCTCACACGACATAAAAGTTGAGATCAAACTTTTGCCACTCTTATTGGTCGTCTCATGCATACGTAGTATGAAATACGTATTACGGTATTAACTCCTTTCCCATTGAGCGTATGTCTATACCTTTCAATACCGTACAGATGATAGTTCAGACATATCCAATGTCTAACTTGAGTTCACGTATCTACTCATTCACAAAATTCATCAGAACTCATATCTGGCATCTTAGACAGATAAAGTAAAACATGTGGGGTATTTTACTTTCGGACATAGTAAGTATTATGTCCTCATCTTAACACTCAGTTAAGGCGACATACGTGTTTTAAGCTTGAGCTCTCGATTATCACCTAGATAATAAGCTTATAAACAGTCTCATCTCTATTTATCACACAGTAAATAGAGGCGATTACCCGTGTGAGTGGGCTAATCTTATATCTGTCCGACATACTTCTCAACTTAAAGTAATGCACTAAGCATTAAGATGCATAAAGATCAAACAAAGATTCATAGGCATTAATGATTCGAATTGTGAACACTTAGGGAAAATACAATATTCAGTACATCAGTCTCTACGCAATCCTAGAGATTTCATATGGCCACAAAACACATCTCTAGGTATTGGCTTTGTCATAGGATCTGCTACCATTCCATGCGTAGTATGTACTCTAAGTTCACATCTTTTCGTGCAACCATATCCTTTACAAAATTATACTTGGTATCTATGCGTTCGATCTTGCCATGATATTTTGGATCTTTGGTGTACACTTTTGCTGCTTGGCTATCACAATTAACCAACAATGAATTTGCAGCACTTCCAATAACACCTAAATGATCCAAAAATCTCTTAAGCCAAGCATCTTCTTATACTGCTGCTGATAATGCCACGAACTCAACTTACATCGTGGACATGGCTATACACTTCTGTTTCTTACTGCTCCAACATATGGTGCCATCATTCGGTAAGAAAACAAATCCAGAGGTAGATTTCCTTTCATTTAAATCTCCTCCCCAATCAGTATCAGAATAGCCTTTGAGTTGCAGATCCTTTTTCTTAATAACTCAGCGTATAATCAGTAGTCCCCTTTAGATACCTCAATATTCTCTTAACGGCTTTCCAATGTGCTTGACCTGGATTGGATTGGTATCTGCTCACCATTCCGACTGCAAAGCATATGTCGGGTGTTGTACACATTGTAGCATACATCAAGCTTCCAACAGCACTAGCATAAGGAACATGTTTCATTTGTTCCTTCTCCTGTGGAGTCCTTGGACACAGTCTATGGCTCAACCCTTTACCTTTTGCAATAGGAGTGTCTATGGGTTTACAATCCCATATCCTTCAATTCAAAATTGGAAGACAATCAACTTTTGACAGTATTGATAAACTCCATATTACTTCCGGCAATTAATATATCATCAACATATAATGATATGATCACAAATTGATCATTGGATCTATTGATATATACACAATGATCCTCGTCAATCATTGTAAAATCATATGCCACTATGGCATTATGAAAATGTATATATCTTTGTCTCGATGACTGCTTAAGGCCATATATCGACTCCCAAAGTCGACGTACATTTTCTTCTTGGCTTTTCATTATGAAACCAGCAGGTTGTTCCATATATGTTCATTCCTCTAATTCTCCATTGAGGAAAGCAGTCTTTACATCCATTTGATGTAACTCAAGATCCATACTAGTCACTATTGCCAGAATCATGCGAATCAAGGTAAATCTCACTACAGGAAAAAATATATTTTCATCATCAATTCCTTCATGTTGATTATACCCCTTCGCCACAAGGTGAGCCTTATGCCTTTCTATTGAGCCATCAGCTTTTCGCTTTATTTTGAGAACCCACTTGTTCCCAATAGCTTTGTGTCCTTTTGAAAGATCAACCAGTTCCCAGACTTGGTTTTATTTCATTGACTCAATTTCCTCTTTCATTGCATGAATCCATTTTTCCTTATTAGGGCAATTCAGAGCCTCATTAATATTTCTTGGCTCATCCTCATCTTGTGGAGCAACCATAAAAGTTTCCCCTTCAATGTCAAAACGTCGATGGTGAATACTTTGGCGACTTGTTCACCGTATGGGAGATTGTACACTTAGCACATCATTCCCCATCATGCTCCCACTTGGATTAGGTAATGATGATGTTGTCACATCAGGTGGTTGCAATTGAGAATGAGTTGAATTCAATTCATTACATCTCATATTACTCCCACTTGGACAAACTCCACTAACATCATTATCTTAATCCAAGGTTTCAAATAGGGAGTTATTTTCCCTTATTTCGCCCCTCTTAGAAAATTCATCCACTAAGGATGTGACATCCCGTGATTCAAATTCAGTTATACTTCCACTTTCCTGCTCACCTATGAACACATACCTTTTTGAGTGTTCGTAGTATCTCATGAAAATACTCTTATTTTCTTTGAGACCCAATTTCCCAAAACTTGTGAGAGGACTCATGAGTATAGGCAGCACAATCCCTTGGCTTAAGAAAACTTAAGTCCGGTTTTCTAACTGTCCATAACTCATATGAAGTAGTATTAACTGATTTGGAAGGCATCCGGTTAAGTATATTGGCAGCAGTTAACAACGCATCACTCCAAAAAGTGATAGGTAAGTTAGCATGCGTCATCTTAGACCTAACCATTCCAGTAGGGTTCTGTTTATTCTCTCTGCAACACCATTTTGTTGAGGAGTACATGGAATAGACAACTATCTTTCTATTCCTTTTTCATCACTTAATTTTCTGAACTTATCAGATAAATATTCTCAACCTCGATCGGATCTAAATACCTTTATTTTCTTGTCTAATTGATTTTCTGCCAGATTCATAAACATTTTGAAACAACTTATGCTTCAGATTTATGAGAAATCAAATAGACATATCCGAATCAAGTAGAATCATCTATAAAAGTGATGAAACAAACAGCCCATTGCCTTCCTCTCACATTCATTGAACCACGAGACATCGGTATAGATTAAATGCAGAGGAAATTCAGCTCTTTTACCTTTTCAAATGGTTTCCTTGTCATTTTCCCTACTAGGCAATGCTCACTTATGGACAAATCGACTTTTTCAATATTGCCCAACAAGCCATTTTTGGCTAGTCTTTTCGTATGTTGTTGGCCCATATGACCAAGTCTAGCATGCCATCATATTCACATCATTATCATATAAGGTAGAAGACGTGAAACAAGGGAATAACATATTAACATTATCACAGTCAACATTTAGTACAATAAAACCATTCAGTAAGTGACCACAACCATAGTAGTTTGTATCTAAACACAAATCTACATCTCTATTATGGAAGTTCACACTAAAACCAAGCTTAACCAACACTAAATTTCAACGAATCTCCAGAGCATATAGAACATCAAGATGCGTCCACCATGCATGTTCAATTGGCAGGTGCCAATCCCTTTAACTTCAGCTCTGGAGTTATTTCCAATATAGATCCACTTAGTTCCAGTTGGTATCATCGGAATTCCACGAAGGATCCTCTATCCTTTGCTACATGGTCTGTCGCTCCTGAATATACATTCCACAAAGGGTTGGATTCATCCTATAATGCAGAACTTGACACATAAGCAAAGTTCTTAAATGTACAAGAGGTGCATTCCTTCTTTGGCTCACGATAGTCGCGAGTATAGTGACTTCTCTTGTCACAATTGTAACACATTACTCTTGACATTTTCTTCACTTGAGGACGTTTTCCTCTCTTGTGTTGGTTAACTCTTGATTTCTTGCAATAAGGACTTGATCCTTTGCATTCCCACATATTGAACGAATCAATACGCTTGCGCTTAGAGCACAAAGCCCTTTCTGAGCTAAAACCAGCATAGCAAATGTCTATTTTCGGCTCAAATACCGTTAGGCGGTCCTCTACTAGCTCAAGGTGGTGCACGACACCCTCAATATCTTCCATAATGTGGTCAAGAGCTTCTAGTGCTTCTTGCTTTTCCAGCACATATTGAATCTTCATATTCAATATTTTACAATTATTGCCGTTCATATAAGCAATTACATTCTCAGTTACTGAACCATCGTTCTGAACACATCAGACATACATGCACGAATAATTAATGCCTATCATTTATGCATCCCTATTTGCATAGACCCATCATATTAATAAATAACTTCAAGTAAGGTTTCAGAATCAAAAGGTCACTATGTTTCCAATCATCATCCAAAAATCCTAACTTAAAATTATTATTAATATAATTATCTTATGCAAATAAATTCTATGAAGTTACAAAAACTTCTATTACTACCCACAGCTAATTACCCACAGTAACCAGCAATAACAGAAAGCAACAGATAATTGACATACAATTAAAAAAATCAATAATGCTTTCAATTAACACAATTAGGTAGTAATCATTACATAATCAATCAAAGAAATAAATAGGGAATGTCCCTTCTAATCTATCAGTCAAAACATCGAGAAAACGAAGGCACATTTGCCAACCATGCAAAAACTTTTGGAGAGCTTTCATGTCGCCTCCAAGGCACATTCACTCGGCGCCATGTGGCGCTCAATCTAAGGGTTGAAGTTTTGGTCAACTCAATCCTATAGTGCTCTCTCACAAAAGCTTCCACCAGCCTCCTATAACCCGGGACCACGTTGACCTCCCATAGCCGATCCAACACTGCTTGCCATTCAGGTGGAAGAGTGTTCATCAAAGCCGGCACCTTCTCAAAATCCGGCATAAGATAACCATTCCAGATGATTTCCTGTATCATCTGATTGACCCAGACCACATGTGATACTAAAACACCGTCATGCCACCGATAATTAGCTAACTCTGTCATCAACCTCTTAAGTCTTGCATTTCCCTCGTCCATTCTCGGGATTGCAGGTATCCTTGCATAACGCATCATAGTTCCTACAACAAATGCATAATTAAAAATGGATCACTTATAATCCATAATTAATATAAGAGAAAATACATAATTTTCCAAAATTCATGCAACAAATGCAGAATTAAAAATGGATTACTTATAACCCACATAGGCATGACTGAAAAAGAAAACAAATTCCCTTTTTTTTTTTTTTCGGGTCAACAGTCAAAGTCAACGGTCAACGGTCGGTCAACGGTCGGTCAACGGTAAAAGGGGTCAACGGGTCGGGTCAACGGGCGCGCGGGTCGGACCGGTCGGACCAGACGGACCTGTCGGACCGGACGGACCGGTCGAGCCGGTCGGCCGTCCGCGCGGACCGACCGCACGTGCTTCGCGCGTGCGGGATGACGTCATGCGGACGTCATCCAGACACGTGCCGGGCGCGTGCCTCGCGTCTCGCGGGTCGGGTCGGGTCGCCGGTCGGGTCGGGTATCCGGCCGGTGACCGTCCGGCGAAACGTCGTCGGTGATGACGTCATCGGTGACGTCATCCGTACGGTTACCGACCGTTGGATGACGTCACGATGACGCGTCATCACGTGACGTCCGCACGCGTCGGTCCGTGGACCGGGCGCGTGCCCGGCCCGCCGGCGGCGTGCACGTGCCGGTTCGCCCGCCGACGGCGTGCACGTGCCGGTTCGCCCGCCGGCGCGTGCGCGCACGCGCCGACCAAAGCCAGCGCGGGCGCGTCGCGCCACGCGCAGCGCCTTTCGGCCGCGCGTGTGGGCGCGTGCGCGGCGCGCCGGTGGCGGTCGACACATCGCCGGACTCGTCTCGACGTCACGCTTCTCCCAGTTCCTTAAGAATTTTATTTCGACTTACGAAAACTCAGAAAAATGGCCGAATAACGCTCGGGTGTCGGGCGTACCTTGTTAGCCACAGATTAAACACCAATGCCGAAGAAGAGGAAGAAATTCTGGCCTCGTTCGATCCGATGACGCCTTGAAGGGAAGGAAAAGCGCGCCGTATGCTTACTGCCTTTTCTTTTTGGGAGAGAGAGAACGTGAGAAGAGAAAAGACGTACGTTATGTTCCAAAATGTTGTCTTCTCTCTCTCTCTCATCCCTTTTATACCTTCCCCCTCCACGGGCCCTATTCCCGTGTGCCGGGCCCTTTTGGGCCCAACTTGAGCGGATGGGCCTTAAGCCCATCTCATAAATCCATCACTCTGCAAGTAAAGTGATGAAGGGCCTATTTTGGATTGTCGCTATCATATAACATTTATTCCTAATTCAATTTACGGTATAAAAATTCATTATATAATAAGGTATTTGTAATTAATTTGGAGACTTTAACAATATTTCTGAAGTTTTTTTTTTTTTTTTTTTTTTACTTTGAATTACAAAAATTTTAAATTTTCATTTGGAGATAAAAGTTTGAAAAAAGGAAGACTCATTTTAAATTGAACAAATTAAATGTCCAAAAGTTTATTTTTAATAAAATTAGTTAGATAAGATTGCTAGTCACAGATAGATAAAATGCTTATTTTTTCAGCACAAGAAGTTAGAAACAACGATGGACTTAATTCACAGAGTTAGTGACAAGGGCCCCTACTAAATGGACAAAATTTTCCCCTACTACAATAACATTCCGTAAAGCCCACGTTCTAGCAGAAAAAAATCCATTAGAAAATATATGCTGAATTTTCGCCAAAAAATAAATGCTGGAACTAAAAATATATAAACCACATCCTTTAGATTCATAGCAAATTTATTCATTAACTAGCATGCTTTGACATTTGGTAAAGCTCATTTAAAGAAGAAGGGGATCTTGACTTGACGTACATTCACTTAATGTAATTGAGTGGCTAGTAAAATAGTATTTTCTAAGCCCATTGAAAAGTGGCTAGTAAAATAGTATTTTCTAAGCCCATTGAAATAAACTTTTATTCGGTGTAAAGTAATATTTAAAATAGTTAATATCATGAAAAATTACAATTGAAATATTTATGATAAATATATCTCAAACTAATTTTTTGACCTTCAAAAATTTTAAACTAATACACTCATAACAAATTACCTCAAACTAATATTTTGATCACTAAAAAATACCAAATTGATATATATGTAATAAATTTATGATTTTTTGGTTTCCGTTAAATTGAATTAATATCATAAAAAACCACAAATTAGTACACATGTAATGACCAATAGAGGGTAAAACCCCAAATTAGTACGTTAATCAATTGTGACATGTTATCAAACTCAACAATTTGACTATAAAATTTAATATTAACTAATTGATGATAAATTTGTCGCAAATATATCAATTTGGAATTTATCATGGTATTAACTCTATTTAAAAAATTTCTAATATTGTCTAGTCTTAACAAATAGTCAAATAATCCTTACCAAAAAAATACAAATAGTCAAATAATTCGAGAATAACATCAAGGTTGGTGGTTAGCTATAATTACCATATTACAAAGATAGATTATAAAGATAAATGTGCGGTACATGTCAAAACTAATCATCTAAATTATCAATTAATAAAAGGCACAAGAACTAAATGGTGTAGGCCGAAAAAACAAAAAAGAAAGTTGAAATGTTCTTTCTTGTGAATTCATTCATAATAATGATGGGAGAGAGAATCTTGTTGTTCATCATCCTCAACACTAAGATCAAATTATGAATAGGATAAGATTTGAAATTCATAAATTTTGCTATATTTTATCCAATGTTGGGTGAATCATAGCAATAATATGAGATATATTTTTATCCTATTATATCTTATTGCTTGTTACAAACAATTATTAATCAGTAAATCTTAAAAAAAGAATGGTGGGTTGGGAGAGTGACTGTGCATTCATGATCCCCAACTGCAAAGGATATTTTATTGTTGATGAAGTAGAGATCAATGTGCATGTCAAGTAGGAGACGATCTAAAAGAGTAGGCGTGTGGGCTGGAGTTTTGTATGTTTGGGGAAAAAAAGTGAATGGTGGGATGGGAGAGTGAGTGCGATTAGTCTCGACGAGAAAAGAGACGACGAGAATGGCTTCCTCTCATTTTAACCTTGATGAAATGGAGTTTTCAGGAAACTTCTTTTTAACTTTTATCTCTTATTTACGGTATTTTCTTTTTTCAAATTGAAAAACAATAAAAGATTCATAATCTTTCAAGTTTTGAAAATTGTAAAAATTAGTATATGATTTTTAGGGGTGATTGATTCCCGATTCAATCACACCTAGTAATCGAGAACCCGATCGGGAGGACTGGTTCCCATTTTTTGGGATTGAGAATTGGCCGAACTAACCGGTCTAGGCCAATGGAATTAGCCAATTAGCAAAACAAATTCAAAAAAATTGAAAAAAAGATACTAGACTTGTTACTATTTTAGAGTTTATTACATTTTTTAAGAACATAGAAAATATTTTTTTTATAAAAAAAATATTGGTCTGGTCCGGTCCGTTTTCCTCTTGGAATCGGGAACCAAACCGAAAAAAGATGAACCAAGATTAGCCCAACACCCCTCGACGATTCTCAATTTGGTTTGTTCAATATGCTCACCCTTAATGATTTTACTTATTGGTATTTATTCTTTATTGTGGAACTCAAAAAATTTACAACAAAGAAAATGTTTCACAAACTAGTTTAAAATGTTATTTAAAACCTTATAAAACTATTAAAAATATCGTTTACATGCTATATGCACATTAAAGTTCCTTTTGTTTAAATTGTATGTGTTTTAGTAATGTTGACTAAGTGAAGTATGGAGTTGATATGGGTTGGATCAAGTATTCATCACTAAATTTATATTGTATATAAATTGGATCAAAACAAATTATTAGTCAGAATTGATAATTAATATTTAGAGATGGTCATACTGTGATTTTAATAATATATTTACATAAATTAATAATAAAAAGCCAACTTAAATGACAAATGTTTAATAAACTAATAAATTGTCACGCCCCGATCCTCAGGCACGCACACATCCGTCTCACTTGGTCGATTTTATAATGCGATATCCCAGGACAATGTATCGCCGACCCTTTCATTTTTAAGCACATGCGGAAGCAGTTAAAATCCCCAGACAATAAAACGATGGGATAGAAAAGCAGGGCCATATTTTTCATATTGAAATTTATAACCTAACTTTTATACAAACCACAATTCACTTCATAACTATTCACATCAAAACGGAGATCTCAAAAGAAGACAGAAACTTAGACGAACTGGGCCGTACTCAAGACCCCTCTTAGGATTGTCTTCTTCTTCCAAAAATCCTTTTCTTCAGATCTCACCTCCGAGTTCTCCTTCTCGGATTCCTTCTCCTCAGCTCTTCAGCGGGGTCCTGAAATGGTTTTCCCCAAACTGGGATGAGACTACGTCTCAGCGAGTTCTACCCCACTAAGCTCGATTAGCAAACTATTATACTAAAGGCTGCCTAAACATGCACAGGGCAGAGGACTTACCTTGGCCTCTGATCCCACCTGCAAGTCAGTACAATTCACAATAAACACCAATTCACTTCAAACAAATCGAACCAGTCGATTACATGTCATACAATTCAATCCCCACTTTGGGATATTTAAAAGCTAGGCCACGTGCATTCTCCAGGACGACCTTCCAAGCCTCCGAGTTCACGTGCTTCGAACCTTGGGCCCACGTGCATTCTCTCAAGCGACCTTTTCGCCAAAGTGATACATCAAGTCACCGAGCCCACGTGCCCTTTTAGATGCCCGGGCCCACGTGCATTCTCTTAGGTGCATTTCACCAAAGCGATGCATCAATTCGCCGAGCCCACGTGCCCTTTTAGATGCCCGGGCCCACGTGCATTCTCTTAGGTGCATCTCACCAAAGCGATGCATCAATTCGCCGAGCCCACGTGCCCTTTTAGATGCCAAACTCTGTCACCGAGCCCACGTGCATTCTCTAGGAGTACATACCGAGTCTCCGAGCCACGTGCATTCTCTTAGGCGACCTTTTCACCAAGGTGACATATTCAACCACCGAACTCACGTGCATTCTCCAGGTGACATTCCAATTCACCGAGCCCACGTGTCCGCTTTCAAGTGGTTATCAATCTACTTTCAATATCGACAACCAATGCCAACGATTTCTCAATCAAATAATTAAATCAACTCAACAAAGCATTATAAATATTGAATAACATACTTGGCCATTTACCGATCAACAATTCAATCTCAATCAATTCCAATCAATTTAGGGTAAATCCCTAAAATATCACAATTTATTCAATTCCATACAACGTAGAGCTCAAATAAATAAACGGACTGCGCCACGACGATCAGCACGAGATTTCGGTCGTCGGCCATCAAAATCTTAATTTCCGAAAAATAATTAATTATTAATTAATTTCGAAAATTAATTATTAATTGCTAAAAATTCAATTTAGCTCAAAATAAAGCCCGATTAAATAAACGGACTTCACCACGGTCATCAGCATAATTTTCCGGTTCCAGGCCATCTCAGTTGATTTTTCGGAAAATAAATAATTATTTAATTTAATTCCGAAAATTAATATTTAAATGCTAAAAATTCCACTTAGGCCCGAAAAGCCCAATTGGAGCCCACTAAGGGCCGAAAAGCCTAATTGGAGCCCACTAAGGGCCGGAAAAATCCCGAGGCACTTCCAATAATTAGTAGACCATGTCTACTTGCTAATTACACATTCAATTTATCTAATTCGCATCACAATTGACTAATTATTGCTAATTTAATCTAATCTAACAACCTAAACATAATTAATTAAATCTAAACCAACCTTAAGCATAAATTAGCCACTAATCCTGGATTAGTGAGATTACTCACCAAATGGCGCGCAAATCGGATCAATCCGACGGCGGCGACGCGAGGAACAATTGTTCCCAAAGCACGGCTCGGGTTCGGGGCCGGGAAACGGCCCAAAAGCGGGCCCGAAGGTGCTGAAACCCACTCCGTGGGTCTTGCTGGTCGGGGCTGAACGGAGCCGCTCCGGCGGCTAGGGTGGCGAGGGGAAGCCGGCGGAGGGCGAGGGGGTCGCGGGGGTGGTCCGGCGGGGCTAGGCGGTGGCCGGAGGTGGCCGGAGATGGGCTTGGTCGGTGCGGACAGGGGCGAAACAGGGCTGATTCGCGGCTGGATCGCGCGGGACGGCGGGACGACGGCGAGCGGCGGGCGCTCGAGCGCGGCGCGGACGCGGGCGGCGGTGCGGCGATGCGACGGCGGGACGAGCGGTGAGCGGCTGAGGGGCGAACTGGTTCTGGTTCGGGCTTCTGGGTTTCGCTTGCTGGACGTGCGGAGGAAGGAAGAAGAAGAAGAAGAAAGAGAGAGAGAGAGAGAGAGAGAAGGATATGCATTGACCGGTCAAAGGAAGAGAGAGAGAGGGAATGGGCGGTGGGGAATCGCACGAGGGGGAGGGGAGAGGAGAGAGGAGAGAGAAAGAAAAGAGAGAAAAAGAAAGAAAAGAAAGAAAAGAAGAGAGAGGGAGAGAGAGGAAAAAGAAGAGAGAGGAAGAGAAAGGGAAAATAAAATACACATTTATTTATTTCATTTTTCCTTTTCTCTTTTCTTTTCCTTTCTATTTTCCTTTTGGTCTTCAAATTTTTCTTCCGATAATTTCTTTATTGAAATTTCGGACTCGTCAATAAATTGACGAACGATGAGACAGGATCCTAAAAATAAGAATTATGACGCGCTTAAAATTCGATTCCCGAAATCGAGTTCAATTTCGTGGTCAAAAATCGATTAGACGTGATTTTAGCTCAATCCAACCAATTAGGTAGCTTTTAGGGATTTTACGGCCGATACATCCCTTAACAGCTTCACCCAATAAGTTAGTTAACTCGTGAGTGATCAGCTCGAGAGAAAAGGCCATAGGCACGCCGACGAAACGCCCATTTCACTTTATCGAAATGGGGTCGAATTTCAGGATGTCACATAAATTATTAAATATTTTTTAATAAATCAATATTTATATTAATCAAATTTCAATAAATATATTAAAAAGTGATTTATAGCTTCTTAAAACCTGATCAAGCACTATTTTGCCATCGTGCTTTTATGATACAAGATTATAAATAAATACAAACAATAAAGCACAACTCCATGAAACATCAATAGTCAAGGAAATAATTTTTTTTTCCTAAGAATTAAATACAAAATCATTTCTTTGTATTCTGATTAGTGTTTTAGGTGATTTATTTGCAATGAATTGAAATTTTATGCCAAGTGAAAACGTGAAATCCCAAAATTAGCCGAAGTAGCTAAAACACCCAAGTTCATGTGAATGGATTCTTGGAAAATAGCCTGATAGTGAATAGGAATAACAAGCACCAAGAAGTCACCATCACAGCTGGGTTAAAAAAAAAAAAAAAAACTTTGCATCAGTAAGGTCTATTCCTTTTCTCTTAAAAATCCATTCTTAGGCAAGGCATATTTTACATTTATTCTTCATTTCCTGTATTGCTTTAAACTCCCGAAATTTTCTATTATAAATATGAGAAAAGTCCATAACATTCCTAAAAGTCCTAAAATTTCAATTTATTAATTTATTTAATGATGTGGCAATTTTAAATTAATTTCTCTCTCCTTGACTATTTTTTTTTTTTTTATTGTTTTCATTTTAATATCTTATTCAAATGAGATTAAAAAACTGAAAAAGCTAAAATTTTATTTAAAAAAAAAAAAACTGAAAAAAGAGAGAGAGAGAAGAGATGGGGAGGTAGGGTGCCCTGCCGCCGCCGCCGTCGGAGGGGCCGACCCTAGGCAAGGCTGGCCGACCCTCGCCAATCCCGAGCGAGGCCTCATCGACCCCAAGCGAGGGCTAGTGACCCTCGCTAGGCTTGGGCTTGCGCTCGGGCGCCCAGATTGGGTGATGCCGGCGCTCACCCAGGACTAGTGAGGCTCATCGACTCTAGTTGACCGCCGGCGTCGCCCAGATATGGGTGTCCTCGCCCAAGTTGACAAGGGTTGCCTACCCTTGCTTAGAGCTAGCAAGGGTTGGCCACCCTTGCCCTAGGCTGGCGACCTCCATCGACTCCTCCGGCAATGGGTGGTATTGGCGGCGACAGTGGTGCGCTTCTCTCTTCTCTCTCATTTCAATTTTATTTTTTAAAATAAAATATTACCGTTTTTTTAGTTTTTAAGCTGAATTAAATAAGATTCAAAAAGGAAAAAAAAAAAAAAAGCCAACTAGAAGAAAGAAAGAAATTTAAAATTTAGATTCAATTGCACCTAAGTAGCATCATTGTCACAAGTTTTTGGATTCTGCTCGTGAACTTATCCTTAAATATTCTTAGGTAATGGATATTACTTTTACTTTCCTCTAAATTTATTTGTACACGATTTTGTAGTTAAAACGAGTTGCTTTTACGTAAAAGATAGGTTCTTTTTCTTTTCTTTTTTCAATTTTACACAAATGGATGACTTTCATGTTTTGATTGTCTTTCTATTAACCTCCACATTGTAAATTTTAAAGTTCTCTAAAGGTGGTTCCTACATATTTTTCAGACGTTGGCTTTTTTTTTTCTTTTCTTGCCTCTATCTTTCATATATTATCTTTTCAATAATAGATTTCAAAAGAAAAAAGAAAGAAAGAAAGAAAGAAGGTGGAGGACAGGTATTAGAGGAGTATTTTATTTTGAAAGACGCCCACCCCAATTTTTGGTCTTGACTTCATGATTTCGACGGTTGTGTATTTATTTTGCTCGGAAACGACATGATCTTAAATTAAACGCGGAAAAACTAAAAGTCATGGGTAAGATAAAAAGTATATATATAAGTTATAGTGTTAAAGAACATCTTTTTATAGTTATAGCCACCACATGATCGTCGTACGATTGTCACACGACCGCCGCACGATCGCCGCACGATAACGTTTCACCCCCATCACGTCAACATGCAATAGATTAAGGAATTTCCACTAGCATGAGTCATTTTTTTTAAGGAGCACCTCATTAGGCGCACATGCACGACCATACGACCATCTTCGGCCATGTCTTTTAATAATAAAATAAAATACAAATTATTAAATAAAAAAACAGAGTCTAAAAGAGTTTTGTAATCAACACCCATTTGTAATCATTGCGTTGCTGAAGACAAAATTTTTTTTTTCTGTACAAGATCTTCCCCTATCCACCTATCCTATCCACTGTAACAGTCTTAAAGTCCTGCCACTACTTGCATTTAAAAACATGAACCAACTTCTTCTCTTTTCTCTTCTCTCTAGCTGAAGAGGACTGCATATATCGACAAATATCACCAGACAAAATTCCAAATCTATTGTGGTGGCACCAGGAAGAGGTGAATGCCTTTATTCAGAGGTGCATCAAATGTGATAATTTGGAAGCTTTGTATAGACAAGGACTGGTGCGTGTTGTGTTTAATTATATGATTTATACCTCTAATATTTTCAATATAATTTCCTTCAAAGTTAAAAATTGAACATTAACAATTTGTGTATGTTGTAGTATAAATATGTAAGTCTCATGAATGTGGAGTCAGGAATGAAGCTACTTAAGAGAGCCGCACAATTTGGCCACCTTGGGGCTTCCTATATAGTTGAGCTCCTCCTTATGTGCGAGGGTGGCGAGTTGAAGAAGAAGGAAGGAATTGGCTTGCTGAGAAAAGTCCACTCAAGCAAATGAGTGGTGGAATGCCGTGATAAGTATTTAAACACCATTTGCATTATGTGGTGGAACAACACGATGATCTTTAGAGAAGAGTGAAGTTATGATTGCGAGATGCAAACCGAGCACTACAAGAGGAGGGGATGGGTGTGTGACATCGACCATTACGATGACACTGAATGTGAACAATGCATTTGCCGAGTGGAAACAAAGATTCTATACAAGTATTGCAGATACCCATGACGACATGATCTTAAATTGGACGCAGAAGAACTAAAATTCATGGGCAAGATAAAATGTACACAAACATATACATATATATATAACATAGTTATAGTTATAGTGTTAAAGCACATCTTTCCATAGTTATAGCCACCGCACGATCGTCGCACGATCGCCGCACGACCGTCGTACGATCGCCGCATGATAATGTTTCACCCCCATCTAGTCAATGTGCAATAGCTTAAGGAATTTCCACCATCAGGAGTCTTTTTTTTTTTTAAAGGAGCACCTCATTAGGCATACATGCATGACCATACAACCATCTTCGGCCATGTCTTCTAATAATAAAATAAAATACAAATTATTTAAAAAAAAAGCAGAGCCAAAAAGAGTTTTGTAATCAACACCCATTTGTAATCATTGCGTTGCTGAAGAAATTTTTTTTTTTTTTTTTTGTACATGATCTTCCCTTATCCACCTATCCTATCCATTGTAACAGTCTTAAAGTCCTGCCGCTGCTTGCATTTAAAAACACAAACTAACCTCTTCTCTTTTCTCTTCTCTCTAACTGAAGAGGACTACATATATCGACATATATCACTAGACAAAATCCCAAATCTATTATGGTGGCACTAGGAAGAGGTGAATGCCTTTATTCAGAGGTGCATCAAATGCGATAAGTTTGAAGTACCATTTGTACAAATAAGAATCTTCACATCGTAATGACTTGAAAAGAAAATCTGTGGATAGTTGCAATGCTATGATTAGAATCGAGTTGAAAGGTCAATTCAAATGGGTCTTGACAAAATTTGTGAAGGAGCATAACCATACTATGGTTAGTCCTAGCAAAGTGCACCTTGACACCAAAGAAGAGTTCGACCCAATGTCTCGCGGCATTCAAGTGGGTCAGCGAGGAGTAATGAATGTTATTGAATGTCGTGCACATGCAACCAGAGTGTCCAACCCATTCATGTTTATTTTTTCCTCTCTCATCTTTCATCATAATTTTACCTTTTCTGTCATATCGATTCAGGCCATACCATTTTTTTTAACCAAAAAAGACTTCTTGTTTGTATCACAACCAATCGAACGAATGTTCAAGCACCGACAAAACCAGAAGACCCCTTGTTTCAAAGAGAGGAGGACGGGTTATTCACATTTCATTTGATGGTCAGAGGTGAATTGAAAGCTAAGCAGTGACGGGAAAATAAAATTGAGCATCAACGAACTCGGATTACATCCACCCAAAAACAGTTCGGGATACATCTAATCGTTAACATAGACTTGGAAAAAGTTGATTCGATCCTAATCCGAAATTAGATGGCGATTTATATTAGCTGTCCAGGATTAATATCTTGCTCATCTACATGAGTTTGCAGAGTAGTGACCAAGAGTCTCTAAAGGGATTGTTAGGCAGCCGCAAGAAGACTCTGGAAGAGGCATGTATTTCTGCATACCTTTTTTATATCATAATCAGATTGATTTTTTTTTTTTTTATTTAAGAAAGATTTCAGTTGATTCTATTCAGCGGGCGTGGTTATTTGGAAGCTTTGTATAGACAAGGACTGGTACGTGTTGTGTTTAATTATATGATTTATACCTCTAATATTTTCAATATAATTTCCTTCAAAGTTAGAAATTGAACATTAACAATTTATGTATATTGTAGTATGAATATGTAAGTCTCATGAATGTGGAGTAAAGAATGAAGCTACTTAAAAGAGCTGCACAATTTAGCCACCTTGGAGCTTCTTATATGGTTGGGCTCCTCCTTGTGTGCGAGGGTGGCGAGTTGAAGAAGAAGGAAGGAGTCGGCGTGCTAAGAAAAGTCTACTCGAGCGGACGAGTGGTGAAATGCCATGATAAGTATTTAAACACCATTTGCAGTATGTGGTGGAACAACACGATGATCTTTAGAGAAGAGCAAAGCTATGATTGCAAGATGCAAACCGAACACTGCAAGAGGAAGAGATGGGTGTGTGACATCGACTATTACGATGACACTGAATGCAAGCAATGCATTTGCCGAGCGGATATGAAGATTCTATACAAGTATTGTAGATACTCCCGATGACATGATCTTAAATTGGGCACAGAAAGACTAAAATTCATGGGCAAGATAAAACATAGTTATAGTTATTGTGTTAAAGCACATCTTTCTATAGTTATAGCCACCGCACGATCGTCGCACGACCACTACACGATCGTCGTACCCATCTCGTCAACGTGCAAAAGTTTAAGGAATTTCCACCAGTATGAGTCATTTTTCTTTGAAGGAGCACCTCATTAGGCACACGTGCACGACCATACGACCATCTTCAGTCATGTCTTCTAATAATAAAATAAAATACAAATTATTAAAAAAAAAAAAAAAGCAGAGTCTAAAAGAGTTTTGTAATCAACACCCATTTGTAATCATTGCGTTGCTGAAGACACTTTTTTTTTTTTTTTATACATGATCTTCCCTATCCACCTATCCTATCCATTGTAACAATCTTAAAGTCTTGCCGCTGCTTGCATTTAAAAACACGAACCAATCTCTTCTATTTTCTCTTCTCTCTAGCTGAAGAGGACTGCATATATCGACAAATATCACTAGACAAAATTCCAAATCTATTGTGGTGGCACCAGGAAGAGGTGAATGCATTTATTCAAAGGTGCATCAAATGCAATAATTTGGAAGCTTTGTATAGACAAGGACTGGTGCGTGTTGTGTTTAATTATATGATTTATACCTCTAATATTTTCTATATAATTTCCTTCAAAGTTAAAAATTGAACATTAACAATTTGTGTATGTTGTAGTATGAATATGTAAGTCTCATGAATGTGGAGTCAAGAATGAAGTTACTTAAGAGAGCTGCACAATTTGGCCACCTTGGGGCTTCCTATATGGTTAGGCTCCTCCTTGTGTGTGAGGGTGGTGAGTTGAAGAAAAAAGAAGGAGTCGGCTTGTTAAGAAAAGTCTACTCGAGCAGACGAGTGGTGGAATGCCGTAATAAGATTTAAACACCATTCGCAGTATGTGGTGAAACAACACGATAATCTTTAGAGAAGAGCGAAGCTATGATTGCAAGATGCAAACTAAGCACTGCAAGAGTAGGGGATGGGTGTGTGACATCGACCATTACGATTACACTGAACATGAACAATGCATTTTTCAAGCGGAGACAAAGATTCTATACAAGTATTGCAGATACCGCTGACAACATAATCTTCAATTGGATGCGGAAAAATTAAAATTCATAGGCAAGATAAAATGTACACAAACATACATACATACATACATATATATATATATGTAACATAGTTATAGTTATAGTGTTAAAGCACATCTTTTTATAGTTATAGCCACCGCACGATCGTCGCACAACCGCCGCACGATTGTCACACAACCGCGGCATGATCGCCGCATGATAACGTTCACCCCTGTTTCATCAACGTGCAATAGCATAAGGAATTTCCACCAGCATGAGTCTTTTTTTTTTTTTTTTTCTGAAGGAGCACCTCATTAGGCACACATGCACGACTATATGACCATCTTCGGCCATGTCTTCTAATAATAAAATAAAATACAAATTATTAAAAAAAAAAAAAAAGCATAGCCAAAAAGAGTTTTGTAATCAACACCCATTTGTAATCATTGCGTTGCTGAAGATAAATTTTTTTTTCTATACATGATCTTCCCTATCCACCTATCCTATCCTCTGCAACCGTCTTAAAGTGCCGCCGCCGCTTGCATTTAAAAACACGGACCAACCTCTTCTTTTTTTTCTTCTCTCTAGCTAAAGAGGATTGCATATATCGACAAATATCACTAGACAAAATTCCAAATCTATTGTGGTAGCACCAGGAAGAGGTGAATGCCTTTATTCAGAGGTGTATCAAATGCAATAATTTGGAAGCTTTGTATAGACAAGGATTGGTACGTGTTGTGTTTAATTATATGATTTATACCTCTAATATTTTCAATATAATTTCTTTCAAAGTTAGAAATTGAACATTAACAATTTGTGTATGTTGTAGTATCAATATGTAAGTCTCATGAATGTGGGGTCAGGAATGAAGGTGTTGGAGAAATCTTCTCGAAGTGTTTTGAAGCTGACAAAATGTTTCCATTAGTCTAGTCTGAAGGTTTGCAGACTCTGCTATTTAAAGTCTGAAGACCTCCGGACAGCCAGACTCAAGACTCAAAGTCTATCCTCATTTACAGTCTCTAATCCGTTGAAGAAAGGTTATCCAGAACTGGATGTTTCATTAAGGATATGACCTTATCGACTGGAGAAGATCTCTTGGTTGGAAAAGACATAATGAAATCCTTTGATTGATCGAGATTGATTCGAAGATTAAGGATCCGATGATTGGCTAAATATTTTTAGAAGGTCCTACTTATGGAAACCGAGATTCTGATTGTATAGGCAAACAGGATTGATGGGCTATCGACACGTTCCTTTAATAGCTCGAATGATCTTCCTAATTAATTCCATCCAACAGGTAGATTGGAGGAATTCTTTTGGTAAGTGCCAACGGGTACGATGGCATGAAGGAGTATATAATGAAGATATTCTAAGTTGTTCGAGGTGTGCACGATAGAAGAATTCCAAAGTCTGAAGCTCCTTGTTGTTTAGACAATTCCTTTGAGCAAAATCTTGTACGCAAAAGAGAGTCTATATTTGTGAGAAACCTTAAGAAAGTGTGGTAGAACATCTACACTATTGAATCAAGGAAAAGTTGTGCTGTAACTTCTCTTTTGTTCATAGTGAAATCCAGCCAATGGGCTGTCAGTGCGGAAGAGTGGACGTAGGCTTGGAATAAGCCGAACCACTATAAACCTTGTGTTTAATTTTCTCTTCCTTACTCTTTACTTTACTTTGATCGTACTTCATTTTGTTAATTAATAGAGAACTTCCTTTCTATCGTTTGCCTAGAATCGCTTCCGTATCTCAAAAAATTATTTGTGCACCTATTCACCCCCTTCTAGGTGCTTATACTAGCTATCTCAATTGGTATCAGAGCTCGTGTACTCACTTTGTTTGAAGTGTTTTACTTCAGAGTTGAAGATCCATGGCTAGTATGTTGGCTCCAGGGCTGGTAGAAGGGCAAAGTAATACCAGACCGCCTTACTTTGATGGAAATGACTAAAACATATAGAAAAACAAGATGAAGACGTTCCTAAGATCAAAGGATCCTTTGAAATGGGACGTTGTAGAAAAAGGAATCATTCCTAAAGCTGCACCTGTCTCAGAAAGAGGAAAAGATACTGTTGGGTCTAGCGAAATGACTTAGGAAGAGATAATCAAGAGACAAGCTCTTGATGTAAAAGCAATTTATTATTTATATTGTGCTTTATCACCTACTAAATATAACATAATATCTTCTTGTGATACAGCCAAAGAAATCTGGGATAGATTACACATTACCTATGAAGGAACTGATCGAGTGAAAGAGACTAGAATCAACATTCTTCTCGGTCAATACAAAGCCTTCAGAATAAAATCAGGAGAATCTATAACTGACATGTTTAGTCGTTTTACAGAAATCATGAATGGTCTTGAAAATCAAGGTCAACCAATTTCTGATTCCATGAAAGTAAACAAGCTACTGCGTGGACTCTCCAAGGATTGGAATCACATAAAGACCTCAATCAGAGAGACAAAGAATCATGCCACTGTCTGTTGATGAGTTGGTTGAGACTCTTTAGTCTTATGAAGTGGAACGAATCAATGAAGACAAAGATCTTAAAGGTAAGAAATCCATTGCATTAAAATCTAATGATGATTCTGATGTAACAGATTCTGAAGACGATATGGATGATGAGGAGCTTGCTCTCATGATAAGAAGATTCAGAAAGTTAAACAGAAAAGGAAGAAGATTCAATTCAGAAAAACAAAGTTTTCAAAAGCAACATGCCAAGTCTACTGAAAATGATGAATCAAACAAAGATGTAGTCTGCTTTGAATGTAAGAAAAAGGGACACATCAGACCCAACTATCCTCTTCTGAGGAAGAAGAAAGGAAAAACTGAAAAGTATCGAAATGCTCTCAAAGCAGAAACCTGGAGTGATACAGAGTGCGAAGATAGTGATGATGATTATGCCAATATATGTCTGATGGCACAATCGGATTAAGAATCAAACTCCAAGACAGATTCAGATTCAGAAAGTGAATTCGAGGTAAGTAATTTCAAAATCCCTATTAAAGTTTCAAAATACATTAATGAATTGTGTTTTAGTCTTAAGATTTCTCTTAAAAGAATTTCCGAACTCAAAAAAGAAAATTCTGCTCTAAAACAACAAGAAAATGTTTTGAAAGAAAAAGTGAAAAGCTTAAACCAGAATGTTTCTTCTCTCAAAGAAAGTGAAGATAATCTTTTAAAAGAAAATGCATTCTTGAAAAATGATATTTCAAATATTTCAAAAGATTTTCTCTAGGATCTGAAAACTGGAAAAAAAAAACTTTCTGTTCAAAGACTTTATTTCAATAAATTTGGTTTGGGAATGACTGCTGAAACCATTCCTTTAATTGATTTTCCTAAAGTGAAAGAAAGAATCGAGACCCACAAGAGATGCTTACAAAAATCATTTTAAAAGGACCTTTGTAAAACTAGTAGGTTGCAATGCTCTCAGATGTTCGAAGTGCAATAGTGTAGACCATTTTGAAAAAGAATGTCCTATGGTTTGGAAACTTGTCAATAAAGTTTGGGCAAAAACTGCATATCATACTAACTCAAAAGGACCCAAGAAAATATGGGTACCAAAGAAAGTTTGAGTTTCTTTTTAAATACAGGTCACTATCAAGAAAAAAAGGTAAAATGGTATCTGGATAGTGGATGCTCAAGACATATGACAGGAGATTCAAATTGCTTCATAAAGCTTGTTCAAGTAAAGGGCGGAAAAGTCTCATTTGGAGGAAATAGCAAAGGAAAAATTGTGAGATTTGGAACTGTAAAGATTGGGAACCTCACAATAAGCAATGTTTCTTTAGTTGAAGGGCTTAACTATAATCTGCTCAGTGTCAGTCAGCTATGTGATGCCAGTTTTAGAATCAACTTTCAAGAGGGTATTTGTTCAGGAACCAGTAAAGACTCTACTCAGTCATTTATGGGTCAAAGACATGGAAATATATACCTCTTGGACGTGAAACCAGATGAATCACAATATCTAATCTCAATCCAAGACGAAGTGAGCTTATGGCACAAAAAGCTTGGGCATATTAACATGAAGCAGATAGACAAAATCTCAACAAAGAAGCTTGTTCGTGGTCTACCCAACTCATCATACCAAAAGTCCGATCTATGTACACCATGTATAGTGGGGAAACATATAAGAAATTCCTTTAAACCAATAAATCAAGTTTCCACTAACCGTGTACTGCAGCTTTTGCATATGGATCTCTTTGGACCAACAAGAACACAGAGCATTGGAGGTAAGAAATATTGCCTAGTAATTGTGGATGACTACTCATGATTTACTTGGGTATATTTCTTGGCAAGTAAGTCCGAAACTTTCTCTTACTTTGAAAAATTTGCTAAGACGGTTCAAAATGAAAAGGGGTATGTTATTTCAAGTATAAAAACAGATCATGGAGGTGAATTTGAAAATCAAGATTTTACAAAATTTTGTGATGAATCTGGTTTTCAGCATTTGTTCTCTTCACCATATACTCCGGAGCAGAACGGAGTTGTGGAAAGAAAGAATAAATCTCTTCAAGAAATGGCTAGAACTCTTTTAATTGAAAGCAATATCTCTTTACGATTTTAGGCTGAAGCAGTTTCAACATCATGTTATATTATCAATAGAGTTTTTCTAAGACCTATTCTAGAAAAGACCCCTATGAATTGTTCAAAGAAAAGAAGCCTATTGTTTCATATTTTCATGTATTCGGATGTAAATGTTTCATATTGAAAAATACAAATGATCGAGTTGGTAAGTTTGAAGAAAAGTCAGATGAAGGCATCTTCCTTGGATATTCAACCACAAGCAAAGTGTACAGAGTCTACAACAAGAAGACTAAATCTGTGGAAGAATCAATGAATGTCAAATTCCAAGATTCTATACAAAATAAATCTATTCAGACTCATCTTGAAAAAACTGAACCTGCTCCAGACTCTACAAAGTCTAAATCTCAAGAAGCAACTCAGACTTTAAAGGACCAGCAACAAGTGACTGTTGAAGATTCAAGTGAAGGAAGTGATCATCAATCTGACAAATTAACCAGCAACTGGAAACATAAGTCCGGTCATCCCAAAGATCTTATTATTGGCGACATCAATGAAAGAATTCGCACAAGATCCAAAAGGCGCGAAGAATCTAGTGCTGTGGCTCTTATTTCAGAAATAGAATCCAAAAGCATAGATGAAGCTTTATCCGATGAAAGCTGGATTGAAGTTATGTAAGAAGAACTCAGACAATTTAGAATTAATGATGTCTGGGAGTTGACTCCTAAACCAAAAGGTAAATCAATTATTGGAGCTAAATAGGTTTTTAGGAACAAGATGGACGAGAAAGGAAAAGTTATAAGAAACAAGGCTAGACTCGTGGCCAAGGGATACACGCAAGAAGAAGGGATCGACTATGACGAGACTTATGCACCCGTAGCAAGGTTAGAAGCAATTCGTTTATTACTTGCATTTGCTTGTCATAAGAATTTCAGGTTATTCCAAATGGATGTCAAAAGTGCCTTTCTAAATGGATTTATCCATGAGGAAGTTTATGTGGAACAACCACCTAGGTTTGAAGACCCAAGGAAACCAGACTCAGTATTCAAACTCAAAAATGCCTTATATGGCTTAAAACAAGCACCTCGAGCTTGGTACGACAGACTGAGTAAGTTTTTAATTCAAAATGGCTTTGTTAAAGGTAAAGTAGATACTACCCTTTTTATTAAAAGAGAAAGCAAAAGTTTTCTGCTTGTTCAAATATATGCCAATGATATTATCTTTGAATTCTCTAATGAAAGTTTGTGCAAGAAATTCTCTAAGACCATGCATGATGAATTTGAAATGAGCATGATAGGTGAGTTAACCTTCTTTCTTGGGCTTCAAATAAAACAACTGAAGGAAGGAACTTTCATTCATCAAGAAAAGTATGCAAATGATCTTGTCAAAAAGTTTGGATTGGACAATTGCAAAAATGCTGATATACCAATGTCAAGTTCCTTGAAGATAGACAAAGATGAAGGAGGAAAGAAAGTCGACTAAAAGTTATACAAGAGTATCATCGGTTCACTTCTTTATCTTACTACTTCTAGACCTGACATTTTGTTTAGTGTTTGCATTTGTGCTAGATTTCAAGCAGACCCTAAAGAATCTCATTTAAATGTTGCAAAACATATTATCAAATATATTTCATCAACTTCAAGTTTTGGTCTCTAGTATTCAAAAGGGGGGGACTTTACTCTTCTCGGATACTCAGACGCAGACATTGCCAGACGCAGAGTCAATAGAAAGAGCACCTCGGGTACCTGTCAACTACTTGGAGGCAGGACAGTGTCTTGGTTTTCAAGAAAGCAAAGTACAGTAGCTCTCTCTACAGCAGAAGCAAAGTATATAGCTCTCGGAAGTTGTTGTTCACAAATTCTGTGGATAAAACAACAGCTAAGAGACTTTGGAATTGAAGATTCATGCACAGAGATTAATTGCGACAACACCAGCACTATCAATCTCACCAAAAATCCAATTCTTCATTCAAGAGCAAAGCATATAGAGATTCAACATCACTTCATTAGAGACCATGTTCAAAATGGAGAAGTATCAATTCAATTTGTTGATTCAAAGAACCAACTGGCGGATATATTCACAAAGCCTTTAGAGAAAAATCAATTTGAAACCATTCGTTCCAAACTCAACATTTTAAGGTATGAGGAAATCAAAGTCTAGAGATTCTCAGACTCAGACATACAAGACCTTGACTGTAAGTTATTCTCTCTCTCGAATATCATCTTGAAAAGGTACGATCGTCAACTGTGTTTGATTATTGCTATATTTAATTGACATGACTATTGTGACGTTTCCTTTTCGGAAAATGAGTTATTTTTTTAAATGACTATTTTCGCGGAAAAAGGTAGTTATTTTGAAAATGCATATTTTTTATTCGTATACCTCTCTTTTTAACCGATTATGCACTTCGTTGATTCTTCTTCGCTTTACTCTCAAAAAACCCTAGAAAACATCGATCTTCCATTCCTGTTTTCTTCCATTGTTTAATCTTCGAAAAAGTTGTCATCTTTTTTGGGAAAGTCAAGTAAGCAATCTTCCAAAAACTGAGAAAGATGTCGTCTTCAAGAAAGTCTTCGAGAATCACAAGCAGGGGACCACGGCCGATGAGTGAGGGGCCTACACACTTCGATCTCACCAAAGAAGAAGTGTCTCCAAATCAGTAGCAGAGCCCACAACATTCTCAGCAGCGTTATTCTCCTCCATCTAGTCCTCAAGGCGTTGATCATCAACAAGAGGAAGAAATCATTGAGGATGCAGATCCTGTAAGAGTTCAAAAGCCCGCTTTTATTTATAAGTTGTATCGTGTTTTAAAAGGGACTCATACTCCATTGAACTATGTCGATGATTTTCTTAAAGACAAAGGGTATGGAAATGAATATATCTTTTTGCGAAAAATGGAAAGTTTGGGAATTGCTTGTGAATGGGTGGCAGAAGAAACCCTTGCGAATATCCCAAGTGATCCTCGTGATTGGGGAGTTAATCCTGTAGATGGAAATGATGATGACAAATTGTACAACCAATTTCAACCGAGAATGGGTGTTGCGGTTGAAAATCGAGGAAAAGGGGGAGAGTTGTTCAGATTGAAGGAATAAAAGGATCTATACTCAAAATTGCTGAAGCGTGGGGTGATAAACCTTAGGAGTGTGGATTTTGATTTTCTGGATGCTTTGTGAATGTGAACTTGAGGGAAAAGTTCGGTTATCTTCAACTTGAAAAGTTACGCTCCGACACTACAAAGGCCTATCTTTGAAGCTAACTGCATATTTCTATTCAAATCTTAGTTTCTTGGATGCAAATCGATTCTTTTTCAGCGTCAAAGATCAAGACTTTGTTGTGGATATGGATATGCTTACTGATGTTTTAGGAGTTGAGAGAGGAAGATATCAACCGATCAAAGTTTCTATTGCTCGTGCTACATTGGAACTTGTTAAGGACAGGAGAACAGGGGAAAAGATTTCATACTTAAGGATGAGTGCGTTCAACATTTTGCTTCACAAAATTATGATCAATTGCCTCAGGCCGAAATCAACTTCCAAGACTGATGTTTTAAGTTCAGAGGCAAAGCTGATGTATGCCATCATCACTGAAAAAAGGTTTTCTTTTCCTCACACTGTTATGTTCCACATGTATAGAGCGGTGATGAAAGACATAGGTCAACTTTCTTATCCAAGTCTTGTGACGAAGTTATTTAGACATCTGAATATTCAGCCTCCGCAAATTCTTTGTGCTCGATCGTGCGATCATATGGTGGTAGGACTGAAGATGGTGACCAAGATGCGTCTGAAAGAACTAAGCAAGGCATTGGAGAAATTTGAGGAGAAGACTCTAGTCGAAACTCATCAAACCTCTTCTTCGTCAAAAAGGAAAGGGAAGGAGCCCTTGGTTGCTCCATCCAAGAAAAGAAGAGCTCTCATCGTTGAAGATGAAGATGATGAGGAAAACATCACCATTTTTGTAATGGCTTTGAAGAATATGAGTCGTTTTGTTCCTGAGAAAGAATCAGAACAGAGGACAAAAGAAGCAGAGGAGAAGGGAGAAGAAGAAAGAGATGCTGAGAAGGAAAGAGTTGAGAAAGAAGAAGAAGAGGAAAGAGATCAAGAAGAAGGAGAACCTGAGGGACACTCTTCTCCACCTGAAGGCATGAAAACAGGGGGAGATCAAGAGAAAAGAGGAAAGTCCTCATATCCTGCTACAAGTGAGGGAGTCAGTCGCTCTTCAGCAGATCCAGAGGACATATATGCCTCTCAATTTCCTGAGGAAGGTCATGATGTTTCATCATCAAATCTGCGTGATTATGCTGATCTACCATCGTTTGTATTTACTCTACCAGATCGTGCCGAAGCAAGTACTCAAACTGATAATGCAGCAGATTTTCGCAGAATTATGGATATTCTCTTGGAGATGCGATGTCAAATTTATGCTTTGGGATGCGAGGTTCAAAACTTGCAAAACGCAGGTCAAGCTTCTTCGGGTTCATTGAATGATCAAATCCAAGCCCTCTCTGTTCAGATTCAGGCCAATGCCAAGGGTGAGGAGATTGCACAACTGAAGAAAGACTTGAAAATGCTAGAAGGCATCGTTTAGTCTATGGGAGATTTCCAGCTTGTTCGTGTTCCCAAGCAATCTTGACTTTATTCCATTTTCATCTCAACCTTTTTAATGCTGACAAAAAGGGGGAGAGATGCAAGATTTGAAACTTTGACTTTTAATCGTTTGGATTGGATTGTTTTGATGTTTAACTCTATTTGACTTTATTTTTTTTGTCTGGATGAGAACTGAACTTGACTTGGACTTGACTGCTTATGTTAACTACTATTGATATCTTATGGATGGCTATATCGCATACTAGACTAACCTATTTTCTGTGGTTGTAGATTCTAGTGTTATTTATTTAGCCATTTATCTCTATAAGATATGCATATGTGTTTGAGAAATGTTTTGCAGGTCAAAGTTGTCCAAATCTACAAGAAAGTTTTGTCATCATTAAAAAGGGGGAGATTGTTGGAGAAATCTTCTTGAAGTGTTTTGAAGCTGACAAAACGTTTCTATCAGTCTAGTATGAAGGTTTGCAGACTCTGCTATTTAAATTCGAAGACCTCCAGGACAGCCGGACTCAAGACTCAAAGTCTATCCTCATTGACAGTCTCTAATCCGTTGAAGAAAGGTTATCCAGAACTGGATGTTTCATTAAGGATATGACCTTATCGACTGGAGAAAATCTCTTGGCTGGAAAAGACATAACGAAATCCTTTGATTGATCGAGATTGATTCGAAGATTAAGGATTCGATGATTGGCTATATATTATTGGAAGGTTCTACTTATGGAAACCGAGATCCTGATTGTATGGGCGAACAGGATTGATGGGCTATCAACACGTTCCTTTAATAGCTAGAATGATCTTCCTAATTGATTCCGTCCAACGGGTAGATTGGAGGAATTCCTTTGGTAAGTGCCAACGGATATGATGGCATGAAGGAGTATATAAGGAAGATATTCTAAGTTGTTCGAGGTGTGTGCGATAGAAGAATTTCAAAGTCTGAAGCTTCTTGTTGTTTAGACAATTCCTTTGAGCAAAATCTTGTACGCAAAAGAGAGTCTATATTTGTGAGAAACCTTAAGAAAGTGTGATAGAACATCTACACTGTGGAATCAAGGAAAAATTGTGCTGTAACTTCTCTTTTGTTCATAGTGAAATCCAGCCGGTGGGCTGTCAGTGCGGAAGAGTGGACGTAGGCTTGGAATAAGCCGAACCACTATAAATCTTATGTTCAATTTTCTCTTCCTTACTCTTTACTTTACTTTGATCGTACTTCATTTTGTTAATCAATAGAGAACTTCCTTTCTATCGTTTGCCTAGAATCACTTCCGTATCTCGAAAAATTATTTGTGCACCTATTCACCTCCCTCTAGGTGCTTATACTAGCTATCTCAGAAGCTACTTAAAAGAGCCGCATAATTTGGCCACATTGGGGCTTCCTATATGGTTGGGCTCCTCCTTGTGTGCGAAGATGGCAAGTTGAAGAAGAAGGAAGGAGTCGGCCTTATGAGAAAAGTTTACTCGAGCGGACGAGTGGTGAATGCCGTGATAAGTATTTGAACATCATTCACAGTATGTGGTGGAACAACACTATGATCTTTAGAGAAGAGTGAAGCTATGATTGCAAGATGCAAACCGAGCACTGCAAGAGGAGGGGATGGTTTGTGACATTGACCATTACGATGATATTGAATGCAAATGATGCATTTGCCGAGCGGAAACAAAGATTCTATACAAGTATTATGGATACCCTTGACCATGATGCTGACCATGACGCCCCTGACTATGACCATGAGAGGTTGGCTTAAAGAGAGGGCGGGAGAGAGGCTATTTTAGTTCAATATAAATCTTAATACACAAGTGCTTCTTTAGAGTATCTGATATGACTTCATTTTCTTCTCTATAGGTTCTTAATAGGTTCTTGATGATGCCCCTTGTGCTGATGAAAGCAATGCTTAACATCAATTTGGTGTTTTTCAAACTAAGCAAAATTCTATTGCAACAAGAGGATTATGTCATCTATAGTTGCCTTGTGGTTGTAACTAGATTTCACTTCATTCTAAGTGACCTATTGTTGGATTTGATTTTGGTTTGGTCTCAATTGATTTGTGTAATCCTTCAATCCAAGCAAGAATTGTTGTTTGTTTCAGTTCGTGATTTATTTTGCTCTACTTCATGGATAATTTCACTTCATTCTCTATAGGTTCTTAATAGGTTCTTGATGATGCCCCTTGTGCTGATGAAAGCAATGCTTAACATCAATTTGGTGTTTTTCAAACTAAGCAAAATTCTATTGCAACAAGAGGATTATGTCATCTATAGTTGCCTTGTGGTTGTAACTAGATTTCACTTCATTCTAAGTGACCTATTGTTGGATTTGGTTTTGGTTTGGTCTCAATTGATTTGTGTAATCCTTCAATCCAAGCAAGAATTGTTGTTTGTTTCAGTTCGTGATTTATTTTGCTCTACTTCATGGATAATTTCAGCATCATCTATGAACACTTCAAGCTCATTACACTCCCCGAGAACACGACATTTGAATTGCTCCATGATTTCCAAAATGAACTCAGAGAGCTCCTAAAGAGTTTTTGTATGCCTGTCCAAATAAAATGCATGTGACTTGTTCAGCAAATATTTAGGGAGTGTTGTTATTATGTTAACTTTTGTATCTTATCTCTTAGAATTAGTAAATATTTTGAGTAATACTTGTTATTATGTTGCCTTTTATATCTTATCTTTTAGAGTCCTTTATATACATTGTATTTGCAATACATATATAAAGACAAAAAGGAATAAAAAATTTAATTATATGCGAATTGAGTCTGAATTGAGATTGAGTGACCTCATGGCTGATCTAAATAAGACCATGAAGTTTCAAGTATATGCGGCAACTCACTGGAGAAGTTTCAAGAAAATTTCCACCCGTCCTCTTCTGTTGGACCAGCCGTTCTTTTTGGTGAAAAAAATGAAAAACAACGGCGTTGATTCCAAAGAGTCGCACTATTTTTATTTATTTTTATTTTTTTTTGCCATCAAATTTAACATGGCTGTTGCTGTGTCACTTTCCTAGTCTTGAGTCTTGACTGGTTGATAAGAATTTCGAATGATAACGCATTTGATTTAGTTTAAACGCCTGCCCTTTGAGGACACGTTTTGGGACACTTTTCTGCCACGTACTTTGTACACGATAGCCATAGACGGACTATATACGTATAATCACACTTATAATGAAGAAGCTTTATTTATTTTTGGATATAGATAACGATACTCATTGCTGATTGATTGGTTTTTTGCGTGCTTGAGCAAAAATGGTGAAATTTCTTTTTTTGTCTTGCTTTTATCAGCAATAAGCAGATACATTTGAGGCGGATATGATGGATGTATACCTGTGAGAATCTCCTAATCAAATCAATGTGAACAAGAGTACAAGAGGTCCATCAGAACCATGCCTAGAACCGTACAAAAAGCAAAAACTTCCACAAGCTATCACCCTAACATTAATGCATTAGACAGTTGTCACATGATTATGATTACTTTGATAGAGAGAGAAGGCATTATCGGTTTTCTATCTCTTTTTTTTCATTATTTTACTGTCAAGTTATATGATGTAGAAGTTTCATCCCCGCCTATGCCGCACGTAATGACTATTGGATTACATCATTACAACATCACTGCAACCATAAGTAATCATCTATGTGAAAATTAAGACAATTATTTTTTCATGGAGCATCTCTTAAAGCTTTTCAAAGCTAATTTAATGATATTTCATTCTAAAATTTGATTAACTAGGAGTGCAAGTGAGTTGAACTACGCATAAGTAACTTGGGCTCACCTTCAAAAATACTTGAATTTGACTCGATTGATTCCAAGTCAAGTTCAAGTTCAAGCTACTCCAGCAGAGTTGTCCAGTCAAGTTTGAATTTCTCAATTACTTTTCTAGTTGAGTGCAAGCAAGATATGTAAATATTAAATTGAGCTCGAGTTGCATTTTCTTCTCTTAACGCATACGGTTGAAGTAGATGTCATCCTCAAATCTGAAACTCCATGTGATTTCACTCTTGCTCTGATTGATCTTGTTACCCAGACATTAGTGCTTAATTTTGTGCAATTTGTGTAGTATATCAGATATTTCCTCCCTCCTACATTCTCTGATATCTTGTTACTATCCTCATTAATTTGCTACAGCTTTGGATATTAAAGGAGAAGGTTGCATGTGTCGTCACAATCTTCGTAATTAGTGCGTGTATATAGATGTATATGCCTAGGCAAATTAACTTACATGTGAATTTATTTCCTTCTTGCACTTTGGACTATTTATAGTGTCGCTGATCATGAAAAAACTGGCTAGCGTTGCAAATACTACAAACATCATTAGCTTTCACCTTTCATTCTCCTCTATATTCCCGGTGAACTCAAAGCCCGGAAGCTTCTGCCACCTGACTCACAGGAAAGTTAACAGGTCCTAAGCTCGCTGCTGCTGCAGACCAAGCCAAAGCTCCAACTGCCGCTGTGGCAGCCAAGCAAGCAAGCCTCCGGCACAGGGCAGCGGCTTTGGGGCACTTTTTGCGTAACGACATGGTCATCACAGCCCCTGTGAACGCGAAGTTGAGAGCCAGGAGGTAGGCATGGAAGCACGCGGGTCTCTTTGAGAATACAACTCTTGGAACCGGGTTTCAATCGACTTCCTCGAAGGGAAGTTGGAGAAGCAAGAAAGCCGTGAAGGAGAGAACGAGGATGAGTTCTTCGACCCTGGTTCTAGTGATGAAATGGCTGCTCATCTCTGTGAAGAGAAATGGAGCAGGGATGTTGGTGGATTACTGGGTCGGGTCTGGCGAGCCTGCTCATCCAGAGTTGCTGGCGGTCGTCGGAGGATGTGACGGTGGTTTTGTGGGCATTGGTGGTGGGTGAAGTCCTCCTATTTATATATTTACGGAGGCAAACGGCTTTTCTGAGGAGTGTAGGAGTTTCCTTTCGGCCAAAGAGGGTTAAGTGTTTGATATTCTCTGAAACTCAACTTGGACATTTTGGCAACTTGTTTCCATCTAATAAATGGAGAATTACGTCCCAAAGATAGGGACGTACTAAAAATTTCATCTTGGGGTCTTGAACAAATAAAAGGGACAAAATATTAGCGAAAATCATGTAAGTTTAACCCTTTTTTTTTTTTTCATCTTCTATAAATATAAATAATTTTCCCAAGAGAACACTACGATCTTTGAGCGAAATCAAGGATACCTTCATCGATTTAGAAATGGAGTCGTGTTTCCCTCCATCTTTAATTAGAGTATTGGAGGAAAGTCTCTCTAACCTTGGTTGGGGGACAAATTGGTATGCTATGTGATGTAGCAGGCATTTGAATAAGTGTGTTATAATTAAATTAATAGTATCATCCATTTATTTGAAGGAAAATTATTTTTGAAAAATAGTTTTCCAACTTTTGATATTTAGATGTCGGAAAACTAATCGATCTTATGAAAAACATATTCCAGGACTGAAAATACAAGCTTAGATTAGGAGAAAATGACTTCTCTTTCTTATAAGAAGGAAAATCACTTTCCATAAATTACAAAACAAATGAAAACTAATTATTTTCCTTGAAATTGTTTTTTATGGAAAATATTTTTCTCTATTATAAAGTTTCCAATAAAACAAATGCATCTTTAGGGTGTGGTTGTTTAAGTGAAAGAATTTCCCATGAGTTAGTTCTCTGGACTTTCATGCATTTGATTTGTTGAAAATTATTAGTTAAGAAAAATCATAACAGCAAAAAAAAAAAAAAAAAAAAACATGTATACTTAAGAAAATGAACTTTCTAACCTGAAAATGAGAAATTATTTTTTATTTTTAAAATATATTTTCTTTTATCATCAATATTTTTTTCAAAATAAATATGCCATTGATACGTAAACGTATTTGCAGATGATTTCTTGACTTCAAGATTGAAATGTGACCAATGAAGTTTTAAAGTTCCATCATACCCCTCGATTTAGGAGAAACCTTGCATGAACCCGGATTTATGGATCCAAAGCAATTATAGCAGTCAATCATGTGAGAATTATACATGGAACACACATAATCAACAGCTATAATAAACCTTGTTTATGTGGACTCTAGTCTAAACAAAATTTGGCTCACATCATATGAGATTCACATGCTTAAAATTTTCTCCCCTGTATATACTCATATTAGTCTATTGGGATAAAGCCACCAGAGATTTTTGATTTTTTTTTATTGTACAATTTCATCATTTTTTTAGTGTAATCATATCCTCGAACTATGTATTTATTTGTTTGAGTTGATACTTCAGAGAGTTAGAGCATAAGTTGAGATGGCCGTCTATGTCACCACAATGTCAGACTGCTTCTCCAACGAATTTCTTAGGTGGAACTAAAAGATTTAAAAAATCCAAAATTGCAACCCAGAGAAAGAGAGTCAGAGAGAGAGAGAGAGAGAGAGAGGATAGAGGGGAAGGGTGGACCAGTGGCGGCGGCCGCGCCGCCCAGGCACTATCCAAGATCCATCAATTGTCGCGGGCGGTTGGGTGCTCACCGGCAGAACGACATCGCTAGATGGATCGATGGCTATATCCATCGTTGGTTTATACCTCACGTAAACTGGCCAACATCAGACGAACTTTCGTTTCCCTGTCTCATCTTTCCCTCTCTTTACCTCATCCTCGTGGATTTTTACATGCTTTACTGTTATGCAATGGAAGCCTCTTCTGGCCGTTGTCCGCTTAAAGCGTCTTTTCAAATTAGCTATTCAAACATATTTGACCAACCAAAGAAAAAAGAAAAAAGAAAAAACAGAAGCTATTCAGACATTCGGGTTCTTGATAGTGATACACATAGAAATTCTCTGTATTTTCCCAATTTAGGTTTAAATGACAAGAAAAATGTTTCGTGATGCCGTTAACTCCAGAAGTGCTCCATTGAATAATGCATTAAAAATCGAGTATGCTCTGGCGGGATAAGAAGTGCATGTGAAAATTCTAATAAATTTTATTGACTTTGCTTCTCTAATGATGCTCTCGTTGCATAGTGTTGGCCGATAGAAAAATAATATACAACAATTCCATCTAGAGAAGTTACATGATTTTTATAATTAAAATTTTAATTTAATATGGCTTTAAAAAAAAATAGCCCCACACGGACAGATAATTATGTAAAAGGACGCCTTCTTCTGAAATTCTTTTTACATCTTCTTCTCCTTCTTCACCATCCTCTTCACCGTCGCCCATAGAGCCACCACCCACCACACCCAGCATCGCCACCTCTCCCACTACCTTAACAAATCCGGTGACCACAGCGAGCGCGTCACCTCGTCCTTCATCTTTTCCCTCACGCTCTTGCATTCTGCAAAACAGAAAAAAGAGGACGAAGGATGGAAGAAGAGGCGGGACGGGGAGCGAGGAGCGCGCCTTTTGTGTCGGGGGCAGGCCGGCACGGCGAGCTGGCGGTGGCAGAGGAGATGCGCGCCTGCCGGGCGTTAGAGGGGGATTCGGGGGGCCTCGGACAGAGGGAGAAATGGACGGAGAGAGAAAGGGGTAGACAGAGGGGATCCGGCCGAGAGGGAGACCGCGAGTCAGAGAGCAGAAAATTCGCCCCGGCTTGGCAAAACTGAGATGACCGGCTATAGTTCGATTCGTATCGAGACCGGCTTCCTGCCGTCGTCGCCAAGCCGGGTAAAGGCCCCGCGGTCGCGCGCTCCGGCGCCCTTTTTTGTCCTTTGTTTACTGCTCTGTCTTTGCCCTATTTCGGGCACGCCGGCCCGGAGCTCGCGGCCGTCCGGCTCACGCGAACTTTGGCCCCGTCACCCGCGTGTTTTGATACTGTCGGTCTGGTGGGTCGTATGTCGAGGGAACCGTGCGAGTTTGAGTCCCGGCTGAACCGGGTGCCCCTCGTTCAGTGTCGCACGCCACCCGCTCGATAAAACGCCTCAACGAGATCTAATTTTCGTCTCCTCCTTTTTTTTTTTTTGCCGAAATCGATTAGTTCGCACTGTTGCGTTCTATTGCTATGTCCCTGTGATGTTTGGTGTTAGGGGCACGACCGTTTGGTCGCTTCACTGCCCCTGCGATCGCCATTGTTTACTTTGTTTTGTGTTTCGGGCTTTGTGGCCTACGATAATGGGGGCTTGCTACTGTGGTTCAGCAATGCTGGCCGTTGCCAAGTGTCGAGAGCCGTGGGAGCTAGAGCGTGGTCAGGCCGAGGGCGGCAATGTCGTTGGCCATTAGGAGAAGACGGTGGATTGGCTGGTGATCCGGAGCTTGAGTTCAGATTCATAACCCCCCCCCCACTGATGGAGTTAATGAATGCAACCATCCAAGCCTTATGTGGCACCAAATTCCTCCAGCTGAGCGGCAATTAAGAAGAAAATGTGCGCGAGAGTGAAAAGTGGCACTGAAGAACTTGAAGCACACGGACATCAAACTTGAAGCCCGCAGACGACGAGCTTCTAACTCGTGGATGGCGGAACCTGGGAAAGGAGAGACGACAGCAAACGACGGACTTAAGCTTGCGAGGAGCGAATGAGGATTGGGCACGGTGTCCCCGAGGATTGAGCGACAGCGATTTGCTTGAGAACATCACTCTCTAAGGATAAATGCCCTCGAGGAATGCCATGAGGGTGCCATGATCACTCCACAAATGAAGTGCCCTGTCCATTGCCAATTACACATGTTGAGTATGTCGCTTAAGAATGGACCTAACTTTTAGCAGCTTTCTCCATGCTCAGATGAGTTACTTTTAGGAGTAAGAGGACCATATAGAAATCTGTTTCAGCAAGCATAACCCAGTAACCCAAATGGACCCTGCTTTTAGCAACTTCTCTATATTCCTGAGAATGCAAGCTTCATTCCATGTTTCCAGCTTCTTCTAGCCTAAACCACCCTCACATTTTGAAGCGCAAACATTATCCTGAGACACCTTAGGACTCTGCTTTCTCAAGATTTTTTTTCCACTAACGTGACATGATGAGGCTCTTCAAGGCAAAATCGATGTTTTTGGGTAAGCAAGCATTATGGCCGGTCAATTTGAAAACTTGACCAAGCTATAGATTTCAGCCTTGATTAACTAAATCTTCCTGGATAGGGAGGATGTCTCTCAGTCTAATCCAAAGTTTTCTTCTTCTGAACTACTCGGTCAGTACCATAGCCTGCCAAAAACAGCTCAGTTTTCAGGGAACCGAACTCCCAAAGTGAAAGCTCTTTGAATTCCGGAAACAAGGACAAGATTTCTTGCCAGGACTTCTCATCCCATTTATAGAAAATCATCAGCAAAACTTCTCACTTTCTCCTGAAAATAACTAAGGTCATGTTATACCTAAGTTTGTGTTAGTGTCAAAACTCACTACCTGTGCGCTTGAACGCATGAGTGATTTCCCTTTTCAAAACGGTGAAAATACGACATTGAAATGGAGAGACCAGTTCCCCTATGTCCTGTTTAATTTGTTGGAAATCCATAAATGGTGGAAGTTAGATCAATGTAAGTCACGTGCCACTAGAATATGTGTGCTTACAGCATTGTCTATTTCATTATCTAATCTTTTGTTTTGATAGGGTGTTGTTCAAAAGATGTAAAAAGGCAGAAATGACGCTAATGTACAATGTCATATTTGGAATTTTGATTAATTCAAAATGATCATTGAACTTTTCCTAAATATTTAATGTTGTCTCTAAATTTTTAGTTTGTTCAATATAGTCTCTCAACTTTCCAAAAAAGTCAAATAAGCCCTTTAGTACTATTCATAAGTTTTCATGATTACATTGTTATCCGAATTTTGGAATATCATTTCATTTCAATCATTTTCCTAAATCAACAAAAAAACATGTCATCTTTTTATTACATTTTTTTTGGTCTTCACAACTATTACGATAGTTCACTTTAAGGAAAAGTAGAACTTCGTTTAGAGTTAAATCGGATTGATAATTTTGCTATTTTATGTTTAAGTAATTTCATTAGGACATCTAGAAACAACATTAGTTAAGTTATAGATATTCGTAGTTATATTGATCCTGATTGTTCAGAGAGTACGACACATCAAAAATTTTATCGACCTCAAAAAGTTAGGAATGAGATTTAGATTACAGAAAATTTTATCAACCTTAAAAATTAAGGAATGAGATCTAGATTGACGAAAGTATGAATGTGGATAAATAAATTAACATCGTGTACATGCCCTATTAAAGCACTTAAAACTCTTGTTATTTTGGAGACCATAAGCTGAAATTAACTTATTTCGTAAGAGTCGGAATATTCAGTGAGCGTTTTAGGGTTCTGAATCAAACCCAAATCTTCGTTTTCACTCAGGCTCATCTTTGATGGATCGACTGGTAAGGTCTTCCCCCAACTTTTGCATAATTTTCACTCTTGATCATCTCGCCCCTTGCTTCTGTTATTCAATTTGATTTTTTTTCCTGCTTTTATGTTATTTTGCGAGAATTTTCGTTGAGATTGCGACTGTTTATGCTGATTAGATCATGGTCTTTAACCTGAACTTGTAGGGTTAAATTGTTCTCGCCCACTTCTCACCCAATCCTTGGCCACTCCATGCCCCACTCCTTGCGAGCTTCAGTCTGTCGTCTCCTTCTTTCTCGGGTTCCATCTCACGTTCAACCGAGCTTCGATCATGCACTTGCCATTTTCTTTTATGGAGCGGCATTGGAGGGTGGGTATAGTAAAAGCTTCGAGAATTATGTTAATGTGTGTTTACTGTCACATGTAAGTTTAAGTAGCTCCGAGAATGTCATCAAAACCGAGTCGCTACTGTTTTAAGACATTCCTCAAGACTCATCTTAGACGTGAGAAAGTAGGAAGGAATTGCTGATTCCGGAGGAGAATTAGGCATTAAAAAAAGAAGCACCAAGGAAGTAAATTGAGATGCACAACTGCCTGACCAAGCACCTTCCTACAAAGTGGCTCACTTTTCTCTCTTCTTTCAGTTCAAATCAGAAGATCGATGCAAAACAGAGAACGGGAACATGGGAGTAATCAAGAAGCGACAAGATCTGGTGTTTATGCTCTCAACAGATAACAAAGCTGCGTGTACTTTGTCGCAGTAATTTGACCTGTGGAATCATCAAAACTCTTGGCTGACCCATGAAACAAATATTGTCCCTCAACTTGATCCATTATGCCCTCACTAAGATGAACCTGAGTTAAGATTCCAATGGTAAGACTACCATAAAATAAGGTAAATGCTTGAATATTGGTTTTCCATTATGTATGCTAGAGCAGCGAAGGTGCAAGCAATTATAACACCGAGGTATTCGCCATGATGGCTTATGCAAAAGAGGAAACTGTTAGTCTAGATTTTTAGCAACAGCATACTGACGCCATATCCGAAGCTCTTCTATTCTTTCACCAGAAATAGTGGCAGAGGTCAATGTACGAGCATGAATAACTCAAAGTAATCATCTTTTACAACCCCCCCTCCCATAGCATCAACATTAAAGGAATAAAAAGAAATGCTGATTCACATCAGCCCCCACTTGTCGTATGAAGATATTTATGGTTGATTAATACTAGCTAAGTCTCTTAATAGTGCGCATGTTCACAGCAGTAACTTGAGGCACATTCTGTGCAACCAACCCACAAACTTCTAGTCCCTTCTCTTCTTGGCTCAAGAAGAGAACCAAGAAGAGAAGCACTGTTTGCTTCATTTTCGATCATTAAAGCCCCTCACAGGTAATAAAGAGACTGGATATTCATTAAGATGATGATTATTTAAACCTTAGAATATACTTAACAGACAAACTCTTCATGATAAGATGCTCAACATCATATGTGCAGAAAGTTCTGTGCGCTCTGCAATAACAATCATAGGAATGGCTCGATCCTCAGATGGTTGACTGCAAAAATCTGCGTTGCCGTTTTCCAACAAAGCTGTAACTCTCTAATCTTTAGTCAGCTCACCAAACACCCATAATTCTTGTAATACCCCAACTAACAAATGCGCAACATGTGGGCACATGATTCCAGTCAATCCAGCAGTCCACAGAAGCATACCAACATAAATAAACTATGAAGCTATTACCCTATGAAGCTAGAGCTCGAACTCATGCTTAACTACGCAAAGATAAATCACACGATCACATTCAACTAAACACCATCTGCCACACCGCCTGTACCTGTTCTTCAGCGATTAGCTGGTAATCCGGAGCTTGAGTTGAGGTCCATGCCTCCCGCCACCGATGGAGTTAATGAACGCAACCATCGGAGCCTCATAAAACTTCATGCTCCAGCCGAGCGGTGCTGAAGAAGAAAGACTTGAAGCTCGCGGACATGGAACTTAAAGCTTGCGACGGAACCTGGGAAAAAAGAGAGAGCGGACGACGGACTGAAGCTCACGGGGAGCAAGCGAACAGCGGCGAGGACTGGGTGATAGCGATTTGCTTGAGCAGCGGGAAGAGAGGAGGAAGAAGAAAACGTAAAAGAGAACCCCTCTTAATCGCTGGTGCGCAATTTAGAATTTGTCTGTTGTCTCTGTTTACTAGAAGAAAGCAGAAATGGAAAGCAAATAAAGCAGAACAGCGATGATCTAAGAATAGAAAGAAGGCGCACCAAGGATCACTTTATGTTTCAGATTCGCTGGTTTCATAGAATGCCAATTCAGTTGACGCGTCCCGCAATTTCCTCTTCATCATACCGAATCTTCTCTCTAAAAGACTCCCAATTGCCGTGATAAGTATCACATTTGCCGCTGAGATTGCAATTAGATGTCATGTCCGTCTGGCACTCATTCGGAATTTTTGAGCTCGATGCATCAAAAATCCCTTTAAAGTATATATTCCCATGAACTCTCAACAGCCGCAAAAACTCTAATTCGTGAATGCCCTCCATGCTCAGCAGCCTCCAGCAGGATTCAATATGTAACCTCTTCAATTTCTTCAAGTTTGACAAACCTTTTATCCTTCGTAATGAACAGCAGAATTCGACGGTAAATGCTTCCAATGATTCCAACGGAGAAACAAAATCGATAACTTCTACCTTCCGGCACCTCCCCATGTGGAATTCTCGAAGCATCTTCAGAGAGCTTAGGACAAGGAAATTTCCCCTCCAGGGTTCAATCAACTCGGGAGCTTGTAGCTCGTTGTACCCTGGCTCCTCTGGCACAAAACGCCTGCTCTTGACACATAAGATGTCATGAAGACTTGCATCGTCCAACGAGTCAAAGACATCGAGAGATTGACCATCGAGTTGCCCGTACACCTCGTTTTCTCTTGATTTTTCCAACGGAGGAAGCCCACTGAGATGTACATGTTTCACTCGAGTGTGGTCAATCTTTAAAACTATCAAGTTTGGGGGAAGTTGTTTGAGGGTTCGGAAGTCTAGTCCAGATAGAGTAAGTCCTTTCAGCAGAGAAAGGGAACCCAACCCTGTAGTTGGTGCGCGGACATTCAATAAGCAAAAGTGCAGCTTGCTTAGTTTGGATAACCTCCCAATCCACCTCAATTCACCAGTTGGAATTACACTTGATTTGCACAGCCTATCGTCAAAGTCATCAGATAGGAACAATTCAACTAGATTAGTAAGGTTTGAGAGATTAGGGACAGTCAGCAATGAAGTAGATATTAGCCGTAGAGTGGTCAAACTTCTAGGGAGCTCCGGCCACTCTTTTATACTATGACCATGTTCCAAGTTCAGTAGTTGGAGGTGAAGCAATTTGCTCATTGTACTAGGCATTTCTACAATCGGTGTGTTTAATACATTGGCAAATGACAGGCTTCGTAGTCTACCAATGGAATTTGGTAATCTTGTAATTCTCGTGCGTGATATATCTAGCTTCGTCAACAACTCTAATTTCGAAATTGAGTCAGGGAGCTCGCTCAAGCTATCACATTTACTAAGAGAGAGGTGCTGAAGATTCTTTAGCTCTCCAATTTGTTCAGGCAATTTTCAAGTTTCAAACATAACTCAATACTCAAGTTAGTCAGCCACCTTAGTTTCCCAATAGAGCGGTCAATTTTCTTCAAAGATGGACAATGATAAATCGTCAACTTCTCTAAAACTAAGTATTTGCGAAAGGTTGGTGTCCCATGAATGAAGTTATTATATTCAAGAGTGAGAATCTTCAATTTCGTTGCCCCTACAAAAGCCAATGAAACATCAAGACAGACAATTAGAAGTCTCCCAAGTTGGACCTTATGTCATCCAATCCTCTCACTAACTGAGAAAATTAGGCAATAAATCTATCAAATTATGTCCTTCATTGAATGAGAAAATTAGACCAAGAGGGAAAGTCATGTACCTTGATTACGTAACTGATCTCATCTTCGTTGAGTCTAGAGAAACAAATATTAATGAGGACCACGCTTTCTAGACCGAAATTGGTTAGCGAATCAAGTTTTCCATAATAACTTTTAGCGCCCCAAAAAATTATCCATTTCAACTTGGCAAGATAGCCCGTGAAGTCACCTTGGCAGACTACATTACTCAACCAAAGAAACTTGAGATGTGGGAACCGTCTAAGTTGCTCCGCCGTGATAGTTGTAGGGTTCTTTGGAGGTCGATCGCAAACAGAGTGCTTGAACGCTTTCCTTGATCTGCCAATGACATTGAGGAGCAGCAACAGGAATTTGTCAATAATCCCACAATTTAATTTGTCCAAGGGAAGAAAAAGGAAATTAAAAGGTAAAGTAGCTCCCAATACAGAAACGTGATTAAATCCTCAATTAAGAACATGGTAAGCAATTTTCTATTCAAATTTGGTCATACTTTACCTCTATTGATCTTAATTTGCAAATAATGTCATCTTTATCCCACAACCTAGTATGCTCTTGTATAGCAATTGCCCTTCCGAGATCTCTAAACTGATCATGCATCCAAATTTCATCATCTTCTAAAAACTTTATCATGCACCTATTAATAAGGACTTGAATAGCATACTCCACCTTTTAAACCCACAATATTTCCACTGGTAGATTAGATTAGTCTTCTTCCAACCGATGAAAAAACATGCAACATCAAGAAATATGTGTTGTTGATCCGGTTCCAAGGCATCATAGCTAATCTTTAACTTTCCCAACACATCCCTATGAGGTGTTTCCCTTAGCTTCTCTAGCGTCTCTTCCCATATTGTTTCCTCTTTCTGACTAAAAAGCAATGAACCTATAGCTTCAAGAGCTAAAGGTAGTCCACCTGTAGTTGAGACAATGCCTTTGGAAAGAGTGTAATAATTGGTAGGAGGCGAACTGTCATCAAAGGAATGCCTACTAAAAAGCTGGAGTGCATCTTTTTTGCTCAACTCCTCCATTTCGTAATGCAGGATTTTATATTTAAATCCCCTTATTTTTAGAATGCTTTTATCCCTAGTGGTAACAAGTATCCTAGTACCAGAACACAAAGAGTTCACTTCAATTAGTTTTAGGATTTGGTTGCCCTCATCGACATCATCCAATACAATTAACATTTTCTTGTTGCAAATTGTTTGTCCAATCATAGTGATCCCCTGATCCATGTTATCAATGTGAGGAGCCACTCCAGAATTGGAGATATCGGACAATAATTTTCTTTGCAACTCAACCAATGAACCCTTGGTTTTTGCCATTTCCCTTATATCATCAAGAAAGCTACAATTTTTCCCAAAGCAAGGACATAGTTGGTTGAAGATAATCTTGGCAAGTGTTGTTTTACCAATGCCACCCATCCCGTAAATTCCAATGAGCCGCACACCGGTGGAGTCGATGTCTAATAAATTATTTACGGTTGCCATTCGATCCTCCATTCCAACTAAATCTACAGTCACCTGTCTTTGTCTTGTCTTGAGCCTGACTATAATCTCGTTGACAACCAACTTGATAAGATCCCCATGGCTGCCGCAAAGTTGAACAATTTCAATTGAGAAAAGGCAACAAATTTGCATGTTGACCAACCATCGACTAAGCAACTGCGCGGGAATGTGACCAAGTTTAGGATATATAAAAATTCAATGTTACCCCCAAAGCTTGGGGAACATGATGAATTACAAACTTGAAAATCCATTACAAGTTAAAGTTAAAGGAATAGAGGAAGAGATATGTTTGATCTATATTTCAAGTAGAAGAATCAAAATTTCTGGCCAGAAAAAGGTAGAAGAATCAAAATATAAACATCTGATGATTAGTGTAATAGTAGATTTACTCAATTCTTTCAATGTGAAAAGGAACTTTGCAGAGGCAACCGTTCCTTAATCAAGTTCTCCAGCGTACAACAGGAATCTTAAGACATTCATGGATGAAATTAGTATAAAAAAGATGAAGCAAAGCTAAACTTTTATACGATGGAAATTAGGTGAAAGCAAAATTATAAAATCTATTAGATCAGAAAAAAATTGGAAATCTCATGATTTAGAAAAAATAAAAAAGAATTTGAAACTTTCTGTTTAAATTTAGGGTAATTAGAGTTGAAAAGTAATTAACGAATTTTTATAAGAACTATGGCCTGATTGTACAAAATAAGTTTCTCGATCATGGTTAGATTGTTACCCTGAATATTTCTCCAGCTCCCATCCCTTGGTGCCATCAACTTCTTTGAGAGTCTGCTGCCACATCTCTACATCCTCGGAGCTAAACTTCTTCTTCTGATCCTCCATCTTTTTCTCCAAATTCATTATGGCCTTACTATACAACGCGGTTTTCAGCGTCACGTCATCGGGTTTCGCATCATAGAAGATGGGCAATATGGCCTTCTTCTTCCCATCTTCTTTAGATGTAGAGGTGTTCTCCACCATCTTTGTAAGCTCGCGAAGGCACCAATGACTTGAAGCGTAATTTTTGGAAGAGATAGGTATATATATCTTGGAATTGTTGATCACTTGCAGAAGGCTGTCACTAATTCTTTCACCCGATCGAAGCTCTTCATCATCAATGAAAACATGAATCCCGGCATCCACCAGAGCATGATAAAGGCTGTTGGTGAATCCACGACAGTATCAGGCCCTCTAAAACTCAGGAAGACATGGTACTCACCTCCTAATGTATTCGTGGTGCTTGTCCCTATCTTTGAGTTTGCCATAGGAGCCCACTTCGCACTTAGAGGGAATTTTTCAGAAAGCCGAAGATGTTTTGCATTTCTCAAATGCAAGTCACGATGAAGAGCTTTGAGACTTACAGGGGACAATTAAAATAGTATGTGTGGATGTTCAATTTAACCGATGCCTGTAGGAAATTTGTCAGTAAGATCCTTGTTGAAAAAACATCACATTTCCTTTCCTTGTTGAATAAATGCATAAAGGCAACTTCGCAGCAGGTGCAACTTCCAGTGATAGTCAATAAAGTTGATGGCTTTACAAAAAATAAGGTGGAGGACAACGACGTAGTGCACCTTTTCGCACGTCCAATTTCTTTCCAGTTTCTTCCGTGTTTTTAAACTTTTGCATTAAAAAAAAAAATTGATTCTCAAACTTCTAAATCATTTATGATTAACCTTTTGCTATATCTATAGTTGGACATATTTAATGAATCACTCTCTGAGGATAAACAACCTCTAGAAATGCCGTGAGGATGCCATGATCACACCACAAATAAACGGTCCTGTCCATTGCCAATCACTTGTCAAGTATGTCGCTTAAGAATGGACCTAACTTTTAGCAGCTTCCTCCAAGTATAGGTGAGTTAATTTTAGGAGTAACAGAGCAAATAGAAGTCTGTTTCAGCAAAAAAAGTGCCCTGCTTTTAGCAACAACTTGTACCGATTCCTGAGAATGCAAGCTTTATTTCATGTTTCCAGTTTCTTCAAGCCTAAAATACCTTCACATTTTGGAGTGCAAACTTCATCCAAAGACACCTTATCACTCTGCGGTTTCTCAAGATTTCCTTTCCACAAATGAACCTAGTCTTTACGCTCAACCAGCTCGACCATCTTACTTTGGGAAAACAAACTTTTGACTTCCAAAATTTATCAGGCTATAGATTACAGCCTCGATTAACTAAGCCTTCCACCATAGAAAGATGTCTCTCAATTTAATCTGAAGTTTTTTTCTTCTGAAACTACTCGTCAGCATCATAGCTTGACAAAAGAGGTCAGTTTTCTGGGGATCGAGCTTCAAAACTTAAAGCTCTTCGAATTCCAGAAACAAGGACCACATTTCTTGCAAGCTCATCCCATTTATAGAAATCATCAGCGAAACCTCTTACTTTCTCTCAAAAACAACTAAGGTCATGTTAAACCTAAGTTTATACTAGTGTTGAAACCCGCACTACGTGTGTGCTTGAGCGCACAATTGATCTCCCTTTCCACATGGTGAAAATCAGCTTTGTTTAAATATATTGATTCTGGAAGTCATAAAAGCTTCAAAAATTCTTCCACAGCATTCATCGATCCACATGATGGTGGATCAAAATGGACACAATTGAGCAGACGAAAGCAGTAAATGTTCCAGGGACCACATCCAAAGGATAAAACCAAGTCGCAACGGTTTTAAGACATTCCTCTGGACTCATCTAAGATGTGAGAAAGTAGGAAGGAATTGTTGATTCCAGATGAGAATTAGGCACAAAACTGAAGCACCAAGGGAGTAAATTGAGATGTACAACTACCTGACCAAGCGCACCAAGTGGCTCACTTTTCTCTCTTTCTTTCAGTTCAAATCAGAAGATCGATGTGAAACGGAGAACAGGAACATGGGGGTAATCAAGAAGCGACAAGATCCGGTGATTCTGCTTCAACAGAAAACAAAGCCGCGTGTACTTTGTCCAGCCAATTGTCCAGTCGGCCACACAGTAATTTGAACAGTGGAATGCCCAAAACTCTTGGTTGCACCCATGAAACGGATAATGTCCCCTCAACTTGATCAATTATGCCCTCAATAAGATGAATCTGAGTTGAGATTCTAATGTTTGGACTCTGTAAAATAAGGTAAATACTTGAATATCAGTTTTCCATTACGTATGCTAAAGCAAAGAAGGGTGCAAGCAATTACAAAATCCAGGTATTTTCCATGACTGCGTATGCAAAAAAGGAAGTTGTACTCCAGATGTTTAGCAACAGCACGCTGACACATATCCGAAGCTCTTCTATTCTTACACCAGAAATTGTGGCGGAGGACAATCTACAAGCATGGATAACTCAAAGTAATCATCTTTTACAGCCCCCCGATTATGAAACATAGCATCAACATTATTAAAAAAATAAAAAATAGAATGCTGATTCACATCAGCCACCACTTGTTGTATGAAGCTATTTATGAGAAGATGCTCGACATTGTTTGCTTTTCAATCAGCCCCTCACAGATAAAAAAAGAGATGGTGGATACTCATTAAATTGATGATTATTCAAACCTTACAATATTCCTACAGACGAACACTTCATGAGAAGACGCTCGACATCCTTTGCAGAAAGTTTTGTGCGCTCTGCAATGACAATCATGGGAATAGTTCGATCCTCAGAGGGTCGACTGCAAAAATCCACATCGCCGTTCTCCAACAAAGCTGTAAACTCTGATTCCCAAATTTTGTAACTCTCTAATCTTAAGTCAGCTCACCAGATACCCATAATTCTTGTAATAACCCGACTAACAGATGCACAACACGCCGGAACATGATTCCACTCAATCGAGCAGTCCACAGAAGCATAGCAACATAAATAAAGTACGAAGCTATTGCCATATGAAGCTAGAGCTCGAACTCATGCTTAACTACGCAAAGATAAATCACAGGATTACATTCAACTAAACACCAACTGCCGCACTGCTTGTACCTGTTCTTCAGCGATTAGCTGGTGATCCAGAGCTTGAGCTCAGGTCCATGCCTCCCGCCACTGATGGAGTTAATGAATGCGACCGTCGGAGCCTCACGTAGCACCCAAATTCCTCCAGCCGAGCGGTGCTGAATAAGAAAGACTTTTGAAGCTCGTGGACAGGGAACTTGAAGCTCGAGATGGAACCTGGGAAAGAAGAGAGACAGTGGACGACGGACTGAAGCTCGTGAGGAGCGAGCGAACAGCGGTGAGGACTGGGTGATAGAGATTTGCTTGAGCAGGGGGAAGAGAGGAGGAAGAAGAAAACGTGAAAGAGAAGCCTAATCGCTGGTGCACATTTTAGAATTTGTCTGCTGTCTCTGCTTACTAGAATGAAGCAGAAATGAATAGAAAGAAGGCGCACCAAGGATCCCTTTTAATGTTTCAGAGTCCACTGTTGCATAGATTCCGAAGTCCCGCATTTGCTTTTTATCGATCCGAATCATCTCTCTAAAAGACTCCCAATTGCCGCTGAAGTTGCAATTAAATGTTATGTCCATCTGGCACTCATTTGGTATTTTTGAGCTCGATGCATCAAAAATCTCTACAAAGTTTACATTCCCACGACTTCTGAACTGCTGTAAAAACTCTAATTCGTGAATGCCCTCCATACGCCGCAGCCTCCAGCAGGATTCAATATGTAACCTCCTCAATTTCTTCAAGTTTGACAAACCTTTTATCCTTCGTAATGAACAGCAGCCTCTAACAGTAAATACTTCCAATGATTCCAACAGAGAAACAAAATCAATAACTTCTACCGTCTGGCACCTCTCCATATGGAATTCTCGAAGCATCTTCAGGGAGTTTAGGATAGGGAACTTTCCCCACGAATGATCAAACAACTCGGGAGTTCGTACCTCATTGTACCCCGGGTCCTTAGGCAGAAAACACCTGCTCTGGGCACATAAGACCTCGAGAGACGGAACATCAGGTTGCTCGTACACCTCGTTTTCTCTCAATTTTTCCAACATAGGAAGCCCGCCGAGATGTACATATTTCAGTTGAGTGTGGTAAAGTTTTAAAACTATCAAGTTTGACGGTAGTTGTTTGAGGGTTCAGAGGTTTAGTCCATATAAAGTCAGTTCTTTCAGCACAGAAAGGGAACCCAACTCTCTAGTCGGCGCTCGGACATTCAGTAAGCAAATGTGTAGCTTGCTTAGTTTGGATAACCTCCCAATGCACCTCAAGTCACCAGTTGGAATTACATTTGATCGGCTCAACCACTCGTCAGAGCGATCAGATAGGAACAATTCAACTAAATTAGTAAGATTTGAGAGGTTAGGGATAGTCAACAACGAAGAAGATATCAGCCGTAGAGTTGTCAAACTTCTTGGGAGCTCCGGCCACTCTTTTTATCCTATGACGATGTTCCAATTTTAGTGTTTGGAGGCGTAGCAATTTGCTCATTGTACTGGGCATTTGTGCAATTGGTGTCCATGATACATTGGCATATGATAGGCTCCGTAGTCTACCAATGGAATCTGGTAATCTTGTAATATTCGTGCATGATATATCCAGCTTCATCAACGACTCTAATTTCGAAATTGAGTTGGGGAGTTCGCTCAAGCTATGACATCTATTAAGAGAGAGGTGCCGAAGATTTTGTAGCTCTCCAATTTGTTTGGGCAAATTTTCAAGTTCCACACATGACTCAATATTCAAATCAGTTAGCAGCCTCAGTTTCCCAATAGAGTGGTCAATTTTCTTCAAAGACGGATAGTGACAAATAGTCAACTTCTCTAAAACTGAGCATTCGAGAAAGGTTGGTGTCCCACATATGAAGCCATTATTTTCAAGAGTGAGAACCTTTAATTTCATTGCGCCCTACAAAAGCCAATGAAACATCATGACAGACAATTAGATGTTTATACAAGAAATAAATATGAATTTGGGGTCCCAACTTGGATCCAATCCTCTCACCAATTGAGAAAAAAAGACTACAAATCCATCAAATCCTTCATTGAATGAGAAAATTACACTAGGAGGGAAACTCACGAACCTTAATTAGGTAACGGATCTCATCTTTGTTGGGGTTAGAAAAACGAAAATTCATCACAACCACGTTCTCTAGACCCAAATTAGTTGGTGTGTTGCCCATCAAAATGATCCATTTCAACTTGGAAAGACAGCCCGTGAAGTCACCTTCACAGACTACGTTACTCAACCAAAGAAACTTGAGATGTGGGAACCGTCTAAGTTGCTCCGCCGTGATGGTCGTACGATTGTTGTTGGTCGTTTGCAAATGGAGTGCTTGAACGCTTTCCTTGATCTGCCAATGACATTGAGGAGCAGGAACTTGTCAATAATTCCGCAATTTAATTTGTCGAAGGGAAGAAAAAATGAAACAGAAGAGTTGCTCCCAAATAAAAAACGTGAATCATCAATTAAGAAGAGGGTATAAGCAATTTTCTATTCAAATTTGGCCATACTTTACCTCTGTTGATCTTAATTCACAAATGATGTCATCTTTATCCCACAATCTGGGATGTTCTTTTTTGGCAATTACCCTTCCAAGATCTCCAAACTGATCATGCATCTCAAATATATCATTATCTAAAACCTTTATCATGCACCTCTTAATAAGGACCTTGAGGGAAATCTCTGGGGAAAGCTCACAATCTTTCCACACGTACATTGGATTAGTCTTATTCTCACCAATGAAAAAGCATGCAACATCGAGGAATATTTGTTGTTGATCCGGATTTAAGGCATCATAGCTAATCTTTAGTTTTCCCAAAACATCCTCATGAGGTGTCTTCTTTAGCTTCTCTAGCCACTCTTCCCATATTTCTCTTTCTTCCTCGCCAAAAAGCGATGAACCTATTGCTTCAAGAGCTAAAGGTAGTCCATCTGCAGTAGAGACGATGCCCTTTGAAAGAGTGTGGTAATCAGCTGGAGGGGAATCATCATTGAAGGCACGTCTACTAAAAAGTTTAAGGGCATCATCCTTGCTCAACCGCACCATTTCATAATCCTCGAATTGATACTTAAATTCCCTAATATTTAGAATGCTCTTGTCTCTAGTAGTAACAAGTATTCTAGTGCCAGTATACAAAGATTTCTTTCCGATTAGTTTTTGGATTTGGTTGGCCTTATCAACATCATCCAATACAATTAGCATCTTCTTATTGCAAATTGTTTCTTCAATCTTATTAATCCCATCATCAATGTTAGCAATGTTAGGAGCCACTCTAGAATAAGAGATTTCAGACAATAATTTTTTTTTGTAGCTTGACTAAGCCCTTTTTGTTGTTTCCCTCACATCATCGAGAAAGATGCAGTTTCTCCCAAAACGAGGACATAGCTGGTTGAAGATAATCTTAGCGAGTGTTGTTTTACCAATGCCGCCCATCCCGTAGATTCCAATGAGCCGCACACTATCAGAATCAGTGTCTAATAATTTTTTATGCTTGCTATTCGAGCCTCCATTCCAACTAAATCTCCCGTTACACTTCTCTGTCTTATTTTAAGCCTGACCACAACCTCTTCAACAACCTCCTGGATAAGTTTCACATAGCTGCCACAAGTGGAACAATTTCAATTGAGAAAAGTCACAAATTTGCTTGTTGACCAACCATATACTAACCAACCAAGTGGGAACGCAATCAAGTGTAGGAAATAGAAGAGAAATGTTTGATACATCAAGTAGAAGAATCAGAATTTCTAGCAAAAAAGGGCCCGATTGTACAAAATCATTTTCAAATCATGATTAGATTGTTACCCTGGATATTTTTCCAACTCCCATCCCGTGATGCCACCAGCTTCTTTGAGAGCCTGCTGCCACGTCTTTATATCCTTGGAGCTGAACTTCTTCTCATGATCTTCCCTCGTTTGCTTCAAATTCGATATGGCCTTTCTATACAATGGAGTTTTCAGCTTCACGTCATCGGGTTTCACGTCGTAGAAGATGGGCAATATGGCCTTCTCTTTCCCATCTTCTTTAGATTTAGAGTTGTTCTCCACCATCTTCGCAAGCTCGCGGAGGCACCAATGACTTGAAGCATAGTTTTTGGAGAAGATGGGTATGTAGAGCTTGGAATGATCAATCGCTTGTAGAAGGTTCCCACTAATTCTTTCACCCTTTCGAAGCTCTTCGTTATCGATAAAAACACGAATCCCGGCATCTACCAAGTCTTGGTGGAGGACATTGGTAAATCCACGACGTGTATCGGGTCCTCTAAAACTCAGAAAAACCTGGTATTCATCTCTTAATGTATTGCTGGTGCTCGTTCCTATCTCTGAGTTCGCCATAGGAGCTCACTTCGCACTTAGTAAGGTCAGCCCCCTCACTTGGTCTCTAAGTTCGCCATATGACATTTCACGCATTTGAATTCAATCCCGTTTGCCTTCCAAAATGCGTATAGGCAACTTCGCAGTAGGTTCAGTTTCCAGTTTACAGTCACTAAAGTCGATGGCTTTAAAAAAGAAAAGATAAGGTGGAGGACAATTATGGAGCTACGCCCTTTTCCACGCCGAATTTCTTTCGAGCTTCTCCTTTGTGCTATTCACTTTGTGCTTTTGAACTTTCGGATTAAAAATATTTGATTCTCCATATCTATAGGTGGGCATATTAAAAATCCCAATCCAATATTGTAAAATAACAACTTATTTATATAGAGTAATAAGTTATTCCTAAAAAATCGCCTCTCATTCTGACACTTGGGACTCCAGATCATTAGAAAAATCTCATTCATACTACAGAGATTGGATTTGCTGCATTCTTTACAAGAAATGTGATGGGAGACAATTCAAACAATATCGAATCAACGCAGCGGAATAAAATAGTCTCCCCTCTTGTGTAAACCTAATAGGAGTCGATATAGTAGAGTAAAATAAATACCAAGCACGCGAACACAAGACGATTTTTTTACGTGGAAAACCTCCTCGATGTGACGAGATAAATAACCACGGGACCGGAGTCCACCCAAAAATCTTCACTATCAACAAAATTGTTCTTCTCTAGCAAATACTAGAGGTACATAACAACAAACACCTCAAGAACATAATTATTGGCAATACACATGAACTTCACAAAAGATCAAGGATAAATCTGACCAAAAACGCAGGTTTTGACCTGATGTAAAGGGAGCTTCAAATGAAAATCAAACCGTTCAAATTCAAGAAAATTGCACCACGAATATGCTGACAAAATTTCAGCTCAATTGGACCACGAATGGACCTCCGATGCCAGCTTGATGTAAATCAGATATTGCCCAAACCCTAGATTTTCTGCTTTCTCTTTTTCTTTTGTTACTGTTTCCTTTTTTTGCGGCTACCTCTTTATATAGATAATGAGAAACCCTATTTCCTCATATAACTTATTATATGGGCTCAAGCCCTTTTTAGACTTGCAACTCATTGGGCCTCCTCCACATAGGAGTGAACCCAGTTGACAAATCTCCCCCTCACGACAATATGGAGAGATTCACCATCCCTACTATCAATCGGCAATATTCAAGCTTCTCTCTTGGTAGAGTCTTCGTCATCATATCAGAGCCATTATGATCCGTATGAATTTTCTCAAGTTCCAACAACTTTTCATTTAGAACATCCCTTATCCAATGATATCTAACATCAATATGTTTCAATCTAGAATGAAAAAATGAATTCTTACCAAGATGAATTGCCCTTTGATTATCACAAAATAGCACATACCTCTTTTGCTTGAACCCAAGTTCTTCTAAGAACTTCTTCATCCATAGCATTTCTTTACTAGTTTCATTCGCTGCAATAAATTTAGCTTCGGTTGTAAAAAGTGCAACACACTTTTGCAATCTTGACTTCCATGACACAGCTCCACCAGCAAAAGAAATCAAATAACCAGAAGTAGATTTATGAGTATCAATATCTCCTGCTAAGTCAGAATTTGTGTATCCAACTAACTCAAGTTTCCCGGTCCCGAAACTGAGTTTCAACTTTGAAGTTCCCCGAAGATACCTCATAATCCACTTCACTGCATTCCAGTGCTCTCTACCTGGATTTGACAAATAGCGACTAACAACGCCAACTGCGTGCGCCAAGTCTGGGCGTGTACATACCATCGCATACATTAAGCTTCCTACAGCTGAGGCATATGAAACACTTTCCATATCTTTCTTTTCTTTATCAGTCGTAGGACTTTGAATCATATTTAACTTAAAGTGGGTAGCAAGAGGAAACTAATTACTTTAGCCTTGTCCATGTAAAATTTCTAAAGGATCTTCTCGATATATTTCTCTTGCGACAAAAATAACTTCTTAGCATCTCTGTCTCGGGTAATTCTAATGCCAAGAATCTGCTTCGCCAAGCCCAAGTCTTTCATGGAAAAAGACTTGCTCAACTGTTTCTTCAATAACTCAATTCTTGAAGCATTCCTGCCAACAATCAACATATCATCAACATAAAGCAAGAGAATAATAAAGTCATCATCAGAAATTTTTTGGACAAATACACAATTATCCGAGGAAGTCTTCTTATAGCCCTGTTCTGTCATAACTGATGCAAACTTTTTGTACCACTGCCTCGGTGCTTGTTTTAGGCCATAGAGACTTTTCTTCAATTTGCACACATAATCCTCTTTCCCTTTCACTTTGAAACCCTCAGGTTGTTCCATATATATCTCTTTCTCCAAGTCACCATGTAGGAAGGCTGTTTTAACATCCATTCGCTCAATTTCCAAATCTAGGCTAGTTGCCAAGCCTAGTACCACACGGATAGAAGACATTTTCACTACTAGAAAAAATATATCATTGAAATCAATACCCTTTCTCTGACCGAATCCCTTAACAACCAATCTAGCTTTGTACCGTGGTTGTAAAGTATGTTCATCTTGCTTCAACCTATATACCCACTTGTTCTTCAAAGCTCTTTTACCTTTAGGTAACTTTACCAATTCAAAAGTATGATTATTATAAAGTGACTGCATCTCATCTTGCTTAGCATCGAACCAATTTTTTTTGTACTCATCTTCTATTGCTTCTATATAGCACTCTGGTTCACCTGCATCAGTCAATAATACATACTCATCTTCAAAATACCTGGTGGAAGGTCGTCGGTCTCTAACGGATCTCCGGACTGGAACATCTAGTGGAACATCTAATTGAGCCTCTAGTTTAGAAACAGTATTATCTATTTCAACATGTTCAGGAACATGTGCGTTATTTGGAACATTGACTTCTTGCTGCTCTTCATCAACCTGTGTAGGAATATTTGTAAGAGGAACTTGATCTAAATCAACTAGATTATCACTAACCTATGGTGCTGAAATCATCTCTGATTTCTCAATATCTTCTATTGTTTGATCTTCCATAAACACAACATCTCTGCTTCTTACAATTTTCTTTTCAAGTGGATCATAAAATTTGTAGCCAAACATATCCTGTCCATAACCAATAAATATGCACTATCATGTTTTCACATCAAGTTTAGACCTCTCATCTTTGGGAATATGCACAAATGTTTTGCACCCAAAGACATGCAAATAATCATAAGAAACTTCTTTACCTGTCCAAACTCTATTAGGAACATCAAACTTTAAAGGAATACATGGAGTAAGATTTAATACATGCACAACTATACTTAAAGCCTCACCCCAAAAGGATCCAGGTAGTTTTGACTGTGAAAGTAAGCATCTTACCCTTTCAACCAACATTCTGTTCATTCTCTCAGCTAAGCCATTTAACTGAGGCGTCTTAAGAGGTGTCTTTTGATGTCAAATACATTGTTGTCTACAATATTCATCAAAAGGTCCAATATACTCTCCCCCATTATCAATTCTGATGCATTTCAATTTCTTTCCAGTCAGTCTCTCAACTGAAGCCTAAAATTGCTTAAAAGCATCTAACACTTGATTTTTAGTTTTCAAGGTATAAATCCAAATTTTTCTTGAAAAATCATCTATGAAGGTAACATAATAAAGAGAGCCACCAAGTGATTTTGTTTTCATAGGACCGCAAACATCAGAATACACTAAATCCAATATACCTGACTTTCTTGAAGGAGGGGAGCTTTTAAATGCAACTCTATTATGTTTTCCTGCTAAACAGTGGCACACTTCTTTAGCGCTGAACTTTTCAATCCTGAAAGGAGCTTCTTCTTGGCCAATATTGACAAACCCTTCTCATTGATGTGACTGAGCCTCTTATGCCACATTTCAGCTGCATCTTCGCTGTCTACTGCATTAATTTTGTCTATGGACAACTTTGCCTGCATAATATAAACGAAGAATATTTTTCACCTCTAGCCATAACAAGAGAACCTTTGGTGAGCTTCCATTGACTATTATTGAAGGTGCTGCAATACTCCTCATCATCCAACTTGCCTGTAGAAATCAAATTCAAGCGGATATCATGTATGTGTTTAACATTATTCAATACTAAGCTTCTGCAATTGCTAGTTTCTAGGCACACATCACCAATGCCTACAGCTTGAGCTAGTCCATTATTTCCCATCTTCACAGATTCGAAGTCACCTGACCTGTATGATGTAAAGAAATCCCTACAAGACGTAGCATGAACGAATGCACCACTATCAATTACCCAACTGGTCTCATGAGATACAAAATTCATCACATCACCATAAAAAATAGTGAGAAAGTCTTCTTTAAGTGCAGCGACACGATTGTCATCATTGTCATTATCACTTATCTTCTCTTTACCTTTCTCCTTTTGCTTCTCCCTTTTTAACTGGCGACAAAACCTCTAAATATGTCTCTTCTGATGACAATAATGGCACTCAACATTAGCAAATTTATTATACTTACCTCTGCTTTTGTCTCGACTTTTATTTCTATTTCTTGGACCTCGAGACTCACTTCTTCCCCTTTTCTCAACAACCAAGGCATTAGAATGTGAAGAGGACGATCCTTGTGTCTTCCTTCTCATCTCTTCATTCAAAATACTACTCTTGGCCAAATCCATGGTAATTGTACCATTTAGGGTAGAATTAGACAAAGATGTTCGGAACATCTCCCAGGAGTCTGGCAAAGTACCAAGCAACCATAATGCTTGTATCTCATCATCAAACTTGATTCCCATCGCAGCCAACTGATTTATAATTCCTTGAAAAGAATTTAAATGATCAGTCAAACGAGTACCATCATGATATCTCAGAGCCAACATCTGTTTTATCAAAAATAACTTATTATTCCCAGTCTTTCGAGCATATAACTGTTCGAGTTTATCCCATAAACTGCGTGCATGTGTTTCCTCAATAATATGGTTTAAAACATTATCATCTACCCACTGCCTGATATAACCACACACTTGACGATGAAATATAGACCATTCAACATCATTTTTATTCTCTGGTTTCTCCTCAGCAAATACAGGCAAATAAAAATCTTTCACATATAAAAGATCTTCCATCTTCCCTTTCCAAATATGATAATTTGAACCATTCAATGTAACCATTCTACTCGTATTCGTTTCCATTGTTTAACATAAGGCAGAAAAATCAAGCAATAACCAGATGCTCGATACTACTCTGATAGGAGAACGGTAACAATTCGAACAATATCGAATCAACGCAGCTGAATAAAATAATCTCCCCTCTTATGTAAACCTAATATGAATCGATATAGTAGTGTAAAATAAATACCAAGCACGCGAATACAAGACGATTTTTTTATGTGGAAAACCTCCTCGATGTGAGGAGATAAAAAACCACGGGACCGGAGTCCACCCAAAAATCTTCACTATCAACAAAATTGTTCTTTTCTAACAAATACTAGAGGTACATAGCAGCAAACACTTCAAGAAAATAATTCTTGGCAATACACATGAGCTTCACAAGAAATTAAGGATAAATCTGACAAAAACGCAGGTTTTGATCAATCCACGAAAAACCTGATGTTGGGAGCTTCAAACGAAAATCAAATCATTCAGATTCGAGAAAATTGCGCCACGAACATGCTGACAAAATTTCGGCTCAATCGGACCATGAATCGACCTCTAACGCCAGCTTGATGTAAATCAGATATTGCCAAAAACCCAAGATTTTCTGCTTTCTCTTTTTCTCTTGTTATTGTTTCCTTTTTTTTGCAGTTACTTCTTTATATAGATAGTGAGAAACCATATTTCCTCATATAACTTATTATATGAGTTCAAGCCCTTTTAGGCTTGCAACTCATTGGGCCTCCTCCACATAGGAGTGAACCCAGCTAACAAAATGCTCCACCTAAGCATTACCTAAGCATATACTTACTACTCACTATGAAATATTTGCTTTGATCTCTACACCTTGAAGACTTACCTTTAATTATAATCAATTTCCTTTAACAACTCAAATATTGTCATAGAATGTGCCTCTATATTAAAAACCAAATAATCATTTATTTCTTACTAACGACTATTAGAATATGAGCATGGTGTAGTTAGTGTGGTTTGGGCGTTAAATCAAACCAAATTATATAAATATGTTAGAATATATTTTGAGTTTGAGCTCCTCGGATGAAATAGGATCAGATGAGAATTATAGACGCTCGACCATTGTTCAAAATTGGTGAGAGGAAATGCAGTGATGGCCTGTCAATGGCCATGATGCCCACTCCATTGTGGTGTTGCTTTGAACACGAAAGAAAGAAAGAGAAACCTTGATGGTCCTGACCACTAGAAACGGCTTTGCTCGGCTGAAGAAATGAAAACGAGATTAACGATGGCCATCGCCAATATAGGCCGAAAGGGAAGAAGCCGAAGAAAGTTGCAAGGATGTTGTCTTTTCATGTTGGCCACTCATTGTTTCCTTTCTTCTTCTTTATTTGTTCTACTGAATTTCTTCTTTAAATACCAAAAGGAAGATCTCTTAATGTCATAGAGAGCTCCAAAGGTTGCATAGAGCATGTTGAAAAGCGTGCCAAGAGTTCCTCTTGATCACACCAAACATTTCTGTTCTGAAGCCGATTAAATCTTTGGTAAGATTTGTGTCATTTCTTTATGGGATTGAAAAATTATTTCGAGAGAAATTTTAAATGCTAAACATTGCGTGAGTTATTGGTGATAGCTCAAATTGGGAGACTCTCCTTCAACCTCTGATGGCTTTATCGATGATGCTGCATCGATTTCCTCGGATTCATAGAGACCGAAGATGACTAGAGATTCTTCGCATCTTTTTCTCTCACTATTTAAGTCAGTCATATTTGGGGCCTAGCCTGGACCGAACCAGACGAGCTCGAAATAGTTTATGCCGAGCCCAGAGGACTTGTTTAGGCTTGATGTAATCGGGTCGGAGCTACTTTTCAATGAAAAGCAACTCGAAAAGCAACTCGCGAGCTTACATCTTGATATGCCATTTACCACACAATTCTTTATCTACGGTAGACAAACAAGCATTCCTCTCCTTTTACATAGCTAGGGTATGAACTTTTGCAGCAAAACATTACCATGCGAATCACTCTTATCAGATTTTGCAACAATCAAGCGAATTCCATGTCCCAAGTTCCGATAGGCCTCCTTGGTGGTTTTAATTGGTGATGGGCTTAAGGCCCGTCCGCCCATGCTGGGCCCAAAAAGGCCCGGCCCATGAGAATAGGGCTCGTGGATGGGGGAACATATGAAAGGGAGGAGAGAGAGAGAGAATAAAACGTTTTGCAATTCAACGCGTCATCAGATCGAACAGGGTCAAATCTCTTCCTCTTGTTGACGTCGGTGCATAATCTGTGGCTAACAAGGTACACTCGAATCCGTGGTGTGCTTTACGATCGGTGATACGTGATTTTCCCGGGCTTCGTCTTCCGCATTGATTTAGGGGTTCGATTTAGTGTCGAATCCGATTTTCGGGGATCCGCTCTTCCCAACATTGGTATCAGAGCCCTAGTTCACGTTTTCCCGACCTATTTTGATGTTTTTGATTGATTTTTTCGCAAAAACAATTCGGCCGTACAGATCGGGGCGAGAAATCCCGACACCCGAGCGTTGTTCGGCCATTTTTCTGAGTTTTCGTAAGTCGAAATCGTTTTCTGAACACATGGGGAGAAAGGCGACGTCGAGAGGAGTCTGGCGATACGTCGTGTGCCGCCAGGCGATGCCGCACGCGCCCACATGCGCTGCTGGAAGCCGCTGCGCGTGGGCATGACGCGCTCGGAAGAGCTGGCTCGCCCAGCGCGTGCGACACACACGCCGGTCGGCGAACCGGCGCGTGCTCACCGCCGGCCGGCGAACTGGCGCGCGCCGGTCCACGGACCGACGCGTGCGACGTTAGCATGACGTTACCCAACGGTCGGTAACCGCTAGGGTGACGTCATCGATGACGTCAACATGACGACATTTTGCCGGGCGGTCACCGGCCGGCAACCCGACTCGAGGACGTCAGCACGCGCGCCGCACGTGCGGGGCCGACGTGTGATGTCGGCCCGTGCACGCATGCGGCACGTGCTGTCGGTTCGCCCAAACCAGCCCGACCGGTTCGACCGGTCTGTCCGGTCCGACGACCGACGACTGTTGACCATTGACCACCGTTGACCGTTGACCACCGTTGACCTTTGACCGTTGACCCGAAAAAAAAAATAATAATAATAATAATAAAAGGAATTTGTTTCTTTTTCAGTCATGTCTATGTGGGTTATAAGTAATCCATTTTTTTTTTTTAAATTCTGCATTTGTTGCATGAATTATGGAAAATTATGTTTTTTCCCTTTTGTACATTATGGATTATAAGTAATCCATTTTTAGTTCTGCGTTTGTTGCAGGAACTATGATGCGGTATGCAAGGATACCTGCAATCCCGAGAATGGACGAGGGAATTGCAAGACTTAAAAGGCTGATGACAGAGTTAGCTGATTATCGGTGGCATGACAGTGATTTAGTATCACATGCGGTTAGGGTCAATAAGATGATACAGGAAATCATCTGCAATGGTTATCTTATGCCGGATTTTGAGAAGGTACCGGCTTTGATGAACACTGTTCCAGCTGAATGACAAGCAGTGTTAGATCGGCTATGGGAGGTCAACGTGGTCCCGAGTTATAGAAGGCTAATTGAAGCTTTTGTAAGAGAGTACTACAAGATTGAGTTAACCAAAACTTCAACTCTTAGATTAAGCGCTACATGGTGCAGAGTGAATGCGCCTTGGAGGCGACATGAAAGCTCTCCAAAAGTTTATCCATGGTTGGCAAATGTGCCTTAAAATTTCTCAGATATTTTGACTGATAGATTAGAATGGACATTCCTTATTTATTTCTTAGATTAGTTATGAGATGTTGTTATGGTTGAATATCTCTTTCTATGTTGATATTTTTTCTTTATATATATTGCTTAGTGTAATGTATAGTTGTATTAATTGAAAGCATTATTATTTTTAATTGTATGTCAATTATCTGTTACTTTCTATTATTGCTGGTTGTTGTGGGTAATTAGTTGTGGGTAGTTTTAGAAGTTTTTGTAACTTCATAGAATTGATTTTGCATATGACAATCATATTAGTGATAGTTTTAAGTTAGGATTTTTGGAGGATGATTGGAAACGTAGTGACCTTTTGATTCTCAAGCCTTACTTGAAATTATTCATTAATATGATGAGTCTATGTAAAAAGGGATGCATAAATGATAGGCATTAATAATTCGTGCATATGTCCGATGTGTTCGAGATCAATGGCTTCAGCCACAAAGAGCATAGTTGCCGAGCTGAACAAAGGCGAAAAGCTCAATGGTGACAACTATGAAATTTGGCACATGAAAGTCCAATATGTGCTGGAAAAACAAGAAGCACTAGAAGCTCTTGACAATATTATGGAAGATCTTGATGATGCCGTGCGCCACCTTGAACTAGTAGAGGACCGTCTAACGGCATTTGAGTCGAAAGTAGACATTTACAATGCTGTTTCTAGCTCAGAAAGGGCTTTGAGCTCTAAGCGCAAGCGTATTGATTCGTTCAATATGTGGGACTGCAAAGGATCAAGTCCTTGTTGCAAGAAATCAAAAGTTAACCAACATAAGAGAGGAAAACGTCCTCAAGTGAAGAAAATGTCAAGGGTGAGGTGTTACAATTGTGACAAGAAGGGTCACTATGCTCGCAATTGTCGTGAGCCAAAGAAGGTAAACACCCCTTGTACTTTTCAGAACTTTACTTTTGTGTTGAGTTCTGTATTCTTGACTGAATCTAATCCTTTGTGGATTGTAAATTCAGGAGCGACAGACCATGTAGCAAAGGATAGAGGATCCTTCGTGGAATTCCGACGAGTACCAACTGAATTTAAGTGGGTCTATGTGGGAAATAACTCCCGAGTTGAAGTGAAAGGAATTGGCACATGCCAACTAATATGTGTGGTGGACGCACTTTATTCCTACATGATGTATTGTATGCTCCGGAGATTCGTCAGAATTTAATGTCTGTTTTAGTGTTGGTTAGACTAGGTTTTAATATGAACTTCCATAATATATGTGTAGATTTGTATTTGGATACAAATTACTATGGTTTTGGTTATTTTCTGGATGATTTCATTGTATTAGATATTGAGTATGTTAATGCAAATGTTTGTTATTCCCTTATCACGTCTCATAATTCATATGATAATGATGTGAATGTGTGGCATGTTAGACTTGGTCACATTGACCAACAACGTATGAATAGACTAGCCAAAGAGGGCTTGTTGGGCAACATTGAAAAAGTCGATTGCCCATATGTAAGCATTGCCTAGAAGGGAAAACGACAAGGAAACCATTTGGGAAAGGTAAAAGAGCTTAATTTCCTCTACATTTAATCCATTCTGATGTCTGTGGTCCAATGAATGTGAGAGGAAGGCATTGAGCTGTTTATTTCATCACTTTTATTGATGATTATACTCGATTCGGATATGTCTATTTGATTTCTCATAAATCTGAAGCAATAAGTTGTTTCAAAAGATTTATGAACCTGGTAGAGAATCAATTAAACAAGAAAATAAAAGCATTGAGATCTGATCGAGGTCGAGAATATTTATCTGATGAGTTCAGAAAATTACGTGATGAAAAAGGAATAGAAAGACAGTTGTCTATTCCATATACTCCTCAACAAAATGGTGTTGCGGAGAGAAGAAACAGAACCCTACTGGAAATAGTTAGGTCTATGATAGCGCATGCTAACTTACCTATCACCTTTTGGAGTGATGCATTGTTAATTACTGCCTATATACTTAACCGAGTGCTTTCCAAATTAGTTACTTCCACTCCATATGAGTTATGGATAGGTAGAAAACTGGACTTAAGTTTTCTTAAGCCATGGGGTTGTGCTGCCTATACACATGAGTCCTCTCACAAGTTTGAGAAATTGGGTCCTAGAGGAAAGAAGAATATTTTCATAAGATACTCAGAACACTCAAAAGGGTATGTGTTCATAGGTGAGAAGGAAAGTGGAAGTATAACTGAATTTGAATCACGAGATGTCACATTCTTAGAGGATGAATTTCCTAAGAAGGGCAAAATAGGGGAAGATTGTTCCCTATTTGAGACATTGGATCAAGATAATGATATTAGTGGAGCTCGTCCAAGTTGGAGTAATATGAGAAGTGATCAATTGCAACCACATGATGAGATAACGTCATCATTATCTAATTCAAGTGGGAGCATGATGGAGAATGATGTGCAAAGTGTACAATCTCCCATATGGCGAACAAGTCGCCAAAGTATTCCCCGTCGACGTTTTGACATTGAAGGGGAAACTTTTATGGTTGCTCCACAAGATGAGGATGAGCCAAGAAATATTAATGAGGCTCTGAATTGCCCTAGTAAGGAAAAATGGATTCATGCAATGGAAGAGGAAATGGAGTCAATGAAATCAAACCAAGTGGGAACTGGTTGATCTTCCAAAAGGACGCAGAGCTATTGGGAACAAGTGGGTTCTCAAAATAAAGCGAAAGGCTAATGGCTCGATAGAAAGGCATAAGGCCCGCCTTGTGGCGAAGGGGTATAATCAACAGGAATGAATTGATTATGAAGATACGTTTTCTCCTGTAGTGAGATTTACCTCGATTCGCATTATTTTGGCAATAGTGGCAAGTTTGGATTTTGAATTACATCAAATGGATGTAAAGACTGCTTTCCTCAATGGAGAATTAGAGGAAGAAATATATATGGAACAACCTACTGGTTTCATAGTGAAAGGCCAAGAAGAAAAAGTATGTCGACTTTTGAGGTCGATATATGGTCTTAAGCAATCATCAAGACAATGGTATATATGTTTTCATAATGCCATAATGGCATATGATTTTACGATGATTGATGAGGATCATTGTGTATATATTAAAAGATCCAATGATCAATTTGTGATCATATCATTATATGTTGATGATATACTTATTGCCGGAAGCAATATGGAGTTTGTTAAGACTGTCAAGAGTTGGTTGTCTTCCAACTTTGAGATGAAGGATATGGGTGAGGCTGCATACATTCTTGGAGTTAAGATTTCAAGAGATTGTTCGAAGAGATCGTTGTCTCTTTCGCAAGAAACATATATAAATAAGGTTTTTGAACGATTTCGTATACAAGACTGTAAACCCATAGACACTCCTATTGCAAAAGGTGAATGATTGAGCCATAGACTGTGTCCAGGGACTCCACAAGAGAAGGAACAAATGAAACATGTTCCTTATGCTAGTGATGTTGGGAGCTTGATGTATGCTATGATGTGTACAAGACCCGACATATGTTTTGCAGTTGGAATGGTGAGTAGATACCAATCCAATTCAGATCCAGCACATTGGAAGGCCGTCAAGAGAATATTGAGGTATCTGAAGGGAACTGCTGATTACAAGTTGAATTACCAAGGAAATGATCTGCGACTCGAAGGCTATTCAGATGCTAATTGGGGAGGAGATTTAGATGAAAGAAAATCTACCTCTGGATTTGCTTTCTTACTGAACAATGGCGCCATATCATGGAGCAGTAAGAAGCAAACGTGTATAGCCTTGTCCACGATGGAAGCTGAGTTCGTGGCATTATCAGCGGCAGTATAAGAAAATGTTTGGCTTAAGAGATTTTTGGATCATTTAGGTGTTATTGGAAATGCTGCAGATTCATTGTTGGTTAACTGTGATAGCCAAGCAGCAAAAGCGTACACCAAAGATCCAAAATATTATGACAAGACCAAACATATAGATACCAAGTATAAATTTATTTAAGGATATGGTTGCACGAAAAGATGTGAACTTAGAGTACATACTACGCATAGAATGGTAGCAGATCCTATGACAAAGCCAATACCTAGAAATGTGTTTTTGTAGTCATATGAAAGCTCTAGGATTGTGTAGAGGCTGATGTACTGAATATTGTATTTTCCCTAAGTGTTCACATTTGATGAATTTCTATTTTCATCATTAATGCCTATGAATCTTTGTATGATCTTTATGCATCTAATGCTCAGTGCATTATTTTAAGTTGAGAAGTATGTCGGACAGATAAAAGATTAGCCCACTCACACGGGTAATCGCCTCTGTTTACTGTGTGATAAATAGAAATGAGACTGATTTTAAGCTTATTATCTAGGTAATAATCGAGAGCTCAAGTTTAAAATACGTATGTCGCCTTAACTAAGTGTTAAGATGAGGACATAATACTTACGATGTCCGAAAGTAAAATACCCCACATATTTTACTTTATCTGTCTAAAATGCTAGATGTGAGTTCTGATGAATTTTGTGAATGAGTAGATACGTAAACTCAAGTTAAACATTGGGTATGTCTGAACTATCATCTTATGATATTGAAAGGTGTAGATATACGCTCCATGGGAAAGGAGGTAATACCGTAATACGTATTTCATACTACGTATGCATGAGACGACCAATAAGAGTGGCAAAAAGTTTGATCTCAACTTTTATGACGTGTGAGACTCTTGAGGAAAAGAGTTCTTCAATTTTTAGTCCCCTCATGACTCTTACTTATTCTCAAGATTTCTATTTAGTGTTTGCTATCTTAGGGTGTTGCCAATGGTCATGAGATGATTCGATCTAATGGGGCATTTCTAGAAAAGCAAGCTGAACTGAAATTGAGAGTTTTAAGGAAAGAGAAAGATCGATTTTGGAGAATCACATTGTGATTTTGTATTCACTGGTCGACCAATTATGACTGTCTTTGTGATAATTATAATTGTGAATACAATATATATATATATATATATATATATCATTGTTTAAAAGAGATCAAGAGAGATATAAATGTGATCGATTGATCTAGGGTACTGCATACTAAATCTACTCGGAGTGGGACGCCCATTATGAGTTGCTATATATTCCTAACAGATGTATAGCAACGAGCTCTCAAAGTATGCTGGTCGCACGGATTATTCACCGGTATAAATGTTGAAGAGAGGTAAAGAGAATCCTATTCGGCCCACCATGTGCGAGTGTGAGATGATGGTTTTAATTGGTGATGGGCTTAAGGCCCGTCCGCCCATGCTGGGCCCAAAAAGGCCCGGCCCACGGGAATAGGGCCCGTGGATGGGGGAACATATGAAAGGGAGGAGAGAGAGAGAGAGAAGAAAACATTTTGCAATTCAACGCGTCATCGGATTGAACAGGGCCAAATCTCTTCCTCTTGTCGGCGTCGGTGCTTAATCTGTGGCTAACAAGGTACGCTCGAATCCGTGGTGTGCTTTACGATCGATGATACGTGATTTTCCCGGGCTTCGTCTTCCACATTGATTTAGGGGTTCGATTTAGTGTCGAATCCGGTTTTCGGGGATCCGCTATTCCCAACACTCCTCATACCCATCAGTACCATAAAGGAGCACTTGATTGTCTTTGGGAAAGCACACTCAAAAAACAAAGGAAAAAAACCACCAAAAATCCCAAACTTTGTTTAAAGTGACAAATTTACTCCATACTTTTTTTTTTGTGACATGAAAAATTCCAAAGTTTGCTAACCGTGACATATTTACCCAAAACTTTTTTTTTTGTGACACAAAAAACTTTGAACTTTCATTTGTGTGACACATTTACCCTAGATCATGGGGACGTTTTAGTCTTTTTACTTTTAATTTTTTCTTCTTCTTCTTCTTTCTTCCCTCTGCAGACTATGGCGGAGGGAAGCCGGGGTCCAACAAGGGCCTCCCTCGCCCAACGTCGGCGAGGGCAGCCCTCACTAAACGCCGGCTTCCCTCCACTGGCTCCGCCATGGTCGGTGGAGGGAAGACAGAAGAAGAAGAAGGAAAAAAAAAAGAATAAGACGAAAATGCCCTTAATGGGGGTAAATGTGTCACCGTTTGCAAAATTTGAGGTTTTTCATGTCACAAAAAAAAAGTTTAGGCTAAATTTGTCACTTTGGGCAAAGTTTGGGATTTTTGGTAGTTTTTTCCCAAAAGCAAATGTCGTCTAGATTCAAGAGCAGCTCAGCACAAGCCACATCGATCAACTGCAGAAGGTCTGCAACCTATTCAAGATTGCTAATCGAGGGCCGAAACACAACTTAGGGGTTCGGATTAACCCAGATCATTTTATGACATACAACCTTTGGCCTTCTTTCTCTAACCAGGTTCCAAGCCTCAATCCAAGTAAAACAACCCGATGCATTTCCAGTGAACAGCACTCTGATTGTCAGCAATATGACAACGCTAAAGCATCCCACATAACGCTGTCTTGTATTTGCACCAATAGATCCGATCTTGTTGGAGAGAAGACCACTCATCTCCAACTAGTAACAGTAGCTACCAAAGATTTGATATATCTAGAGCAGTATAATGAATCACTCTCTGAGGATAAACACCCTCTAGAAATGCCATGAGGATGCCATGATCACACCACAAATAAACCGTCCTGTCCATTGCCAATCACTTGTCAAGTATGTCGCTTAAGAATGGACCTAACTTTTAGCAGCTTCCTCCAAGTATAGGTGAGTTAATTTTAGGAGTAACAGAGCAAATAGAAGTCTGTTTCAGCAAAAAAAGTGCCCTGCTTTTGGCAACAACTTGTACCGATTCCTGAGAATGCAAGCTTTATTCCATGTTTCCAGTTTCTTCAAGCCCAAAACACCTTCACATTTTGGAGTGCAAACTTCATCCAAAGACACCTTATTACTCTGCGCTTTCTCAAGATTTCCTTTCCACAAATGAACCTAGTCTTTACTCTCAACCAGCTCGACCATCTTACTTTGGGAAAACAGACTTTTGACTTCCAAAATTTATCGGGCTATAGATCTGGATTAGTATAGGCAGTGAAAATATGCTTTCTCTCTAAGGTGACGGTCTGCTGAGATGTGAAACCGGGGGACATTAATGTGCTCTTTGATTTATCTGATAACTTTTGGGATAGATTCAGGTCATGCTCTTTTCATGAAAGTCATAGAGTATATCCTCACATATAACATACTAAAATTTGGTAGCAATTAGTTGAGTTTTGAGTATTGAAATGCCTTTTCCTCAGTGTGTAAGGGCTCTGGAAAATTTGACAGGTTTATAGGTTGAGTCTGTGAGTTACTGCTCTTTGTACAATGAGAAATAGGTCTAGTTTCACGAAGAACACTAATTAATGTCCTCTCTACTACAAACTAAAATTTCATAATTCTTCGAATTGATTTACTATGGTTTTGACTTTGTTATTTCTAATCCGGCAATTCTGCCTATTTTCTGCCTTGGTCCAATTTTGCGAATACTAATGGGAAATTGATTGAATCTTTTTGGTGACCTTTCGATGATCATGCGGGCACTTTATAAACTGATCTTTGGTGCATCTCTTTTAATGTGATGTGGTGTTGCTTGGATGAGGCAAGATTAGTACCCACGCGGGTGCTCTATTTGCTGAATAGATTTGCACTAAGAAGTCACATGTGCAATTGCATGAGGATTGGTTTCTGGCATGATCAAGAGATGTTGAATGATGAGTTTGCAGATGTGATGTGATTAATCCCAAGGTGTGGATGTGTGAATTGTGTGAAATGAACTAAGTGTAAGAGATTTCCATTGGCTTTGCAATACCGATGATGCCCCAGGGAGTGAGATGCTCATGCTATGTGATCATGGACGCCTCAGCTTTGCGATACCGAGATGCCTCGGAGTGAGATGCTCCCGTTGTGTGATTGGGATGCCTTAGCTGTTTAATACTGAGATGCCTCGGAATGAGAGTCCCATGATGAGGATTCCATGGAAGTCCGATCAGCGATCTAGAACCGATTCGAGGGGACCGGTTAGTGACCTGGTGTAAGTCAGCACACCAAAATACCCAGAATTCTTGTAATGCCCCACCTAAAAGATGGACTACACGCTGGCACATGATTCCACTCCAGCGCGCGGTCCACAAAAGCATAGCAATGTAAATAAACTATGAAGCTGTTACCCTATGAAGCTAGAGCTCACACGAGCACATTCAACCAAACACCAACTGCCACACCGCTTGTACCTATTCTTCAGCGATTAGCTGGTGATCCGGAGCTTGAGTTCAGGCTCATGCCTCCCGCCACTGATGAAGTTAATGAGTGCAGCCATTTGAGCCTCATGTAGCACCAAATTCCTCCAGCCGGGTGGCACTGAAGAAGAAAGACTTGAAGCTTGTGGACATGGAACTTGAAGCTCGCAACTGAACCGGGGAAAGAATAGAGATAGCGAACAATGGACTGAAGCTTGCAAGGACCGAGCGAGCAGTGACGAGGATTGGGTGATGGCGATTTGCTTGAGCAGCGGGAAGAAGAGGTAAACGTGAAAGAAGAACCCTAATTGCTGGTGCACATTTTAGAATCAGTTTGTTGTCTCTGTTTACTAGAATAAAACAGAAATGGAAAGCAAATAAAGCAGAACAGCCATGATCTATGAATGGAAAGAAGGCGCACCAAGGATGCCCTCTTCATGTTTCAGAGTCGCTGGTTTTATAGCCGGATTTCCTCTTTATCATTCCGAATCTTCTCTCTAAAAGACTCCCAATTGCCGTGATAAGTACCACATCTGCGGCTGAAAATATAATCAGATGTTATGTTGATCTGGCATTGATTTGGTATTTTTGAGCTCGATGCATCAAAAATCCCTTTAAAGTATATATTCCCATGAAATCTCAACAGCCGCAAAAACTCTAATTCGTGAATGCCCTCCATACTCAGCAGCCTCCAGCAGGAGTCAATATGTAACCTCTTCAAATTCTTCAAGTTTGACAAACCTTTTATCCTTCGTAATGAACCGCAGCCTTCTACAGTAAATACTTCCAATGATTCCAACGGGGAAACAAAATCAATAACTTCTACCTTCCGGCACCTCCCCATATGGAATTCTCGAAGCATCTTCAGGGAGCTTAGGAAAGGGAACTTTCCCCTCCAAGATTCAATCAACTCCGGAGGTCGTACCTCATTGTACCTCAAGTCCTTCGGCAGAAAACGCCTGCTCGGGGCATATGAGATATCGAGAAATGGAACATCAAGTGGCTTGTACTCCTTGTTTTCTCTCAATTTTTCCAGTGGAGGAGGCCCGCCGAAATGTACATGTTTCACTTGAGCATGGTAAAGATTTAAAACTATCAAGTTTGACGGTAGTTGTTTGAGGGTTCGGAAATCCAGTCCAAATAGAGTAAGATCTTTCATCAGAGAAAGGGAACCCAACTCTATAGTTGGTGCACGGATATTAAATAAGCAAAGGTGCAGCTTGTTTAGTTTAGATAACCTCCTAATCCACCTCAAGTCACCAATTGGAAGTACATTTGAATTGTGCAACCAATTGGCACTGTCATCAAATAGGAACAATTCAACTAGATTAGTAAGGTTTGAGAGGTTAGGGATAGTCAGCAACGATTTAGATATCAGCTGTAGAGTGGTCAAACTTCTAGGAAACTCGGGCCACTCTTTTATACTGTGACCATGCTCCAAGTTCAGTGTTTGGAGGTGAAGCATTTTGCTCATTGTATTGGGCATTTCCACAATTGGTGTATATGATACATTGGAAGATGACAGGCTCTGTAATCTACCAATGGAATTTGGTAATCTTGTAAATCGCTTGCATGATATATCCAGCTTTGTCAATGACTCTAATTTTGAAATTGAGTCGGGGAGCTCACTCAAGTTATCACATTTACTAAGAGAGAGGTGTCGAAGATTCTGTAGCTCTCCAATTTGTTCAGGTAATTTTTCAAGTTTCAAACATGACTCGATACTCAAGTCAGTCAACCACCTCAAATTCCCGATAGAGCAGTGAATTTTCTTCAAAGATGGACAATGACAAATAGTCAACTTCTCTAAAACTAAGTATTTGTCAAAGGTTGGTGTCCCACGTATGGAGTAATTATGTTGAAGATTGAGAACCTTCAATTTTGTTGCCCCCTAAAAAAGCCAATGAAACATCAAGATAGATAATTAAATCTCTATACAAGAAATAGATATGGATTTAGGCTCCCAACTTGGGTCATATGTCATTCAATCCTCTCACTAACTGAGAAAATTAGACTATAAATCCATCAAATTTTGTCCTTCATTGAATGAGAAAATTAGACCAGCAAGAAAACTCACGAACCTTGATTAGGTAATTGATCTCATCTTCGTCGAGGTTAGAGAAATGAATATTCACCAGAACCACGTTTTCCAGAGCCAAATTGGATGGCGAATAACCTATATCGACCCTAATGATCTCTTTCAACTTGGCAAGATAGCCCATGAAGCTACCTTCCCAAACTACGTTACTTAACCAAAGAAACTTGAGATGTGGGAATCGTCTAAGTTGCTCCGCCGTGATAGTTGTAGGATCGTTGGAGGACGTTTGCAAACAGAGTTCTTGAACGCTTTCCTTAATCTGCCAATGAGATTGAGGAGCAGGATCAAGAATTTGTCAATAATCCCACAATTTAATTCGTCGAAAGGAAGAAAAAAATTAATCAATTAAGTAGCTCCCAATTCAGAAACATGATTAAACCCTCAATTACGAACATGGTAAGCAATTTTCTATTCAAATTTGGTCATACTTTACCTCTATTAACCTTAATGCGCAAATATTTCATCTCCATCCCACAACCTGGTACGCTCTTGTATAGCAATTGCCCTTCCAAGATCTCTAAATTGATCATGCATCCAAAATTGATCATTTTCTAAAACCTTTATCATGCACCTGTTAATAAGGACATGAATAGCATACTCTGCCTTAAACCCACAAATTTTCCATTGGTAGATCAGATTAGTCTTCTTCCAACCGATGAAAAAGCATCCAATATCGAGAAATATGTGTTGTTGATCCGTCTCCAAGGCATTATAGCTAATCCTCAGCTTTTCTAACACATCCCTATGAGGTGTTTCCCTTAGCTTCTCAAGTGTCTCTTCCCATATTGTTTCCTCTTTTTGACAAAATAGCAATGAACCTATAGCTTCAAGAGCTAAAGGTAGTCCACCCGTAGTTGACACAATGCCTTTGGAAAGAGTGTAATAATTAGTAGGAGGAGAGCTGTCATGAAAGGCATGCCTACTAAAAAGCTGGAGTGCATCTATTTTGCTCAACCCCTCCATTTCATAATGCAAGATTTTACACTTAAATCCCCTGATTTTTAGAACGTTTTTGTCCCTAGTGGTAATAAGTATCCTTGTACCAGAATACAAATAGTTCACTTCCATTAGTTTTTGGATTTGCTTGTCCTCGACATCATCCAACACAATTAGCATCTTCTTGTTGCAAATTGTTTGTCCAATCATAGTGATCCCCTGATCCATGTTATCAATGTTAGGAGCTACTCCAGAGGTGGAGATATCGGACAATAATTTTCTTTGCAACTTGACCAACGAGCCCTTGGCTTTTGCTGTTTCCCTCACATCTTTAATAAAGCTGCAGTTTTTTCCAAAGCAGGGACATAGTTGATTGAAGATAATTTTGGCGAGTGTTGTTTTACCAATACCACCCATACCGTAGATTCCAATGAGCCGCACACCACCAGAGTGGATGTCTAATAAATTGTTTATGGCTGCTATTCGATCCTCCATTCCAACTAAATCTTTGGTCACTTGTCTTTGTCTTGTCATGAGCCTGATCACCACCTCCTTAACAACCGACTTGATAAGATCCCCATGGCTGCCACAAAGTTGAATAGTTTCAATTGAGAAAAGGCAACAAATTTGCATGTTCACCAACCATCTAATAAGCATCCAAATGGGAACGCGACTGAGTTTAGGATATATAAAGATTCAACATTACCTCCAAAGCTTCAGAACATGATGAATTACAAAGTTGAACATCCATCACAAGTTTAAGTTGAAGGAATAGAGGAAGAGATATGTTTGATCTTCATATCAAGTAGAAGAATCAAAATTTCTAGCGAAAAAAGTGGAATAATCAGAATATAAACGTTGATGAATTATCGTAATAGCAAATTTACTCTCTTCTTTTGACGTGGAAAAGAACTTTGCAAAGGCAATAGTTCCTTAGAGTGTGTTTGGTTGGAAAAAGCCTTTTGGAAAATGCAAAGGACTTTAGATTAAAAGAGTTTTGTAACATGCAAATTGCATTTGGTAAACTATAATCTAAAAGTCCATTGTAAAAGTACCTTTAAGTAAAATAGTGTTTGGAAAAATTTACATTTATAAATGAGTTTTGTGATTTAAAAAAAAAAAAAGGAAAAATAGTTGGTTGGCAAAGGGTAAGCGAGTCGGCGCGATTGAAATCTAATGCCGGTGGCCGACGTCTTAGGTTGAAGACCTTAGGCTATTGTTAGAGACCATCGATAAGAGCCGCCGAGGTTGGGCGACCCCTGACGAGGGTCTTGTAAGGCTACTTGAGGTCATGTGACCTTAGCGAGAGTCGCCTGATCGTGCGCCGCTGAGATCGCATTGTCAAATTCATCATCAAAACATATTCTCCTCCTCCGCATCTTAACCACCATCATCTTCTCCTCCATCTTCTTCTGCACCATCTCTCAATCTCTCTTCTTGAGGACCATGAAGAAGTAGAAGCCTGATAGTCCAGTGTTGAAGGGGCCACCCCTTTTCGACCTCTTGTCCGAGGAGATTGTGTCCATCCTCATCTTCCTCAACCAAGACATGCTCAACTGCAAGTAAGGGTGAGCATCGGTTCAGGGTCAACCTTGGATCGACCCTAGACCAACCCAACCCTACTGGTCCTGGTCTAATTCTTAAAGGGACTAGGTCGGTCATTAGTCCTAGAATTCTTGGACCAGCACTATGCGGGTTAGTCCTCAGTCCTAAAAGTTCAGAGTTAGTTCAACCCGGACCAACCCTAACTATATATATATAAAGAAAACCTTAAAATAAATGGCGTCAACAACATTAAATAGCTCTTTCGTGAGGAATTCAAGTAATTTTACATTGTTCTTTAATAACTTAAATTTTTAATGTCTTTACGGTGTCAAAGTCAAAATTTATGAAGGGAGAAAATGTTTTTATGAGGAGTCCTCATGGCGTCCAAAATGGCATAAACGACTCCTTACGGCATCCTCCTCTAGTACTTGTTCTCTTTTGTCTTATTTGTCATCTTAGTCTTCAATTTGTCAAAATCGAAAAAAACAACTTCTCCACTCGTCACTCAACACTCGCCTCGCTCATGCCGCTCGCCACTTGATGCTCACTCAGCTTGTTGCTCCCCGCTCAACACTTGATGATCATTCTGTTCTACGCTCATCCCAATCTACCTTCACCGCTTGCCCTTCTTAGCTGACCTCGTTCGTCATTAAACTTATTGGGTCGGGTCGCGCCGGTCCTTAGTTTCCCTTTCAAAGAGTACAAAAAATGAAATAAAAATTATTATTTAGTCCTAGGTTGACCCTAGTATCGGATCCAATCCATTGGGTCAATCCAATCCTCAATCGTTTTTTCAAGAAGTACAAAAAATGAGATAATCTCGAGTTGACCCTAGAACCAGACTGAACCCACTGAGTGAGTCTGGTCCTCAGTCCCAAACTCAATCGGATCAGTCATTAGTCCCAAAAATTGAGGACCGGCATTGTGCGGGTTGGCCCTAGGGTTAGGAGGTGGACTAGCCCAACCTAGACTATGCTCACCCCTAACTGCAAGTCCTCCCTCTCGTCTGCCTCTCCTTCCATGCCATCAATCTTGCCACCACAAGTCTCTCTGCCCCCTCTACATTAAGCACCTCCCCACTGCCTTCACCTGCTACCCTAAGGCCGCTAGCCTCGACCTCTCCCTTTGCCCCTGTGTCACCGACGCCTCCCTCGCTATCGTTGCCACTACTTGCGAGGACTCCCTCTGCTCCCTCGACCTCTCCGAGTGCAACCACGCTACTGGGTTACGGTGGCCCAAACCTAGATCTAGGTCTCGACGGCTCAGATTTGGGTCCTCGCCGTGACCCAGGGCAACCTAGATCTAAGTCGTGGCAACCTAGATTTGGGCCATTGTGACTCACGAGGGGTTACATGACCTAGATCGGCGAGCTCTCACCATGGTCACGTGGTGCGGTGACCCACAGAGGTCGCTTGACGCAACTAGGCTACTGGGCTACGGTGGCCCAAACCTAGATTTGGGTCTCGATGGCTCGGATTTGGGTCCTCACCGTGACCCAGGGCAACCCAGATCTAAGTCGTGGCAACCGAGATTTGGGCCGTCGCGACTTACGAGGAGTTGCATGACCTAGATTGGCGAGCCCTCACCATGGTCATGTGACGCGGTGACCCATAGAGGTCACTTGATCCTCCGACAATGATTGCTTGTGTTGCCGCGACCATGCTAACATCTCTCAAGCCGTTGTCGACCCCTCGTAGCTAGGTACAACCAAGCCGACCGCAGGGAACGGGGAAGATGAATAGCATCACAAAACGAGGGTAAAAATGGAAAAATAGAAAGTTGGTGAGGATAGTTTTGGGAAAAAAAAGTTGCACAGTATCAACTGACATGCCCAGAAAGTTGAAAGCCCAAGGCAGCCTCCTACCCGCCTTGAGCTTTTAGCCTTCTAAATGCCTACTTTTCTTCAAGGGGGTTTACAAAATTTTTGCTAAGAACCCAATATTTGGCCCAAGGGATTTTGGGTGTCTAAAGTCCCTTCCAAATGCTACTCCCGAACGCACCCTTAATCAACTTCTTTAGCATTCAATAAAAATCTTAAGACATACATGGATCAAATTAGCATAAAAAAAGATGAAACAAGGCCAAATTTTTATATGATAGAGATTAGGTGAAAAACAAAATAATAACAACAATGTTAGCGAAAAAAAGTGGAAAAATCATAATATAAATGTTGATGAATTATTGTAATAGCAAATTACTCGCTTCTTTTGACATGGAAAAGAACTTTGCAAAGGCAATAGTTCTTTAGGGTGCATTTGGTTGGACTTTTGGAAAAAGCTTTTGGGAAAATGCAAAGGACTTTAGGTTAAAAGAGTTTTGGAAAATGCAAATTGTGTTTGGTAAACTGTAATCTAAAAATCCATTGTGAAGTACCTTTGAGTAAAATAGTGTTTGGAAAATTTTACATTTATAAATGAGTTTTATGATTAAAAAAAAAAAAAAAAAATTAGTTGGTTGGCAAAGGGTAGGCAGCCACCGGTGATTGAAATCTAATGCCGGTGGCCGATGTCTCAAGTTGAAGACCTTAGGCTATTGTTGGAGACCATCGATAAGAGCCACTGGGGTCGACGACCCCGACGAGGGTCTTGTAAGGCTACCTGAGGTCGCGTGACCTTAGTGAGGGTCGCTTGATCGCATGCCGCTGAGATTGCATTGTCAAATTCATCATGAAAACATCTTCTCCTCCATCTTCTTCTTCGCCATCTCTCAATCTCTCTTCTTGAGGACCATGAAGAAGTAGAAGCCCGGTAGTCCGACGCCGGAGGGCCCACCCCTCTTCAACCTCTTGTTCAAGGAGATCATGTCCATCCTCATCTTCCTCGACCAGGACATGCTCAACTGCAAGTCCTCCCTCTTGTCTGCAACTCCTTCCACGCCATCGATCTCGCCACCGTAAGTCCCTCTACCCCCTCCACATTAAGCACCTCCCCATCGCCCTCACTTGCTACCCTAAGGCCGCCAACCTCGACCTCTCCCTTTGCCCCTATGTCATCGACGCCTCCCTCGCTGTCATCGTCACTGCCCGCGAGGACTCCCTTTGCTCCCTCAACCTCTCCAAGTGCAGCCAAGTTGTTGGGTTAAAGTGGCCCAAACCCAAATCTGGGTCTCGACGGCTCAGATTTAGGTCCTCGTCGTGACCCAGGGCAACCTAGATCTAAGTCGTGGCAACCTAGATCTGGGCCATCGCAACTCGCGAGGGGTTGCATGACCTAGATTGGTGAGCCCTCACCATGGTTGCGTGGCTCAGCAAACCGCTAAGGTCACTTGACCCTCCGACAACGATTGCCTATGTCATTGCGACCACGCCGTCGCTGGCCCCTCATAGCTAGGTACAACCAAGCCGACCACGGGGAAAGGGGAAGATGAACAGCATCACAAACAAGGGTAAAAATGGAAAAATAAAAAGTTGGTGAAGACAGTTTCGGGAAAAAAAAGTTGCACAGTATCAGCTGGCATGCCTAGAAAAGCGAAAGCCCAAGGCGGCCTCCTACTTGCCATGGGCTTTCAACCTTCGAAATGCCCACTTTTCTTCAAGGGGATTTGTAAATTTTTTGCTCAACACCCAATATTTGGCCCAAGAGATTTTGGGTGTCTAAAATCCCTTCCAAATGCTACTCCCAAACGCACCCTTAATCAAGTTCTCTAGCATGCAATAAAAATCTTAAGACATACATGGATCAAATTAGCATAAAAAAAGATGAAACAAAGCCAAATTTTTATACGATAGAGATTAGGTGAAAAACAAAATAATAACAACGATGTTAGGTTAGAAAAAATTGGAAATCTCGTGATTTAAAACAATAAAAGAAGAATTTGAAACTTTTTGTTTAAATTATGGAAATTAGAGTCGGACTATAATTGATCAATTTTTATAAGAACTACGGCCTGATTGTACAAAATAATTTTCAAAATCATGGTTAGATTCTTACCCTGAATATTTCTCTAGCTCCCATCCCCTGGTGCCATCAACTTCTTTAAGAGCTTGCTGCCACGTCTCTACATCCTTGGATCTACATTTCTTCTTCTGATCCTCAATCTTCTGCTTCAAATTCAATATGGCATTTCTATACAACGTGGTTTTCAGCTTTACGTCATCAGGTTTCACATCATAGAAGATGGGCAATATGACCTTCTTCCTATCTTCTTTAGATTTAGAGGTGTTCTCCACCATCTTCGAAAGTTCGCGGAGGCACCAGGGACTTGAAGCATAATTTTTGGAGAAGATGGGTATGTAGAGCTTGCACAAGTCGATCGCTCGCAGAAGTTTGCCACTAATCACCTGCTCGAAGCGCTTCGTCATCGATGAAAACACGAATCCCAGCATCTACCAAGGCATGATAGAGGCTGTTAGTGAATCCACGACGAGTATCAAGCCCTCTAAAACTCAAGAACACCTGATACTCTCCTCCCAACGTATCATCAGTGCTCGTTCCTGCCTCTGAGTTCTCCATGGGGGCTCACTTCACACTTAGCAGGCCTCAGCAGGGTCTCTTTAATAGGCACTGTTTAAATAGCTTTCCATCTATCACATTCTACAGGGGATAGGCAATTTTGCACAAAGCCGAAGATGTTTTGCGGTTCTTACAAGTTGGGGACTTTAACGTCAATCATGACGAAGACTTTCGAGACTTATTGGGGACCATTTAAATATTATTTGTGGATGTCTAATCCTACCAATCCCTTTAGGAAACTCATTCGTAAGATCCTTGTTGAAAAAACATTACCTCACATATTTAAATGTATTCCCGTTTGCCATAAACAACACGCACGGGTAACTTCGCAGTAGTTGCATATAGTCAATAAAGTCCATAGCTTTACAACTAATGAGATGGAGGACAGTAATGGAGACGTACCTTTTCTTTTTTCTTGGTCTGTGGAGACGTACCTTTTCACACGCCCTATTTCTTCTAAGTTTCTTCTTGGTGATTTTCCCTTTGTGCTTTTGAACTTTTGGATTAAATAAATCTGACTCTCGAAAATTCAAATCATTTATGATTTCACACTATGAAATATATAATTTGATCTCTTTGCCTTAAAGATTTACCTTTAATCATAATTAATTACATTCAACAAATATTCTCATAAAACGTGCCTTTATATTAAAAAGCAAATAATTGTGCAAATCTTTTACAACGCTAACTTCCTAATTGACAACTATTGGAACTTGAACATGGTGTAGTTGATGTGGTTTGGACATCAAACGAAATCAAACTAAGTCGATGGCTTTATAAATAAATAAATAAATAAATAAAGTGGAGGACAATAATGAATGTGTACCTTTTCTATAGTTTCACATATTTAAAATCCCAATCCAATATTGTAAAATAACATTTTATCTATATAAATGCATAATAACAAAATATTTCCAAAGAATCGCCTCTCATTTGAAAAAATGCTCCACCTAAGTGCTACCCAAGCACATACTACTTACTATGAAATATTTAATTTGATATCTTCATCTTAAAGACTTATCTTTTATTATAATTAATTGCTCGTAACCACTCAATTATTCTCATTAAATGTGCCTTTATATTAAATAGCAAATGATTGTGCAAATCTTTTTCAACACTTATTTCCTTACTGATAATTACTAGAATGTGAATATGGTTGTAGACATCTAAATTTTTGTGGTTAGATTGTGCGTTTTTTTTTTTAATTTAAAATTTAGGGACTAAATTTGCCAATAATGCTATAATTCAATCCCTAACCAAGAACACCTAGCACGCACGGTTTTTTGCATTCGTTCCTCGCATTCATGACTAGAGGCATGTTGACTTCGATACCTTGGGCCTGGCATCAAAACAAATCTTGAACCGACGAAGATGACAGGCACTTTTGAGTCCCTCCAATCTCTGAAGAAATATTCAAGGCCACTCAACATTACTCGATTGATTTTCTCCTTCTAAGTTGATCCATTTTTGTGGGTACCATTAAACCTCAGCTAACCTCATCGCTTTAGCCTTACTGGGGACATGAAACTAAGTCAACATATGGGCCATCTAGAAACAGAAAAGAAAGCAGAGCAATGGGCAGTCTTGGCAATAGGAGGAAATAGCAAGAGTAGGACCTCTTCAGACAGTTTATCTCGCTGCATATTGAAAGAGAATTATTAGGTGAACAGCCCGAGGATAGGAGAGGACAACGTGCGAGGAATGTTTATCATTTTCTCGCCTGTTCCTCCGTTAATCTCGCGTACTAACCAATCGTTGCTGCCATCAAAGTCAATTCGTTTTGAAACCCCCCTTCACAATAGTCGTTTTGACCCAACGATCGTCTCCTCTCGAATCTTTGGACTGAGCCATCGCTCGATGAGCTCATCGCTTCCCCACCTGTCCAAACAAATCCTCACCTTCAATCAGCACCGTGGTCGTTGCGTCACCCCGCGTTTCATGGGTTACTCTTGGCTGTTCTTCGCCGCCCAAATTACCAGCGCTATGTTAGGAATTCGTGAAATAAAATAACGCAAACAACCAGTCCGCCAAGACTAAATATAATAATAAAATAACATAATTGAAAGAACACAACAAAAAATTTATTATCGAAGTTAATCCAAACCTGGGTTATGTTTTTGCATAGAGACACTCAGCAAATCTACTGGACTTTGAATAAAGTTGAAATACAGCAATGATCTTTCATAAGATCATAATACAAATAGAGTTCTCAAAGAAAAAACTCACTTTTTTTCTCTCTCTTTTTTTTTCTCTCTATTTCTTTTTCAACCCCTTGATGGCTAGCGTTTGACTATTGCTTATGTAAAGTGTAGCTTTTAACCTAAAAGCAAAACTAATATAAAAGACAAAAAAAACCCCTAAAAAAAAATTGGCTTCACTCGCCAACAATCTCCCACTTGAAGAAAAATATACCAATGTACCAAGCAACTTAGAATTCATCTACTTAAAAATCTAGTAATTGAAATTTGTGCCTCTACGATAATCCTCATCGATTAAGATAAAATAATACAAATCATAATGTTGACTCCTAAATTTTTCCTGTTCATAGAGGATTTAATTGTATAGAAAATTAGGAATTAATTTTTAAACCCTAAACAAAAATAGTTTTCACTAAAATTGCATAGTATATAGACATTATGAGCATTTACATTACAATGTATATAATTTATAAGAAAAAAATTAAAAAATGGAAAAAATAAAAATTAAAAAATTAACTAATTGATTAAAAAATTATTATTTAAAAAAGAAAGAAGAATAAAAGAAAAAGGGATATCGGGCCAGGGTCAGGCCGGCCCAGCCTTCTTTCCCTTTCTTTTCTACCTTTCCTTTTTGCCTAGGCCTAGCCCGGCCCACTTTTCCTTTTCTTTTCCCCAAGCCCAGCCTCTTCCTTCATCTTCTCCCTCACGAACTCCTACTCCTTTACGCTCTCGCGCGTTCTGCAAAAAATAAAAAGGAGGACGAAGGACGAAAGTAGAGGCGGGACGGGGAGTGAGGAGCACGCCTTGTGGGTTGGGAGCAGGCCGGCACGGTGAGCTGGCGGTGGCAGAGGCGATGCGCGCCTGCCGGGCGTTAGAGGGGGATTCTGGGGGCTCGGACAGAGGGAGAAATGGATGGAGAGAGAAACAGGGAGATAGAGGGGATCCGGCCGCGAGGGAGACCGAGAGTGAGAGAGCAGAAAATTGGCCCCGGCTGAGCGCCGTTCGGCCATCCTCGACACAAACCGGCGTCCCCTAGCTGTTACACGGCGTCCGATTTTTGGTGAGTTGAGTTTCGGTTTCGATCCGCCGTTTTCCCGTGGTTCCCGGCTTGGCGAAACTGAGATGGGCGGCTATAGTTCAATTCGCATTGAGACCGGCTTCTGGCCGTCGTCCCAAAGCCGGGTAAGGCCCCCGCGGTTGCGCGCTCTGGCACCCCTTTTTTGTCCTTTCCTTACTGCTCTGTTTTTGCCCTATTTCGGGCACGCCGGCCCGGAGCTCGCGGCCGTCTGGCTCACGCGAACTCCAGCCCCTTCGGCCCCCTGTTTTGATATTGTCGATCTGGTGGGTTGTATGTCAAGGGGACCGCGCAAGTTTGAGTCCCGGCTGAGCCGGGAGCCCCTCGTTCAGTGCCGCGCGCCATCCGCTCGATGAAACGCCTCAACGAGATCTAATTTTCGTCTCCTCCTTTTTTTGCCAAAGTCGAGTCGTCCGCACTGTTGCGTTCTATTGCTATGTCCCTGTGATGTTTGGCGTTACGGGCACGGCCGTTTGGTCGCTTCGCTGCCCCCGCCACTGCCGTTGTTTACTTTGTTTAGTATTTCGGGCTTTGTGGCTGACGATGATGGAGGCTCGTTACCGTGGTTCGGCCATGCTGGCCGTCGCCATGAGTCCAGAGCCGTCGGAGTTAGAGCGTGGTCAGGCCAAGGGCGACAACTTCGTCGGCTCACGGCCATTTGGAGAAGACGGTGGCAGCGGGAGGCCAGAAGTAATTAGGTTAGAATGCTTAATTAGGTTTAATTAGGATGGGCTTAAGTTAGTTTAGTGGGTTTAGGTTCATTTCTATTTTCATGGGAGTAAAAAAGTCTGTTGGTTTTGGGATCAACTAGAGTTTATTAAGTTCGGGTCTAGTTCTAGTCATATTTGGACCGGTGATTTTCAAATTTAATTTGCTTTAGGATATGTTTGTTTCACAAAAACTTAATAATATATAAAAAAAAAGGCTTTTAGTAAAACTTTTTTAGGACTATGGTTAGTTTTTCTTTGTTCAATAATATATAATCAAAAATATTTCGATGTTCGGATATTATTGCAAGATGATTTCAATCTCATTACTTTATTTTAGAAAAAAAAAAAAAGGAATTTTTAAATTTTTAGAAAATTTGAAAATTTTTATTATTGTATTTTTCTTTTTTTTTTTAAATTTAATTTATTTTTTCAAAAAATCGAAGTGACCATTATCCCAACCTTAGAATATACTTACAGATAAACTCTCCTTGAGAAGATGCTCAACATCTTGTCCACATGATTACACTCCATCCAGCAGTCCACAAAAGCATAGCAACCTTACTAGACTGGGCATTCAAATAGCCCAACCAATTGCAAGAACACTCGTACAACTATTACCATATGAATCTAGAGCTAGAGCTCGAGCTCATGCTTAACTACGCAAAGATAAATTGCCCGATTTCATTCAACTAAACACCAATTGCCACACCACTCTTACCTGTTCTTCAGCAATTAGCTAGTGATCCAGAGCTTGAGTTCAGGTCCGTGACTCCCGCCACTAATGGTATTAATCAATGCACCAAATTCCTCCCGCTGAGCGACATTGAAGAACAAAATTGTGCACTAGAGTGAACAGTTGCACTGGAGAATGACTTGAACCTCGTGGAGCTGGAACTTGAAGCTTGCGGAGAAGGACTTGAAGCTTGCGGACGACGGAACCTGGGAAAGAAGAGACGATGGCGACCGACATGGTGAACGACAGACTGAAGCTTGTGAGTAGTGAGTGAGTAGCAATGTGGATCGCGAAACAGCAACTTGCTTGAGCAGCGGGAGAGAGGAAGAAGAAAACATGAAAAAGAACCCTAATCCCAATTCAATCCATCGTTCACGAATAATAATCCAACTTTCTTTTTCCTTTTTGTTTTGCCGACTGTGTCTGCAGAAGGAAAAGATAAAGTGTGTTGAGGTGAGGTCTCTTGGGCCTAAATTTATCTTAAGAAAGGTCCTTTTGTTGTGGATGGTGAGGGATGTAAGATCCCTAACCTCGCCACCGAAGTGAACACACACAGCATTTGGAGATTCCTAGTAAGTTGGGGAATTATAATAAGATTGTCCTTGGTTGCATGTTTTAGAATCAGTTCATTGTCTCTCTTCACAAGAACAAAGCAGAAATAGAAAGCAAGTAAAGCAGAAGAAACAGCGATATTCTATTATTAGAAAGAAGGCGCACCGTTTTCTGCAGAGGATCCCTTGTTTCTGTTTCAGAGTCTGTTGATTCAAATTCATGCTTTAACGCTTTCTGTACTTGCACCGAGTTCTCAGCTGGACATTCACTGATATCCAGCTTTTCCAAAGATGTTAATTTTTCTAGGCCTTTAATTTGACGGATCATTTTGCATCGTCTGATCTCTAAAACTTTCAGCGACTTCAAGTTTGAAAGATCAGGTAAACTGAGGTAATCACAGTCAGATAGAATCAAACTTCTCAGTGAGGTTAACCGGCCAAGCCCATTAAGATTTTGTATTTTGCAGTTAGATATATCTAGCCTCTTCAGGGCTTCAAGCCCTTCAAGCCCTTCAATCTCTTCTATCGCAGAGTGGCAGAGCTTGAACACTGACAACGTCTCGGGAAGCTCAGATACTTCTTTACGGCTTGAACCAGGAAGGGAAAGCGTTTTAAGCCTTTTGAGCGGAGGCATATCTGTCGGCTCAAACTTCAGCTTGATAACTTGCGAAAGAGAAAGTTCTAGTTTCCTCAGTTTAGGAAACGATATTGAGAAGGATTGACTGTGAATCATTCGATTGATGTTCGATTCTGGCATCGGCTGTTTTGAGGGAGATCGGCGTGCCTTTGGGTCCCCATCACTTAGGCACAGCTCCTCCAATTCCTTCAAATCTTCAAGAAGGGGTATCGCTTTCATCCTTTCAGAACTCACATGCAGACAAACTAGAGAAGGGGAAGCTTCGGCAACTCTTCAATTTCATTACAATGAAGTAAATCCAGGATGTGAAGACCATATATGGTGGAGATTTCAGGGGGTAGGCTAGATATACTGGAATGCCCCAGCTTCAATGATCTCAAATGACGTAGTCCCCTGATATTACTGGGAATGGCCCCCTTCAAACTCCGACACCAGGAAGCATGAAGTTCTTCGAGCTTGGTCAGATTCCCAATCTCCCCAGGAAATGCTCGAATGAAAGTAGAATCCATTCTCAGCACTCTCAAGCTTTGCAGATTTCTTATTGAATTGGGGAAATTAGAGATACTAGTAGCTGATATATCCAACTCCTCTAATGACCTCATTTTACCGATGGAATCCGGAAGTTCCTCCACGTAACGGCAATCCCTCAATGATAATAGTCTTAGATTAAGCAGCTCCCCCAGTGAGCTTGGGAGCTCATTAATTTTGGCATAATCTAATTAGAGTTTGGAGAGAGCGGCCAAGTAACTAATTGAACTGGGCAGATAAGTCAGTTCGAAGCACTTGAAGCCACTGAGAATTTCAAGGTCCTTCAAATTGCCTATGGAGATGGGGATCTTCCGTACAGAAGTACCATCAATAGAAAGCTCTTTCAGAGCTGTCATACAACCTAGTTCCACTGGCAACCCGTTCAATTGGGAGCAGAACTTCAAATTCAGGGAGACTAAACGTTTCAAATGGCTAATTGAAGGATCTAGCTTCACCAAACGAGAACATCGTTCAAGAATCAGGATTTCCAAATATTTGTAACCAGAGAAGTCGGGAGTGAACAGTAAGTCAGAACACCCGGTAAGATTCAAGACTTTCAGTTTCTCCATCTGTAAAGCCAAAACAGAAACCCACACATGGTCAATCCGGAGATAGGAACTTCGACCAAGCAAACATAAAACAACCAAATACCAAACCACCTTGATTTCACTCCAACCTCGCCAGTCTTCTGTGACTTTGCTCCAAGACAGATCAAGAATAACCAATTCTCTTAATACAAAATTTTCTGCATCAAAATCCAGGGGACACCTTTGCCAACGGAGCCACTTTACACTTGGAAATGCACCTGTAAAATCTCCGAAAACTTTTGCATTATCCAACTTGAGAAAAGTTTTGCCTGGAAAGCTCTCAAAATCTCCAGCTGTGAATTTGCATGAGTCATTATCATCAATGCAGACAGCTTCAACATTTTCCATTCCCTACATTTGACATAAGCACCGAAATCATCAGAAGCTGTAACACAAATACCCATCACAGTAAGGATGCTTTCTTTGCCCTATATGCTAAAGAGTACATATACAATATGATTCCTTCAGAAAATATGACCAAAAACAAAATCGTAGCCCATATGTCAAGTTGTTTATTTTCTGAAAACAAACTGAACCAAAAGGCTTTTACCTTCTCCTTGCTTATTGCCTTTGAAACCATATCTGGTGTGAAAAACTTTCTCCGAGTTGGATCACCAAATCCCTTTTGATTTAAAATTCTTTGGCCAGCACATCTTAGCAATCTGTGCATCTGCAATTCATTGTTTTCTCCAATTTTTGCCAGGGGCATCAGAATGCAATGAGAAGATGGAAGATTAGAACTGAGCCACATATATGAAGCAATTCGGGCATCCACACCAGAGATAAAACATGCCATGTCAAGAAATATATGTTTTTGCTTTGGATCTAATCCTTCATAACATATATTTAATATCTCCGCAAAGCAAGCCGTGGTCTTTTCAGAACTACTCATTAATTTTTTTATTGACTCCATCTTTTTCCATTCTCCTATTGATTTACCCCGCAAAAATGAACCGATGACTTCAATTGCTAATGGAAGTTTCTCTGTAGAATTGACAACGCACTTTGCGTGTCCGTGATAGCCAGGCATGGGAGATTTATTCCCGAATGCATGCTGGCAGAAAAGTTCGAAAGCTTGATCATCATCCAACTTACCAACCATGTAGGTGCGAACCTTCTCGGGATCATACCCTTTGAGAATTTCCTCATTTTTAGAAGTCACAACTATTCGACTGCCTAGACCAAATGAGGGCTGGTCTCCTACAATAGCATGAAGATGGGATTGCTTTTCCACATCATCAATAACTATTAGAACTTTCATTTCTTGAAATATATCCAGGAAATCGTCTATTCTTTCATCAAAAGAAGGATCTTCACGATCTCGTTCAAGGATATCACGTATCAACTTAGTTTGCAAAAACTGAATACCACTAGGATTTTGTGTGGTTTCTTCGACTTCTGCAAGAAAGCTACTACAGTCGAAACAAGAAGAGGTGCGGTCGTATACAGCCTTGGCCAGAGTTGTCTTGCCAATTCCATTAGTTCCGTAGATTCCAATAATGCTCACCTCATCATTGACTTCCGTCTCCAGTAAGTCGATGATTTGTTTTACACGATCATCAATTCCAACTACATTTTGAACAGCTGCAATTGCATAATTCCTATCTGAGGTTTCCATGTCTGCTGCTTGCTGTCTAGCTTCATCTTTCGTTTTCTTCATGCTCTGCAAGACAGACAGAATTTTTCACCAAAGTATTATCGTAGGCTGAGAAAAGAACAAACATCATCCGATCGGTCTCTCTTGTAACATTCCTTCACTTCCACATATAGATACAAGATATTTGTCATCAATTTTTTTTTTTTTTTTTGTTGATGCAGAACTACGCAGAAAATTATCGTAGCATACTCTAAACATAATCTAATATCTGATCTGATACACTATTAACAAGGAAGCTTAGCTAGTAATTTAATCTAATTCAGTGACGTTCCTATCTTGGAAGTTGGATCTACTTATTTGCTGACCAAATATTCCAATTTTAAAAAAGACGTGATATGCACATCACAACAATGGTCACTGTAATCTTACCTATTACCAAAAAAAAAAAAAAAAAAAAAAAAAAACAATGGTCACTGTAATTAAATTAATTATGTTCTTATCTTGGAAGTGTAAATAAGTTCCAAACGGCAAATGAGCTACGTTCTTATCAAGTCCATATTATGTTCTAATACATACAATTTTCTTTTGTTCTCCTGCATCATCTCTTCTCACATTTTCTTGTGTTGCTATTTCCAAGTTGAATCGACTACGTTCAGTTTTTGGCGATAGTGATCTTGTACTAAGTGAAAGCAATGCTCAAATATTCTGACTGAATTCCAAATACAAGTATGTTCCGATACTTCACTCTCGTTTACAGGTACTGAGCATTTCTTGATTAGTTTACTCGGGTGACTTGGTTACTTCTACATGCAATCCTATCCTTAAATTGAATATCAATTATCATTTAAGAATATCGTCTTCGCTAAGATTTTGCAAATTTCCTGTTCAATTCATGCGTTGCCTCTTTACGTTGGCACTCAAATATTTTTTTATGAGATATCCACAAATTGACAAAAATCAACATGTGAGCAAGAATGGAAAATGATTGGTATGTGGTTGAGTGATTGGCACCCACGTTTGAAGGAATAAAAGATGAACGGAATGAGGTAAAACTAGCTGCTAAGTTGAAAAAAGTAGGAATCTCTTTGGGGGGAGACATAGTTTTGCTCCATCTGTTTTTCGCGATTCTTCAATTTGGTCCCATTTCTTTTACTCATTTTAATTCGCAGAAGAGAAGAAAAAATGAAACAGAAGAGTAGCTCCCAATTCAGAAACGTGAATCCTCAATTAAGAAGAACGTGAGCAATTTTCTATTTAAATATGGCCATACTTTTACCTCTGTTGATCTTAATCCGCAAGTGATGTCGTCCACTTAGCATGGTCCCATATATTTAATGGTTGCCCGTTTTATAATCAGTTCATTGTCTCTCTTCACTATAATAAAGCAGAAATAGAAAGCAAGCAAAGCAGAAGAAACAACGATGATCTATGAATAGAAAGAAGGCGCACCATTTTCGGCAGAAAATCCCATGTTTCTGTTTCAGAGCTCCACGCTTGCTCTGCTCCTTTCAGAATCTTCTCTCTATAAGACTTCCAAGTGTCACACCTCCAACGACAGTCGGGTAACTCCCCGCTACCTGTTATGAGTATCGAGCAATTATCTGGTATTTTTGAGCTCGATGGATTAAGAATCCTTCCCACTGATCCGCAGTTTTTAATATTCAACCCATGCAAAAACTCTAATTCATCAATGCCCTCGACAACCTTCAGGCTCGGGCACTGGTCAATCTCTAGCCGCTTCAAGTTCTTTGAGTTTGACAAACCGCCTAAGCTTTTTAAAGAAGAGCACTCTTCAATAGAAAATTCTTCCAATGATTCAAAAGCAGCAACAAATTGAATATCCTGTACCTCTGGGAACCTTGACAGAAGGAATTTTTCGAGCATCTTTAGGGAGCCTGGAAAAAGGAAGGCTTCCCTCTGATGATCAATTAACTTGGGAGCTTGTTGTTCATTGCACCTCGGCTCCTCCGGCTGACAAACCAACCTCTCGGAAGATCTGCAGTCCTGAATGCTTGATCTCTCCGACGATTCTAAGACATTGGGAAATTGAACATCATGTTGCTCGCACACCTTGTTTTCTCTCGATTTTCTCAATGGAGGAAGCCCGTCAAGGTGTTCTTGTTTCCCTCGAGTTTCATAGAGCTTTAAAACTATCAAGTTTGACGGAAGCTGTTCGAAAGTTGGCAAGTCTAGTCCATGTAGAGTAAGTTCTTTCAGCTGAGAAAGGGAACACAACTCTGTAGTTGGTGCACGGACATTTGAAAAGCAAAAGTGCAGCTTGATCAGTTTGGATAACTTCCCAATCCACCACAAGTCGCAAGTTTGAATTATATCTGACCTGAGTATAGTTTCAGAGCCATCGGATAGGAACAACTCAACTAGATTAGTAAGGTATGAGAAGTTAGGGATAGTCAGCAATGAACCGGATGCCAATTTAAGAGTGGTCAAACTTCTGGGGAGTTTCGGTAACTCTTGTATCTTATAAAACCTCAAGTCCAGTGTTTTGAGTTGACGAAGCTTGCTCATTGTACTGGGTAGCTCTTCAATTTGTGTGCATGATGCATCGATAAATAACAGGTTTCGTAGTCTATCAATGGAATTCGGTAATCTTGAAATATTCGTGCGAGATACATCCAGTTTCATTAACTTCTCTAATTTTGAAACTGAGTCGGGGAGTTTAATCAGGTCATGACAACTATTAAGAGAGAGATGTTGCAGATTCTGTAGCTTTCCAATCTGTTTAGGCAATTTTCTCAGTCTGTAACAGGAGTTAATTATCAAGTGAGTCAGCCACTTTAGCTTCCCAATAGAGTGGTCAATTCGCGTCAAATACCAAAAATGAAGAAATAGCCAACTCCTCTAAAACTGAGTCCTCACGAAAGGTTGGGATCCCATTTATCAACCTATTATATGTAATAGTGAGAACCTTCAATTTCTTTGCCCCCTACAAAAGCCAATGAAATATCAGGACCGAAAAGAAATAAATATGGATGTAGGCTATGAACGAGAAAATTAGATTATAAATCCGTCATATTTTGTCCTTCATTGAATGAGAAAATTAGACTCAAGAGGGAAACTGGCATACCTCGATTAGGCTCTGAAACACATCTTCTGTGATATCAAGCCCAGACAGATTCACCACAACCGCCTTTTGTAGATGCAACAAATTGGTTGCCTCTAAAAGTTGACCAGCAGTACCACTATAAGGGTAACGCAAACGGATCCATCTCAATTCGGAAAGACAGTCCGTGAAGTCACCTCGGCAGATTACAAAACGCAACCGAAGAATCCGCAAATGCGGGAACCGCTTAATTTGCTCCGAAGTGACATCCCGCGATGCCGAGAAATGGAGTGCTTCAATTTTCTTGATCTGTCAACGACATTGAGGAGCAGAAGCAGAAATTTGTCAATATCCCACCATTTCATTTCGTATAAGAGAAGAATAACGAAACAGAAGAGTAGCTTCCAAATCAAAAATGTGAATCCTCAATTAGGAAGAGGGTATAAGCAATTTTCTATTCAATTTAGGCCATACTTTACCTCCATTGATCTTAATTCGTGAATGATGTCATCTTTATCCCACAATCTGGTACGCTCGTTTTTGGCAATTGCCCTTCCAAGATCTCTAAACTGATCGTGCATCCGAAATTCATCGTCTAAAACCTTTATCATGCACCTTTGACTAAGGACTTGGATGGCAAGCTGTGGGCAAAACTTACAATCTTTCCACACGTGCATTGGATTTGTCTTATTCTCACCAATGAAAAAGCATGCAACATCAAGAAATATATGTTGTTGCTCCGGATTTAAGGCATCATAGCTAATCTTTAGCTTTCCCAAGACATCTTGATGAGGTGTTTCCCTTAGCTTCTCTAGTGTCTCTTCCCATATTCCATTCTCTTTCAAATTAAAAAGCATTGAACCTATTGCTTCAAGAGCTAAAGGTAGTCCATCTGTAGTAGAGACAATGCTTTTTGAAAGAGTATAGTAATTGGATGGAGGAGAGTTGTCGTCGAATGCATGCCTACAAAAAAGTTTGAGTGCATCTTCGTCAATCAACCCCACCATTTCATAATCCTCGAATCCATATTTAATTCCCCTGATATTCAAAACGCTTTTGTCCCTAGTAGTAACAAGTACTCTAGTACCAGGATGCAAAGATTTCTTTCCGATTAGGTTTTGGATCTGCTTGGCCTCATCAACATCATCCAATACAATTAGCATCTTCTTGTTGCAAATTGTTTCTTCAATCATATTGATCCCACGATCAATGTCAGTAATGTCAGGAGCCACTCCCAAATAAGAGACATCGAACAATAATTTTTTTTGTAGCTCGACTAAGCCCTTGGTTTTTGCCGTTTCCCTCACATCATCAAGAAAGCTGCGGTTTCTCCCAAAGTGATGAAGTAGTTGGTTGAAGATAATCTTGGCGAGTGTTGTTTTACCGATGCCTCCCATCCCGTAAATTCCAATGAACCGCACATCATTAGAATCAATGTCTAATAAATCTTTTATGGTTGCTATTCGATCTTCCATTCCAACTAAATGTTCGGTTACATGTTTCTGTCTTGTCTCGAGCCTGACCACAACCTCGTGAACAACCGCCTGGATAAGTTCCGCATAGCTGCCAACAAGTTGAGTAGTTTCAATTGAGAAAAGGTGACAAATTTGCATGTTGACCAGCCATCTACTAACCAACCAGGTGGGAACTCGATCAAGTTTAGCAGATAGAAGAGAAATGTTTGATCTTTGTATCAAGTGGAAGAATCAGAATTTTTGGCCAAAAAGGGTAGAAGAATCAAAATATAAACATCGAATGAGTTACTATAATAGAAGATTTACTTAAATATAAAATGGCCTGATTGTACAAAATAATTTTCAGAGTCATGGTTAGATTGTTACCCAGAATATTTCTCCAGCTCCCATCCCTTGATGCGACCAACTTCTTTGAGAGCTTGCTGCCATGTCTTTATAACCTCGGAGCTGAACTTATTCTTCCGATCCTCCATCTCTTGTGCCAAATTCGATATGGCATCTTTGTACAACAAGGTTTTCAACTTCACATCATCGGGTTTCACATCGTAGAAGATGGGCAATATGACCTTCTCTTTCCCATCTTCTTTATATTTAGATGTGTTCTCCACCATCTTCGCAAGCTCATCGAGGCACCAGTGACTTGAAGCATAATCTTTGGAGAAGATGGGTATGTAGAGCTTGCAATTGTTAATTGCTTGTAGAAGGTTGCCACTAATTCTTTCACCTGGTCGAAGCCCTTCATCATCGATGAAAACACTAATCCCGGCATTTACCAAGGCTTGGTGGAGGATATCGGTGAATGTACGACGAGTATCAGGCCCTCTAAAATTCAAGAAGACGTGGTACTCACCTCCTGATGGATTGCTGGTGCTTGTTCCTGTCTTTGAGTTCACCATAGGAGCTCACTTCGCACTTAGCAAGGTCAGCCCTCTCACTTGGTCTTTGAGTTTGCCATATGACATTTCACATATTTGAATCCAATCCAATTTGCCGTCCAAAACGCGTATAGGCAACTTCGTAGCAGGTGCAATTTCCAGTTTGCAATCAATAAAGTTGATGGCTTTATAAAAGAAAAATAAGGCGGAGGACAATTATGGAGGTGCCCCTTTTTATACGCCCAATTTCTTTCCAGTTTCCCCTTTGTGTTTTTGAACTTTTGGATTAAAAATATTTTATTCTTTATATCTATAGTTAGGCATATTTAAAATCCCAATCTAGAATTGTAAAATAACAATTTATTTATATAGAGAAACAAATTATTCCTAAAGGATCGCCTCTTATTCTAATACTTGGGACTGTAGATAATTAGAAATATCTCCTTCTTACTATAGAGATTGGATTTGCTGCATTCTCTACAACAAATGCTCTACCTAAGCATATACGTACTACTTACTATGAAATATTTGTTTTGATCTCTTTGCCTTAAAGACTTCCTTTAAGTATAAGTCATTTCCTTTAACAACTCAAATATTCTCATAAAATGTGCCATTATATTAAAAAGCAAATGATCATTTATTTTCTACTGATGACTATTAGAATGTGAGCATGGTGTAGTTAGTGTGCTTTGGACGTTAAACGAAATCAAATTATATTAATATGTTAGAATATATTTCGAATTTGAAATTGTTGGATAAAATGGGACCAGATAGATTTATGGATGCTCCACCACTATTCAAAATTGGTGAGAGGAAATGCAGTGATGGCCTGTCAATGGCCATGATGCCATTCCATCCTGGTGTTGCTGTGAGCACGAAAGAAAGAAAAAGAAACCATGATGGTCTTGACCATAAGAGATGGCTTTGCTCACCTGAAGAAAGGGAAAACGAGATCAATGATGGCCATTGCAAATAATGGGCCGAAAGGGAAGAAGTCGAAGAAAGTCATGTTGGCCACTCGTTGTTTCCTTTCTTCTCTTTTTGGTTCTGCTGAATTTCCCCTTTAGATACCAAGAGGAAGAGCTTTTAATGTCACAGAGAGCTCCGAAGGCTGCACAGAGCATATTGAAAAGCGTGCTGAAAGTTCCTCTTGATCACACCAAATATTTCTTTTCTAAAGCCTATTAAATCTTTTGTTGAGATTTATATCGTTTCTTTAAGAGATTGAAAAAATTATTTTGAGAGAAATTTTAAAAACTAAACATTGTATAGTTATTGAGTATAATTAGAAACTGGAAACCACCGAGAGTATTTAAATGACTCGAGTGTGATTATAACTTTCATTATATATATATATATATCTATAATAGAATCTTATGCTACTATCTTTGTAGACGTAAACCACATAATTGAATCACATAAATCTAGTGTCCGATTCATTTTTTTGTTTTGTGCATTTTATTCAATTGCTTTTTCTTTTTTCTTTTTTCAAAAGGGAATATGGTTTGAAGAAAAGTGAAACCAAAGTAAAAGATATTCAACATGACCAGCATTAGGCATTCATGAACAAATGCATGAAAAAGTATCTTTTATTTTCTTAAGATATCGATAAATATTTATAACCTTAAACTTGTGGTTAGTGATAGAAGTTGTCCCATCGCCTGCTTAACATTAACTCTGATCATGAGTACGAGATTCAATGCAATCTACACGACCCGTTTCTTCTAACGTCCCTTTGACAATGCATAGTGATGTTCTTTTATTGCCATTTTCTCCGTTAAATTGCGCTTGCCCGTGTGTTTCACTTTGACTCCTTCATTTTCCATGATTTTATGGTCAAATATATTTTATTTATTTAGTTTTGAATGCGATATATCAAGAAAATCATAAATTTGCAACTACAATCTTGACATATTAAGTATGTATGTTTTGCATGATTCGACATAGATTTTCACGACATTTGTTAGCGATACATTTTTTTTTGTTAGCATGATTTAACATAAATCATTTTCATATTTCATCTCTTAAATAAGTTTTTGGTGAGAAATTGAAAATCATTATGAACATTATTCTTCGGATTTTGACCCGTTGTAGTAGAAGTAGTGAAGATCAGATAGAGCCTAGCCGCAATTATTTATATTTTGGTTTGTTTTATTTATATTTGTTTTTCGTGGCGTTATTAGTTGCTTTGACTTGTTGACTAAATTGGAGCACTGTACGAAGTCTTCGAGAGGATGACTTGTCCACATTTATTTTATCTCATTTATAACACTAGTATCTCAATCATTCGACTCAATTAATACCGATTTATGCGCGCAAATCACTCCATTCACGTGTATTCGGTTAGCTCCATTCACAAGATTGTTAAGGAGACACCGGGGTAATGAGTAAAGGACACTGTGATCAAATTTGAACAAAACGTCGTTTCAAAATAGCATTCAAAATACACATAATGCATTCATGACTGTTTTTACGAACCCAACATTTCACAAATTATGTATAAAACAATAATCCTTCCAAAGATATGGCAATCGGATCATAACTATGGTCATCTTTGATGCGCAACTTTCTACAACTCAGCAACACCTTTTGAAAATGCTATGAACATGTACATCTTATGCTTTCAAGCCATTGCCTCAAACGATTGGAATACATAAAAGACGTTAATGCTTGCTTTTTAGTAAATCGGAAGGTCATGCGGTACCATATTACAAGATCCCCAAAAGATGCCAACATGCCATTCTTTGAAATCATGTTCTTACCTTTTAATTAATCACGCATGCTGCATACAGCTTCAATAAATCCGAAAGGTTTTAAGCATGTAGAAATTGATGTTATCGGACGATTAGTTTTTGGACCTATTTCTTCAATAGCGAAAGGCAGTCAATATGTGGTATAGACAATGCCTTTGAGAGTGTGTAGTGATTGGCTGGAGGAGAATTGTCGTCGAAGGCATGCCTACAAAAAAGTTTAGATGTGTTTATTTCGAGTGCCTCATTCTTCGTCAAATTTCTGCCATTCTTTTGTATTGGACAATTCAGTAATGATAACATTACATTCATTAATATGAGCTTTTATTACATTCTTAATGCGAAAAGCTTCTCCACCATGTCATCCTCCTTTAGAAATTTACAGAAGAAAAGGAATAAGGCGTTACATGAGAAAAGGAGAAAAGAATGTCTATTATGAGAAATAAACAATGAAATTCTTCCTTACCAAAAAAAAAAAAAAAAAAAAAAATTGAAATTCTTGATTTGAATGCCCAAAGTTTGATGCCACTTTCTTTAGCGAGAGACATCATTTTGGACGTTTGTATCGCATGACTCGCGATTTAATTGAAACTTATGAACGACAACTTCACAGCAGTTGTGGCTTTCAATTTGTAGTCCATAAAGTTGATGGCTTTAGAAAAAAATGAAATGGAAGACAATAATGGAGGTGTACTTTTTTACAAGCCCAATTTCTTTCGAGTTTCTTCAATTAGAGCTAACACTATCACCTAAAAAGGGGTGCATAAGTGATTATAAACAATTAAAGCGGAGTTTAAAACAACCAAGTTCAATATCATGAAAGATCAAAATTTGATGAAAAACTTTGCAGTGATTAGATTTTTTGTAATGTCTGATGAAAAACTACACAATAATCAGACTTTGCTATGTGAATAAACAGAATAAATGAGAGATTAAAGAATGGAGAAAATTGCACATAACAATTATAGTGGTTTGGCTTATGATAAGCCTACATTCACTCTTCCATACTATAGCCTATTGGTTGGATTCCACTGTGAAGAACTAATTAGAGGTTACAAAATCTGATCTCTAAACATTCAAGTCCATGTGTATAACTTCTCATGCACTCTCAATTTCTAAATAATTATACAATGATACTCATAAAGACGATGTATTTGACCACAAAACACTCTTTAGACTTTTGAATTATAAGTTTCGATTCTTTTGTTGCGTTTTTCCTTTTAGCTTCGAGACCTCCTTTCATACTTCTTTTCATACTTCTCTTAAACCAAGCTAACCCTTGAACATAAATCCAAAAAAATTATCTAGCTAATCTACTTGTTGGCCTGAATCTCGTTAAGAATGTCCGATCGATTTCGGTTATAGTTTTCCTTGCGATGGTCTGGGACGAGGCGGTACTTGTGATATTTCTGCTTGGGACGCATTTTAAGGGACTCTACTGGATCTGCACAAACCTCCAGATAATATCTATAAATGGCTTGTTCTTGGTAAAAGATGGACATTACTATATGTAAATTCAGGTGCATGGTACACATCGGTGCTCCAGTGCATTTGAGTCCAACTCATTGCCAGAATCCATCTTCTATATATTTATATTTGAAAGAAAGAGGTTGATCTCCTTGCTTCTCTCATGATACGATCCTCTTCCCGCTGAGCCCCCTAGTTTTTCTCTTGTCAACAAAGAGATTTTTCTTTATATCATTTCCAAGAAAGTTGACAAACTAGGGGATACGTAAAAGAAATTATTTCTTTTCCATCATTTCAACATATATAAAAAAAAATATTGTGACACTTCATTACACCGAGAATAAAGCTTCCTATAGATTCTGCTGCCATACAGCAGTTTGGGTTTTCATAAGTCAAGTGCTTCAATTTGGAAAAAATGTTTCACCTCAAGTATATCGTTCTAGGAAATCTAAATCTTCGATAGATACTTTCTTTTGGAACTCTTTATATGTAAGACGAGAAACCCAAATAATTGTCACTAACCGTTACATGAGGATATTGTCTCCTTCCTAGCCATTTGACAAAGTACATAAGAAAGGAAATAATTAAGACATGACTATGGTTTTGATTGATATCGTCTGATCATATCCTATTAGACTTTGCACCTGAAATATACTTATCATCAGAATTAAAGTTTTTATGCCGAATAAATTTTGTCAATCTTCAAAATCAATTTCAGAAATTTTCTCAACAATCTCCCCAATTTTTATGATGACAAAACTTTCCAAATAGAACTTAACAAAAGATTTTAAAAAGATTTAGTAATCAAATAGCTCTATTGAAAGCAGGATTTTAGATAAGGCACAATGTGAATTCTATAAGAACTTTGCTGAGTTTGTAAAGATAAGTACAAACTTATTACAAAATATCAAGCTAATTAGAGTGAATAAGATTTGTAAAGAAATTCCTTACTTTGATTAAGGAAGTTCAAGATAAGAATAAATTCAAGAAAACTTCCTATTTTTATATAGCTCCCCCTAAGCAAGATCACAAAAGATCTTCATCTATAGTGTTTGCTTTTCCAACATTTTCTCTCCCTTTTTGTCAGCATTACAAAAGAGACAATAATGATGGAAGGAGTATCACATAGAGAATATGCTATTGAGCTTATCTTCACACACAATCTTCAAAACATATTTAGTATGAAACGAAATTTTCAAAAACATCTTATAGATGCTACAGTGAACATAAAATAAGTGCAATATAGCTCATGTTCTTATAGAATCAAATACAATATGTATCGGTAAGTATATATATGTGTGTATATATATCACGATCATAGATGCAATATATAAATTTCACATATCTTTTTTGTCATAATAAAACGATAATGGAAAGATGAGATTTATAATGACAAAAGGTAAGTGAAGTAAGAAATATACTAACCAAATCATGTATAATTTAGCAAGTTCTAATATACATTATATTTTCTTCCATAATCAAGAGGAGGCAAAAATTAAATTGACATAATCAGGATTTTCTCATACTTGATTTACTCTCCCTTTCAAGTTAATGCCTTTATGAGATTATCATGGTTCTTCTCCTTTACTGTGCATCCACTTTCTCCATCTTTAATAATTTTTACAAATTTTGCGCCTAGAGGAGAATTTTCAATCCTTCGAAAATGGTGCGAAATCTTTGCGATTTTTCAGATTAAATTTTGCAAATTTCATATGGAAAGATTCTTTTACCACCTACAATTTCTTGTAAAAGAGATGACAATATTTGCAAAATATAGAGAATATTACGTACTTTCCTTCCTTTGATTCGCGGATCAATTTTGCTAGTTATAAGATATGCTTTTAACATATAAAAGCACACATTAATTTCTTTCAAGATTAAAAAGATTCTAATGTTTAAAAAAGAAAATCTGATTTTCAAATGTTTATATCATTTATAATTATTCTATAGCTATGGTTAAACATATTTATATGGATACAAATGGAATTTTATCTATATAAATGCATAATAAGAAAATAGTCCTATAGAAAAGTTTAAGTTTAAGTGCATTTATTTCAAGTGAGAAGTTCGTTGTTCGTCAAATTTTAACTGTTTTTGTGGATTGGACATTTTAGCAATAATAACATTACATTCAATAATGTAAAAAGCTTCTCTACTATATCATCCTCCTTTAGAAATTTACAAAAGAAGAACAAGCGCATTACATTAAGAAAATGAGAAAAGGCTGTTTATCATGAGATATGACAGACAAAATCCTTGATTTGAACACCCGAAGTCCGATGCCACTTTCGTTAATGAGAGACATCATTTTGGACGTTTGTACCGCGTGACTCGCGAGATTTAATTGAAAGTGACGGCTAGGCAACTTCCCAGCACCTGCAGCTTTTAATTAATAGTGAATGAAGTTGATGGCTTCAAAGAAAACCAGATGGAGGACAATTATGGAGATGTACCACTTTTTTTGGTCGGTCGAGATGTACAATTATGGAGATGGACCGTTTCACACGCCCAATATCATTCGCCTATCTCCTTGGTGCCTTTGAACTTTTGAATTAAAAAAAAAGAAAAAACTCCAATTTTCAAATCTTTAAATCATTTATAATTATTCTATATATATAGATAAAACCACAATCTATATAAACGTATAACAACAAAATATTCCTAAAGAATCTCTCTCATTATGACATGAGACTTTGGATAATTAGAAGATTTTCCTTCAAACTATTGAGATTGGATTTGATAAATTCAACACAAAATAAATGATAAAATTCTTTATTTGAATGCCCGAAGTTCGATGCCACTTTCTTTAGTGAGAGATATCATTTTGGACGTTTGTATCGTGTAACTCACGTGATTCAATTGAAAAGATTTTCCACCAGATCATCCTTCCTAAAAAAATTACAAAAAGAGAACCACTGCGTTACATTCGAAAAAGGAGAATTGAATATTTAATTATAAGATATAAACGACGAAGCCCAATGCCACTTTCGTCAATCACAGACATCATTTTGGACGTTTGTATTGTGTGACTCACGGGGTTTAATTGAAAATTACAGGTAGACTCTTAATTCCATTCGCGTGACTCACAAGGTTTTGTCGGGTGGAAGCGAAAAGGTTTCAAATAAATATCAGAATTGAACAAAATTTAAAGGGGAACAAATATTACTTTAAAATCTTCTTCCACAACCATTTGCCATCAATTACGCGCATAGCCAACTTCCTAGCAGGTGCAGAAAACATTATATATTATGGTCCCTTTTGACATCAAAAACATGTCAAGGCAACTTCGCAGCAGGTGCAACTTTCAATTTATAGTCACTAAAGTCGATGGCGTTATTAAAAAAAAGGTGGAGAACAATAATGAAGATGTAACTTTTTTATAGTTGGACATATTTAAAATTCCAATCCAATATTGTAAAATAACAATTTATCTATATAAATGCATAATAACAAAATATTTCCAAAGAATCACCTCTCATTTGAAAAAAATGCTCCACCTAAGCGCTACCCAAGCATATACTTAATACTTACTATGAAATATTTAATTTGATCTCTTCATCTTAAAGACTTACCTTTTATTATAATTAATTGCCTGTAAACACTCAAGTATTCTCATTAAATGTGCCTTTATATTAACTAGTAAATGATTGTGCGCAAATCTTTTTCAACACTTATTTCCTTACTAATAACTACTAGAATGTGAGCATGATTGTTGACATCTAAATTTTTGTGGTTAGATTATGCGTTTCTTAAAAAAAAAATTAGGGACCAAATTTGCCAATAACACTATAATTCAATCCCCAAACACCTAGCCCACACGATTTTTGCATTCGTTCCTCACATTTGTGATTAGAGGCATGCTGATTTCGATACCTTGGGCCCGGAATCAAAACAATCTTGGACCGACGAAGATGACGGGCACTTTCGAGTCCCTCCAATCTCTGAAGAAATATTCAAGGCCACTCAACATTACTCGATTGATTTTCTCCTTCTAAGTTGATCCATTTTTGTGGGTACCATTAAACCTCAGCTAACCTCATCGCTTTAGCCTTACTGGGGACATGAAACTAAGTCAACATATGGGCCATCCCGGCCCACTTTTCCTTTTCTTTTCCGCAAGCCCAGCCTCTTCCTTCATCTTCTCCCTCACGCACTCCCACTCGTTCACGCTCTCGCACTTTCTGCAAAAAAGAAAAAGGAGGACGAAGGATGGAAGCAGAGGCGGGACGGGGAGTGAGGAGCGCGCCTTTTGTGTCGGGGGCAGACCGGCACGGCGAGCTGGCAGTGGCAGAAGCAATGCGCACCTGCCGGGCGTTAGAGGGGGATTCGGGGGGCCCGGACAGAGGGAGAAATGGACGGAGAGAGAAACAAGGAGATAGAGGGGATCCTCGACACAAACCGGCGTCCCCTAGCCGGTACCACCGACTTGCTGAGTTGAGTTTCGGTTTCGATCCGCCGTTTTCCCGTGGTTCCCGGCTTGGCGAAAGTGAGATGGCCGGCTACAATTCCATTCGCATTGTAATTGGCTTCTGACGTCGAATTATAGAAAATTAAAAATTCGACTTTTAGAAGAGAGAGAGAGAGAGAGAGAGAGAGAGAGAAACAAGATAATTGAAATTTTCCATTTTTTCTAAAAATTAAAAAAAAAAATTAGATTTTTTTTACTAAAATAAAATAATGAGATTGAAATCATTTTGAAATAGTATCCAAACATTGAAAAACATTTTTGATTATATAGTATTAAATAAGGAAAAACTAACCATATTCCTAAAAAATGTTTTTTGGAAAGCTTTTTCCTGTATCATTAAGATTTCGCTAAATAAACACACCCTGAAACAAATCAGGCGCGAAAATCACCGATCCAAATATAAAGAGAACTAGACCCAAACTTAATAAATCCTAGTTGAGCCCAAAACCAATACTTTTTAACTCCCATGAAAACAAAAACGAACCTAAACCCATTAAACTAACTTAAGCCCATGCTAATTAAACCTAATTAAGCCTTCTTACCTAATTGCTTCTGACCTCCCGCTGCCACCGTCTTGTCCAAATAAACGTAAGCCGACGCCCTCGACCTGACCATGCTCTCACTCCAACGGCTTTGGACTCTTGGTGACGGCCAGCATGGCCGAACCACAGTAACGAGCCTCCTCCTAGCCTGCACGCTCTCTCTACTATGCAGCGCATTTATTGCGGCTTAAACTTTTCTCTTTCTTTCTCAAACGAGAAGGAAAGAGAAGCCCGTTCCTCAAATGAAAAGGAAAGAGAAGCCCATTCCTATGTCCCTCTCCATTTCTTTCTTTTCGAAATTTTGAATTTGAAATTTTCCTCTCTCTCTCTGCGCTCGTTGCTGCTCTGCTATGCATCAAGCAGCTGTCCCCTGCCGTCGCCGACAAACCACATTACGGCCGCCCCTACTCCGATGCTCGCTCACTTCTCTCTTCGGGCTCGTTGCTGCTCCGGCATTCTCGGGATTGCAGATGTAGCACGTGGAGGAGAAGCAGGCCTCTTCGAGCTCCCCTCAACGTCGGCGAGCATTGCCCGCCAAGTGAGACCCCCACACACGGAAGGCTCGGAGGCGAGGTTGCTGGAGAAGCTGGTGCCGCACACTGCCAGCTTGCTGAGCTACCTCATCGTGTTCGCAAGGTTCCGCCACCTCGACCCGAACCGTTCTCTCCCCGTTCTCTGTTCCGTTGTGGTGAGAACAAAATTGTGGAGGGTCCAGAGGAAAACATAAAGGCTGAGCCCCCTCCGCCTCCTCTGGTTGCTTCCATCGCCCCCCACCCCGATGCCGACGCCGTCAATGCTCCTCTGCGTCAGCTCTGCTCTCTCTCTCTCTCTCTCTTCCCCCTCCGCGAAGTCGTGCCTCTCTTCCAGCGAAACGCGACGCCGACGGCCTTCCACCTCTGCCTCCGCCGGTTGACTCCGTCACCCTCGACTCCGATGCCGACGCTAACGCCGCCTCCTCCCTTGAACCCAACTCTGACGCTGACACCCCTCTGTCGGCGTCGGAGTCTGTCTCCCCCAACTCCGACACCGACACCTCAGCCTCCGCCTACGCACCCGACGCCAACACCGACGTCGACACCCCTTCACCTCCCTCTTGTAACCTCCGTTCCGCTCTCTCCCTCTTTCCTCTGCGGAGTGCCCTTACTAGCCAACCCCGACGCCGACGAACCCCTACTCATGTTTTGGCCTCCCTCTCCGCAAGTGAAGGTTGGTCTGCTCGCTCTTTCTCTCTTTCCTCCGCGAAGCACCCCTGCTCCTGAATGTGGATGCTGTCGCCTCCTGCCGTCACCTTCCCCAGCCCCTCCGATAGGCACCCCATTTGGCGACTCCTATACGTTCGAAGGTTCGTTTTTTTTTTCTTTTCTTTTTTGGATTCTACTTAGTAGAATTCGGTGTCGTGTTAATGTTTAGGTTCATAGATACATCTGCATCAGGTATTGCTTTATCTTACTTGTTGCTAACTTGTTGTGTTATTTAGATAGTTAGTGAAGATTGGAAGAAAGTGAAACGATGGTATCTTTTGACATTGTTTGCATATAGTCCTCCTAAGAGATTAGAGGCTTCTGAGCCTAAATTGGTCACCCCTTGTCTGAAGCAAGAGATTAAGAAGCTGGTATTAGGATTGCTCAAGTGTACTTGTAGCTGATTATGTCCAAGTCATTCCACACTCTCCACACATGCTCCTAAGTCTTGCTTTCATCACTGCTGCTACTTTATTCTCCCATACAAAATGCAAGCAATTCATTAATTGATTGTGTAATTGGACTTGCAGGGTTGTTGGAATGGTGATTCATGTTCTTTTTCTCATAATATGGGCAAGTCATTTTCATTAGTGAGTACTCCATGCATCGCAGAAAATGGTGATGCCGACCCAACATTACTTATTCAGTTATTTCCTTTTGCTGATGATGGGGAAATTCTCATCTTGGACGAAATTTTCTCTGTCATCATTGGCAATGCCTGGCTAAAACGCTAGCGTCAAATCCTCATTTTGGGTGTGGGTTTCTGTGAATGGATCAGTCCACTCCAAAACCTCCCACCAGTTCCATGTGCTACTTAGGCTCTGCCCCAAAGTCAGTCTCATTCTAGCTCAGTGTTTAAGGTTGGGCTTTGCCTTTGATATAATTTATAACTTTGAGCCTTGTGGCTTGGGGGAATGAGGTTAATCATGGATTGGTTAAAAAAAAAAAAAAAAAAAAAAAAAATTATGAAATTGAGAAGAGTTTAGTTGAATCTAATCACTATGGTTTTATGGGTGGAGGTGTTTGCTTTATTCTCTGCCGTCACTCTTGAATATGTTTATTTGGCTCATATTCTTTTGAAATTATTGTACATGAATCCCAAGGTGCTTATTGTTAAGTTTTACAGAAGAAACCTTTCTTTGCAGAGACCAAGGGTGTGTCTATTAGGTGGTGGATTTGGGGGTTTATACACTGCTTTGAGACTGGAATCACTTGTTTGGCCTGACAGCAAGAAACCTCAGGTAATTCATTTGATCCTTGTATAGTTAGTACACGTTCTTCATTGATACATGCCTGTTGCTGGAATGGAATTATAAGCAGAACTTGCATATTTGAACAAAGATCACTCCTCTAGACTATACCAAACTGTCTTACAGAAGTCTGTACATTTTGTTGAAACCAGTATGTTGTCATATGATGCCACGTATAATGTTCAAATTACTTATTCAGCTTGAGCCATCTTATTAAATTGGGTCATTTTGATAATGCAGTAGGTCCTTCTTGTTGACCAATCTGAGCGGTTTGTTTCCAAGCCAATGCTATATGAACTTTTATATGGAGGTATGAAGATATGACACTACAGAGTTTGCATTAGTTTTTTGCTGTTTATAATGATAGTTCCAGTGATATGTTTATTTGAAGAAGGGTGAGGGAGATTCTCTCTAAGGACTTATGTCTTGATGCAAAAGTAGAACAATGGGAAATAGCTCCTCAATTATTGATCTTCTTGCGAGCACCGATGTTCAGTTTTTCCAAGATAGGGTAAAACTCTTCCGTCCAATGGATCATCTGGGAATCAATGCTCCTCCGGATCTAGTTCTAGAGGGACTGTGCAACTTGAAAGTGGCCTCCTTGTTGAATATGACTGGTATCGTTTTCTCTTTGAATATCGTCTAGTATGTCTTTAATTTTTCATATAGGAATATAGTTTTGTCAGACATCGGGGTATATATAGCCTGTTAGAATTTAAATGTGCGTGGAAGCATGGTTTTAGTTATGGATGATAGTTTTTTATTAGTGATATGTGCAAGTATATGGTATATTTTGTAGAGGATGGACAAGTGATGAGATATGATAATTGAAGGATAAATAACATGGGATATAATTTATCTAGTTGATGGAAATGGATAGTACAGGATATTTTGATATAATTGAGGAGTATTTTATGACATAGAAACCATCTTAACTCTACTCCTCCACACGTGGAGGTATAAATCTCCCACACACAAATGAATGAATTACAAGCCTATTATAGGCATGAGTCACACCTTAGTACAACATTCTAGATTTCTATAGAATGTTCTTCATCTAGGTAATTCTAGATTGTAGTTCTTATAGAGACTTCTGCATTTTCTTGACCACCTAAGCTAGATTTTCTTAAGGATTTTTCTTGACTTTTCTAGCTAATATCAATCTTAAAGTTTCTAGAAAGTTTTAGAGAAAATGGATCACAATTTCCAACAGTACCCCTTGATCCATTTTCGAGATACTCCGGACTTGTGTTATAAAGCCTCGGACGTACCTTGAAATTTCTCTTGTAATTTGTCCCATGTTTTTTATTCCGTCTTCGTTCCACGATCCCTTGCATTCTCTTGTCGAACCACTTGCACTTGCCTTTGAACATGCATGACTTTTCTTCAACGATGTCCCATATGTCTCGAGGCATCAAAATGCTCCTAGTTATAGTTGTTAGCTCGGGCTCTGGCTCTGGCTCTCGTAGGCTCTGGCTTTGGCTCCGGCTTTGCTTATGGCTCTGGCTCTGTTGGCTCTGGCTCTCGCTCTGGCCTTTTTAGTTGAGGATGGTGAGGACAAACGCCCATAACCATCCAATAAACCTGTGCTCTGATACCATGTTAAAAAATTTTGGATGTGTGCACTGCGGAAGTATGGTTTTGGTATCGATGATAGTTTTTGATTAGTGATGTTGTGTGCAAGTGTATGATATAATTTGTGGTGGATGGACAAGAGATAAACTAGGATAATTGAATGACAAAGAATATGAGATATGGGAAATAGTTTCATTTGTTGGATAAAATAATTTTACAATAGTTTAAGGAGGTGTTGGTGAGAGAGCTACATGATGTGATTTTTATGGTTAGCTCCCCTCACTCTTTTACATTTGTTGTTCTACTACGCTCCCCCTCTTTCCTACTTATAGGGACTAAATACAACATTCTAGATTTATGTGGAATGTCGTCCACTTAGGCTTATTCTACGAAATTCTAGATTGTAATTTATCCATTCTTCTTCTAGAGATTTCTACTTGCTTGCATTTGAATCTTTTAGATTCATTTAGTAACCTCCATTCTCAACAATTCTAGACAATATCAATCTTTAAGTTTCTAGAAATTTTTAGAGAAAATGGATCACAATTTCCAACATAGCCTTTACTAGGTTTGTACTTCATAACTTCAGACACTTGCTAGATTCTTTCTGTCAACTTTCCTGATTAATCAGGAAATAGTTTTATGCGGATAGTGTTGATCGTCTTTTCTTAGGTGTTGCTCTAGGATTGTCCCTTGTCTTTGTGAGCTAAATGAGCCTTCTTTCAATATGTTGGGGGATAGCATCAGATTAGTTCAAGCCTCCTTGGGATTTGTTAAAGTTGAACTTGGATTTGATGAATCATCAGTTGATTGATAGATGCTCATTTGGTCTTTATGTGTATAAGGATATGCCAATTCTCTCTTTTTGTCATGGGCAATCAGGTTGGTTCTTGCTTTGGGGGCTGAAGCGAAGCTTGATGTTGTACCTAGTGCAGCTGAGTATGCATTGCCATTCTCAACCCTCGAGGATGCACTTGTAAGGCAACTTTTAGGGGGGTCTGTAATGCTATAAATTACATCTCTAAGTTAAATGACTCTGATTTAGTACATTTATTATTCTCTCACTTGTACATTTCTGTTGCAGAAGGTTGACAACAAATTAAAAGCTTTGGAGAGAAGGAACTTTGGGAAGGGGTCTGAAAGTGTAACTGTTTTGTAGGTTGTGGCTACTCAAGAGTTGAATTAACTGCCACTATATCAGTGCGATTACAGGATTTGTGGCCATTTTGGACAAAAAGGAATTTGACAATGGCAACTCACCAGTTGTGCAAGTCTATAGCCTGATAGTCCACTTCTAGATAACTTGTAATCAGAAGTTCCTATTGAAGATGAATTATCACCGTTATAGTTTTCAAGACTTCGAATCGTGTGAAACATCATGTTATATATTCACGATACACTATGCATGTACTGTTTTGTTTGTTTGGATGGACTATAATTTGTTGATATTTTGTCAGCTACATAGAAACACATAGAAACGAATCATATGAAGAGGGTAGAGAGGAATGACTGGGCCAGCGAATCTATGCAAACTTCTTGCTTCAACCTGGTACTAGAATCGGCTGGAGCAATTTGATATGAAGCGAGGACTAAGATTTCTATTACTTGTATTGGTTCAAACTTGTAGCAGTATGATTAAGAATGGTACTTTGGTTATGAAAGATGCGTCCGCCATGCGATGATCTTCATGGAGAACCTACTAGATTATAATGTAAAAAAAGTTAAAAAGAGTTGGTTGGCCGTGCTTCTTTTCCAAATGAAATTCAGTTCCATCCACATTTTGCCGATACAGATGGTGCCTTAGGGTAAAATGAAACGGTTTATGAACATGAAACGGTTTATGAACTACTCATAATCGAAAATTCACTTAAAGGACTTGATATTGTGAAAGCAAAGAAGGACAAGTAAGACTACATAAATTGCAGGATGTAGAGTTGTACGGATGGCAAGTTTCAGAGGATAAACTGTTTTTCTGTTTAGTTTTCGTACTACTCCTACGCAACTCCTTTTCCAAATGAAATTCAGTTCCATCCACATTTTGCCGGTACAGATGGTGTCTTAGGACAAAATGAAATGGTTTATGAACTACTCACAATCGAAAATTCACTAAAAGGACTTGATATTGTGAAAGCAAAGAAGGACAAGTAAAACTACATAAATTGCAGGATGTAGAACTGTATGGATGGCAAGTTTAAGAGGATAAATTGTTTTTCCGTTTAGTTTTCGTATTGCTCCTATGCAACTCCTTTTCATTTTATTTTCCACCTCTAATTTGATTTAGTGGAAAACCCGAATGCCAAGTTGGACCGATATCTATGAAGTTAATGCCATTGCACAGGCGGTTACCCTTGGCGGGACCATCTTCTTGTTCATGGTGATTGTGATATTTGGGTGAGTGCAGTTCTACTTGATGATGCCGGAGACAAAGGGGCGGAGGCTGGAGGACTTGTTCGGTAAATACATGGAGTGGAGGTCCACAGTGAGGGAGATGGAGATGCAAAGGAACAACAACGCGACCAAGGAGGCAAACAGTGAGGCCTCACTTGTAATGCATGATGTCCAATTAATATTAGGTCCTAGACACAACATTAACCGCACATCATGCATGCATTATAGATGAAGCCTCACTATTTGCCCCTCGGTTCGCATCTCCATTTCCTTCGTTGCAGATTTACGGAACAACTCCTCTACCATCCACCCCTTTGTCTCCCACATCATCAAGTAGAAGAGCACTCACGCGAAAATCACAATCACCATAAACAAGAAAGCGGCTCCACCAAGGGTAACTGTCTTGTGCATCAATATAAACTTCATGGATAAAACTCCAAGGGAGTTTGATTGGTCTCTCTTCTGTATTGATTCCTTCAATTTCTCCAGACTTTCGACAGTGTCTTGCAATCGACTACAAGAACCGCCCCGTAGTACAACTAAACTTTCTCATGACATTAGCCTACTAACAATTACTCCCATAAAGAAACGCATAAAATCAGGATAGCTACATGCATATCATCCTAATCATCTCTCCATCAGGACGTGCTCATGCCAGTTAGTTCAACTTGAGCTGCAGGGGCATTGATCATGTCAACTAGATCCGATTTCCCCCTGCTCTGCACATTACCCAAATGGATGGATTTACGAGTGCCGAAGTATGTCAAAGACGTAGGAGGCATTGCCTTGAGCAACATCTCGTGCTATCAACTTCAGTCTAAAAAATGATTGACCGATTTAGCAAGCTCGCATTTGCTCTGGACAGAATCAGATTACGGACCACCTGCAATGTCAATGTGCTAAGGAATTTGATAAAGATGCGCTGCAATCTTTGCAATACGATCAAACAATCACCTGAACATGGTCGAGACAAGCCCAATGAAGCGGAGCATTCTTCTCCTCATTACTGGCGTTAACATCCTGAAATTGGAAGATTCCGAGTTTCATAAAAGTCTCTTTCTACATGTAACTATGTAATAAATAACCGTACATAGAGCCTCATATCAACGCTAATTCTAATAAGACGCCGAGATCAAGCCCATATCAGGACAACCACAGAGCAATCATAAAAAATGCGCTGACCAAGATTTGAGAAAACTCATCTAAGTCAGGACACGATTGAATATCACCCCGAACCGAGAGTCGTGAGTACTAGTGCAAGTGACAAACATCGACATCTCCAAAAAACTAAAGAAAGAATAAAGAGGAAAGAGAGAAAGGGGGGGGGGGCAAGGGCGGGAAATCAATGAGAATGGCATAGTCGAATGAATTTAGCCAGATTATTGCAAAACACAGTTTGCGAGGAAGAATGAAAGCCCGAGTTCACCGGAGATATGACCGAAAAGCAGGAGGCAAACAAGACTGGATTTTCTAAAGTTCAACATTACCAGATACATGGACCCTCGAGATCAGCAGTCAAACATAAAAGACGATGAAGGGAACACAACTTCCGTCAGCAAGCTAGAAATTCCAAGAAAATAAGGTCATGTCTACCATAGTAATCACCTATAACTTTGTAGCATCCAAAAACCTTATGAATATCCTTAAATCCTAAACCCAGTAAACGAATCACCTTTAACTGTGTATGAGAGCTCTTCGAAAGCGCTCTAGTTGGTCTCGGCAAAGGGCGAGGCGTTGAGGAGAGGAATGGAGAGGCGAGAGCAAGAGAGGATGAAGGTGTGGAGCTGGGGAAGGGGAGCTGGAGATTGGATATGGGGAAGAAGGAGCGTTGTTTGGTCGTTCTCCTTTCTCCAGAAAGGAAACGGTAGCGACGCAAATGAGGGAGGAGGAGAGGGAAGAGCTGGGCAGCGGCTGCTATGCATTCATGCTCCCCAAATACTTGGAGTAGAGAGCTCGGCGTGCATGGGAAGTATTGGTAACGGTCTGAAAAAGCAGGCGTGTGGGCTTGGGGGGCAAGGTGAATGGCGGGATGGGACTTGGGAGGGTGAGTTTGATGAGTCCCGATGAGCCAAGGGATGGTTTCTCACTTCACAACATCACTCACTCACACACTCTCTCTCTCTCTCTCTCTCTCTGCTTCTTCTCGCTCATCTTTAATGTAGTTGAGTGGTTAGTATCCGTTCGAAATAAACTTTTGTTCCATATTTAAGAAGATGTCTGATCATTCCCCTTAATAAATAAATTAATAATTCAAGAATTACGTTGGTATTTAGTTATTATGAGCAGGTTAAAGTTAAATGTGCGCTACATATTAAAATTAATTATTGATTGTGTTGGCAAAAAGACAAAAGCAATAAACGGTGTTGGCCAAAAGACAAAATGTTTGAATTTTTCTTCTTTTGCATTCATTTTCTCATTGCCAGTTCTTTTTTCTCGGATTGCCATCGCCCGTAATTAATAATCATGGGGGAGAGACAAAGATCGCTCAGTTTGGCATGCAAAACCTGACATGCAGGGGAGAAGGCTTTGCTTTTCACCTTCCTCAAAACTCGAACCAAATTTATTGCTCTCCCTCTTAGCACCCCCAGCCACTAGCCACGCCACGGGGACCACAAGACCCTCCTCGATCATTTGTTTGTCTAATTAAGTGCCAAACCATTATAATTCTTCCTTCTCACCCTTCAATTTTTCTTTCAATAAACTTTTTCTACCTCATTTGGCAATGCCGAAAAACAAAGAATTGCCCTATTTGGCTATGCCAAATTACCTGTCGAGAATTGTTTTGAAGATATGTTGGCATGATATGTATGTCCAATGTAATAGTCTTAAACCTTAGTTGATTGAAGTTTTGTATGGTAAGTGCAAAAGATAATGTATATTTATATTTACATTGTCATGTTTTAAATAAAGTGAAATTCTTATTGAATGGCGGTGGAAGTGTGTAATTACAATGACAAATGGGGCTAATCAATGAGTATTTGAGTATTTTATGGATGAATGCAATGACAAACCTCAAACATCATAAGCTCCTTCATTTTCCAAGGCTTCACAAAAAACTCATGTGTGCAATCACAAAAACAAGTAAAAGCGATGAGAATGAGTAACCCTAATCTCTACAAGTAAAGTGATGAAGGGCCTATTTTGGATTGTCGATATCATATACCATTTATTCCTAATTCAATTTACGGTATAAAAATTCATTATATAATAAGGTATTTGTAATTAATTTGGAGACTTCAACAATATTTCTGAAGTTTTTTTTTTTTTTTACTTTGAATTACAAAAATTTTAAATTTTCATTTGGAGATGAAAGTTTGGAAATAGGAAGACTCTTTTTAAAAAATTGAACAAATTAAATGTCCAAAAATTATTTTTAATATAATTAGTTAGATAAGATTGCTAGTCACATATAGATAAAATGCTTATTTTTCCAGCACAAGAAGTTAGAAACAATGGTGGACTTAATTCACAGAGTTAGTGACAAGTGCCCCTGCTAAATGGACACAATTTTCCCCTACACAATCTACAATAACATTCAGTAAAGCCCACGTTCTAGCAAAAAAACAATCCATTAGAAAATATATATGCTGAATATTCGCCCAAAAATAAATGCTGGAACTAAAAATATATAAACCGCATCCTTTAGATTCATAGCAAATTTATTCATTAACCAGCATGCTTTGACATTTGGTAAAGCTCATTTAAAGAAGAAGGGGATCTTGACTTGACGTACATTCGCTTAAAGTAATTGAGTGGCTAGTAAAATAGTATTTTCTAAGCCCATTGAAATAAACTTCTATTCGGTGTAAAGTAATATTTAAAATAGTAAATATCAAGAAAAAACACAATTGAAATATTTATGATAAATTTATCTCAAATTAATTTTTTAACCTTAAAAATTTTATACTAATACACTCATAACAAATTACCTCAAACTAATTTTTTGATCACTAAAAAATACCAAATTGATGTGTGTGTGTGTGTGTGTGTGTGTGTGTGTGTGTGTGTATTTACAATTTGTTGATTTCTATTAATTGAATTAATATCATAAAAAACCACAAATTAGTACACATGTAATGACCGATAGAGGGTAAAACCCCAAATTAGTATGTTAATCAATTGTGACATGTTATCCAACTCAACAATTTGACTATAAAATTTAATATAAACTAATTGATGGTAAATTTGTCGCAAGTATATCCATTTGGGATTAGTTTACCAATTTGGAATTTATCATGGTATTAACCCTATTTAAAAAATTTCTAATATTGTCTAGTCTTAACAAATAGTCAAATAATCCTTACCAAAAAATACAAATAGTCAAATAATTCAAGAATAACATCAAGGTTGGTGGTTAGCTATAATTAGCATATTACAAAGATAGATTATAAAGATAAATGTGTGGTACATGTCAAAACTAATCATCTAAATGATCAATTAATAAAAGGCACAAGAACTAAATGGTGTAGGCCGAAAAAACAAAAAAGAAAGTTGAAATGTTCTTTCTTGTGAATTCATTCGTAATAATGATGGGAGAGAGAATCTTGTTGTTCATCGTCCTCAACACTAAGATCAAATTATGAATAGGATAAGATTTGAAATTCATAAATTTTGCTATATTTTATCCAATGTTGGGTGAATCATAGCATTAATATGAGATATATTCTTATCCTATTATATCTTATTGTTTGTTATAAACAATTATTAATCAGTAAATCTTAAAAACAGAATGGTGGGTTGGGAGAGTGACTGTGCATTCACGATCCCCAACTGCAAAGGATATTTTATAATTGATGAAGTAGAGATCAATGTGCATGTCAAGTAGGAGACGATCTAAAAGAGTAGGCGTGTGGGCTGGAGTTTTGTATGTTTGGGAAAAAAGTGAATGGTGGGATGGGAGAGTGAGTGCGATTAGCCCCGACGAGAAAAGAGACGACGAGAATGGCTTCCTCTCATTTTTTTTTTTTTTTTTTTTTGTCAAGGCTTCCTCTCATTTTAACCTTGATGAAATGGAGTTTTCGGGCAACTTCTTTTTTACTTTTATCTCTTATTTACGGTATTTTCTTTTTTCAAATTGAAAAACAATAAAAGATTCATAATCTTTCAAGTTTTGAAAATTGTAAAAATTAGTATATGACTTTTAGGGGTGATTGATTCCCAATTCAATCACACCTAGTAATCGAGAACCTGATTGGGAGGACTAGTTCCCATTTTTTGGGATTGAGAATTGGCCAAACTAACTGGTCTAGGCCAATGGAATTAGCCAATTAGCAAAACAAATTCAAAAAAATTGAAAAAGAATACTAGACTTGTTACTATTTTAGAGTTTATTACATTTTTTAAGAACATAGAAGATATTTTTTTATAAAAAAAATGTTGGTCTGGTCCGGTCCGGTTTCCTCTTGGAATTGGGAACCAAACTGAAAAAAGATGAACCAAGATTAGCCCAACACCCCTCGACGATTCTCAATTTGTTTGTTCAATATGCTCACCCCTAATTATTTTACTTATTGGTATTTATTCTTTATTGCGGAACTCAAAAAATTTACAACAAAGAAAAGGTTTCACAAACTAGTTTAAAATGTTATTTAAAACCTTATAAAACTATTAAAAATATCGTTTACATGCTATATGCACATTAAAGTTCCTTTTGTTTAAATTGTATGTGTTTTAGTAATGTTGACTAAGTGAAGTATGGAGTTGATATGGGTCGGATCAAGTATTCATCACTAAATTTATATTGTATATAAATTGGATCAAAACAGATTATTAGTCAGAATTGATAATTAATATTTAGAGATGGTCATACTGTGATTTTAATAATATATTTACATAAATTAATAATAAAAAAGCCAACTTAAATGACAAATGTTTAATAAACTAATAAATTATTAAATATTTTTTAATAAATCAATATTTATATTAATCAAATTTCAATAAATATATTAAAAAGTGATTTATAGCTTCTTAAAACCTGATCAAGCACTATTTTGCCATCGTGCTTTTATGATACAAGATTATAAATAAATACAAACAATAAAGCACAACTCCATGAAACATCAATAGTCAAGGAAATAAATTTTTTTTTTTCCTAAGAATTGAAATACAAAATCATTTCTTTGTATTCTGATTAGTGTTTTAGGTGATTTATTTGCAATGAATTGAAATTTTATGCCAAGTGAAAACGTGAAATCCCAAAATTAACCGAAGTAGCTAAAACACCCAAGTTCATGTGAATGGATTCTTGGAAAATAGCCTGATAGTGAATAGGAATAACACGCACCAAGAAGTCACCATCACAGCTGGGTTTAAAAAAAAAAAAAAAAAAAAAAAAAAAAAATCTTTGCATCAGTAACGTCTATTCCTTTTCTCTTAAAAATCCATTCTTAGGCAAGGCATATTTTACATTTATTCTTCATTTCCTGTATTGCTTTAAACTCCCGAAATTTTCTATTATAAATATGAGAAAAGTCCATAACATTCCTAAAAGTCCTAAAATTTCAATTTATTAATTTATCTAATGATGTGGCAATTTTAAATTAATTTCTCTCTCCTTGACTTTTTTTTTTATTGTTTTCATTTTAATATCTTATTCAAATGAGATTAAAAAACTGAAAAAGCTAAAATTTTATTTTAAAAAAACAAACTGAAAAAGAGAGAGAGAAGAGATGGGGAGGTAGGGTGCCGCCACCGGCGCTGCCGTCGGAGGGGCCTACCCTAGGCAAGGCTGGCCGACCCTCGCCAATCCCGAGCAAGGCCTCACCGGCCCCAAGCGAGGGCCAGTGACCCTCGCTAGGCTTGGGCTTGCGCTCGAGCGCCTAGATTGGGTGATGCCAGTGCTCACCCAGGACTAGTGAGGCTCACCGGCTCTAGTTGACCGCCGGCGTCGCCCAGATATGGGTGCCCTCGCCCAAGTTGACAAGGGTTGCCTACCCTTGCTTAGAGCTAGCGAGGGTTGGCCACCCTTGCCCTAGGCCGGCGATCTCCATCGGCTCCTCCGGCGATGGGTGGTATTGGCGGCGATAGTGGTGCGCTTCTCTCTTCTCTCTCTTTTCAATTTTATTTTTTAAAATAAAATATTACCGTTTTTTTAGTTTTTTAAGCTGAATTAAATAAGATTCAAAAAGGAAAACAAAAAAAAATGCCAACTAGAAGAAAGAAATAAATTTAAAATTTAGATTCAATTGCACCTAAGTAGCATCATTGTCACAAGTTTTTGGATTCTGCTCGTGAACTTATCCTTAAATATTCTTAGGTAATGGATATTACTTTTACTTTTCTCTAAATTTATTTGTACATGATTTTGTAGTCAAAACGAGTTGCTTTTACGTAAAAGATAGGTTCTTTTACTTTTCTTTTTTCAATTTTACACAAATGGATGACTTTCATGTTTTGATTGTCTTTCTATTAACCTCCACATTGTAAATTTTAAAGTTCTCTAAAGGTGGTTCCTACATATTTTTCAGACGTTGGCTTTTTTTTTTTTTTTTTTCTTGCCTCTATCTTTCATATATTATCTTTTCAATAATAGATTTCAAAAGAAAAAAAAAAAAGAAAGAAAGAAGGTGGAGGACAGGTATTAGAGGAGTATTTCATTTTGAAAGACGCCTACCCCAATTTTTGGTCTTGACTTCATGATTTCGACTGTTGTGTATTTATTTCGCTCGGAAACGACATGATCTTAAATTAGACGCGGAAAAACTAAAATTCATGGGCAAGATAAAAAGTATAATATATATATATATATAAGTTATAGTGTTAAAGAACATCTTTTTTTAGTTATAGCTACCACATGATCGTCGTACGATTGTCGCATGACCGCCGCACGATCGCCACACGATAACGTTTCACCCCATCACGTCAACATGCAATAGATTAAGGAATTTCCACCAGTATGAGTCATTTTTTTTTTTTTTTTTGAAGGAGCACCTCATTAGGCGCACATGCACAACCATACGACCATCTTCGGCCATGTCTTCTAATAATAAAATAAAATACAAATTATTAAATAAAATAAAAAAGCAGAGTCTAAAAGAGTTTTGTAATCAACACCTATTTGTAATCATTACGTTGCTGAAGACAACTTTTTTTTTCTGTACATGATCTTCCCCTATCCACCTATCCTATCCACTGTAACAGTCTTAAAGTCCTGCCACTACTTGCATTTAAAAACACGAACCAACTTCTTCTCTTTTCTCTTCTCTCTAGCTGAAGAGGACTGCATATATCGACAAATATCACCAGATAAAATTCCAAATCTATTGTGGTGGCACCAGGAAGAGGTGAATGCCTTTATTTAGAGGTGCATCAAATGCGATAATTTGAAAGCTTTGTATAGACAAGGACTGGTGCGTGTTGTGTTTAATTATATGATTTATACCTCTAATATTTTCAATATAATTTCTTTCAAAGTTAGAAATTGAACATTAACAATTTGTGTATGTTGTAGTATAAATATGTAAGTCTCATGAATGTGGAGTCAAGAATGAAGCTACTTAAGAGAGCCGCACAATTTGGCCACCTTGGGGCTTCCTATACTGTTGGGCTCCTCCTTATGTGCGAGGGTGGCGAGTTGAAGAAGAAGGAAGGAATCGGCTTGCTAAGAAAAGTCCACTCGAGCGAACAAGTGGTGGAATGCCGTGATAAGTATTTAAACACCATTCGCATTATGTGGTGGAACAACACGATGATCTTTAGAGAAGAGTGAAGCTATGATTGCGAGATGCAAACCGAGCACTGCAAGAGGAGGGGATGGGTGTGTGACATCGACCATTACGATGACACTGAATGTGAACAATGCATTTGCCGAGTGAAAACAAAGATTCTATACAAGTATTGCAGATACCCATGACGACATGATCTTAAATTGGACGCAGAAAAACTAAAATTCATGGGCAAGATAAAATGTACACAAACATATACATACATATATATATATATATATATATATATATATAACATAGTTATAGTTATAGTGTTAAAGCACATATTTCCATAGTTATAGCCACTGCACGATCATCGCACGACCGTCGCACGACTGTCATACGATCGCCGCATGATAATGTTTCACCCCTATCTCGTCAATGTGCAATAGCTTAAGGAATTTCCACCATCGTGAGTCATTTTTTTTCAAAGGAGCACCTCATTAGGCGCATATGCATGACCATACAACCATCTTAGGCCATGTCTTCTAATAATAAAATAAAATACAAATTTAAAAAAAAAGCAGAGCCAAAAAGAGTTTTGTAATCAACACCCATTTGTAATCATTGCGTTGCTGAAGACAAATTTTTTTTTTTTTTTTTTTTTTTGTACATGATCTTCCCTTATCCACCTATCCTATCCATTGTAACAGTCTTAAAGTCCTACTGCTGCTTGCATTTAAAAACACAAACTAACCTCTTCTCTTTTCTCTTCTCTCTAACTGAAGAGGACTACATATATCGACATATATCACTAGACAAAATCCCAAATCTATTATGGTGGCACCAGGAAGAGGTGAATGCCTTTATTCAGAGGTGCATCAAATGCGATAAGTTCGAAGTACCATTTGTACAAATAAGAATCTTCGCATCGCGATGGCTTGAAAATAAAATCGGTGGATAGTTGCAATGCTATGATTAGAATCGAGTTGAAAGGTCAATTCAAATGGGTCTTGACAAAATTTGTGAAGGAGCATAACCATGCTATGGTTAGTCCTAGCAAAGTGCACCTTGACACCAAAGAAGAGTTCGACCCAATGTCTCGCGGCAGTCAAGTGGGTCAGTGAGGAGTAATGAATGTTATTGAATGTCGTGCACATGCAACCAGAGTGTCCAACCCATTCATGTTTATTTTTTCCTCTCTCATCTTTCATCACAATTTTACCTTTTCTGTCATATCGATTCAGGCCATACCATTTTTTTTTAACCAAAAAAGACTTCTTGTTTGTATCACAACCAATCGAACGAATGTTCAAGCACCAACAAAACCAGAAGACCCCTTGTTTCAAAGAGAGGAGGATAGGTTATTCACATTTCATTTGATGGTCAGAGGCGAATTGAAAGCTAAGCAGTGGCGGGAAAATAAAATTGAGCATCAACGAACTCGGATTACATCCACCCAAAAACAGTCCGGGATACATCTAATCGTTAACATAGACTCAGAAAAAGTTGATTCGATCCTAATCCGAAATTAAACGGCGATTTATATTAGCTGTCCAGGATTAATATCTTGCTCATCTGCATGAGTTTGCAGAGTAGTGACCAAGAGTCTCTAAAGGGATTGTTAGGCAGCCGCAAGAAGACTCTGGAAGAGGCATGTATTTCTGCATACTTTTTTTATATCATAATCAGATTGATTTTTTTTTTTTGTTTATGTAAGAAAGATTTCAGTTGATTCTATTCAGCGGGCATGGTTATTTGGAAGCTTTGTATAAACAAGGACTGGTACGTGTTGTGTTTAATTATATGATTTATACCTCTAATATTTTCAATATAATTTCCTTCAAAGTTAGAAATTGAACATTAACAATTTATGTATATTGTAGTATGAATATGTAAGTCTCATGAATGTGGAGTTAGGAATGAAGCTACTTAAAAGAGCTGCACAATTTAGCCACCTTGGAGCTTCTTATATGGTTGGGCTCCTCCTTGTGTGCGAGGGTGGCGAGTTGAAGAAGAAGGAAGGAGTCGGCGTGCTAAGAAAAGTCTACTCGAGCGGACGAGTGGTGAAATGCCATGATAAGTATTTAAACACCATTTACAGTATGTGGTGGAACAACACGATGATCTTTAGAGAAGAGCAAAGGTATGATTGCAAGATGCAAACCGAACACTACAAGAGGAAGGGATGGGTGTGTGACATCGACCATTACGATGACACTGAATGCAAACAATGCATTTGCCGAGCGGATATGAAGATTCTATACAAGTATTGTAGATACTCCTGACGACATGATCTTAAATTGGAAGCAGAAAAACTAAAATTCATGGGCAAGATAAAATGTACACACACACACACACACACATACATATAACATAGTTATAGTTATTGTGTTAAAGCACATCTTTCTATAGTTATAGCCACCGCACGATCGTCGCACGACCACTGCACGATCGTCGCACGACCACTGCACGATCGTCGCACGATTGTTGGACGACCGCCGCATGATTGCCGCACAATAACATTTCACCCCCATCTCGTCAATGTGCAAAAGCTTAAGGAATTTCCACCGGTATGAGTCATTTTTCTTTGAAGGAGCACCTCATTAGGCACATGTGCACGACCATACGACCATCTTCAGTCATGTCTTTTAATAATAAAATAAAATAAAAATTATTAAAAAAAAAAGCAGAGTCTAAAAGAGTTTTGTAATCAACACCCATTTGTAATCATTGCGTTGCTGAAGACAATTTTTTTTTTCTGTACATAATCTTCCCATATCCACCTATCCTATCCATTGTAACAATCTTAAAGTCTTGCCGTTGCTTGCATTTAAAAACACGAACCAATCTCTTCTATTTTCTCTTCTCTCTAGCTGAAGAGGACTGCATATATCGACAAATATCACCAGACAAATTTCCAAATCTATTGTGGTGGCACCAGGAAGAGGTGAATGCCTTTATTCAGAGGTGCATCAAATGCAATAATTTGGAAGCTTTGTATAGACAAGGACTGGTGCGTGTTGTGTTTAATTATATGAATTATATCTCTAATATTTTCAATATAATTTCCTTCAAAGTTACAAATTGAACATTAACAATTTGTGTATGTTGTAGTATGAATATGTAAGTCTCATGAATGTGGAGTCAAGAATGAAGTTACTTAAGAAAGCTGCACAATTTGGCCACCTTGGGGCTTCCTATATGGTTGGGCTCCTCCTTGTGTGCGAGGGTGGTGAGTTGAGAAAAAAGAAGGAGTCGGCTTGTTAAGAAAAGTCTACTCGAGCGGACAAGTGGTGGAATGCCGTAATAAGTATTTAAACACCGTTTGCAGTATGTGGTGAAACAACACAATAATCTTTAGAGAAGAGCAAAGCTATGATTGCAAGATGCAAACTGAGCACTGAAGAATAGGGGATGGGTGTGTGACATCTACCATTACGATTACACTGAACATGAACAATGCATTTGTCAAGCGGAGACAAAGATTCTATACAAGTATTGCAGATACCGCTGACAACATAATCTTCAATTGGATGCGGAAAAATTAAAATTCATAGGCAAGATAAAATGTACACAAACATACATACATACATACATATATATATATATAACATAGTTATAGTTATAGTGTTAAAGCACATCTTTCTATAGTTATAGCCACCGCACGATCGTCGCACAACCGCCGCACGATTGTCACACAACCGCCGCATGATCGCCGCATGATAACGTTTCACCCCGTCTCATCAACGCGCAATAGCATAAGGAATTTCCACCAGCATGAGTCCTTTTTTTTTTTTTTTTTCTGAAGGAGCACCTCATTAGGCACACATGCACAACTATATGACCATCTTCGGCCATGTTTTCTAATAATAAAATAAAATACAAATTATTAAAAAAAAAAAAGCAGAGCCAAAAAGAGTTTTGTAATCAACACCCATTTGTAATCATTGCGTTGCTGAAGATAAATTTTTTTTCTATACATGATCTTCCCCTATCCACCTATCCTATCCACTGCAACCGTCTTAAAGTGTTGCCACCGCTTGCATTTAAAAACACGAACCAACCTCTTCTTTTTTTTCTTCTCTCTAGCTAAAGAGGACTGCATATATCGACAAATATTACTAGACAAAATTCCAAATCTATTGTGGTGGCACCAGGAAGAGGTGAATGCCTTTATTCAGAGGTGTATCAAATGCGATAATTTGGAAGCTTTGTATAGACAATGATTGGTACGTGTTGTGTTTAATTATATGATTTATACCTCTAATATTTTCAATATAATTTCTTTCAAAGTTAGAAATTGAACATTAACAATTTGTATATGTTGTAGTATCAATATGTAAGTCTCATAAATGTGGGGTTAGGAATGAAGCTGTTGGAGAAATCTTCTTGAAGTGTTTTGAAACTAACAAAACGTTTCCATCGGTCTAGTCTGAAGGTTTGCAGACTCTGCTATTTAAAGTCTGAAGACCTCCGGACAGCCAGACTCATCCTCATTGACAGTCTCTAATCCGTTGAAGAAAGGTTATCCAAAACTGGATGTTTCATTGAGGATATGACCTTATCGACTGGAGAAGATCTCTTGGCTAGAAAAAACATAATGAAATCCTTTGATTGATCGAGATTGATTCGAAGATTAAGGATCCGATGATTGGCTAAATATTCTTGGAAGGTTCTACTTATGGAAACCGAGATCCTGATTGTATGGGCGAACATGATTGATGGGCTATCGACACGTTCATTTAATAGCTCGAATGATCTTCCTAATTGATTCCTTACAACGGGTAGATTGGAGGAATTCCTTTGGTAAGTGCCAACGGGTATGATGGCATGAAGGAGTATATAAGGAAGATATTCTAAGTTGTTCGATGTGTGCACGATAGAAGAATTCCAAAGTCTGAAGCTCCTTGTTGTTTAGACAATTCCTTTGAGCAAAATCTTGTACGCAAAAAAGAGTCTATATTTGTGAGAAACCTTGAGAAAGTATGATAGAACATCTACACTGTGGAATCAAGGAAAAGCTGTGCTGTAACTTCTCTTTTGTTCATAGTGAAATCCAGTCGGTGGGCTGTCAGTGCGGAAGAGTTGACGTAGGCTTGGAATAAGCTGAACCACTATAAACTTTGTGTTCAATTTTCTCTTCCTTACTCTTTACTTTACTTTGATCGTACTTCATTTTGTTAATCAATAGAGAACTTCCTTTCTATCGTTTGCCTAAAATCGCTTCTGTATCTCGAAAAATTATTTGTGCACCTATTACCCCCCTCTGGGTGCTTATACTAGCTATCTCAATTGGTATCAGAGCTCGTGTACTCACTTTGTTTGAAGTGTTTTAATTCAGAGTTAAAGATCCATGGCTAGTATGTTGGCTCCAGGGCTGGTAGAAGGGCAAAGCAATACCAGACCGCCTTACTTTGATGGAAAGGACTACAACATATGGAAAAACAAGATGAAGGCGTTCCTAAGATCAAAGGATCCTCTAGAATGGGACGTTGTAAAAAAATGAATCATTCCTAAAGCTGCACCTGTCTCAGAAAGAGGAAAAGATATTGTTGGGTCTAGCGAAATGACTCAGGAAGAGATAATCAAGAGACAAGCTCTTGATGCAAAAGCAATTTATTCTTTATATTGTGCTTTATCACCTACTGAATATAACAGAATATCTTCTTGTGATACAGCCAAAGAAGTTTAGGATAGATTACACATTACCTATGAAGGAACCGATCGAGTGAAAGAGACTAGAATCAACATTCTTCTCGGTCAATACGAAGCCTTCAAAATGAAATCGGGAGAATCTATAATTGACATGTTTAGTCATTTTACAGAAATCATGAATGGTCTTGAAAATCAAGGTCAACTAATTTTTGATCCCATGAAAGTAAACAAGCTACTGCGTGGACTCTCCAAGGATTGGAATCACATAAAGACCTCAATCAGAGAGACCCAAAGAATCATGCCACTGTTTGTTGATGAGTTGGTTGGCACTCTTCAATCTTATGAAGTGGAATGAATCAATGAAGACGAAGATCCTAAAGGTAAGAAATCCATTGCATTAAAATCTAATGATGATTCTGATGTAACAGATTCTAAAGACGATATGGATGATGAGGAGCTTGCTCTCATGATAAGAAGATTCAGAAAGCTAAACAGAAAATGAAGAAGATTCAATTCAAAGAAACAAAATTTTCAAAAGCAACAGGCCAAGTCTGCTGAAGATAATGAATCAAACAAAGATACAGTCTGCTTTGAATGTAAGAAAAAGGGACACATCAGACCCAACTATCCTCTTATGAGGAAGAAGAAAGGAAAAACTGAAAAGTATTGAAAGGCTCTCAAAACATAAACCTGGAGTGATACAGAGTGCGAAGATAGTGATAATGATAATGCCAACATATGTCTGATGGCACAATCGGATTCAGAATCAAACTCCGAGACAGATTCAGATTTAGAAAGTGAATTTGAGGTAAGTAACTTCAAAATCCCTATTAAAGTTTCAAAATACATTGATGAATTGTGTTTTAGTCTTAAGACTTCTCTTAAAAGAATTTTTGAACTCAAAAAAGAAAATTCTGCTCTAAAACAACAAGAAAATGTTTTGGAAGAAAAAGTGAAAAGCTTAGACCAGAATGTTTCTTCTCTCAAAGAAAGTGAAGATAATCTTTTAAAAGAAAATGCATTCTTGAAAAATGATATCTCAAATATTTCCAAAAGATTTTCTCTAGGATCTAAAAAACTGGAAAAAATACTTTATGTTCAAAAACCCTATTTCAATAAATCTGGTTTGGGAATGACTGCTGAAACCATTCCTTTAATTGATTTTCCTAAAGTAAAAGAAAGAATCAAATAAAGACCCACAAGAGATGCTTACAAAAATCATTTTAAAATAACCTTTGTAAAACCAGTAGATCGCAATGCTCTCAGATGTTTGAAGTGCAATAGTGTAGACCGTTTTGAAAAAAAATGTCCTATGGTTTGGAAACCTATCAATAAAGTTTGGGTAAAAACTGCATATCATACTAACTCAAAATGACCCAAGAAAATATGGGTACCAAAGAAAGTTTGAGTCTCTTTTTAAATACAGGTCACTATCAAGAAAAAGATAAAATGGTATCTGAATAGTGGATGCTCAAGACATATGACAGGAGATTCAAATTGCTTCATAAAGCTTGTTCAAGTGAATGGCGGAAAAGTCTCATTTGGAGTAAACAACAAAGGAAAAATTGTGGGATTTGGAACTGTAAAGATTGGGAACCTCATAATAAGCAATGTTTCTTTAGTTGAAGGGCTTAACTACAATCTACTCAGTGTCAGTCAGTTGTGTGATGCCGGTTTCAGAATCAACTTTCAAGAGGGTATTTGTTTAGGAACCAGTAAAGACTCTACTCAGTCATTCATGGGTCGAAGACATGGAAATATATACCTCTTGGACGTGAAACCAGATGAATCACAATGTCTAATCTCAATCCAAGACGAAGCGAGCTTATGGCACAAAAAGCTTGGGCATATCAACATGAAGCAGATAACCAAAATCTTAGCAAAGAAGCTTGTTCGTGGTCTACCCAATTTATCATACCAAAAGTCCGATCTATGTACACCATGTATATTGGGGAAACAAGTAAGAAATTCTTTTAAACCAATAAATCAAGTTTCCACTAACCGTGTACTGCAACTTTTGCGTATGGATCTCTTTGGACCAACAAGAACACAGAGCATTAGAGGTAAGAAATATTGCCTAGTAATTGTGGATGACTACTCACGATTTACTTGGGTATATTTCTTGGCAAGTAAGTCTGAAACTTTCTCTTACTTTGAAAAATTTGCTAAGAAGGTTCAAAATGAAAAGGCGTATGTTATTTCAAGTATAAAGACAGATCATGGAGGTGAATTTGAAAATCAAGATTTTACAAAATTTTGTGATGAATCTGGTTTTCAGCATTTGTTCTCTTCACCATATACTCCGGAGCAGAACAGAGTTGTTGAAAGGAAGAATAGATCTCTTCAAGAAATGGCTAGAACTCTTTTAATTGAAAGCAATATCTCTTTACAATTTTGGGCTGAAGCAGTTTCAACATCATGTTATATTATCAATAGAGTTTTTCTAAGACCTATTCTAGAAAAGACCCCCTATGAACTGTTCAAAGAAAAGAAGCATATTATTTCATATTTTCATGTATTCGGATGTAAATGTTTCATACTGAAAAATGCAAATGATCGAGTTGGTAAGTTTGAAGAAAATTCAAATGAAGGCATCTTCCTTGGATATTCAACCACAAGCAAAGCGTACAGAGTCTACAACAAGAAGACTCAATCTATGGAAGAATCAATGAATGTCAAATTCCAAGATTCTATACAAAATGAATCTATTCAGACTCATCTTGAAGAAACTGAACCTGCTCCAGACTCTACAAAGTCTAAATCTCAAGAAGCAGCTCAGACTTTAAAGGACCAGCAACAAGTGACTGTTAAAGATTCAAGTGAAGGAAGTGATCATCAATTTGACAAATTAACTAGCAACTGGAAACATAAGTCCAGTCATCCCAAAGATCTTATTATTGGCGATATCAATGAAGGAATTCGCACAAGATCCAAAAGGCGCGAAGAGTCTAGTGCTGTGGCTCTTATTTCTGAAATAGAACCCAAAAGCATAGATGAAGCTTTATCAGATGAAAGCTGGATTAAAGCTATGCAAGAAGAACTCAGACAATTCAGAATTAATGATGTATGGGAGTTGACTCCTAAACCAAAAGGTAAATCAATTATTGGAGCTAAATAGGTTTTCAGGAACAAGATGGATGAGAAAGGAAAAGTCATATGAAACAAGGCTAGACTCGTGGCCAAGGGATACACGTAAGAAGAAGGGATCGACTATGACGAGACTTACGCACCCGTAGCAAGGTTAGAAGCAATTCGTTTATTACTAGCATTTGCTTGTCATAAGAATTTCAAGTTATTTCAAATGGATGTCGAAAATGCCTTTCTAAATGGATTCATCCATGATGAAGTTTATGTGGAACAACTACCTGGGTTTGAAGACTCAAGAAAACCAGACTCAGTATTCAGACTCAAAAAGGCCTTATATGGCTTAAAACAAGCACCTCGAGCTTGGTACGATAGACTGAGTAAGTTTTTAATTCAAAATGGTTTTGTTAAAGGTAAAGTAAATACTACCATTTTTATTAAAAAAGAAAGCAAAAGTTTTCTACTTGTTCAAATATATGTCGATGATATTATCTTTGGATCCTCTAATGAAAGCCTGTGCAAGAAATTCTCTAAGACCATGCAGGATGAATTTGAAATGAGCATGATGGGTGAGTTAACCTTCTTTCTCGAGCTTCAAATAAAACAACTGAAGGAAGGAACTTTCATTCATCAAGAAAAGTATGCAAATGATCTTGTAAAAAAATTTAGATTGAACAATTGCAAAAAGGCTGATATGCCAATGTCAAGTCCCTTGAAGATAGACAAAGATGAATGAGGAAAGAAAGTCGATCAAAAGTTATACAGGAGTATCATCGGTTCACTTCTTTATCTTACTGCTTCTAGACCTGACATTTTGTTTAGTGTTTGCATTTGTGCCAGATTTCAAGCAGACCCTAAAGAATCTCATTTAAATGCTGCAAAACGTATTATCAAATATATTTCATCAACTTCAAGCTTTGATCTTTAGTATCCAAAAAGGGGGGACTTTACTCTTCTCGGATACTCAGACGCAGACCTTGCCGGATGCAGAGTCGATAGAAAGAGCACCTCGGGTACCTATCAACTACTTGGAGGCAGGACAATGTCTTGGTTTTCAACAAAGCAAAGTACAATAGCTCTCTCTACAGTAGAAGCAGAGTATATAGCTCTCGGAAGTTGTTGTTCACAAATTCTGTGGATAAAACAACAGCTAAGAGACTTTGGAATTGAAGATTCATGCACAGAGATTAATTGCGACAACACCAGCTCTATCAATCTCACCAAAAATCCAATTCTTCACTCAAGAACAAAGCATATAGAGATTCGACATCACTTCATTAGAGACCATATTCAAAATGGAGAAGTATCAATTCAATTTTATTGATTCAAAGAACCAACTGGCTGATATATTCACAAAGCCTTTGGAGAAAAATCAATTTGAAACCATCCGTTCCAGACTCAACATTTTAAGGCATGAGGAAATCAAAGTCTAGAGATTCTCAGACTCAGACATACAAGACCTTGACAGTAAGTTATTCTCTCTCTCTCAAATCTCATCTTGAAAAGGTACGATCATCAACTGTGTTTGATTATTGCTATATTTAATTGACATGACTATTGTGACGTTTCCTTTTTGGAAAAGGAGTTATTTTTGTAAATGACTATTTTCACGGAAAAAGGTAGTTATTTTGAAAATGCTTCTTTTTTATTCGTATACCTCTCTTTTTAACCAATTATGCACTGTTGATTCTTCTTCGCTTTACTCTCAAAAAACCCTAGAAAGCATCGATCTTCCATTCCTGTTTTCTTCCCTTGTTTAATCTTCGAAAAAGTTGTCATCTTTCTTGGGAAAGTCAAGCAAGGAATCTTCCAAAAACTGAGAAAGATGTCGTCTTCAAGAAAGTCTTCGAGAATCGCAAGTAGGGGACCACGGCGGATGAGTGAGGGGCCTACGCACTTCGATCTCACCGAAGAAGAAGTGTCTCTAAATCAACAGCAGAGCCCACAACATTCTCAGCAGCGTTATTCTCCTCCATCTAGTCCTCAAGGCGTTGATCATCAACAAGAGGAAGAAATCATTGAAGATGCAGATCCTGTAAGAGTTCAAAAGCCCACTTTTATTTATAAGTTGTATCGTGCTTTAAAAGGGACTCATACTCCATTGAACTATGTTGATGATTTTCTTAAAGACAAAGGGTATGGAAATGAATATATCTTTTTGCGAAAAATGGAAAGTTTGGGAATTGCTTGTAAAGGGGTGGCAGAAGAAACCCTTGCGAATATCCCAAGTGATCCTCGTGATTGGGGAGTTAATCCTGTAGATGGGAATGATGATGACAAATTGTACAGCCAATTTCAACTGAGAATGGGTGTTGCGGTTGAAAATCGAGGAAAAATGGGAGAGTTGTTCAGATCGAAGGAACAAAAGGATCTATACTCAAAATTGTTGAAGCTTGGGGTGATAAACCCTAGGAGTGTGGATTTTGATTTTCTGGATGCTGTGAATGTGAACTTGAGGGAAAAGTTCGGTTATCTTCAACTTGAAAAGTTACGCTTCGACACTACAAAGGCCTATGCTGAACTAACTGCATATTTCTATTCAAATCTTAATTTATTGGATGCAAATCGATTCTCTTTCAGCGTCAAAGATCAAGACTTTGTTGTGGATATGGATATGCTGGCTGATGTTTTAGGAGTTGAGAGAGGAAGATATCAACCGATCAAAGTTTCTATTACTCGTGCTACATTGGAAGTTGTTAAGGACAGGAGAACAGAGGAAAAGATTTCCTACTTAAGGATGAGTGCGTTCAACATTTTGCTTCACAAAATTATGATCAATTGCCTCAGGCCGAAATCAACTTCCAAGACTGATGTTTCAAGTTCAGAGGCAAAACTGATGTATGCCATCATCACTGGAAAAAGGTTTTCTCTTCCTCACATTGTTATGTTCCACATGTATAGAGCAGTGATGAAAAACAGAGGTCAACTTCCTTATCCAAGTCTTGTGACGAAGTTATTCAGACATCTGAATATTTAGCCTCTGCAAATTCTTTGTGCTCGATCATGCGATCATATGGTGGTAGGACTGAAGATGGTGACCAAGATGCATTTGAAAGAACTAAGCAAGGCATTGGAGAAATTTAAGGAGAAGACTCCAGTTAAAACTCATCAAACCTCTTCTTCGTCAAAAAGGAAAGGGAAGGAGCCATTGGTTGCTCCATCCAAGAAAAAAAGAGCTCTCATCGTTGAAGATGAAGATGATGAGGAAAACATCACCATTTCTGTAATGGCTTTGAAGAATCTGAGTCGTTCTGTTCCTGAGAAAGAATCAGAATAGAGGACGAAAGAAGCAGAGGAGAAGGGAGAAGAAGAAAGAGATGCTGAGAAGGAAAGAGTTGAGAAAGAAGAAGAAGAGGAAAGAGATCAAGAAGAAGGAGAACCTGAGGAACACTCTTCTCCACCTGAAGGCATGAAAACAAGGGGAGATCAAGAGAAAAGAGGAAAGTCCTCATATCCTGCTACAAGTGAGGGAGTCAGTCGCTCTCCAACAGATCCAGAGGACATATATGCCTCTCGATTTCCTGAGGAAGGTCATGATGTTTCATTGCCAAATCTATGTGATTATACTGATCTACCATCATCTATATTTACTCCATCAGATCGTGCCGAAGTAAGTACTCAGACTGATAATGCAGCAGATTTTCGCAGAATTATGAATATTCTCTTGGAGATGCGAGGTCAAATTTATGCTCTGGGATGCGAGATTCAAAACTTGCAGAACGCAGGTCAAGTTTTTTCGGGTTCATTGAATGATCAAATCCAAGCCCTCTCTGTTCAGATTCAAGCCAATGCCAAGGGTGAGGAGATTGCACAACTAAAGGAAGACTTGAAAAGGCTGGAAGGTATCGTTCAGTCTATGGGAGATTTCAAACTTGTTCGCGTTCCCAAGCAATCTTGACTTTACTCCATTTTCATCTCAACCTTTTTAATGCTGATAAAAAGGGGGAGAGATGCAAGATTTGAAACTTTGACTTTTAATCGTTTGGATTGGATTGTTTTGATGTTTAACTCTGTTTGACTTTATTTTTGTGTATGGATGAGAATTGAACTTGACTTGGACTTGACTGCTTATGTTAACTACTATTGATATCTTATGGATGGCTATATCGCATACTAGACTAACCTATTTTCTGTGGTTGCAGATTCTAGTGTTATTTATTTAGCCATTTATCTCTATAAGATATGCATATGTGTTTGAGAAATGTTTTGCAGGTCAAAGTTGTCCAAATCTGCAGGAAAGTTTTGTCACCATTAAAAAGTGGGAGATTGTTAGAGAAATCTTCTTAAAGTGTTTTGAAGCTGACAAAACGTTTCCATCAGTCTAGTCTGAAAGTTTGCAGACTCGCTATTTAAAGTCCGAAGACCTCCAGGACAGCCAGACTCAAGACTCAAAGTCTATCCTCATTGACAGTCTCTAATCTGTTGAAGAAAGGTTATCCAAAACTGGATGTTTCATTGAGGATATGACCTTATCGACTGGAGAAGATCTCTTGGCTGGAAAAGACAACAAAATCCTTTGATTGATCGAGATTGATTCGAAGATTAAGGATCCGATGATTGGCTAAATATTCTTGGAAGGTTCTACTTATGGAAACCGAGATCCTGATTGTATGGGCGAACATGATTGATGGGCTATCGACACGTTCCTTTAATAGCTTGAATGATCTTCCTAATTGATTCATTCCAACGGGTAGATTGGAGGAATTCCTTTGGTAAGTGCCAACGGGTATGATGGCATGAAGGAGTATATAAGGAAGATATTCTAAGTTGTTCGAGGTGTGCACGATAGAAGAATTCCAAAGTCTGAAGCTCCTTGTTGTTTAGACAATTCCTTTTAGCAAAATCTTGTACGCAAAAAAGAGTCTATATTTGTGAGAAACCTTAAGAAAATGTGGTAGAACATCTACACTATGGAATCAAGGAAAAGCTGTGCTGTAATTTCTCTTTTGTTCATAGTGAAATCCAGCCGGTGGACTGTCAGTGTGGAAGAGTGGACGTAGGCTTGGAATAAGCCGAACCACGATAAACCTTGTGTTCAATTTTCTCTTCCTTACTCTTTACTTTACTTTGATCTTACTTCATTTTGTTAATCAATAGAGAACTTCCTTTCTATCGTTTTCCTAGAATCACTTCCGTATCTCGAAAAATTATTTTTGCACCTATTCACTCCCATCTAGGTGCTTATACTAGCTATCTCAGAAGCTACTTAAAAGAGCCGCATAATTTGGCCACATTGGGGCTTCCTATATGGTTGGGCTCCTCCTTGTGTGCGAGGGTGGCAAGTTGAAGAAGAAGGAAGGAGTCGACCTTCTAAGAAAAGTTTACTCGAGCGGACGAGTGGTGGAATGCCGTGATAAATATTTGAACATCATTCATAGTATGTGGTGGAACAACACGTTGATCTTTAGAGAAGAGCAAAGCTATGATTGCAAGATGCAAACCGAGCACTGCAAGAGGAGGGGATGGTTTGTGACATTGACCATTACGATGATATTGAATGCGAATGATGCATTTGCCGAGCGGAGACAAAGATTCTATACAAGTATTATGGATACCCTTGACCATGATGCTGACCATGACGCCCCTGACTATGAACATGAGAGGTTGGCTTAAAGAGAGGGCGGGAGAGAGGCTATTTTAGTTCAAAATAAATCTTAATACACAAGTGCTTCTTTAGAGTATCTGATATGACTTCATTTTCTTCTCTATAGGTTCTTGATAGGTTCTTGATGATGCCCCTTGTGCTGATGAAAGCAATGCTTAACATCAATTTGGTGTTTTTCAAACTAAGCAAAATTCTGTTGCAACAAGAGGATTATGTCATCTATAGTTGCCTTGTGGTTGTAACTAGATTTCACTTCATTTTAAGTGACCTATTGTTGGATTTGGTTTTGGTTTGGTCTCAATTGATTTGTGTAATCCTTCAATCCAAGCAAGAATTGTTGTTTGTTTCAGTTCGTGATTTATTTTGCTCTACTTCATGGATAATTTTAGCATCATCTATGAACACTTCAAGCTCATTACACTCCCCAAGAACACGACATTTGAATTGCTCCATGATTTCCAAAATGAACTCAGAGAGCTCCTAAAGAGTTTTTGTATGCCTGTCCAAATAAAATGCCTGTGACTTGTTCAGCAAATATTTAGGGAGTATTGTTATTCTGTTATCTTTTGTATCTTATCTCTTAGAATTAGTAAATATTTTGAGTAATACTTGTTATTATGTTGCCTTTTATATCTTATCTTTTAGAGTCCTTTATATACATTGTATTTGCAATACATATATAAAGACAAAAAGGAATAAAATTTTTAATTATATGCGAATTGAGTCTGAATTGAGATTGAGTGACCTCATGGCTGATCTAAATAAGACCATGAAGTTTCAAGTATATGCGGCAACTCACTGGAGAAGTTTCAAGAAATTTTCCACCCGTCCTCTTCTGTTGGACCAGCCGTTCTTTTTGGTGAAAAATAATGAAAAACAACGGCATTGATTCCAAAGAGTTGCACTATTTTTTTTTTTTTTTTTTTTTTGCCATCAAATTTAACATGGCTGTTGCTGTGTCACTTTCCTAGTCTTGAGTCTTGACTGGTTGATAAGAATTTCGAATGATAAAGCATTTGATTTAGTTTAAACGCCTGCCCTTTGAGGACACGTTTTGGGACACTTTTCTGCCACGTATTTTGTACACGATAGCCATAGACGGACTATATACGTATAATCACACTTATAATGAAGAAGCTTTATTTATTTTCGGATATAGATAACGATACTCATTGCTGATTGATTGGTTTTTTGCGTGCTTGAGCAAAAATGGTGAAATTTCTTTTTCTGTCTTGCTTTTATCAGCAATAAGCAGATACATTTGAGGCGGATATGATGGATGTATACGTGTCAGAATCTCCTAATCAAATCAATGTGAACAAGAGTACAAGAAGTCCATCAGAACCATGCCTAGAACCATACAAAGAGCAAAAACTTCCACAAGCTATCACCCTGACATTAATGCATTAGACAGTTGTCGCATGATTATGATTACTTTGATAGAGAGAAGGCATTATCGGTTTTCTATCTCTATTTCTTCATTATTTTACTGTCAAGTTATATGATGTAGAAGTTTCATCCCCGCCTATGCCATACGTAATGACTATTGGATTACATCATTACAACATCACTGCAACCATAAGTAATCATCTATGTGAAAATTAAGACAATTATTTTTTCATGAAGCATCTCTTAAAGCTTTTCAAAGCTAATTTAATAATATTTCATTCTAAAATTTGATTAACTAGGAGTGTGAGTGAGTTGAACTACGCATGAGTAACTTGGGCTCAGCGTAAAAAATACTTGAATTTGACTCGATTGATTCCAAGTCAAGTTCAAGTTCAAGCTACTCCAGCAGAGTTGTCTAGTCAAGTTTGAATTTCTCAATTACTTTTCTAGTTGAGTGCAAGCAAGATCATTGTTGACACCTAAAATTTTGATTAGGTTATTAATTAGGTCTTATTTTTCTTTTATTTTTTTTTTAGATAATAAATAATAAATAACAAAAACAACAAAAAAATCAATAAAAACAAAAGAAAACAAAAAAATTGGCAGCCAGGCCCAGCCCCCTCCTTTTCTCTCCCTTTCGTGGGCCCAAGCCCAGCCTCCTTCTCCTCCAGCCCGGCCCCCTCTCTCTCCTTCTTCTTCCTTCTTCCCTCTTCTTCCCCTCCGCCTCTGCAACTCACGCGCGCGAAAGACAAACCTACGGCCGAGGAGTGTAGGCCGACGTCGGCCGGAAGAGATAGATCTCAAGCGCCATCATGAGCTTCCTTCAATGCCGAGCATGCCTTGTTGGAGGAGCTCGGATGGGATGCCGGTTCGGCCGGCGGAGGCCGTTCGGCGTGCGAAGACCGGCGGTCGAAACTCCATCAACTGGCAGCCTCCTCGCCTATAAATAGGCTTCTCCCGACGATGGCAAAGCACGGCGAACTTGGAGATCTTCCCTTGAGAGACTTCAGGGGAGGATCAAAGAGCGAGCACGCGAGAGAGCGGGTCGCGAAGCTCAAACGACCTCCCTCCGAGAGACTTCCGGGGAGGCCGGCGGCAAGCGAGCCCGTAGAGGGAGAGATCCGAGCGTGTGAGAGGGGAATCGAAGAGAAAAGTGCCAGATCTGAGAAGCCGAGGACCCGCCAACGCTGCCGTCCCTCCCGACGCCGTCGACCGTCCGCGTCGCGGCAGCCGTTCTGTCCGCCGCTGCCATCCCCGCCCTCGGATCGGAACGAAGACTAGATCGAGGAGGATCCACGAGATCCGGCCACCGCGACACGCCGCCGTCTCTACCCTGTCGTCCCGACCACCACCGTTTGCCGCCACGTCCCGCCGTTGCTACAGCCAGGTAAACGCCGACGCATCTCCACCTGAACCGCCACACCGCGTCTTGTCGAGTAGTCGGCCGTTGCTGTCTTCCTAGTCGCCGCCGCGTCGCAGTTCCGTCGCCCGTCATCGCCGCCGCCGTCGCCGTCTATCCAGAGAGGTTTCGGTCTCCTTAGGCGCCGCGAGTAGAGAGAGGTGGGAGAGAGAGGTCGCGCCGCGAGCCGGGTCAGCGAAACTTGCTAATCGAGTAGGGTTTGGCCAAATCGGGTCGCGGCTGTCGGCCGGGTCGGGCTGGGTTGGCATCCGGGTAGGGTTTCCCTGAGATGGGCCTTCATGCGTGGGCCGGTTTCTTTGTTGGGCTGCACCTTTTTGTGAAGTAGGCCCAATTCCGTATGTATGGGCGGAATTTTTATGAAAATAAAGCAAAAATCTGAGTCGGGCCCGCAACGCGGGCCCATCCTCATTCGGATCGTCGGCCCGGGTCGGACCCAACCCGCAGATCCGACCCGGTCATCTTTTATATTATTTTAATATAAAATAATATTTTAAATAAATAAATAAAAAATAAATATTTTATTTCAAAAAATCAAAAAATGTTTTATTTTCAAAAAATACTTAAAAAATGTTAAAAAATGTTTAAAAAATCGAGAAAAATAAAAAATAATTTATTTTCCAAAATTATTTTAAAAATATTTTAAAAATATTTTATTTTCCTAAAAAACAAAAAAATCAAAAATATTTCATATTTTCCAAAAAATGCCAAAAATCCAAAAAAAGCCAAAAATTCAGAAAAAGCCAAAAAGACATGTATTTTTCCAAAAAATACCAAAAAAAAAAAAAAAAAATCCATTTGATGTCCAAAAATTAGAAAATGACTCAAAAAATGTTTTTCCTCGGAAAATGCATGGAAAATCCCTCGAACATCCAAAAACCTCGGGGTTTAAACAAGATTAGGTACCGAAAGGGCATTAGTGATTAACTAGTGTAATCAAGTCCCCGATCCTAATTTCTCTGGTTGCGCAGGAGCAAGTATTTCTCCCGATACTTCGCTTAGGTTTCTAATCAACCCACCCCGAATTGATTAGTGGCGACTCCATTTTAAAAATTGATTTACGGGTTAAAAACTTGAACCATTAAGTCGTGAATTGGTGGACTTGGGAGAGTTCGGGCATAACTAATTTCAGCCGAGCCATTAGCCTCCTTAGGCACCTGTACGCGATTGCGAGCGCCGAAAAAAGAGGTCGCGATAGCTTGGCGACTCCGCTGGGGACTTTGAAGACTTATGCCATTTTTGTCTTGTTTAAATTATTTACTGACTTAGGTTTTTTTCTTTATGCAGGTCAAAAGCCTAGAAATTTATTTTAATTTTTGCTTAAAATATATTGTCTTGTAATTATAAATCGCTATGCATGCTTTACTGTTTTAGCACTACACATGGCACACACAACCCGACCGCCGGACCTGGGCCGCCATAGGATTTCTAGGATGGTGTTAAGAAAGATACGACCTCGAACGCGAGACTGCGATGTAGAGATTGCCTTTCTTTTCCCCGAATTTCTTAGCCGAGGTTAGGAGGATATGCTGCTAACGCGAGACTGCGACGGGCGGATATCCTTTTAATCTCATCAAACCTTCTCAGCTAGAAATCGAGCCGCACATATCATGCCCATGTCTATGTGATTGCCATCAATTTTCTCGTATGAAGTAAGTTTTTATTCCGTGTAATTTACTTACCTTCCTGTATATATTGAGTAGTCCATGATTAGTGTAGGATTTAATATCACGGTCATCTAAATTTGGAAGTAATTGTCATAAGGTTTTTTTAAAGTTAAAAAAAAATTTGCAAAAAAACTACTTTCAGTTGATGTTTTTATTCTCAAGCATGTTACAAAATTCTTTTCCGCAAGAATTTTTCATTTGCCTAAAAAAAAAAAAAAAAAGGGAATAGAAATCTTTTTCAAAATTTGTTGCAACTCATGCTTTCTTCGCCTTTCAAATTGAATATCTTTTTAGCTCATGTTAACATGTCATGTGCCCTTTTTCAATCCATGTTTAGGAAATCCTCTACCTTTTCATGAATAAACGAAATGAGTAGGATTAGGTCATCATCATGGACTGATTCCCTATCTACGCCTTGTATTCACACATGCTTGTTTATTCATGACTAGGTAATCACGGGACGTCAACGTTCGCCGATCCGGACTTGTTCAAAAGCAAGAGCAAGAATGGTCGAAGAAAATGTACCAAGCCGTATTACGGTCATGGAAAGTGAAATGAAGCAAGTCTTCAATGTGCTTCAACAACTTTCAAAGCGAGATAGACTCCATCCGGGGCAAACTCACTCCCGCCCGGCCTCAATCGAGGTATTGTTGCCACAATCATCTACTAGGGGTGATCAAGGTGGAGATACCGACGATAACATGCCCGAATTGGAGGATGATCCGCACCCAACCATGATTGAAAAAGCTAGGCCAGACAGTTTGTCTAAAACTGAGCATGACAAACGCCTCGAAAAGCTTGAGGAGAAGCTGAAACAATTGCAAGGCCTCCTAGATCCTACTTTGACGGAACTCTCCATTTATTCCAATGTCAAAATGCCGGAAAAATTCAAAATGCCTGAGTTTGAGAAGTACGATGGCACGACTTGCCCTAGGGCTCATTTGCAAATGTACTTGGTTCGAATGACCCAATACGTTAATAATGCACCATTAATGATCCAGTTGTTCCAATCAAGTCTAATAGGCCCTGCCTTGAGATGGTACATTACAAAGAACATGAATCTCCTTGAAACATGGAGCGAAGTGAGTGAGGCATTCCTCAAGCAGTATAAGTTCATAATGGACATTACCCCTTCTCGTGAGGATCTTGAGCGTACCGAAAAGAAAAAGCATGAATCGTTCAAAGAATATACTATCCGATGGAGGAATCTAGCCGCCCAAATCAGTCCTGAACCAACCGATTTTGAGCTAAGAAAGATGTTTATCAAAACCCTCCCTTACGAGTACCGCAATCGAATGGTAACCACGATCGCCGAATCATTTAATCAACTCATTCCAGTAGGGGAGCAAATCGAGATAGGATTGAGGGATGGTTGGTTCACCGAACCCGCATCCACGGGCGGAGTTCAGCATGAAGAAAGATAAAGAACCCCCGGTAGATGTCAATGCGACCTACAATCATTCTCCAACAATTCAGACAAGTGCAAGACAAAGAAGACCACCAGCCGTCACCATCCCAGCGTTACAATAACAAGAGACAATTTACTCCTCTTCCTGGATCTCCGTCACAGGTACTGGCAATCCTCCGAAAGAAGAACCTCATTTCGATTGAGCCAAAGCGACCCAATGCTGAAAGTTTTTCCAACTATGACCCGTCAAAGATATGCGACTACCACATGGAAGAAGTGGGGCATTCGACCGATGAGTGCTTCACCCTCAAGAGTCGAATCCAGAACCTGTTCGACACTAAAGCTTTCTCATTCCAGAGCAATTCGCTCCTTGATCACACCGACAAAGTAAATGCGGTATTCAGTTATGAAGATAGTCAGAGCAGAAATGTCGAAGCACATACTGCTGACATTCATCAAGGGCTGGTGAAGGCCGGGTTTTATTCAGGCAATGAAGTGCCACCCTTAGCAATAGAGAAAGAAGGGCCAAATGATATGACTACCATGTTTGGAGACCTTTTCATGGACACCATCAATGAAGGACCGTAAGAGGAAATGGGTGCAGGCCCGCTCGAGTAGAACCCTTTTTAATTTCTTTCGTATTCCCCTACGTGGGAACTTGTACATCTTTCTTAAGCTTGGCTTGTTTTATTTTCAACATCAGTTCCGCTTGAAGAACTGACTTTTGAAAACACTTTTCCAAAATGTAAATCCACTTATTAAATAAAGTTGAAAATATTTTGAGAGAGCATAAGGCGGTACCCCAAACCAGCTCAGTGATGTTATCCAACCATGAAAAGAAAATATCGTCCAAGGAGAATACTGAGGGCTGGGCTTCCTCATGCTTTTTCTCCCCCAAAGACGTATTTTGAAAATAAAAAATATTTCATCACCCGAAAGTTTTTGTTAAAACAAGATGATAAATTTAATCATGTTTGTCTTTCTGACTCATTCACTTCATGTCTCAAAAGATCATTCCCGTTCCCTTTGACTTAGTGTGACAGAGGGCATTTGAAGCAAGCGCATCAGGATACAAAAGGTGAGACGTAATAGGTACAGGCATACAGTTGAAATCGAAGCATCCATGACATGCCTCACTCCTGCCCAGCTCCATCCTAAGCCAAAGGACTATCTTGTCGCATGACGCGCTCAAACGGCTAGATGTTACAGTATCAACTTCAACATAAGGAAGGAGTTCCTCCTCTTCCTTTTAAGTGATTACTGTCAACAGGGAGAAAATCTAGACAGTCAAGGCGATCTATAGCCCCACACCCCGAACAATGACTTTGGAATTTAGAAGCTTCACTCCGGACGCATATTCTCGCAAGAAGTAATTGCCATAAGAGAATTGGAGGTTTTGATTGTCCATCTTAGATTCCATAGAAGCTTGAAGTACATGACTTTGCTCAATGCTTTGCTAATGGTCATATAGTCAAAGACAAAAGAAAAATTCCACGAAGGAAGGCGTTGAAGATAAATCGACAACCATCAATCATACATACATGGCCATGAGTGAGGAAGGCCGATTGAAAGAAATGTCAAACGTGCCAAGACGAAAAGGCCGTCATCGACATTCAAATATCCCTAGGAGTCAGCAAATACAAACTTTGGAGAAGAGTAATTTGGTATCGTTTCCAATACTCCCAGTGTCTGAACTCACTTTTGACATATTTTCTCCTATTGACAGGAAGCATAGGATTCAAGAAACAAGCTTAAAGGTTAATTTGGACAAATCAAATGACCCATATTGATTTACCTAACTTGGTATAAAAGGACGTGTCGTCCTGGAGCCAGTTCGGTTAAATAAAAAGGCAGCGCCCTACGGACACCGTCGGCGCCTCTAGCCGAGTGGTATCCGGGAAGAAGCAAAATGGTCTGAAGTCGGGGGTTTGAATCCCCGACACGGCTAGCCGCTTGGTAAAAAAAAAAAATAAAATAAAAGTTTGCTTCCTTTGCACTTGCAAATTACGAGAGAATAGGTGACCTAACGAAGCAAAAGACATAGGACTTCGTGTCCCACTTGCACTTCAAGTCCATCCAATCATCTGCAAACCAATGAAGGGTAATTCGGTATCGTTTCCATTACTCCCACTATCCGAACTGGCTTTTGACGTATTTTCCCTATTGACAGGAAACATTGGGAATCAAAAAGCAAACTTGATGATCAATATTGGCCAAATGAGGTTCGTGGAAATGACCCGCATCAAATTCACCTGGCTTCGTGTAAAAGGACGCGTCATCCAGGAGCCAATTCAGAGAATAATCGACCTAACGAAGCAAGGGACATAGGACTTCGTGTCCCCTTCTCAATTCAGGATCACCTGACTGTCAAAAGCAAGGATAATAAATCAACGAGAAGCATGTCTTGTTGCAGGATCACTTGACTATCAAAAACAAGGATAATAAATCAATGAGAGGCATGACAAACTCTCCTAAATGAAATGGCGTCTTGAGTAATCGTCAAAGCAAATGACAGAAAATCTTGAGGCCTCAACTGACATTTTGATTTTGGCCAGACTACTTGATTTACTTGTACATCTTCTCTTCTGCAAGGGCAAAAACAGAGATGCCCGATCGAATTCCCAATCATCGGCTGATCATTCATGTGTCATATCCCTAATCAATAGGGACAACCGGCGACACCCATTTGCGAATAACCCTTTTGATATTCAAAATCTAACATATTTGGAAACACCATTATGTTAGCCCCTAAAGTTGTCCATAGGGTATTTTTTGAGTCAAAACCATTCATTTGTTTTGAGAGTTCAAACTCCATCATATTCGAAATGTTGCATGTCATTTCCAGATGAATTCTGCATGATGATTTTGCCTGTCTAAGTCACTGATTCCACTGAGGATTATTAGAAAAGACAGCTAAGTGAAAAATACAAGATTGATTGAACATGCTGGATGAGGTACGTCAGAATGATGAAAGGCAAGCCATATCCTACACACAATCCCCCCCCCATCTATACACTTGTGAGATGAGTGCAAAAGATTCCATGACTGCAGGGTAAAGAGTTCTCTCGCGAATGGTACGATAACCAAAATAGTGAGAGGCATTTCATTGCTCACCCCTTTGAGCTCCTTACACTGGTGAAGCTTCTCTCATATCCTCGTCAAGAACCACCCCACACTTTGGGGCAGATCGAGGCAAAGCAGCATCACAAGGTGAGAAGAGAGATAGAAATTTTCTTGCTTGCACTTGCATCAATCTTTGAGTGTCTTTATTGCATATGAACACTCGCGTTAATTTAAGTGCCCTAGAGTCATGAAGAGCAATTCTTTCTTTACGCACTCGTATCCATTGTACAACCCAAGCAAGTCTGTAATTTTACCCTCACATTGAGACAAAGCATAAGTTATTGCCATAGCCTAAAGCGCCGGCTGAAGAAGAAGATTCAAGAGTCTAAATAATGGTGCTTCGATTGAACTTGCCTAGATCAGTTCCTCAAGCAACAAAACAAAAAACTAGGGGCATAAAAAAGCAGTGTACCTGGTAAAAGCAAGGTCAAATGCCCATAAATGAAGAACTGGAATAAAAAAAATAGGAGCATGAAAAAGCAGTGTGCCGGTAAAAGCAAGGTCAATGCCCTCCAGTCAAAAATACAGCCAAGAAAAGTTGTTGTTGTGGTCCATAGAACCTCCATCTGACAAGAAAGACTAGTGACAAATGCCAAGACAGTCACCAACTCTCACCCTCTTACATGTGAGCCAAGTCTACGTTACATCCCCATTGTAAAAAGTCTCTTCAGACTAGGGGCACTTCAATTAACATAGGATTTCATATGTGCATAAGCATCGCTCGAAGAAGTACGAGCAAGATTACTCTATCTCTTTTCGCGGGGTTCTTGACTTGTAAACCGGAGATGATCGTGCAGCATTTTCGTCCATCGGCTTCGACCTTGATGGTCCCCTTTGATGAGCCGCTAACCAAGACTTCATCACAATTTCAACAAAGACCTCTCACATTGGTAAAGTCGTACTGTTTGCGAGAATACTCGGACCCCTGCTGACATGATGACAGTGAGATAGTGTGGTCCTTATAAATCCTGCATCAATGGTCAGGATAGCCTTTTCCATGAGAGTGAGCGGAAAGTCCTTTCAGACTAAAAGTCCCTCATTTGGCATGCTCAAGACATCTACATTCTAAATGAAGGTTGTCTTTCAAAATCCTCCCCAGTGGAAATCAGATGATGCAAAACTGACAAAATTATAATGCATGAATCTCATTTGAACTCGTGAATTTACAGCATATACAATCATGTGTGCATATTGTACAAATAGCAGACATACTCTCAGAGATTAGAGGTATTGCTAGGTAAGCATATCCCTATCACCATTTGTCTTAAAGTACCTACCATTGTCCAGGTACTCTCTTCTTGACACTCGACTTATTCAAATCATCCCTTGAGTTTGGATGCTTGTGATTGTCCAAGTATCCTCTTGTCTTCGAGTACCGGCCATTGTTCGGATAGCCCCTTTTCATGACACTCAACCTGCCCGAGTTGTCCCTAAATGATATAGTAGCTATCCAAGCACTCCACTGCGTTGTGCACCTGCGGTTACCCAGGTATGCTCTCTTATCATCATAATACTTGGACCTCGCCCGAGTGGTCCCTTAAGATCATATCATTAAATACTTGTGTTCATCCAAGTATTCCAAGATTACTTTGTATACCCGTGGCTAAATATTTGTGTTCTAGCCTTTTTGAGTGCTTGTGGCCATCCAGGTAAGCCTTGTGCTTCATTCAAATTCTCATTACCAGGAGGTGAGAGACCTTCATGAATATCCCAGGTACGTCCTCGATATTCCCAATTACCAGGAGGTGAGAGACCTTCATGAATATGCGAGGCACGCCCTCGATATTCCCAATTACCAGGAGGTGAGAGACCTTCATGAATATCCCAGGTACGTCCTCGATATTCCCAATTACTAGGAGGTGAGACACCTTCATAAATATGCGAGGCACGTCCTCGATATTCCCAACTACCAGGAGGTGAGAGACCTTCACGAATATCTCAGGTACGCCCTCGATATTCCCAATTACCAGGAGGTGAGAGACCTTCACGAATATCTCAGGTATGCCCTCGATATTCCCATTTACCAAGAGGTGAGAGACCTTCATGAATATGCGAGGCACGTCCTCAATATTCCTAATTACCAGGAGGTGAGAGACCTTCATGAATATCCAATGTACGTCCTCGATATTCCAACTACCAGGAGGTGAGAGACCTTCACGAATGTCCCAGGTACGCCCTCGATATTTCCCAATTGCCAAGAGGTGGGACACCTTCACAAATGTCCAAGGTATGTTCTCAATATTTCCAATTATCAAGTACTTCTTCGATACTTGTGAATGTCCAAGTATCCCCCAAGAATTCATACTTGTGATCATCCAAGTACCCCTTCAATGCCTATGGTCAGCCAAATACCCATTTTGACGCTTGCAAAGGTCCAAATACTCTTCAGGTTAGTACTTGTGAAAATACAGGTACTCTCCGATATGCTTGTGAATGTCCAGGTATCTTCCAGAATCGATGCCCTGAGAAAGGTCGGCACATCCTCCCGAGAAAAGTCGGGTACCAATCGGTGTCCTTGATTGAGGTCAGGCACCCCCAACAAACAGATGCCCTGAGAAAGGTTGGCGCATCTCCCGTCAAGGCGACCGAAGAAAGGTTCGGGTCCTAAACAAACCAACTTATTGCTCTAACAGGCGACCGGAGAAAGGTTCGGGTCCTGGAAAAGCAATTCCCCGTCAAGGCGACCGAAGAAAGGTTCGGGTCCTAGACAAACCAACTTATTGCTCTAACAGGCGACCGAAGAAAGGTTCGGGTCCTGGAAAAGCAATTCCCCGTCAAGGTGACCGAAGAAAGGTTCGAGTCCTAGACAAACCAACTTATTCCTCTAACAGGCAACCGAAGAAAGGTTCTGGTCCTGGAAAAGCAATTCCCCGTCAAGGCGACCGAAGAAAGGTTCAGGTCCTAGACAAACCAACTTATTGCTCTAATAGGCGACCGAAGAAAGGTTTGGGTCTTGGAAAAGCAATTCCCCGTCAAGGCGACCGAAGAAAGGTTCGGGTCCTAGACAAACCACTTATTGCTCCAACAGGCAACCGAAGAATGGTTCGGGTCCTGAAGAAGCAATCTCCTCATGCAACAGGTAAGATGACGCCTTGATACTTGCCAAAACTCGGGGTTCACACTCTATCTCACTCACTTCCGGTAAGTAACTACAGGTATCTTCTTATTTGTCTTAGTATGTGTAATATTATATTGCTTATTTTCTGCATAGGACAATATGTCCCAAATAAAATATAATCTATTGCATATGTATAGACAAAATTTTAGGTATCAGGTTTGTCTTTGAATGCAACCTCTGCGAACTCACCTTCAAAGAGGGCGGATGTTGACACCTAAAATTTTGATTAGGTTATTAATTAGGTCTTATTTTTCCTTTTTTTAGATAATAAATAATAAATAACAAAAACAACAAAAAAATCAATAAAAACAAAAGAAAACAAAAAAATTGGCGGCCGGGCCCGGCCCAACCCCTCCTTTTCTCTCCCTTTCGCGGGCCCAAGCCCAGCCCTCCTTCTCCTCCAACCCGGCCCAACCCTCTCTCTCCTTCTTCCTCCTTCTTTCTTCTTCCTCTCCTCTGCCTCTGCAACTCACGCGTGCGAAAGACAAACCTACGGCCGAGGAGTGTAGGCCGACGTCGGCCGGAAGAGATAGATCTCAAGCGCCATCATGAGCTTCCTTCAATGCCGAGCATGCCTTGTTGGAGGAGCTCGGATGGGATGCCGGTTCGGCCGGCGGAGGCCGTTCGGCGTGCGAAGATCGGCGGTCGAAACTCCATCAACCAGCAGCCTCCTCGCCTATAAATAGGCTTCTCCCGACGATGGCAAAGCACGGCGAACTCGGAGATCTTCCCTTGAGAGACTTCAGGGGAGGATCAAAGAGCGAGCACGCGAGAGAGCGGGTCGCGGCTCGAACGACCTCCCTCCGAGAGACTTCGGGAGGCCGGCGGCAAGCGAGCCCGTAGAGGGAGAGATCCAAGCGTGTGAGAGGGGAATCGAAGAGAAAAGTGCCAGATCCGAGAAGCCGAGGACCCGCCGGCGCCGCCGTCCCTCCCGATGCCGTCGACCGTCCGCGTCGCAGTTCCGTCGCTGTCCGCCGCTGCCATCCCCTGCCCTCAGATCTGGAAAGCAGAAGACTAGATCTGAGGAGGATCCACGAGATCCGGCCACCGCGACACGCCGCTGTCTCTACCCTGTCGTCCCGACCACCACCGTTTGCCGCCACGTCCCCGCCGTTGCTACGGCCTGTGTAAACGCCGACGCATCTCCACTGAACCGCCACACCGCGTCTTGTCGAGTAGTCGGCCGTTGCTGTCTTCCTAGTTGCCGCCGCGTCGCAGTTCCGTCGCCGTCGGCCCAGAGAGGTTTCGGTCTCCTTAGGCGCCGCGAGTAGAGAGGTGGGGAGAGAGGTCGCGCCGCGAGACGGGTCGGTGAAACCTGCTAATCGGGTAGGGTTTGGCCAAATCGAGTCGCGGGCGTCGGCCGGGTCAGCGGGTTGGCATCCGGGTAGGTTTCCCGAGATGGGCCTTCACTAGTGGGCCGGTTTTCTTTGTTGGGCTGCACCTTTTTGTGAAGTAGGCCCAATTCCGTATGTATGGGCTGAATTTTTATGAAAAAAAAAGCAAAAAAATCCTAGTCGGGCCCGCAACGCAGCCCATCCTCATTCGGATCGTCGGCCTGGGTCGGACCCAACCCGCGGATCCGACCCGGGTCATCTTTTATATTATTTTAATATAAAATAATATTTTAAATAAATAAATATTTTATTTCAAAAAATCAAAAAATGTTTTATTTTCAAAAAATACTTAAAAAATGTTTAAAAATGTTTAAAAAATCGAGAAAAATAAAAAATAATTTATTTTCCAAAAATATTTTAAAAATATTTTATTTTCCGAATAATAAAAAAAATCAAAAATATTTCATATTTTCCAAAAAATGCCAAAAAGCCAAAAAAATTCAGAAAAAGCCAAAAAGACATGTATTTTTCCAAAAATACCAAAAAAAAAAAAATCCATTTGATGTCCAAAAATTAGAAAATGACTCAAAAAATGTTTTCCTCCCAAAAATGCATGGAAAATCCCTCGAACATCCAAAAAACCTCGGGGTTTAAACAAGATTAGGTACCGAAAGGGCATTAGTGATTAACTAATGTAATCAAGTCCCCGATCCTAATTTCTCTGGTTGCGCAGGAGCAAGTATTTCTCCCGATACTTCGCTTGGGTTTCTAATCAACCCACCCCAAATTAATTAGTGGCGACTCCATTTTAAAAATTGATTTACAGGTTAAAAACTTGAACCATTAAGTCGTGAATTGGTGGACTTGGGAGAGTCCGGGCATAACTAATTTCAGTCGAGCCATTAGCCTCCTTAGGCGCCCGTACGCGATTGCGAGCGCCGAAAAAAGAGGTCGCGACAATCATAAATATTAAATCGAGCTCGAGTTGCATTTTCTTCTTTTAACACATACGGTTGAAGCACATACGGTTGAAGTAGATGTCATCCTCAAATCTGAAACTCCATGTGATTTCACTCTTGCTCTGATTGATCTTGTTACCCAGACATTAGTGCTTAATTTTGGTGCAATTTGTGTAGTATATCAGATATTTCCTCCCTCCTTCATTCTCTGATATCTTGTTACTATCCTCATTAATTTGCTACAGCTTTGGATATTAAAGGAGAAGGTTGCATGTGTCGTCACAATCTTCGTAATTAGTGCGTGTATATAGATGTATATGCCTAGGCAAATTAACTTACATGTGAATTTATTTCCTTTTTGCACTTTGGACTATTTATAGTGTCACTGATCATGAAAAAACTGGCTAGCGTTGCAAATACTACAAACATCATCAGCTTTCACCTTTCATTCTCCTCTATATTCCCGGTGAACTCAAAGCCCGGAAGCTTCTGCCACCTGACTCACAGGAAAGTTAACAGGTCCTAAGCTCGCTGCTGCTGCAGACCAAGCCAAAGCTCCAACAGCCGCTGTGGCAGCCAAGCAAGCAAGCCTCCGGCACAGGGCAGCGGCTTTGGGGCACTTTTTGCGTAACGACATGGTCATCACAGCCCCCGTGAACGCGAAGTTGAGAGCCAGGAGGTAGGCATGGAAGCACGCGGGTCTCTTTGAGAATACAACTCTTGGAACTGGGTTTCCATCGACTTCCTCGAAGGGAAGTTGGAGAAGCAAGAAAGCCGCCATGAAGGAGAGGACGAGGATGAGTTCTTCGACCCTGGTTCTGGTGATGAAATGGCTGCTCATCTCTGTGAAGAGAAATGGAGCAGGGATGTTGGTGGATTACTGGGTCGGGTCTGGCGAGCCTGCTCATCCAGAGTTGCTGGCGGTCGTCGGAGGATGTGACGGTGGTTTTGTGGGCATTGGTGGTGGGTGAAGTCCTCCTATTTATATATTTACAGAGGCAAACGACTTTTTCTGAGGAGTGTAGGAGTTTCCTTTCGGCCAAAGAGGGTTAAGTGTTTGATATTCTCTGAAACTCAACTTGGACATTTTGGCGACTTGTTTCCATCTAATAAATGGAGAATTACGTCCCAAAGATAGGGACGTACTAAAAAATTTCATCTTGGGGTCTTGAACAAATAAAAGGGACAAAATATTAGCAAAAATCATCTAAGTTTAACCCTTTTTTTCATCTTCTATAAATATAAATATTTTTCCCAAGAGAACACTACGATCTTTGAGCAAAATCAAGGATACCTTCATCGATTTAGAAATGGAGTCGTGTTTCCTCCATCTTTAATTAGAGGATTGGAGGAAAGTCTCTCTAACCTTGGTTGGGGGACAAATTGGTATGCTATGTGATGTAGCAGGCATTTGAATAAGTGTGTTATAATTAAATTAATAGTATCATCCATTTATTTGTAGGAAAATTGTTTTTGAAAAATAGTTTTCCAACTTTCCAATATTTAGATGACGGAAAACTAATCGATCTTATGAAAAACATATTCTAGGACTGAAAAATACAAGCTTAGATTATGAGAAAATGACTTCTCTTTCTTATAAGAAGGAAAATCACTTTCCATAAATTACAAAACAAATGAAAACTAATTATTTTCCTTGAAATTGTTTTTTATGGAAAATATTTTCTCTATTATAAAGTTTCCACTAAAACAAATGCATCTGTAGGGTGTGGTTGTTTAAGTGAAAGAATTTCCGTGAGTCAATTCTCTGGACTTTCATGCATTTGATTTGTTGAAAATTATTAGTTAAGAAAAATCATAACAGTAAAAAAAAAAAAAACAGGTATACTTAGGAAAATGAACTTTCTAACCTGAAAATGAGAAATTACTTTTATTTTTAAAAGATATTTTCTTTTATCATCAATATTTTTCAAAATAAATATGCCATTAATATGTAAACGTATTTGCAGATGATTTCTTGACTTCAAGATTGAAATGTGACCAGTGAAGTTTAAAGTTCCATCATACCCCTCAATTTAGGAGAAACCTTGCATGAACCCGGATTTATGGATCCAAAGCAATTATAGCAGTCAATCATGTGAGAATTATACATGGAACGCACATAATCAACGGCTATAATAAACCTTGTTTATGTGGACTCTAGTCTAAACAAAATTTGGCTCACATCATATGAGATTCACATGCTTAAAATTTTCTCCGTTGTATATACTCATATTAGTCTATTGGGATAAAGCTACCAGAGATTTTTTTTTTTTTATTGTACAATTTCATCATTTTTTTAGTATAATCATATTCTCGAACTATGTATTTATTTGTTTGAGTTGATACTTCAGAGAGTTAGAGCATAAGTTGATATGGCTGTCTATGTCACCACAATGTCAGACTGCTTCTCCAACGAATTTCTTAGGTGGAACTAAAGATTTAAAAATCCAAAATTGCAACCCAGAGAAAGAGAGTGAGAGAGAGGATAGAGGGGAAGGGCGGACCAGTGGCTGGCAGCGGCGGTGCCGCCCAGCCACTATCCAAGATCCATCAATTGTCGCGGGCGGTTGGGTGCTCACCGGCAGAACGACATCGCGAGATGGATCGATGGCTATATCCATCGTTGGTTTATACCTCACGTAAACTGGCCAACATCAGACGAACTTTTGTTTCCCTGTCTCATCTTTCCCTCTCTTTACCTCATCCTCGTGGATTTTTACATGCTTTACTGTTATGCAATGGAAGCCTCTTCTGGCCGTTGTCCACTTAAAGTGTCTTTTCAAATTAGCTATTCAGACATATTTGACCAACCAAAGGAAAAAGAAAAAAAAAAAAAAAAAACAGAAGCTATTCAGACATATTCGGGTTCTTGATAGTGATACACATAGAAATTCTCTGTATTTTCCCAATTTAGGTTTAAATGACAAGAAAAATGTTTCGTGATGTGGTTAACTCCAGAAGTGCTCTATTGAATAATGCATCAAAAATCGAGTAAGTGCATGTGAAAATTCTAATAAATTTACTGACTTTGCTTCTCTAATGATGCTCTCGTTGCAGTGTTGGCCACTAGAAACATAATATACAACAATTTCATCAAGAGAAGTTACATGATTTTTATAATTAAAAATTTAATTTAATATGGCTTTGAAAAAAAAAAAAAAAAATAGCCCCACACGGAGAGATAATTGTGTAAAACGACGCCTTCTTCTGAAATTCTTTTTACATCTTCTTCTCCTCCTTCACCATCCTCTTCACCGTCGCCCATAGAGCCACCACCCTCCACACCCATCATCGCCACCTCTTCCACTACCTTAACAAATCCGGTGACCACAGCGAGCGCGTCACCATCGACCCTGCATCTCCTTCCAGAGCCCTTGCCTTCGTGATGCCCGGCCTTCTTTCCCTTTCTTTTCTGCCTTTTCTTTTTGCCTAGGCCCAGCCCGGCCAACCTCGTCCTTCATCTTTTCCCTCACGCTCTTGCATTCTGCAAAACAGAAAAAGGAGGACGAAGGACGGAAGCAGAGGCGGGACGGGCAGGCCGGCACGGCGAGCTGGCGGTGGCAGAGGGGATGCGCACCTGCCGGGCGTTAGAGGGGGATTCGGGAGGCTCAGACAGTGGGAGAAATGGACGGACAGAGAAAGGGGGAGACAGAGGGGATCCGGCCGAGAGGGAGACCGCGAGTCAGAGAGCAGAAAATTCGCCCCGGCTTGGCAAAACTGAGATGACCGGCTATAGTTCGATTCGTATCGAGACCGGCTTCCTGCCGTCGTCGCCAAGCCGGGTAAGGCCCCCGCGGTCGCGCGCTCCGGCGCCCCTTTTTTGTCCTTTCTTTACTGCTCTGTCTTTGCCCTATTTCGGGCACGCCGGCCCGGAGCTCGCGGCCGTCCGGCTCACGCGAACTCTGGCCCCTTCGCCCGCGTGTTTTGATACTGTCGGTCTGGTGGGTCGTATGTCGAGGGAACCGTGCGAGTTTGAGTCCCGGCTGAGCCGGGAGCCCCTCGTTCAGTGTCGCGCGCCATCCGCTCGATTAAACGCCTCAACGAGATCTAATTTTCGTCTCCTCCTTCTTCTTTTTTGCCGAAATCGAGTCGTTCGCACTGTTGCGTTCTATTGCTATGTCCCTGTGATGTTTGGTGTTACGGGCATGGCCGTTTGGTCGCTTCACTGCCCCTGCAACTGCCCTTGTTTACTTTGTTTTGTGTTTCGGGCTTTGTGGCCGACGATCATGGGGGCTTGCTACTGTGGTTCAGCAATGCTGGCCGTCGCCAAGTGTCGAGAGCCATCGGAGCTAGAGCGTGGTCAGGCCGAGGGCGGCAATGTCGTTGGCCATTAGGAGAAGACGGTGGATTGGCTGGTGATCCGGAGCTTGAGTTCAGATTCATACCCCCTTACCACTGATGGAGTTAATGAATGCAACCATCCGAGCCTCATGTGGCACCAAATTCTTCCAGCTGAGCGGCAATTAAGAAGAAAATGTGCGCGAGAGTGAAAAGTGGCACTGAAGAACTTGAAGCACACGGACATCAAACTTGAAGCCTGCGGACGACGAGCTTATAACTTGTGGATGGTGGAACCTGGGAAAGGAGAGACGACAGCAAATGACGGACTTAAGCTTGCGAGGAGCAAATGGGGATTGGGCACGGTGTCACCGGGGATTGAGCGACAGCGATTTGCTTGAGAACATCACTCTCTAAGGATAAATGCCCTCGAGGAATGCCATGAGGGTGCCATGATCACAAATGAAGTGCCCACATGTTGAGTATGTCGCTTAAGAATGGACCTAACTTTTAGCAGCTTCCTCCATGCTCAGATGAGTTACTTTTAGGAGTAACAGGACCATATAGAAATCTGTTTCAGCAAGCATAACCCAGTAACCCAAATGGACCCTGCTTTTAGCAACAACTTCTCTATGTTCCTGAGAATGCAAGCTTCATTCCATGTTTCCAGCTTCTTCTAGCCTAAACCACCCTCACATTTTGGAGTGCAAACATTATCCTGAGACACCTTAGGACTCTCTGCTTTCTCAAAATTTCCTTTCCACGAAAGGACCTAGTCTTTACTCTCAACCAGCTCGACTGTGTTCTTTGGTAAAACAAATATTCAATTTGAAAACTTGACCAGGCTATAGATTTCAGCCTTGATTAACTAATCCAAAGGGAGGATGTCTCTCAGTCTAATCCAAAGTTTTCTTCTTCTGAACTACTCGGACAGTTCCATAGCCTGCCAAAAACAGCTCAGTTTTCAGGGAACCGAACTCCAAAAGTGAAAGCTCTCCGAATTCCGGAAACAAGGACAAGATTTCTTGCCAGGACTTCTCATCCCATTTATAGAAAATCATCAGCAAAACTTCTCACTTTCTCCAGAAAATAACTAAGGTCATGTTATACCTAAGTGTGTGTTAGTGTTAAAACTCCCTACCTCTGCGCTTGAACGCACAAGTGATTTCCCTTTTCAAAAAGGTGAAAATACAACATTGAAATGGAGAGACCAGTTCCCCTATGTCTTGTTTAATTTGTTGGAAATCCATAAATGGTGGAAGCTAGATCAATGTAAGTCGCGTGCCACTAGAATATGTGTGTTTACAGCATTGTCTATTTCATTATCTAATCTTTTGTTTTGATAGGGTGTTGTTCAAAAGATGTAAAAAGGCAGAAATGATGCTAATGTACAATGTCATATTTGGAATTTTGATTCTTTCAAAATGATCATTGAACTTTTCCTAAATATTTAATGTAGTCCCTAAATTTTTAATTTGTTCAATATAATCTCTCAACTTTCCAACAAAGTCAAATAAGCCCTTTAGTACTATTCATAAGTTTTCTTGATTACATTGTTATCTGAATTTTGGAATATTCATTTCATTTCAATCATTTTTCTAAATCAAAAAAAAAAAAAAAAAAACATGTCATCTTTTTATTACATTTTTTTTTTTTTTTGGTCTTCACAACTATTACGATAGTTCACTTTAAGGAAAAGTAGAACTTCATTTAGAGTTAAATCGGATTGATAATTCTGCTATTTTATGTTTAAGTAATTTCATTAGGACATCTAGAAAGAACATTAGTTAATTTATAGATATTCGTAGTTATATTGATCCTGATTGTTCAGAGAGTACAAAACACAAAACATCAAAAAAATTATCGACCTCAAAAAGTTAGGAATGGGATTTAGATTACAGAAAATTTTATCAACGTTAAAAACTAAGGAACGAGATCTAGATTGACGAAAGTATGAATGTGGATAAATAAATTAACATCGTGTACATGCCCTTATTAAAAAGCACTTAAAACTCATTTTATTTTGGAGACCATAAGCTGAAATTAACTTATTTCGTAAGAGTCGGAATCTTCAGTGAGCGTTTTAGGGTTCTGAATCGAACCCAAATCTTCGTTTTCACTCAGACTCATCTTTGATGGATCGACTGGTAAGGTCTTCCCCCAACCTCTGCATAATTTTCACTCTTGATCATCTCGCCCCTGCTTCTGTTCTTCAATTTGACTTTTTTTTTTTTCCTGTTTTTATGTTATTTTGCGAGAATTTTCGTTGAGATTGAGACTGTTTATGCTGATTAGATGATGGTCTTTAACCTGAAGTTTTGGGGTTAAATTATTCTCGCCCACTTCTCACCCAATCCTTGGCCACTCCATGCCCACTCCTTGCGAGCTTCAGTCTGTCGTCTCCTTCTTTCCCGGGTTCCATCTCACGTTCAACCGAGCTTCGATCATGCACTTGCCATTTTCTTTTATGGAGCGGCATTGGAGGGTGGGTATAGTAAAAGCTTCGAGAATCATGCACTTGTCACATGTAAGTTTCAGTAGCTCCGAGAATGTCATCAAAACCGAGTCGCTACTGTTTTAAGACATTCCTCAAGACTCATCTTACACGAGAGAAAGTAGGAAGGAATTGCTGATTCCGGAGGAGAGTTAGGCATTAAAAAAATAAATAAAAGAAGCACTAAAGAAGTAAATTGAGATGCAAAACTGCCTGACCAAGCACCTTGCTACAAAGTGGCTCACTTTTCTCTCATCTTTCAGTTCAAACCAGAAGATAGATGCAAAACAGAGAACAGGAACATAGGAGCGGTAACATGGGAGTAATCAAGAAGCAACGAGATCTGGTGTTTATGCTCTCAACAGATAACAAAGCTGCGTGTACTTTGTCGCAGTAATTTGACCTGTGGAATCATCAAAACTCTTGGCTGACCCATGAAACAAATATTGTCCCCTCAACTTGATCTATTATGCCCTCAATAAGATGAACCTGAGTTAAGATTCCAATGGTAAGACTACCATAAAATAAGGTAAATGCTTGAATATTGGTTTTCCATTATGTTTGCTAGAGCAGCGAAGGTGCAAGCAATTATAACACCGAAGTATTCGCCATGATGGCTTATGCAAAAGAGGAAACTGTAGTCTAGAGTTTTAGCAACAGCATACTGACGCCATATCCGAAGCTCTTCTATTCTTACACCAGAAATAGTGGCAGAGGACAATGTACCAGCATGAATAACTCAAAGTAATCATCTTTTACACCCCCCCTCCTCCCATAGCATCAACATTAAAGGAATAAAAAGAAATGCTGTTCACATCAGCCCCCACTTGTCGTATGAAGATATTTATGGTTGATTAATACTAGCTAAGTCTCTTAATAGTGCGCATGTTCACAGCAGTCACTTGAGGCACATTCTGTGCAACCAACCCACAAACTTCTTGTCCCTTCTCTTCTTGGCTCAAGAAGAGAAGCACTGTTTGCTTCATTTTCGATCATTAAAGCCCCTCACAGGTAATAAAGAGACTGGATATTCATTAAGATGATGATTATTTAAACCTTAGAATATACTTAACAGACAAACTCTTCATGATAAGATGCTCAACATCATATGTGCAGAAAGTTCTGTGCGCTCTGCAATAACAATCATAGGAATGGCTCGATCCTCAGATGGTTGACTGCAAAAATCTGCGTTGCCGTTTTCCAACAAAGCTGTAAATTCAGTTTCCCAAATTTTGTAACTCTCTAATCTTTAGTCAGCTCACCAAACACCCATAATTCTTGTAATACCCCAACTAACAAATGCGCAACATGTGGGCACATGATTCCAGTCAATCCAGCAGTCCACAGAAGCATACCAACATAAATAAACTATGTAGCTATTACCCTATGAAGCTAGAGCTCGAACTCATGCTTAACTACGCAAAGATAAATCACACGATCCCATTCAACTAAACATCATCTGCCACACCGCCTGTACCTGTTCTTCAGCGATTAGCTGGTAATCCGGAGCTTGAGTTGAGGTCCATGCCTCCCGCCACCGATGGAGTTAATGAACGCAACCATCGGAGCCTCATAAAACTTCATGCTCCAGCCGAGCGGCGCTGAAGAAGAAAGACTTGAAGCTCGCGGACATGGAACTTAAAGCTTGCAACGGAACCTGGGAAAAAAGAGAGAGCGGACGACGGACTGAAGCTCGCGGGGAGCAAGCAAACAGCGGCGAGGACTGGGTGATAGCGATTTGCTTGAGCAGCGGGAAGAGAGGAGGAAGAAGAAAACGTAAAAGAGAACCCCTCTTAATCGCTGGTGCGCAATTTAGAATTTGTCTGTTGTCTCTGTTTACTAGAAGAAAGCAGAAATGGAAAGCAAATAAAGCAGAACAGCGATGATCTAAGAATAGAAAGAAGGCGCACCAAGGATCACTTTATGTTTCAGATTCGCTGGTTTCATAGAATGCCAATTCAGTTGACGCGTCCCGCAATTTCCTCTTCATCATTCCGAATCTTCTCTCTAAAAGACTCCCAATTGCCGTGATAAGTATCACATTTGCCGCTGAGATTGCAATTAGATGTCATGTCCGTCTGGCACTCATTCGGAATTTTTGAGCTCGATGCATCAAAAATCCCTTTAAAGTATATATTCCCATGAACTCTCAACAGCCGCAAAAACTCTAATTCGTGAATGCCCTCCATGCTCAGCAGCCTCCAGCAGGATTCAATATGTAACCTCTTCAATTTCTTCAAGTTTGACAAACCTTTTATCCTTCGTAATGAACAGCAGAATTCGACAGTAAATGCTTCCAATGATTCCAACGGAGAAACAAAATCGATAACTTCTACCTTCCGGCACCTCCCCACGTGGAATTCTCGAAGCATCTTTAGGGAGCTTAGCACAAGGAAATTTCCCCTCCAAGGTTCAATCAACTCGGAAGCTTGTAGCTCGTTGTACCCTGGGTCCTCTGGCACAAAACGCCTGCTCTTGACACATAAGATGTCATGAAGACTTGGTTCGTCCAACGAGTCAAAGACATCGAGAGATTGACTATCTAGTTGCCCGTACACCTCGTTTTCTCTTGATTTTTCCAACGGAGGAAGCCCACTGAGATGTACATGTTTCACTCGAGTGTGGTCAATCTTTAAAACTATCAAGTTTGGGGGAAGTTGTTTGAGGGTTTGGAAGTCTAGTCCAGATAGAGTAAGTTCTTTCAGCAGAGAAAGGGAACCCAGCTCTGTAGTTGGTGTGCAGACATTCAATAAGCAAAAGTGCAGCTTGCTAAGTTCGGATAACCTCCCAATCCACCTCAATTCACCTGTTGGAATTACACTTGATTTGCACAACCTATCGTCAAAGTCATTAGATAGGAACAATTCAACTAGATTAGTAAGGTTTGAGAGATTAGGGACAGTCGGCAACGAAGTAGATATCAGCCGTAGAGTGGTCAAACTTCTAGGGAACTCTGGCCACTCTTTTATACTATGACCATGTTCCAAGTTCAGTATTTGGAGGCAAAGCAATTTGCTCATTGTACTAGGCATTTCTACAATCGGTGTGTTTAATACATTAGTAGATGACAGGCTTCGTAGTCTACCAATAGAATATGGTGATCTTGTAATTCTCATGCGTGATATATCCAGTTTCATCAAGAACTCTAATTTCAAAATTGAGTCAGGGAGCTCGCTCAAGCTTTCATATTTACTAAGAGAGGTGCTGAAGATTCTTTAGCTCTCCAATTTGTTCAGGCAATTTTTTAAGTTTCAAACATAACTCAATACTCAAGTTAGTGAGCCACCTCAGTTTCCCAATAGATTGGTCAAGTTTCTTCAAAGATGGACAATGACAAATAGTCAACTTCTCTAAAACTAAGTATTTGTGAAAGGTTGGTGTCCCACGAATGAAGTTATATATTCAAGAGTGAGACTCTTCAATTTCGTTGCCGCCTACAAAAGCCAATGAAACAAGAGGATAGACAATTAGAAGTCTGCACAAGAAATAAGAGTGCAGGATACCTGGAGTGTCAAAACCTGGCATGAAGAGACACTTAAGTGCCAATGGCGAAAAAATCCGACCAAAAAACTTACAATGGGGATTTTCCGGTTAGGCAAGTGTAAAACGACAGTCATTTTGTTGCTTACGTGGGCAAATAATTAATATAAAAATTATTTAAATTAAATTTAAAACTAAATTTATTGAAAAAATAAAAGAGAGAGAGAGAGAGAGAGAGAGAGAGAGCGGGGGAGGGATAAAGATTGCAGACCCTCACCGCTGCCGCCCTACCGTCGCTAGGAAGCGCCGGCGACAGTGGGGGGAGGGCCGGCCGAGGTCGCCAGCCCCTTTTGTCCTAACGGTGGGGGCATGAGGTCGGCCTCGCTACTTGCCCTGGCCTGGTAAGGCCCAGTCTTGTGCCGATTGGGGAGGCCGAGCCTCTTCGTGGCCGCATGAGGCTTTGGTTAGTGACACTTCGGCGAGGTCGCCGACCCTTGTCTGGTCGGTTGTCGGTGTGACACCCAGATTTTTGGGTTTTAATCTCGACTGGATAAATAGGGCCGTTTTCGTTCAATTGAAGCCATGGTTGTGAAATTGGGATGCAAGTGGGCTACATTGGTAAGGAAAAATACCAATTGGAATGATGAGGTGTTGAATAAATTAATGGGGGCCAATTTGATTTAATTCAAGAGGAATTAAGGTTCAATTGGAAAGAAAACCTAGCAAAATTCGTATGCCACCTCTACCCCCACACTTTGGCCTACCTAAATGCTTCTAGAAGGGGTATAATTGTCAAGAAATGGTGAGTGGAAGATGACATCATATTAGGTCATGGTGGCCCATGTGTGATGACCTAAGAGAGAGAGTGTGTGAGAGGAAGAGGAAAAATTGAATTTCTCTTTCTCCTCTCTCTCCTTCGTCGACGAAACCCCTCCCCCATCTCCTTCTTTTTCTTCAAATCTCCATGGAAGCTGAAGATCAGCGAACTAGCAAGCCGAAGCAGCGATTTCTCTCGGCGCCGATGCAGCAAGCAACCGAAGCCGGAGTCGCCGCCGTCCGCCGTCCTGCTGCCCGTGCACAGCTTCGCCCCTCTCCTCCCTCGGTTCGAACAAAACCGAATAGCAGAGGCGAAGCGGGTCCGGCGTCGCGGAAGGAGCCGCGACCAGGCCCGCTTGACGCCGCCGCACCGAGAGCCGCGCCCGTCCGCTTTGCGCTTGCCCGCTCGAACACCGTCCGCCTCGTCCAGTCGAGCAACCGCCTCTGTCCAGCCCCTGTTTTGTCTCTGCTCGGTCCCGTTCGGCCACCTACGGCCGCCGCCCGACCACCTCCGGCCACCGTCGACCCCGCCGAAGCTCCGCCTCGCCCTCAGCCGCCCTTGGCCACCTCAACCAGCCTCGAATCTACCTCAACCAGCAGCGATTAGAGGGTTGCAGAAAATGGGTATGACAGTGGGTTTTGGCCCGTTTTTGCCGCCTTCCCGAGCCCGGATGCTCGGCCCGCTTTGAGGAAAGTTGATCCTCGCGTCGAGCCCGTCGTTTTAAGTGAGTTTTACTCACTAATGCCTTCTTAGTTTGCTAATTACGCTTAAAGGTTGATTAGTGTTAATTAAGTGTAATTATGTTGTTAGATTAGAATTGATTAGTGATTATTAGTTAATTGCTTTGCATATTAGTTGTGTGATTAGTGTAATTAGATAGAGAATTGCTTGTAGTATTTATTGGATGCTTCTTGGGATTTTTCCCGTCCCTTATCGGGTGTTAATTAAGCGATTCGGGACTAATTGGAATTTTTAGGAATTAAATAGTAATTTTGAAATTAATTATTTAATTATTTATTTTCCGGAAATTCAATTGGGATGGCCAGTGACCGGGATTTTATGCTGATGATGGTGGCGCGGACCATTTATTTAATTGAGCTTCATATTGTGCTAAATTGGAATTATTGTGTTTATTTATTTATTTTTCGGAATTAAATTAATTAATTAATTATTTTCCGAAAATTCAACTTGGATGGCCAATGACCGGAATATTATGCTGATGACCGTGGTGAAGTCCGTTTATTTAATCGGGCTTTATTTTGAGCTAAATTGAATTTTAATATTTAATAATACATTTTCGAAATTAATTAATTATTAAATTATTTTCCGGAAATTAATGCTAAGGTGACCGTCGACCGGAATTTCGTGCTGATTGTCGTGGCGCAATCCATTTATTTATTTGAGCTCTACGTTGTATGAAATTAAATAAATTGTGATATTTTAGGATTTACCCTAAATTGATTGAAATTGAGTGAAATTTAATCATTGATTGGTAGATGGCCGAGTATGGCTAGTTAACAATTGTACTGCCTTGTTGAGCTGTAAGTGGAGAGAGTGATGAGAACTAACTGAGAATTCTATTGGCTGAGACCGATCAAGTACGGAGTATAGACAAGCCTGGTTCGGTGATAAAGTACATCACTGTGCGAAAACGGCGCCTTAAAGAACGCACGTAGATTGTCTATGACTTATGGTAGGCGTGGTTCGGTGATTAAGGATATCACTGTGCGAAAACGGCGTCTTAAAGAACGCATGTAGACTACCTATGAATCATGACAGGCGTGGTTCGATGATGAAAGATATCACTGTGTGAAAACGGCGCCTCAAAGAACGCACGTAGACTGTCAGTGATTTGTGACCTATGACGGGCGTGGTTCGGTGATGAGGAATATCACTGTGCGAAAACGGCGCCTTAAAGAATGCACGTAGACCGTCTGATACTTATGTCACCTTGGCGAAAACGACGCCCGAGAGCATTGATGGAGCTCTGTGACTAAGTGTACTATTGGAGGTTATGTGGGATGGAGTGAATGACCTAGAAATGATTTGACTGACTTGTAATCGACTAGGTCGATTGATCGATGATTCGATCTGAGTGTGATTCAATGTGATTGATCATTGCCTTGATTTGATGTTGTGAATTGATCGATTGAATGGAAGTGACCGTGAGTGGTCTTGTTAGCGTGTAATCGACTAAGTCGATTAGATCGGTGCTTCGATCCGTGATGTGATTGCTTGTGTGCCTATTTGATTTGTGCTAATATGCAGGTGGAATTTGAGGCCAAGGTAAGTCCTCTGACTCATGTTGTGCATAGGCAGCCCTAAGGTGTATTAGTTTACTAATCGAGTCTTAGGAGGTAGAACTTGCTGAGACGTTGTCTCAGTGGTTATTAAATAACCATTTCAGGACCCGGATGAGGAGCTTAAGGAGGATGAACTTGATGAGGAAAACCCTGATGAGGAACCCGAAGAGGAGTATCAGAAGGAGAACCTCGAGAATGATCCAGAGTAGGATCCTGATGACGTTTGCTATAGAATCAATTTGAATAGAAACCAATTGTTTTAGTATGGCTTGTATATGATCATAAGGGTAATGGTTTTCAGGTTTAATTTCCTAGTCCTACTTGTATATCCCATTGCTTTATTGTCTGGGGATTTTTATAACTGTTTCTGCATGTGCTATTAAAAAGGACAGGGTCGGCGATATGTAGTCCTGGGGATATCGCATAATAAAAGCGACCAAGCTAGAAGGATGGTCACGTGACTGAGAGTCGGGGCGTGACAGCCGGTGCTGACCATGGCCAAAGCCGGTGACCGGCCAAAAGGAAGAAGAAAAAGAAGAAAAGAAAGACGAGGAGAGAGAAAAGATAAAAGATAAAAAATAGATTTTAGAAATTGTTTTCGAGAATAAGAAGTTTTTTTTATTTATTTCTTGTTTATATTTCAAATATATTCCCGAGAACAAAAATTTTACCAAACAAATTTTTATTCTTTTTTTTCGTTTCACGGAATAAATAAACAGAAATAGTTGTTTCGGGGAACAAAAACAAATTTTACCAAATAAGGCCTAAATATTCCAGAAATCAAACAAAAACAACTGCACTTAAAAATAGAGAGAGATGCTGACTCGAATGGCCGTAAACAGTGGGGGACTCGCCAGCAAGGGAAGGTAACTCTGGCGGAAGGGAATGGACGTCCAGCGATGGTGTAGGCTCGGCGATGTACGGATCAAGACATGAAACAGAGCAAAACGTGGTATTAGACGTGTTCTTCACAATCCACAGAGAAACCGCGCGCCAATGTAGCTTTGAGATTCGGTTTTACGAACTAAGTTTACATAATTCATTTAGGCAAAATCATCAAACACGTAATATACACTCAGATTATGAACTCCAGAAGCAACTTCAGCGTTACATTTGACTAAAGCAAGATGTGTCAACCGTTAAATCGACAGAACTCATTGCAAAACGGTCTCAGCTTCTAAATTCTTCGTGAACTCATCAGAATCGAGCGAAAGGTTACCTAGTTTCAATGCACGCCGCCGGAATCAAAGGCAGTGATCGCCAACAGACGGTGGCGAACGGCAGAGAACGAACACAATCTTGAGCCTCCTCCTCACGCCCTCCTCGCCCGCCTCAGGCGAATCATTCCCGTTATTTCCCCTGCCAGCTCACGATTCTAGAAGCTTCAAGTTGCTCTCCTCACTTGCTCGTTGCGCCTCCCTCCGCTCACAGACGCTCCTTCGGTCACGCTCGCTTTCGTTAGAAGAGTGGGACTAAAAACAAAAAACAAAAAACATATCAGCCTACTCCATTTTTTTTTATTAATTTTGATTTCATCTTCATTTTTTTTGTATCTTTTTATAAATTTTTATATTTTGCAAAATAAAAGGATATTTAAAACATCAACAAAAACTCGGGTGTCAACATGGGGATAGACCAATCTAGATCTTCTTGAAAAACTTGGCACTGTGGATTCAAATGAAGTTGTTTCATGGATCCTGCAATCTCAGCACGAGTCTAGTTTGTATTTATTTATCTCTCCGCTTCTTTTTCATGGTTACCCAAGGAAAATATGCGGCCTACAAAACCTCCACTCCACATTCAATGAAATATTTCTTATTTGACAATATGATTAAGATTTTAGCTTGGGATTAACATATTCCATCTATTACAATGATGACCACATCTTAGCAGTGCGAATGACACGTAGGGCTGCTTGTGCAGGTGGCTTTGGTAAGAATATTGGACATGATCCGCATCTGCTGTTTACACTTAGTGCCGTGCAAATTTTTGGCCCTTTTTGATAAGTTAAATGTTATCGACATCAATAAGGTGACATATAGTATCCTTTGGAATAAAGTGTCCTAGAATTCCAAACTCTTACAATCGACGTAAGTTCCTTGATGCTGTTGTATGTTTTAAAGTTTACAATATAACGAGAGTGACAAAATTGCCTTAGGCTCTGTTTTGCATGTAAGAGATCAGATTATGTCAAGTTTTGATCACAGTTACTTTATAGTGTGTATATTGCTAGCCAAACATTGACGAGGGGGCTGTCACTAGTGAGATTAAAGTTGCTGCTGTTGGATAATCTCTACTATCAAATGTCCTACGCTGTTGTGCTTAAACTGTGATTCAGACATCAGATCACTGCAAAACGAAGATGGATCTTTTTCTAGGGATATATGGGGAGAAGTCGATACTTGGTGTCTTGTCCTCGTCTTTGATCAATTAAAATTTATGTTCTTCTGAGGATGTTTCTTAAATAATTGACATCCCTTTCCCTCCTTTTGTTCCCATCGAAGGTTTCCTTATTGAGCCATATGCTATCTTGCAATAACAAAACGGATGGACTCGATAGATGTAGAGAATGCTGTCAGATATATGGTGAGTTGCAAAACGCTGAATGGCGGATTTGGTTGCATTCCTGGTGTAGAGTCTCATGCGGGGAAAAGTATGTCATAACCTTACACCGGAGCTCTTCTGCTGGTTTCTAATTTATGATTGGTGCTTAGTAAGTCATGCATTTGCTTCTGACACATGGTGGTCTTCTAATTGTGTTCCAATGAACACATCCAAAGGATACCTTGCCATAGTTTTAAGACATTCCTTAGGACTCATCTTAGACGTAAGAAAGTATACCAATTTCGGAGGAGAATTAGGCATAAAACAATGAAGCACCACGCAAGTAAATTAAGATGCACGAGAGCCTGGCCAAGCACCTTGCTACGAAATGGCTCATTTTTCTCTCTTCTTTCAATTCAGATAAGAAGATATTTGCAAAACAGAGAAGAGGAACGTGGGAATAATCATGAAGCGACAAAATTTGGTGTTTCTGATTCAATAGATAACAAAGCCGTGTGGATTTTGTCTAAGCTGATTGTCCAATCAGTCAAGTCGTAAAATTGACCTGTGGAATCCCCAACAATATGCGGATTCCACCCAATGCGGTAGACCTCAAATTACCAATGAAAAATACAATTACCCAATATATGGAAAAAAAAAAAAAAAACCTGGATATCCCATTTAAATCCGTATGATGAACCAATAAGAGAAGCACTGTTTGCTTCATTTTCAATCATGAAGAGCTCCTCACAGGTAATAAAGAACCAGTGGATACTCATTAAAGCAACCGCTATCCAAACCTCAGAATATGCTTATAGATAAACTCTTCACAAGAAGATGCACAACATCTTGTGCACATGATTACACTCAATCGAGCAGTCCAAAGAGACCAGGCATTCAAATACTCAAACAATTGCAAGAAAGCAAACCCTTATACAACCATTACCATATGAAGCTGAGCTAGAGCCAGAGCTCGAGCTCATGCTTAACTATGCAAAGATAAATCACACAGTTACATTCAACTAAACACCAAATGCCACTCTGACCACTAAAAAAAAAGGGATAAGTGTTCCAGAAGTCCTAAAACTTGTCACGAAAATGCATTTCAGTCCTAAAACTTGCAAAAAGTGCATTTTAGTCCTACAACTTGTCAAAATGTTTCAAACGAGTCCTAAAATCGACGCCGTCTAATTTCTTAACGGAAAAAACTGACGTGGCCCCCGCGTGGCTTTTTTTAATCGTTTCTCTCTCCTCCGTTGCGAATAGTTTAAAAAAAAAAAAAAAGCCACGCATGCAGAACGACGTCGTCTCCTCCTTTCTCCTTCGCCACGACGCCGTCTCCTCCTTTCTCCTTCCGTCTCCCCCTTCGTCTATACGTCTTCTTCACCATCGTGTTCTCCCTTCCCTCTCCATGTCTACGTATTCTTTCGCTTTCCAAGTATCCCCTAAGCCCCAAATCAAACTCGTTCGAACCCTAAGCCCCAAATTGAACTCGTCCGAACCCTAAGCCCCAAATCGAACTCGTCTGTACCCTAAGTCCTAAATCGAATTCGTCCGAACCCTAAGCCCCAAATTTGATGATTTGCGGTTCTCTTGCGATTTGGGTCCTCATCGACCTCGAGTTCAACACTCATCGTGAGTTCGTGTTCTTTTCTTCCTTTGACGATTGCGAGTTCGTGTGAAGACCTCTTTGCGGGAGTCTGGAAATCTCAGCGGTGAAGCGATTGGTGTCAGGGACGACAACAGGTTCAACGAAGACGATGGCGACTCCTCAGGTATCGCTCTCTGCATTATAACATTTGGGTATCTCATGGTAATGCTACGATTTTTGTTTGTTTTGCAAAGGTGCTTTAATCTCTGCATTATGTAAAACGATGTCAGTTAGCGTCCTCATTTCTTCATTATTTAGAGTTCAGAGAGCTCGGATTTGACACACATCAACTTTATGTTCTCTTCTTTGATGATTGCGAGTTCATGGAAAGATATGTCTTGTGAGCATCTCGGCGTCTCAACGGCGGAGGGAGCGGCATCAGGGACGGCAATGGTGACTCCTCATGCAGGTATCACTCTCTATATTAAAGCATTTGGGTATGTCATAGTAATATTACCATTTTTTTTTGTTTTGTTTTGCAAAAGTGTTTTACTCTCTACATTATAGTGGCGTTTTACTCTCTGTGTTATAATTGTTTTGCATTTTCCAATTCTTGTGATATATTATAACATTACAGCAAATTAGAACATGCTCTCACTATTGATCATGTAGTTGTATTGTGGTTGTAAAACGGATTATGCTAATTTGCTGTTTCTGTATTGATTGTTAGTCTTTTATAAAAATATCTTCAATTTAGAACTTGAACATTGCTTCAATAATTTAATGATTGAAAGTGCTCGCTTTTATTTCTGTTCCCTTGTAGGTCCAATGGCCGATAACAAAGTTTATGTCACTGTTCGCTATGGAGGTAAATTTAAAGTTGACCCACCATTGGAATACATAGGTGGAAGGGCTGATGTTGCTGAAATAAGTTTAAGTAAGCTTTCACTTTCTAGTATAATTGAAGCTATTGAGGCTTTGGGTGTGTGTAGAGTAGAGAAACTCTTTTACAAAGTTCCTGGAAGTAAGACTCTTGTAGACGGAGTAACTCTTAGGTATTTATGGGATAACGCTGATGTGATTGATCTATTTTATCATCATCTGTGCTCTGAAAATATTACATTATATGTTGAGCATGCTGATAATGCAGGAGCTGAGATGGGGGGTGTTGAGATGGAAACTGGAGGTATGTCTAATGTGATTAGGAATACTGATGATGACGGGAATCGGGCTGAAGTTGCCAATAAGGATCTAGATGAGGAAGAGCATGATGATGCACATAATTTCGTAGATATGGAACAGTCGAGTGATGATGACGACTTTGAACTGGTTGAAGCAAGGAAAAAATTAATTGAATTTTCAGCAAGACATAGGCTCCAAATTTTAAATTATAGTGAGGCAACTAGTACTTCCGAACCACCGATTGTGGATGAGGCTCAATCATTAGATGATTCTGGGTACGAAGCAGTATGTTGATTCGGATGAGGAAGGCAGTCTTCAATCAATTTTAAATGATGAGGGTGGTGAAGAGGCTGATGTTATTTCAAGGAGGAGAAGTAGGTTTCCATCATATGATCAAAGTGGTACAAATCCACAATTTATTGTTGGCATGACATTTGAGGATGCAAGCGAGTTCAAGAAGGCAATTTTGAAGTATACGTGGCTGAGCAAAGAGCAATCAAATACACTAAGAACACAAAAAGTGTTGTAAGAGCTAGGTGTGGTTAGAACAATTGTAATTGGATGATCTATGGTGCTCTTGATAGCAAAACTAGGTCATTTCATTTGAGAAAGTATGTAAATCAGCATATATGCAGTATCACTTTCGAGAATAAGAGGCTGTCTAGCACTTATTTAGCTAAGCACTTCATGATTCTCATTTCTGCAATGCCGAAAATCAAAGCACCTGAGTTAAAGAAATTAGTTAGAGAACAACTTGGAGTAAATGTCACTTTCAGTCAGTGTAGGAGAACAAAGCTGAAAGTATTGAAGGAACTGCAAGGCAATTACAAGAAGGAATATGCACAGATGCACGACTACTTGGGAGAGCTTTACACTGCAAGCCCTTCAAGCACTTCTAAATTGAAAGTTGAAAGGCCATGGCCAAATTCTTTACCAGTATTTGATAGGGTTTACATTTGCTTTAACGCTTGCAAGAAAGGTTTTTTGGCTGGATGTAGGAAGATCATTGGATTATATGGATGTTTTTTGAGGGGTTTGATCAAAGGTGAGTTGTTATGTGCCGTCGGAAGGGATGGCAACAATCAAATGTATCCAGTGGCATGGGCAGTGGTAAGAATCGAGAATAAGGACACATGGACTTGGTTTATCGAATTGTTGAAGTCAGACCTTGATATGTGTAATGGTGACGGATAGGCGTTGATAAGTGATCAACAAAAAGTATGCTTTTTTTTTTTTTTTTTGCTGTTTTCATTTATAAATTGATTGTGACATTACAATGTTTTTCTTTCTGTTTTCATATATATTTTCTTTTTTCGGTAATTGTCAAGGTCTCATCCAATCTGTAGCTGAATTGTTGCCAAATACAGAGCATAGGATGTGTGCAAGGCACATTTATTCCAACGGGGTCAAAAATACAAAGGAAAAAAACGATTCTCGAGGCAATTTTAGAGATGTGTCAAAAGCAATAATATGTCAGATTTCGAGATGCATAGACAAAGATTGAAGGAACTGACTCGGGAAGGTCATGATGACTTATTCCGCATTAAGCCAAAACATTGGTGCAAAGCCTTCTTTGACACTGACATTAAATGTGATGTCGTTGATAATAATTTGAGTGAAGCGTTCAATGGCAGGTGTGTGGAAGCTAGGTGCAAGGCCATTGTGAGTATGCTGGAGGATATTAGAATCATGGTTATGAATAGAATGCATACTCAGAGGGATGGATGTGCTAGGTGGACTAGAAATTACGGTCCAAGGATTATGCGTAAGTTACATGAGAATACATCTGCTAGTAGGTATTGCCATTTGATATGGAATGGAAATGAAGGATATGAGATTATAGAAGGTGGTGACAAATATGTTGTTGATTTGAATTTAGAAACTTGTTCTTGTAGAGCTTGGGAACTTAGTGGAATTCCATGTTGCCATGCCATTTATGCAATACACCATAAGAGAAATGATCCGACCGACCATCTAGCCGAGTGCTTCAACAAGGAAAAGTATCTAAGTGCTTATCAATTCATGATGCCTACAATGAGAGGACAAAAATTTTGGAATAAAACCAATAAAGAAGCTCCTCAACCCCCACCAATGAAGAACATGCCTGGTAGGCCAAAAAGGAGTAGAAGAAAGCAACCGATTGAGCTTGTAAGAGGTGATAGAATGACTAAAGAGGGTAAACAAATGACTTGTTCTGCTTGCAAACAAATTGAACACAACTGCAAGGGATGTCCTTTAAAAAATGTATTTTCTCAACTAACTGACCATCTTAATGCGTTTTCTCACTTTAACATGTTGTTAATCAATACTTAATATGTGCTTCTCAGGCCAATGCTGGGGCCAATGTACGTACATCCAATGCTCAGGTCAATGTATGTACATCCAATGCTCATGCTAGTGCAAGTACAGCTGAAGCTTATACTCAATCTCAGGCTAATTCCACTGGTCCAAGGCTCGGAAAAAGACAAGTAAGTTGTCATCTAACCATTATTGTAAGTTGTGTATATCAAGATTCCAATTTAGTAATTTTGAATATATATTTAGGCTAAAGCTAAAGCTACGACAAGCATAGCTGAAGGAGGATTCAAAAGCCATGCCAATGCTTCTGCAAATGCCAATTCAATAGGAGGCAATAGTGGGCATGTTAATGCTTCTGCTCAGGCTCGTGCAGATGTAAGAGAATGTAGTGGTCATGCAAATGTAAGAAAATATAGTGCCACTGCTTCTGCTCATGCTAGTGCTGATGTTAGAGGATGTACTGGTGAGGCCAATGCTTTTGGTGAAGTTCGTTTAGATCAAGGGGAAGGCAGTGCACCGGCCAATATAATGGCTAAGCATAGACGTGAAAAAATTCCAGTGAGTAATACCTCAATCCCCAAGTATACATGTATTGTGATTATATTCTCATGTTGAATGAATTTTCTATTATTTCAGTTTAAAAGACCTACCACTGAAAATTGCATGATACAAAGAGAATCACAAGCCAAGAGAATGAAAATAATAAGGTTAGGTGTTGACGCAAATCCTATGACAAACCTTCATATTAGCAAGGTGAGTAATATTTTTAAAATTTTATAATAGCAATTACTTATCTCCTTAAGCTAAAAAGATACTCATTCTTATGTAGCCTAATACAATTGGTGCAAGAATCGTTAACCTACCGGAGAAAGGGGTAGTCACAAGAGCTACGTCAACAGCAAAGGTGCATTCCCAGGTCAGTGCACAACCTCAGTCATATCATATATCAGTAGCTTCTCGAAAACAAATTGCAGTGACGCCGAAGCCACTATTACAACCCAAGGCCACTTCACAGCGTCAGTCATATCATGCAACAGTAGCTCCTCCAAAGCACGTTGCAATGAAGCCAATGACACTATCACAACCTCAGGCCAGTTCTCAAGCTCAGTCATCTCAAGCTACAATAGCTCAGAAGCATCTTGGTTTAAAGCGAAATGCACCATCACAACCCCAGGTAAGTTCCCAACCTCAATCATCTTGTCTAACATTAGCTCCTCGAAAGCTGGTTGCGCTGAAGCCAAAGCCACTATCGCAACCTCAGGCCAATCCCGAAGCTCAGTCATCTAAGGCTACAATAGGTCAGAAGCATCTTGGTTTAAAACGAAAGGCACCATCACAACCCAAGGCAAGTTCCCAATCTCAATCATCTCGCGCAACATTACCTCCTCGAAAGCATGTTGCGATGAAGCCAAAGCCACTATTACAACGTCAAGCTCAGTCATCTCAGGCTACAACAACTCCTCCAAAGCCTATCGCTGCGAGACCATATATAAGGAAAAGCGCTAGAATTCAGAATCAAGTGAAGGCTCAACCTACTGGACCACCGGAGACCATCATATTTGATTGATATGTCTGCTGAAATTGGTGTTGTTAGGTGAATGTATATCAATTATTAGCTGATTTTTTGGATGAGACGTGTAGCGTTTGTGCATAGAACCTTTTCTGCACTAAAAGTGCATATTTTGTTGAACAGAACCTTTTGCGCACTGAAAATGTAAGCATGTTGCTTTGTCAATGAATCGTGTTTCAACAAGTTATGTGGCATGCTTGGTTTTGGTTTGGATAATGCGCGAAAGTGATTACTCTTCGGGATTGTTAATAGGTAATTATTGAAATTAGCCATGCAGAATTTTCATTTTATATGATGGGGTTTTGCTCTACGTGGTCTCTGTGGCCCGCATTGGATGATTCATGGAAGATTTGATTAGGTAACTTAGGTATTGTAGGCGACTACTTTGATTTCACTTGATTTTTTACACATTCCATTTGAGGCAAGCTCGTTATTAAAATTATGAAAAAAAATCACCAATTAACAATCTCGATTGCATAATAAGGGAGTTGTCACTATTTTTTGAAGTTGCAAATTTATTCTGGTGGCAATAGCTCATGTAATGCTATTGACAAGCACACAAATCAAGCAACATTTTGTAATGCGATAGTAATTTCTCGCATGGCAAGCAACCGGTCTTTGCAAACTACAAACTCACATCAGATCTCATTCCCATCTCAATTATCCACAACTAGTGTTCAAATTTACAAACTCAGATAGAAAGTATTATGGAAGACTTAGAAATTTCCTACCAACTTTCACATTATATATAACCAATACAGCGATATAACATATGCATAGAATGAATGCTGATTGATATAGCATCTTCCCTTTCTTTACTTGTGCAAGCTCCTCCTTTAAACGTCTATTTTTCGCCTTTTGACTCTTCATTTCAGCTAGCAATGAGCTCACCTCGACTCTGTCACCCCTCGATTGGCTTGATTCAGACAATGTTTGATTTCTTTCAAGGAGGTCAACTATCATGTCCCTCACATGATTTGGTATCTTTGGATCCACCCACATGAAAAAATTGCAGCAACTTGGACTATCAAACTTAGCACATCCATGGAACCTTCTTCCTGCGTTTTCTTTGTCTTTGCCATAAGAATTGGCGATTGAAGGCCACAATAACATGTTGGCTCCGAGTTGACCTCATTAGGAGTTACGCTACTTGATGCAGATGTTGCTGCCCTCATTCTTCTGGGCTTCGCATTATAGGAACCTAATAAAAGTATATTAGCTATATTATGATTCCTTCATAATGTATTCATATTAATAATTTCTGCATAATGCAATGTGTTTACTTGAGAGATTTAGGAGATGTTTTCAATCTCCAAAAACATCTTTTCTCATATGCTTTGTATGAATAGATAACCATAACTTACTTCTGCATTAATGTTATAATTTGTCACTAGTATTGGAGAATGGAAAACAACAAAATGCTATAATGCAGAGAGCGATACCTGCGTGAGGAGGAGTCGCCATCACCATCGTTGACCCTGTCGTCGTCCCCGATGCCAATCGCTTCGCCGCTGAGATGTCGAGACTCCCGCAAGCGAGATCTTCACACGAATGCACAATCGCCAAAGGAAGGAAAGAACACGAACTCACGATGAGCGTCGAACTCGAGGTCGATGAGGACCCAAATCGCAAGATAACTGCAGATTGTCAAATTTGATTTGGGGCTTAGGGTTCGAACGAAATCGATTTGGGGTTTAGGATTCGGATGAGATCGATTTGAGGCTTAGGGTTCGAATGAATTCGATTTGGGGTTTAGGGTTCGGACGAGATCGATTTGGGGCTTAGGGTTTCGGACGAATTCGATTTGGGGTTTAGGGTTTCGGACGAAATTGATTTGGGGTTTAGGGTTCAGACGAAATCGATTTGGGGCTTAGGGTTTGGATGAATTCGATTTGGGGCTTAGGGGACACTCGGAATAGAGAAAGAAGAAGTAGAGACAGAGGTGGGAGGAGGAGATGGCGTCGTGGCGAAGGAGAAAGGAGGAGACAACGTCGTGGCGAAGGAGAAAGGAGGAGACGACGTCGTTCTGCATGCGTGGCTTTTTTTTTTTAACTATTCGCAACGGAGGAGAGAGAAACGATTAAAAAAAAAGCCACGCGGGGCCACGTCAGTTTTTCCGTTAAGAAATTAGACGGCGTCGATTTTAGGACTCGTTTGAAACATTTTGACAAGTTGTAGGACTGAAATGCACTTTTTGTAAGTTTTAGGACTGAAATGCATTTTCGTGACAAGTTTTAGGACTTCTGGAACACTTATCCCAAAAAAAAACACCAATTGCCACACCACTCTTACCTGTCCTTCAGCGATTAGCTAGTGATCCAGAGCTTGAGTTCAGGCCTATGACTCCCACCACTGATGGAGTAAATCAATGCAGCAAATCCGCACAAGAGCGAAAAGTGGCACTGGAGAAGGACTTGAAGCTCACGGACGTGGAACTTGAAGCTCGTGAAGAAGGACTTGAAGCTTGCGGACGGTGGAACCTGGGAAAGAAGAGATGATGGCGACCGATACGATAAACGACGGACTGAAGCTTGTAAGGAACAAGGGAGTAGCGACGCGGATCAGGCGACAGCGATTTGCTTGAGCAGCGGGAGAGAGGAAGAAGAAAACGTATAAAAGAACCCTAGTCCCCGTTCAATCCACGTTCACATATAAAAATCGAATGATTCCTGCAGAAGGAAACGACAAAGGTGAGTTGAGGTGAGGTCTTTTGGGCCTAAAAATTTCTCTTAAGAAAGGCCCTTTTGTTATAGATGGCGAGGGATGTAAATCCCTAACCTCATCACGGAAGTTGACACACATAGCATATGGAGATTCCCAGTAAGAAAGCAGAAATAGAAAGCAAATAAAGCAGAAGAAACAGCGATGATCTATGAATAGAAAGAAGGCGTGCCTTTTTTTCGCATAATAATCGCACTCTGTAAGACTCCCAAGTATCGTAAGTTTGACCACAGTCGGGTAACTCCCTACTACGTGTTATGAGTATCTTGCAATTATTTGGTATTTTTGAGCTAAATGGATCAAGAATCTTTTCCACTGATCCGCACTGATCAATTTTCAACTCATGCAAAAATTCTAATTCGTCAATGCCCTCGACAACCTGTAGGCTCCAGCACCGGTTAAGAGTCAACTCCATCAAGTTTTTCTAGTTTGACAATCCGTCTAACCTTTTCAATGAAGTGCACCCTCCAACGGAAAATACTAACAATGATTTCAGCGTAGAAACAAATTGAATATCCTGAACCCCTGGGCACCCCCACAGAACGAATTTTTGAAGCATATTTAGGAAGCCTGGGAAATGGAAGGCTCCCCTCCAATGATCAATCAACTCGGGAGTTTGTAGCTCATTGCACCCCGGCTCCTCCCGCAGACTAACCGACCATCTATGGCCCTGGACAAATTCATTTTCACTTTGCCGTAACACCTTGTTTTCTTCTCTTGAACTTGATGAAACGATTGCATTCTCCTTTTCCAATGGAGGAAGCCATACTTGTTTCCCTCGAGTGTCGTAGAGCTCTAGAACTATCAACTTTGACGGAAGTTGTTTAAAAGTTGGCACGTCTAGTCCATGTAGAGTAAGTTCTTTCAGCAGAGAAAGGGAACCCAACTCTATGGTTGAAACGCAGATATTTGAAAAGCAAAATTGCAGCTTGCTCAGTTTGAATAAACTCCCAATCCACTGCAAGTCACAAGTTTGAATTTTATATGATCTGGCCATAGATTCAGAGCCATTGGATAGGGCCAGTTCAACTAGATTAGTAAGGTATGAGAGATTAGGGACAGTCACCAATGAAGTAGATGTCAGCTGTAGAGTGGTCAAACTTCTAGGGAGCTCCGGCAACTCTAGTATCCAATCACAATTATTCAAATGCAATGTTCGGAGGTGAAGAAGCTTGCTCATTGTACTAGGCAAACTTTCAATAGGTGTGAATGATACATTGACAGATGACAGTCTTGATAGTCTATCAATGGAATCCGGTAATCTTGTTATTCTCATGCCTAATACATCCAACTTCGTTAATGACTTTAATTTCAAAACTGAGTCGGGGAGTTCCCTCAAGCTCTCGCAGCTCCTAAGAGAGAGGTGCTGTAGTTTCTGTAATTCTCCAATTTGTTCATGCAATTTTTCAAGTTCAACACATAACTCAAAACTCAACTTAGTTAGCTTCGTCAGTTTCCCAATAGAGCAATCAATTTCCATCAAAGAAAGAAATTTAGAAATAGTCAACTTCTCTAAAACTGAGTTCTGGGGAAAGGTTGGTGTCCCATGTATCGACCTATTATAACAAAGAGTGAGAACCTTCAATTTCTTTGCCCCCTACAAAAGCCAATGAAACATCAGGACAGACGAGATATAAATATGGATTTAGGCTATCAACGAGAAAATTAGATCAGAAATCCATCAGATTTTGTTCTTCATTGAATGGGAAAATTAGATTAAGAGGGAAACCGGCATACCTTGATTAGGCTCTCGAACACATATTGCGTGATATCAAGGCCAGAAAGATTCACCACAACCACGTTTTCTAGATGCAACAAATTAGTTGCCTTAAACCATTGACGATGGGCAGCAGGTCCAGGAGGAATACTGTAAGGGTAACACAAATTGATCCATCTCAACTCGGAAAGACAGCCGGTAAATTCACCTTGGCAGATTACATCATGTAACCAAAGAAACCGCAAATGTGGGAACCGCTTAATTTGCTCCAAAGTGACAGTTATACGATCCCGCGATCGCTTCCCTTGATCTGCCAACAATATTGAGGAGCAGAAGTAGGAATTTATCAATATCCCACTATTTTATTCCGTAGAAGAGAAGAAAAAACGAAACAGAAGAGTAGCTCTCAATTCAAAAATGTGAATCCTCTATTAAGAAGAGGGTATATACAATTTTCTATTCGAATTTGGCCATACATTACCTCTGTTGATCTTAATTCGGGAATGATGTCATCTTCATCCCATAATCTGGTTTCCTCTTTTTTGGCAATTGTCCTTCCAAGATCTCTAAATTCATTGTGCATCCAAAGGCTATTATTGTCTGACTCCTTTATCAGGCATTTGTTAATAAGGGCCTCGATGGCATCCTCTGGGTAAAACTCACAATCTTTCCACATGTACATTGGATTAGTCGTATTCTCACCAACGAAAAAGCATGCAATATCGAGGAATATCTCTTGTTCATTCAGCTCTAAGGCATCATAGCTAATCCTTAGCTTTGCCAAGACATCTTTATGAGGTGTTTTCTTTAGCTTGTTTAGCCACTCTTCCCATATTTCTCTTCCTTCCTCACCAAAAAGCGATGAACATATTGCTTCAAGAGCTAAAGGTAGTCCATCTATGGTAGAGACAATCCTTTTTGCAAGAGTGTAGTAATTGTCCGGAGGAGAGTTATCATTGAAGGCATGCCTACTAAAAAGTTTAAGCGCGTCTTCCTTGCCCAATCGCACCATTTCATACTCCTCGAATTTATACTTAAATCTCTTAATATTCAGAATGCTCCGGTCACTAGTAGTAACAAGTATTCTAGTGCCTAGATACAAAGATTTCTCTCCGATTAGTTTTTGGATCTGATTGGCCTCATCAACATCATCCAATACAATTAGGGCCTTCTTGTTGCAAATTGTATCTTCAATCATATTGATCCCATGATCAATGTTATCGATTGTATGAGCCACCCTAGAATAAGAGATATCGGACAATAACCTTTTTTGCAGCTCCACTAGGTGATTGGTTTTTGCCGTTTCCCTCACGTCATCAAGAAAGCTGCAGTTTCTCCCAAAGCGAGGACATAGTTGGTTGAAGATAGTCTTGGCGAGTGTTGTTTTACCGATGCCGTGCATGCCGTAGATTCCAATAAGCCACACACCACTAGAATCAATGTCTAATAATTTTTTTATGGCTGCTATTTGATCCTCCATTCCAACTAAATCTTCGGTTACATGTCTCTGTCTTTTTCCTTTTTGTTTTGCCGACTCTGTCTCTCTCTTTCCTTTCTGCAGAAGGAAGCGATAGGGTGAGTTGAGGTGTGGTCTGTTGGGCCTAAAAAATTCTCTTAAGAAAGGCCCTTTCGTTAGAGATGGCGAGGGATGTAAGATTTCTAACCTCGCCACCGAAGTGAACACACACAGCATATGGAGATTCCCAGTAAGATGGGGAATTTTAATAAGATTGTCCTTGATTGCACGTTTAAAAATCAGTTCATTGTCTCTCTTCACTAGAATAAAGCAGAAATGGAAAGCAAGTAAAGTGGAAGAAACAGCGATATTCTATGAATAGAAAGAAGGCGCACCGTTTTCTGTGGGGGATCCCCTGTTTCTGTTTCAGAGTCCATTGATTCAAATTCATGCTTCAACGCTTTCTGTACTTGCACCGAGTTCTCAGCTGGACATTCACTGATATTAAGCTTTTCCAAAGAAGTTAATTTTTCTAGGCCTTTAATTTGACGGATCATTTTGCATCGTCTGATCTCTAAAACTTTCAGCGACTTCAAGTTTGAAAGATCAGGTAATCTGAGGTAATCACAGTCAGATAGAATCAAACATCTCAGTGAGGTTAACTGGTCAAGTCCATTGAGATTTTGTATTTTGCAGTTTGATATATCTAGCCTCTTCAGGGCTTCAAGCCCTTCAAGCCCTTCAATCTCTTCTATCGCAGAGTGGTAGAGCTTGAACACTGACAACGTCTTGGGAAGCTCAGATACTCCTTTATGGCTCGAACCAGGAAGGGTAAGCATTTTGAGCCTTTTGAGCGGAGGCAAATCTGTCAGGTCAAACTTCAGCTTGATAACTTGCGAAAGAGACAGTTCTAGTTTCCTCAGTTTAGGAAACGATATCAAGAGGGATTGTTTGTCAATCATTCGATTTACGTAGGATTCTGGCATTGGCTGTTTTGAGGGACGTCCGCGTGCCTTTGGATCCCCATCACTTAGGCACAGCTCCTCCAATTCCTTCAAATCTTCAAGATGGGGTATCCCTTTCATCCTTTCAGAACTCACATGCAGACAAACTAGAGAAGGAGAAAGCTTCGGCAACTCTTCAATTTCATTACAGTGAAGTAAATCCAGGATGTGAAGACCAGATATGGTGGAGAGTTTAGGAAATAGGCTAGATATACTGGAATGCCCCAGCGTCAATGATCTCAGATGACGTAGTCCCCTGATATCACTGGGAATGCCCCCCTTCAAACTCCGACACCAGGAGGCATGTAATTCTTCGAGCTTGGTTAGATTCCCAATCTCCCCAGGGAATGCTCGAATGAAAGTAGAATCCATTCTCAGCAATCTCAAGCTTTGCAGATTTCTTATTGAATCGGGGAAATTAGAGATACTAGTAGCTGATATATCCAACTCCCCTAATGACCTCATTTTACCGATAGAATCTGGAAGTTCCTCCACGTAAGGGCAATCCCTCAATGATAATAGTCTTAGATTAAGCAGCTCCCCCAGTGAGCTTGGGGGCTCATTAATTTTGGCACCATCTAATGAGAGTTTGGAGAGAGCAGCCAAGTAACTAAATTGAACTGGGCAGATAAGTCAATTGGAAGCACTTGAAGCCACTAAGAATTTCAAGGTCCTTCAAATTGCCTATGGAGATGGGGATCTGCCGTACAGAAGTACCGTCAATAGAAAGCTCTTTCAGAGCTGTCATACAACCTAGTTCCACTGGCAACCCGTTCAATTGGGAGCTGAACTTCAAATTCAGGGAGATTAAGGCTACGTTTGTTTTGATTTCTTTTTCTGTTTTTAAACACTTTTTGTTTTTTTTTTTTACGGAAACAAAAAAAAAACGAATGTAAACTTGTTTGTTTGCATTTTTATTTAGAAACACATCAGAATGTAAAACAAGAAATAAAAAAAAAAAAAAAAGTTGTTTCTTCTTTTCTGAAACAAAATTTAGAAACACTTTCCATTTTCTTCTCTCTTTTTTTCTTATTCTTTTCTTCTTCTTTTTCTTTCTTTTTTTTTTCGCCAAGGTGAGCCGAGCTCGCCCAACCAAGGCAAGGCCGACCTCACGCCAGGCTGGGTGAGCTCGATCTCACCCGGCGGCCGGCGAGGCTCGGCCTCACCGGGCCATCGCCAGTCGGTGTCGCCTGGCGGTGGCCCGCGACGCCGAGCCTCGCCGGCCGCCGGGCGAGTTTAGCCTCGCCGGGCCGGCGAGCCCGCCGTGGCTAGGCGAGGCCGCCGGCCCTCGTCGGCCGATCGCCGGCCATGGCGAGGCCGGCAACCGGCCAAAAGAAGAAAAAAATAAAAAGAAAAAAAGGAAAAAGAAAAAAGAAAAAAAGGAAAAATAAATAAGAAAAATAAGAAAGAAAATATAAAAAATAAAAGAAAAATATTTAAAAATAAAAGAAATAAAAAAATTAAACAAATTTACCAAATGTGTTTTTCATTTTTTTTAATCCCGGAACAAGTTTACCAAATGCGTTTTTTATTCAAAAATTGTTTCTAACAGAAACACTTTTTTCTATTTATGTTTTTGGAACAATTTTTAAACGAAATGTTATCAAACGTCCCTAAACATTTCAAATGGCTAATTGAAGGATCTAGCTTCACCAAACAAGAACATCGTTCAAGAATCAGGATTTCCAAATATTTGTAACCAGAGACGTCGGGAGTGAATAGTAAGTCAAAACACCCGGTAAGATTCAAGACTTTCAGTTTCTCCATCAGTAAAGCTAAACAGAAACCCACACATGGTCAATTTGGAGATATTAACTCCAACAAAGCAAATATAAAACAACCAAATACCAAACCACGTTGATTTCACTCCAACCTCGTTAGTCTTCCGTGACTTTGCTCCAAGACAGATCAAGAATAACCAACTCTCTTAATACAAAATTTTCTGCATTGAAATCCGGGGGACACCTTTGCCAACGGAGCCACTTTACACTTGGGAACGCACCGGTAAAATCTCCGAAAACTTTTGCATAATCCAACTTGAGAAAATTTTTGTCTGGCAAGCTCGCAAAATCTCCAGTTGTGAATTTCCATGAGTCATGATCATCTAGGTCAATGCAGACAGCTTCAACATTTTATAATCCCTACATTTGACATAAGTACCAAAATCATCAGAAGCTGTAACACAAATACCCATCAGAATGAGGATGCTTTCCTTTCCCTATATGCTAAAGAGTACATATACGATATGATTCCTTCACAAAATATGACCAAAAACAAAATCGTAGCCCATATATTAAGGTGTTTATTTTCCGAAAACAAACTGAACTGAAAGGTTATTTAGGCCGCGTTTTTTTGTATTTCTTTTTTTTGTTTTTAAACACTTTTTCTGTTTTTTTGTTCCTGGGAACAAAAAAGGAACAACGCGTTTGGACGCGTTTTCATTTTTTTTTTTTTTGTTCCAGGGAACAAAAAAGCAAAACAAGAAACACAAATTTTGTGTTTCTTGTTTTGAAACACAAATGAGAAACACTTTTTTTTATTTCTTTTTCTCTTATTTTCTTGTTCTTTTTCTTTTGGTCGGTCGCCGGCCTCGGCCATGGCCGGCGACCGGCCGACGAGGGCCGGTGGCCTCGCCCGGCCACGGCGAGGCTCGCCGTCCCCCAGCCGAGGCCGAGGCTCGCCGTAGCGGGCGAGGGTCGGCCTCGCCATGGTCGGGCGAGCTCGAGCTCGCCCAGATCCGGTGAGGCCGACCTCGCCCCGGCCGGCGAGCCTCACCGGATCCGGGCGAGCTCGAGCTCGCCCGACCATGGCGAGGTCGACCTCGCGCCGGCCCGGGCGAGCTCGATCTCGCCAGATCCGGCGAGGCCGATGCTCGCCGGCCGCCGGGCGAGCTCGATCTCGCCCAGATCCGGCGAGGCCGAGGCTCGCCGGCCATTGGGCGAGCTCGGCCTCGCCGGATCCGGGTGAGCTCGAGCTCGCCCGGCCATGGCGAGGTCGACCTCGCGTCGGCCTAGGCGAGCTCGATCTCACCCGGATCCGGCGAGGCCGAGCTCGCCCGGCGCCGGCGAGCCTCGGCCTCGCCGAATCGGGCGAGTCGGCGTCGCCGGGCGGTGGCCCGGCGAGGCCGCGCCTCGCCCGCCGGGCGAGCTCGGCCAGAAAAAAAAAAAAAAAAAAAAGAAAAAAGGAAAAAGAAAAATAAGAAAAATAAGAAAAAAATAGAAAAAATAAAAGAAATAAAAAAAATTATCCAAATTTACCAAACATGTTTGTTTATTTTTTATTCCCAGAACAAGTTTACCAAACGTGTTTTTTTGTTCAAAAATTGTTCCCGGAATGTAAACACTTTTTTCTATTTACGTTCCTGGAACAATTTTTAAACAGAAACACAAACAAACGCACCCTTACCTTCTCCTTGCTTATTGCCTTTGGAACCATATCCGGTATGTAAAATTTTCTCTGAGTTGGATCCCCAAATCCCTTTTGATTTAAAATTCTTCGGCCAACACATCTTAACAATTGGAATTATGCATAAATTAATCCAATAAAACAAGCATAAAATTCTACTTAATGGCTAATCCGTATTAATTAAACTAATCTCGATTGGTTAGACTAAGTAAATTAATTAAACTAAACTTGATTAATTAATATAGCTATAATTAATTAAAACTTAATCATCATTAATTAAAATAATTATGATTAATTAAGCTAATTACAATTAAACAAATAAATCACGATTAATTAAGACTAACTGTAATTACTTAAACTAATCGCACTTAACCTTAATCTAAACCGTCCTTAATCGAAATTGAGGTTAAAATAAAATTAACTAATACTAACCATCATTAACCTTAAACTAACATACCCCATAAACGCAATTAACTATTTAATCAAGCATTAGGAGTCAACTCATTGGTTTATTATCGTTCGACATGAGTATCGTAATCTTATGGAATCACCTGCAAACCGACTACATAGTTCTGTCGAATTGATTTATATCTATTCACTAATTGACTTATAATAGCATGATATTGACCCTTATCGATCTTTATGGTCGAGCGGTCAATCCCTGATCAAATTTTCTCATCTTTCACATCTTAACCTTTTACAGCCTCATCCAATAAATTAGTTAATTCGTAAGTGATTAGTTCAGAGTAAAATAACCATAAACACATCGATGAAATAATTATTTCATATGTTTTGAAATAAGACCAAATTTCGGGATATCACAATATCTCTCCCCCAACTTGGTCCGCTCTTGTTTAGCAATGGCCCTTCCATGATCTCTAAATTGATCATGCATCCCAAATCTATCATTATCTAAAACCTTCATCACGCACCTGTTAATAAGGACATCAATGGCATCCTCTAGGTCAAACTCACAACTTTACCACGCATATATTGTATTAGTCTTATTCTAACCGATGAAAAATCATGCAATATATCCCCCACGTTAACCGATTCTCCTTTCCTCCTCTTGCATTCTTTATATTTTTCTTTGCGAAGATATGCAAGAGACTTAACCTACCGATATTCCTTCTTTCATTTGCTTTCCTTAATTAATCGATCACCCACAAATATCATGAGATTATGCCGATGGCCTCTAATTTTGAAGGCAATCGTTAATTTTGCCGGACACAGTTTGGGTTCTTTACTCTATTAATGTCATATTGATATATCTTGTTTGACTTTCGGTGTGTTTAAATGTTGTTGGTTGAGCGCTCTTGCATGATAATGTAGTTTTCCATGTTTTATGAAACGTAAAAGAAATTGAATGAAAAAGAGATTGCGAAACTTTTCCCATAAAAGAGAAGAATTGAGTGTTGGATAATTTCTCGCATAATTAACTCTGCGTTCCCACAAGAAATCCCATTCCAGCGGTAGAAATCAAGCAACGCTAACAAGAGAATGGCCGTTGCATTGAGTCGAGAGTAAGAGAGAGAGGTGAGGCCATGACCGCAAGGAGGGTCGTATGCAGGGCCACGACTGTGATGTAGCGATAGAGGGCTGGAGGTGAAAGTTTAGCTGAGAGGCGACTGAGAGCAAGACGAGGCAAGAGAATTAAGAGGATCTTGCATGAGGAGGATTAAGAGGGAACCAATGGTTAGGGTTTCTTTTTCAGGGAAAGTGCCTGAGAAGTGTTGAGGACGGAAGGAGGCGCACCGACCCTGAGAGAGAGTTAATTAGGGTTTTCAAAATATAAAAAATTAATATATATCGGTATTCCATAATCTAAATCATGAGGAAGAGGAAATGAAAATGATAGGCTCACTTGTCCTTCCAAATAAAAGAGTGAAGAATAATAAACAAGACGGGACTGGGCGATCGCCATTCACTTTTTCTTCTGAATCTTCTCGCTGACCATCTCTTTCTCTCCACCCACTCCCAACCTGGCATTCAGAACATTATACACCCTAAAGCCCATGAATACTGAAGGCAGAAGAGGTCATGGAAAACATTCCATTTTAACACTCTTTTCTGTTTCTATTGCGAAGAAACCTCTACCACCATGTCCTTCCTCATAACTTTCCATCCCATGAGATTGATACCGACTGATGGATAGGTTTTGTTTTATTGCAGTGCGGCTTCTTACTTGAGGAGTTCTGGGGCCTCATAAAAATATCATGACATTCCAGTGCCGTCTAAGGATGGCCATCCCCGAAACTGTTGATTGCAACTGTGTTATGAGGTTCTTCTAGTCCCAAAGCCGCACTAGAAGTAGACAAAAGGAAAGAAATGGAGAAATTAAAAAATCTAGTGTGATCCATTAGCAAATAGTAATCCAAAAAAAGAAACCAACTTGAGTACTCTTTTTAGGCCATTTCATAATTATTAGGCAAGTAACTTATCTTTCTTGAGGTTTGCTATTGTTAAATTAATGTCTCGAGTTTGAATTTAGATAACAATTGTTAAATCGAATTTGTTGAGAAAGATTTCCTAAACGGTTTAGCAATCGGATGAAGAAGCCCTTCTTTCCTTGGACTCCTTAAAGCTACACAAAAGAAGAAATAAACGATAAAATAAGAATTTCTTTCCTCTGCAAAAGCTTGTTCACGTTGAAGATAAAGTGGTGGGCCCAGGTCAAATTGTTGACCTTTTGGCACACACACATATAAAAGACGTGTAGCCCTATGAGAGAAAAAGTGACATGAAGCCTACGAAGAAGAAGGTGCGGTATGTCCAGAGAGCACGCCGCTTGAGAGAGGAGCCACCTGCGCGATCAAGAAAAGGAGAATGTGAAGCAGTACGTATGTAAAAAAAAAGATGTTGGAGTTCTTGTTTTCGGCGTACATAGAGCATTTCATTTGAGCTTGAATACATGGTAATTTTGTGCTATGAGTTTATATTCAAGTAAGTTGTTTATTTATAAACACTTTGAGTTTGTGGTCAAATCTAGATATAGGAAACACTCGAGCGTGTGAGTGATTGTAAACTTTGATTCTCCGATTATAGTGGATTATTTGCTGCTAACTCTCCCCGTAAATGCAGGTACCGATACTCGGACCGAACCACGTAAATTTCTGGTGTTCTTATTATTTTTTGTTTATTTCTCTGGCGGTTTTTCGTTAATGTAAATTGCAAGATCATTTTGTTTTCGCGTATTATATTCCAACAATTGGTATCAGAGCTTGGGATCGGATTTCTTGATTGTGATTTGGAGCTTTTGCTTGTCTAATTATTATCTGGAAATTCTGTTATTGCAATTATGTCTGAGAGGAAATCTGAAATTGAGAAGTTTAACGAGAGAAACAACTTTGGGTTATGGAATATCAAGATGCGAGCATTATTGACAACTCAAGGTTTGGCTAAGGTACTGGATGGTGAAGATGAGTTGCCGATTATAATGAAAGCCTCTGAGAAGATAGAATTAATGGAAAAAGCAAAAAATACAATCCTGTTAAATTTATCGGATGAAGTTTTAATAAAGGTTGCTAAGTCAAAGGATGCCGCAGTATTATGGGCAAAACTTCAAGCACTCTATATGTAGAAATGTTTAAACAATCACTTATACATGTTGAAGATGATGCTTCAATTTAGATATACTGAAGGTACGTCTATCAGAACCCATTTAGATGAATTTAATAAACTCATGATTGATCTAAATAACGTCGGTAAGATATTTGATAATAAAGAACATGACATGATGTTGTTAGCCTATTTACTAGAGTCATGGGAGCACTTTACTGATTCACTGTTGCAGAGGTGTACTACAATTACCTTAGAAGAGGTCAAATCCACCTTATTTTCTAAAGAGTGGCGGAAAAAGTTGCGAGATGATAGTCTGACACAAAGAATAGCGCAAGCACTGACGATTCGGGTAGAGAACAACATCGAGGGCCTAGTAATAGCAGAGGTAAAAGCATATTGAAATCACGCCATAAAAAGTCCAATGAACACGTGAAGTGCTTTGAGTGTCACGAGAAGGGGCACATCAAGAGAGATTGTCAAAAGTAGAGAAATAAAGCTAATAGACAGAATGCCATAAGTAGTGTGGCAAACATTGCAGAGGGGAGCAATAATTATGCAGAAATTGTTTTATGTGTGACTACTACTTCGTTAGGAGACGAATGAGTGCTAGATTCGAAGTGTTCTTATCATATAAAACCCTCACAAGAACTGGTTTACTACTTACCAGATTGCAAATGGTGGTAGAGTTTTTTTGGGGAGTAACGCAGTCTGTAAGGCTATGGGGATACGGACAATTCGGATTCGGATGCACGATGGGGTGGTATGCATATTGACAGATGTGAGGCATGTACTAGAGCTAAAAAATAATATTATTTCTCTAGGGACACTTGATGACATCAGGTGTAAGTACACCGCTAAAGGTGGAATACTGAAGATCTCTCGAGATGCCATGATAGTGATGAGAGGGAAAAAAGTAAATACTCTTTATCATCTACTAGGAAAGACCGTGACCGGAATCACTGTAGTTTCATTAAGTAAGTCAGACTCTAACTTGACTCAGTTATGGCATATGCGTATATGGCACATAAACGAGGTAGGTATGACGATATTGAGTGAAAGGGGGTTATTGAATGGTCAGAAAATAGGAAAGCTGGACTTATGTGAGAATTGCATTTTTGGGAAGCAGCATCGCGTTAAGTTTACTACAGCTGTTCATTCGACTAAACGACTAGTTGAATATATTCATTCAAATATCTGGGGCCCGTCTTTGGTTCCTTCAAAAGGAGGTGCCCAATATATATTGACATTTATCGATGACTATTCGAGAAAAGTATGGGTATACTTTCTGAAGCACAAATATGGAGTGTTTGATCAGTTCAAGAAATTTAAGGTATGGATTAAGAATCAGTCAAATAAACAATCAAGTGCCTGATAATTGATAATGGCATGGAGTTCTGTAGTAACGATTTTACTGAGTTATGCGAGAAAGAAGGTATTGTGAGACACCACATAATACCTAGAACACCACAGTAGAATGGCGTGGCAGAACGAAAGAACAAAATTTTTCTTGAGTGAGCTCGATACATGCTCGCATGTAGGACTTGGCAAGGAATTTTGAGTCAAAGTAGTGAACATGGCATGTTGCTTGGTTAATCGATCTTCATTATCTACTATTGAGTGGAAGACTCATGAGGAAGTATGGTTGGGGAAACCTGTTGATTACTCCGGATTACGTTTATTCGAATGTCCTGCATATGCTCATGTGAGTGATGGTAAGCTTGAATCGAGGGCGAAGAAATGCATATTTCTAGGTTATGCACATGGGGGTGGTGCACCAATCCCAGATCATCCGATTTTCTAATCAGTAGAAATGTGATCTTCGACGAGACTACAATACTTTAACAGAGGAGTTTTAAGACACAACTAGCAGAGAAAACAAATCGTGGTATCATTAGTGAGGTGGTGCTTCAGGTGGAGACTCCAGAGACCTTGAAGGTAACAGAAGTTGAGACTGCAGATGAAGCTGTAATTTTTGAAGTTGGTGATAGAGAACAATAAGCAAAGCCGCAGCACACTATAGCCACAGATAGACAGAGAATGCAAATTGAATCATCGGTACATTATGATTATACAGATATTGCTTATACATTGATTGTAGGTGATGAAGTGGAGATAGATTAGCCTTCGTCTTACTCTAAGGCAATGGCTAGTTCAGAGTCATTGTAGTGGCTAGGGGCTATAAGTGAAGAGATGAAATCACTCCATCAAAATCAAACATAGGAGCTAGTCAAAGTACTCAAGAGCGAAAAGATTGTCGGAAGTAAATGGGTCTTTAAACAAAAAGAGGGCATTCCCGATGTCAAAACAGCGAGGTATAAGGAGAGACTTGTGGTGAAGGGATATACACAGTGTAAGGGCATTGACTACAATGAGGTGTTCTCTCATGTGGTAAGACATACTTTAATTCGTGTTTTGCTTGCCTTAGTTGCTTCACAGAATCTCGAGTTAAAGCAACTAGAAGTAAAAACTGCATTTCTTCACGATGAGGGATTTGCTATTCCGAGTAAGGAATATCATGTTGGCTTGTTGAAGAAATCTTTGTATGGGCTGAAATAATCTCATAGGTAGTGATATAAACATTTTGATGCTTTCATGACTAGTCAAGACTACTTGAAAAATCAGATAGATAGCTGTGTTTACTTTAGGAGATTGGATGATGGTTCTTTGATTTATCAACTTTTATATGTTGATGATATGCTGATAGCAGCTAAGAATATGTCTGATATTATATGCTAAAGATGCGGTTAAATGCTAAATTTGAGATGAAAGATTTAGGTGCTGCAAAGAAAATTTTGGGAATGGAGATTTTGCGTGATAGGACTGCAAGAGTTTTACACCTATCTCAAAAGAAATATATTGAGAAGATCGTAACACGTTTTAAAATGCAGTCGGCAAAATCTATAAGTACACCTTTAGCTAAGCACAAAAATTATCACTACAGATTAAAAAGGAGGAGGAGCATATGTCCCGCATTCCTTATTATAGTGACGGCACATAGTATTATATATGCTATGGTGTGCACTAGGCCTGATATTTCACAAGATGTAAGCGTGGTTAGTCACTATATGAAGCGTCTTGATAAAACTTATTGGAAAGCTATGAAGTGGATTCTCAGATATTTGAAGGGGATAACAAACGTGGATATAGTGTACAGGAGGGACAACAATGGCACTTACAGGATCACATTGCCTTGTCTTCAACTGAGATAGAGTACATGGCAATAACCTTTGTAGCGAAGGATGCGATATGATTACAAATTTTGCTTTCGGACTTTGAGTTAGAACAAAAAAGTGTGAATATACACTGTGATAACCAAGATGCGATATATTTGGTGTATAATCCAATTTATCACGAGTGAACAAAGCATATCAATATCATGTACCACTTCATATGAGATGTCTTAGCTAAGGATAATGTTATTATAAAAAAGATTGCTACAGCAGATAACCTGGCAGACATGATAGTTAAGTCTATTCCTTTAGCGAAGCTCGAGCTCTGCTGGAGTTCTATTGGCGTATGTGGAAAGTAAGCACCCGTTGAGGCATTGGGAGAACAACATGAATGATAAGCACTATAATTTAGCTTCAAACATCGAGTCAATGTGGAGAATTATTAAATTAATGTCTCAAGTTTGAATTTAGATAACGATTGTTAAACCGAATTTGTTAAGAAAGATTTCCTAAATGGTTTAGCAATCGGATAAAGAAGCCCTTCTTTCCTTGGACTCCCTAAAGCTGCACAAAAGAGGAAATAAAAGTTAAAATAAGAATTTCTTTCTTCTGCAAAAGCTTTCACATTGAAGATAAAGTGGTGGGCCCAGGTCAAATTGTTGACCTTTGGGCACACACACATATAAAAGACGTGCAACCCTACGAGAGAAAAAGTGACGTGAAGCCTATGAAGAAGAAGGTGCAGCACGTGTAGAGAGCACGCCGCTTGAGAGAGGAGCCACCCACGTGATCAAGAAATGGAGAATGTGAAGCAGTACATACGTAAAAATAAAGAATAAAAAATAGATGCTGGAGTTTTTGTTTTCGGCGTACGTAGAGCGTTTGTTTGAGCTTGAATGCGTGATAATTTTGTGCCATGAGTTTATTTCCAAGTGAGTTGTAAGAAATATTCGAACGTGTGAGCGATTGTAAACTTTAATTCTCTGATTATAATGGATTATTTGTTGTTGGCTCTTCCCGTAGACATAGGTACCGATACTCGGACCAAATCATGTAAATTTCTTGTGTCTCTATTATTTCTCATTTATTTCTCTGGCGATTTTGCGTTGACGTAAATTGCAAGATCTTGTTGTTTCCGCATATTATGTTCCAACAGCTATGTCTTGTGGGATGTTTATGTCTCAAGCTTGTCTTAGTTCAGTAGTTATAAGAGAACAAGTGAATAGACCGATTAAAGTGTTTTCTCCATGATCATGTCTTCTATTTTCAGATTTATCCTTGCAGTATCCAGGAGTTGTGGCCTAAACGCGGGGAATGTCTTTTGACATATATTAAGTCGGGTAAAGACCTATCTTCTGCCATCTGGTATGCATCTACTGCATTTACCCTCTGCCTTCTTTAATTTTCACTTCGCGAGTGGCTTGTCTTGTTGTAAGCATTCGGTGGATTCCAAAATACATCGAAATTGCTTTACCTTTCCTTCATTGAGTCCAAACACACTCATTTATTTGATATTTCTTGGCAAGACAACATCACCCATCATAAAAGTTAACAATCTAACATCTGAGTAAAGCTTTAACAATGTTGCTATTTGATTATATGCCAATTAAATAATTATTTATCTCATCTTTTTGGACGAAATAACACCATAGCACATTTTTTTGGGGACAAAATTTGAATAAAAGCTTAAGGTGAGCTCATTTTCTCGACAAAAAAAAGAAAAAAGAAAAAAAAAAGAAAAAAGAGAAAAAAAGAGTCCATAATAGACTTTATCTCAAATAAAGATCTACCGAGCATGTATATCTCACATGCCACTTTCCAAATCATAATTAGGAGCATCTTAGTCCGAAGACTTTTTTCTTCTTCATTTTCTTTCTTCATTTCTATGTTATCTTCTTCTTTCCCTCTTCCTCCTGTTGACTCTTCTGTTCATCTTGTTGTTCTTGAACGCATGAGCATCTTCATGTCTCCGATTGTCAGTGAAATCCTCTGTTCAAGTTATATGATAAGTTCTTCTCTGAGGTGCCGCTCCCCCTTGGTTCAATCTTTCTCTGTTGCGTTCCTCTACCGTAGACAATGGAAGGAAATACATTGTTCCAGCTCAGACAAGATGGCACGCTCTGTGTGATGTCCCAATGTAGGACTATTAACCCCTCATGTCCACAATGGAGAGCATCACAGAATGTAAATGTACTAGATTGCAGAACCTTTAATGCCCACGTCATCCTCGGCCTTATGGAGTGTCCTAATGGGATGTCGAGGTGCCTTTTGCAAGTTGAAGGCACGGTTAGATCATTCTGTCCTGCTGAGTTCTCGATTTGTCAGCAAAATTCATATCGTCCGTTGTTCAACTTGAAAAGAATCCAAAGTCTACCGGCATGCTCTTTGAATTAGCTATACATCATTAAGATCCGGGTCCGGGGTGTTCTTATCGGTTGGTAAGAATGATGGAATTTGGATAATGGCCTTAGAGTGGGGTTTATGGGCTAACCTTGCGGGCTAAGGTCCGATGAATCAGACTCATGCAAATTGGAAAATGGACCAATTGGGCATTCTTAATATTTACTTTTTATTTATTTTAGTACATTTAAAAAATGAAAACTTGACTTAGTTGGCTAAAATTCAAGTACCGGTAGTTATAGTGGATTTGGTAATCATTATGTTCTTAAGAACATTTTCCACTCGAAATGATTCTTTTTATTATATTATTGGAAACAATTTATGAGCATTTGAAAGTATTTGATAAGCGTCCAAAATTTTTATTCCCAAAATAGAATTATGTTTGGTAAAACTCTTAAAATTTCCATTCCAAAACATTTTCTTTTAATATTTTAATAATTTAATTTAATTTTTTTTTTTTTTCTTTCTTTTTTTCCCTTTTCATCTTCTCCTTCCTCCGATTATGGGCCGACTTCGCCCAGCCAAGACAAAGCCAAGCCTCACCTACCTCATGGCAAGGCTCGGCCTAACAAGCCTTGTCGTGGCTGGGGTCACTAGGGGCTCCAATGCTTTAGCAAGGTCGCCCACCCTCGTTTGGTCAATCATCGGCCATGAACCGACTAAAAGGAAGAAGAAGAAAACAAAAACAAAAGAGAATACAAGGAAATAGAAGAGAAAAGAAGAAAAATTAAGCTTAATCTTATAATTGCTCCTAGAAACAAAGAATTTTTTTTTTTCACTTCCTGATTTTGTTTCAAATTGAAACAAAAATTTTGCAAACGGATTTTTGTCCAAATTTACTCTTGGAAGCAAAAGAATAAAATCAGTTAGTATTCAATTAGTTAACAAACGGGCCCTTAATGGTCAATGAACAAAACTTTGGGCATGAATTAGGTGCATGCTACATATTTGATTATTTGCACCATCATATTTAACAATTATCAAATCATTTCATTGGATTTTTAATTTTTTTACTATATGATTTATGAAATTAGCTGTGCTATTTAATAAGATTGTGATTAACAGTACTTTAATTTCAATGCTATCATCTGAAATTTAAGAAGTAATATCTACTTAAATAATTAAAAAAAGTCACTTAATTATCTGAATTTTATTTTCATGAGGGAACTTTTCTACTATCACTGAAATTTGAATTTTCTTTTTGTCCTCCAACTTTATCACGGTATTGGGGAACAAAAAGACAAAGTTACCCTAATGTATTTGAGCCCCCAAAAAAAAAACTTTTTCATGATGCGGATCACACTCTTGATCGAGCACATTTTGTCCTATTTAATTATTTCTTTATATATTTAATTCTCGTGGGCCACTCTCTTTTTCTTCTTTTTATCCGAGTCACATCGTGTCTGCGACCCACTGCCACTTTTTCATAATAGTCCTCGTGACCTGACATCACTCTCCGTCTCTCTCTCTCTTCACTCGCTATCCATACGCATACGCATCCAAAGGCAGCAAACACACCCACGCGCGCGATTTTCTTAGAAATTCAACTCGCTTATAGATTAGGTCCAAGAAAAGTCCAAAAATAGGATCCAATGGCGATTAAACCAACTCGTTTTTCAAATGATGAAAGGAGCTTTTTCCATTTTTAGGGGAATTCTTTTCATTTCTCAACTTTAAAAAGTCATTAATTACCAAAACAATGTTATTTGATTCACTAAAAATTTGAATTAATACTGAAAAATTAAACGAATAATCATGAGAGTTGCATTTCATTACAAGTGTTCCTAATGCGTGGATGGTATGACTTATTTGTGACACAAAGAAATTAATTTAATCAATAAAGTAATCATTGCTTGAATATTTTCTACAAGACCAATGCGTGTTCATGTAATAATGTCCCCCAAAGAAATTAGTTTTAATTTCTTTGGTCGAAAATTTTAAGACCATTTCTTAATTTAATTTAATTTAATTAATTCAATAAATTAAGAAAAATACCATCATCATTAGGCACAAACATGCGCCAGCAAGGGACCTTCATGATACTAGAGATTGAATCAGACATTGCCATCCGGCAAAAAGAAAGAATCTAATATTTTTATTAAATTAGTTAGTGGAGAATATGGGTTTGTTTATTAAAATTTCTATTTTTCAAAATTTCTGTTCTTTTGTTATCTAAAACTGTAAATCCATTTGGAAATGTCAGTTAATATTTCTATTCCTAAAATATAAAAGTAGTCAGAAAATAAATTTAGAATAGAAACAAGAAATTAGAAAAAAAAATTGCTAATTGTTTTTGGAAACAATTTATGGAATAAGTTATTTTCTTTATTTTATTTTGTTCTTTTTCCTCTTCTGATCGGTTGCCGAAGCCTCGCAAACCCTCAATGAGGCTTGACCTCGTCTAGCCCAGGAGAGGCCGACCTCACCTAGCCATGGTGAGGCCCGACCTCTCTAGGGGCCGATGAGGTTGTCGGCTTTCGTGTCTGGCCAATCACCAACCATCGCCAAGGCCTAGTAGCCGGTTAGAAGATGAAGAAAAAGAGAGAAAAAAAAAAAAGAAAAATCTCATAAAATCATTAAAAAAAATTAAAGAAATTCTACGTCTAAAAGATTTTAAAACCCCAAATTGGTATATTTGTGGCAAATTTACCTTAAACTATTTTTGACCATAAAAAACCTCAAACTGGTACACCCGTGGCAAATTTACCATGATTAGCTATAAAAAAAAAACTCTAAATTGGTACATTTATGACAAATTTACTCTAAACTAATTTATTCAACCACAAAAAACCCAAAATTGGTAAATTTGTGACTAATATACCATTTGCTAAATTAGATTAATACCACAAAAAAAATCACAAAAATTGTAAACTGTAACAAAGAGAGTGTAAAATCCCAAATTGAATTGTCACGTGTCATTTAACTTTATAATTTAACAAGAAAATTTAACTAAAACTAATAGATGATAAATTTGTAATAAGTGTACCAGTTTAGGGTAAATTTGTCAAATGTATACCAATTTGGGGTTTTTAATGGTCAAAAAAATAATTTGAGATAGATTTGTCACATGTGTACCGGTTTGGGGTATTTCAGGGTATTAACCCAAAAGATTTAAGTATTATACAAAACTCTTTTTTTTTTTTTTTCTATTTTGGGAATATGAATTTTGTATAGTTATCAAATATGTTTTATACTATTTTAGGAAGTACAAATAGAAAAAATTATTTCTAAAAAAAAATTATTCTTAAGAATAGAAATATTATAAAATGTACCTATGATTGCCAATTAGGAGCGTTCTCGTTGTTTTTGGGTTTTTTTGGTTTTGTGGAAAGACATGCTCATTGGTTGTCTTTTCTGTTTTCTTTATTAATAGAAAAGCATGTCAAGTCAAAAAAGCGCCTGCAGAGGCTCCTCCCACGCACCTCTTGCATACACTGCAGAAAATTACGCGGGCAATCATTTGCATCGTGGCGGTTCGATTGGCATGAAGAGTCTTGGATTGTTTGATGGTAAGAACGTGGCATTGTTCTTTTTTGGTCGAAAAAGAGCACAACATTGTTCAAGCACGCAAGATAGAGTGTGTTGTGTATCGAGTAAGTCATCCAAAAAATCATAAATTTAGTATATTTTTATAAAATTAGTCATAAACTTTTAAAATTTGTCAATTAAATCCTAAATTTTTTCATATTTTATCAATTGAGTTTATCCAATCAATTTTGATAAGAAATTTCTGACACGTGGAAGGTGGTATGTCTTATGTGACATAATTGACGTTTGCGTAAACAATTTTTAGTAATTTTTTTCAATTTTTTTTTTATATTTTCTTTCTTTATTTGTTTCCTTTCTTCCTATTCTAGTCGATCGTCAAATATCAGTGACCGGCTAGAGGTTAGGGCCAATGAGGGCAAGTCTCGCCAGTGGCAAGGCAAGACTCGTCCAAGGTTGATGAGGGCAACCTCCCTAGCTAGGGAGGAAGAAGGGAAGAAAAGAAAACAAAAAATGGAAAAAAAATTGAAAACATTTTTAAAAATTATCCACATCAACGTTAGTTTATCACCTATGATAGCCAGCATCCATGACAATAATTTCGTATCAAAATTAACTAGATTGACTCAATTTGTTAAACACGAAAACATTTATGACTTAATTAGTGAAATTGATAGATTTATGAATGAATTGGGAAAAGTACAATAAACGTATGACTTTTTGGATAATTTTCCAATAATAAGATGTGGTACATAGCATTTTTTAATGGTACAAAATTACTATAAAATGTTTTTGATTATAGGGTTAATACTTTGAAAAACCTTAAACTGGTATACTTGTGACAAATTTACCTCAAAAATATTTTTCTTTTTTACCATGAAAAACTCCAAACTGGTACACTTATGACAAATTTACCCCGATTAACCATAAATAATCATAAATTGGTAAATTTATGACAAATTTACCCAAAACTAATTTATTTGATCGTAAAAAACCCCAAATTGGTAAATTGTGACAAATATACCTTCCGCTAAATTGGATTAATACCACAAAAAATCACAAAAATTATAAATTGTGACAAATGGAGCATAAAATCCCAAATTGGTATATCAGTTAACTGTCACGTGTCATTTAACTTAATAATTTGACGGTAAAATTTAACAAAAACTAATAGATATTAAATTTGTTACAAGTATGCCGATTTAGGATAAATTTGTCAAATGTATATTAGTTTGGGGTTTTTATGGTAAAAAAAAAATAATTTTAAGTAAATTTATCACGTGTATATTAGTTTGTGATTTTTAGGGTATTAACCCTTGAACATAACATTAGTTTAGTTATCGATTTCCATTAAGATATGCTTCTACAATATCGTCATTGAAGAAATTTTTTTGTGCTATTGCCCTCGTGATATTATAAAAAGGATGCGACATTGACCCTGCACGTGCACCCTGCAAAAAGAGTATACTTTTTATCAAATTAGTTGTTTGGAGAATATGATTACCAGCTAGAGCTGTGTCCAAGGACATGTTCTCTCTTATTTGGAGCATCTTCGTTGATCGTTAGTTTTCTATTCTATTTTGTTATTCATGCAAACTGCAAGTCAAGTCAAGTCAAGGCGTGTGGGATCACATATGTCAATCGAAGCACGTGAGCATGTTGGTATTGCAGGAGACATTCGAGAAAATATCGAATGTGATAGATGGGTCCCGCTTTGTTGGATTTTTCAGAACTCTCCTCCTTTTCGAGAAAATAGTTGGGCCTGTCTGCTTACCCTGTGACGCGTATTGCTTACAGGCCCACCCGTTGGGAAAATTTCAAACTCTTGCGGGCTATTCTCTCTCTCCACTCCACGTTCTCTCTCTCCCTCCCGTCTCACACGAGGCACCCCCTTCTCTCTTCACTCTTCGCTCTTAAAGTTTCACTCTCTCTGTCCCTCTCGACTCGCGATTCGGCTATGCTCTCTTCATCCCTCCGGACTCGAGATGGAGAAGCCCTAACTTCGCTCTCTCTCGTCTGACAAATCACACCGGCGCCTCCGCCCTTCGCGACTGCACCTCGTCCTTGGCCTTTGCTGTCAACTAGATCATGAGCAGGGGTGATTGGTTTATGAATCGGTCTAATGAAACTGCTCATTTTTTTCCACTACTTAATGCCTTTTATTATGAAGAGATATATATAAAAAAGAAAAAGCTCCTCCCTTTTATTTTTTTAAGAAATTATAAAAAAAAATAGTATTACAGTTGGTCCGATTTGATTCTCCATTCAAACCGAAAATCAAATCGACTAGACACAGTTTCACTTTTAGAAATTAGGAATCGGACTAAAATCGATGAGTTTCGTCCAGTCTAGACAATTCTCAATTCGGGCGATTCATCTTGCATACCTTTAATTATGAGTCATTTTTTCAAGAAGGCATGGTAATCTTTTCATGATTGGGCCGTTTTAATGTAGTTTACTAAAAACTCAGCCCCGATTTGACTTCAACTTTGTCTGATCCGGTTGAGAAAGACTTCTCTCAAAGTTATATTTACGTTTCGTGGCATCGTTCTGGTTTCGCGGTCCATGGCCATTTTCTGAAGAATTTTGCAGGCAACGTTCGTCAAGAATTTTGCCTCAAGATCTTTTTTTGGATGTTATCAGACCTAAGACGGTTCCTTAAAGAAAAAGAGAAGAAACAGGAACGACGGGAAAAAGCACGCTCTGCCCCCGTATCAGTTGGGTCCTCAATGTTTGTTAATTTTCACTTCGCTTTTCACAATTTCAAAACCTGTATCAATTAGACACAAATCCTTATCCTTAATTTTTAATTTTTTTAGCCAAAATTCTAGCGATCCTGAAGCATGTCCGCAAACAAAGGAAGGGAAAGATTGTCGCAGCAGTTTTGTTCTTTTGAATAGTTATTAGCATGTTCATATGACTCAGGGTTTGCTCAAAAATATATAATCGCATTCAATCCCCCTCCAAAAAAAAAGAAAAAAGAAAAAAACTCAACTGACCTAAGCTGTTAAAGTTCACTATAGATGGCAACGTGGCAAAATAAATTTCAACAGACAAATAAATTTACAAGAGAAACTTTAGGAGCTTGTGTACAAATCATAAAATTTGTATATATACCATAACCCCTCTCTTTCTCAAATGCCCATCGATTCCTTAAGCTTCCTCCATTACTCTCTTTTTTAACCCACAATCCAAGTCTCTCCCAAGTACTCCCAAGACACTTACTAAATATACTTGAGAAGAAGTGTTTTAATTTTAGATTGAAATATTACCGAGATATCTGTGCTCTAACAACTTTTATAATTAAAGAATCTACCTGGACTCGGACTCGAGCGGTGCATTTTAACTTTGGGTTCCAGCTGGAGGACACTGACCGAGCTTAGCTCTAGACTGGAGAACTCGTCCTGTTAGACCTGCATGGAATCCATCCTCGTTTGCCAAGGTGAGAAAGTAAAAATAAAACATAAAACCAGGAGTTGACAGGACAACCGATCAATTCATTGCATCATCTTTATCGATCCGATTGAACGGAACTGACTTGAGAGGACTAGCAATCGGCTCATGGCATCTGCTTTATTGATTCCAACCGCTGAAAAGTCGTTTACGTCTCACTTTTTTTCTCGAGCTTTAGTAGTGACATCTTATAATGTAAAATCACGTGGGACAGACACGGCAATTTTCCCTCGCGTCGCCCAAGCGCGTAGCGGGTGCGCACAAGTCAACGGTCTTGGTCATAGTCTTGGTCATGGGTAAAATGCAATCTATAATGTTGTCTAATGATGTCTACAGACCTCCTGTGCCCTCTGCAAGAGAACGGGAGAAAGAGATAGAGAGAGAGAGAGAGAGAGAGAGAGAGCGAGCGAATTGGTCCGTGCGTTTCTAATAATTCTCCGAGTTATGGCTCCTGAAGTTGTGGCTGCTGGAAGGAAGAGAAAGAGCCCGGTTTGTTTCCTCTGCATCTTTGGGATTTGTATTATTATTTCTTCGACATGAATATGGTGGAATCGATCCTCTGCTTGTAGTTCAACCCCCAAATTGCTAAACATCATCAGAAATGTTACAAGTCTCCTTTGACGTGAACGATTGAATCAAATCAGAATCACGAGATCGTATCAAAACTCCAAGCACTATTATGTTGTACGCTGGGTCTGTTAAGTATCGATTTGCTTTCCCCCAAAATTTGAGATTTCATTTAAATTTGAGAAAGTTGTGAAACGACTACGTGTGAATTCACTAATCAACGTTTGAGTATCACGAAAGTTCTGAAAATTATGGATCTTAAAACAGCAAAAATGCATGAATTGCAAGATTCAGTTGCAGTCAGCTTGCTGCGTTAGGCTCGGCTCCATTGGAACCATAAAACTTTGTTTTTCTTTTTCTTTCTTTCTTTATTGTTTGTTTTTGGCCAGAAGCATAAGACTTGGTCTGGAACACTATGTTTACTTTAATTTCCTTGATTCGACAGGAACCATCGTCTGGAATCAATCATGAAGTATTCTTGAATTTTAGAGGTGCAGATACACGTGAAGGATTCACGGATCTCCTCCATAGAGATCTGCAAAATGCGGGGATCGAAGTCTTTAGAGATGACAAGAAGCTCCTTGCTGGAGAAGAGATCGATCTGGGGCTAAAAAATGCGATCAAGCAATCGAGAATCTCAATTGCCATCTTTTCCAAAGATTATGCTTCCAGTAAAAGTTGTCTCATGGAGCTGGTACAAATGTGGGAGTGCAGACAATCAAATGGACAGACTATTATCCCTATTTTCTATGATGTTAGTCCTGACGCTGTGAAACACCAGATTGGGGATTTTGCAACGTCCTTCAAGAAACATGAGGATGACAAAGTCGACCCAAAGACCATCCAAAATTGGAAGAAGGTTCTTCAACTGGTCGGGGGATTAAGCGGATATCAGCGGGATAATATAAATGGGCGGTAAATCTTTTGCTTCTGGTTTCCTTTTTTCTTCTTAAAAAAATTAAAAAAAAAAAAAGGTTTAGGATGATGTGAAAATGAACCTGAACTTTTTTCTAAAAAATGTTGTATATAGTCATATCGATGATGATGCATGCTAGAGAGATCTTCAAGGTTATTCTTGTGAAATGGATCGATAATTTAACAGGTTAGTTCTCGATGCCTATCGAGTAGCCGGTAAATGGCCAGTTGAAATTTGACTCGACTCATGACGTAAGTGCAAGTTAGACCAGCCGACTTGGTCCACCACGCTCTGTTCGTTCCCCCTTGACTATATCTTTTGTCATGCAGCTAGCATGATGATATCCGTGTCAAAATTGCTCTGTGCATTAAACCTTGCTCTCCACTTAAATTGAAGATTCCCCCTGCCCTTGTTGATTGATTTATTTTTTGTCGGTTCAATCCCCGCTTGATTTTTGTCAACTGTTTAATATTTTTTGTAACTCTGTTGTCGTCCTTGTGCTTCATCACTCATGTTTTGCAGGCATGTGACCGACCTGCTAGACAAAGTTATGACCCGTGTCTGGCAGGAGTTGAAGGAGGATGACCAAGACGTACCCGACAAACTAGTTGGAATCGATCTTCATGTTCAACGGATGATGACAAAGCTTGGTGTTGTCTACAGCCGTGGACAAGCGATGAAAGTATGTGGAGAAGATAGACGTGTCGTAGGAATATGCGGTATGCCGGGTGTTGGAAAGACTACACTTGCGAAGATTGTCTTCAACAAGATCCACAAGTTGTTTCATGCATGCAGCTTCCTTAAAGGTGTAAATTCGGAAGGAGTTGAGTTTTCCCAAGAACTGTTGATTGCTGACCTTCAAAAGGAAAAACGTGAACCACTGAGATCTTCTGGTAAAGTTAAAAAAATAAAAAGTCTCTTTACTAACATGAAGGTCCTCATTGTGCTTGATGATGTGCGTGAGGATGAACAAATTAAAGCATTAGCTGGGGACCTTACTTGGTTTGGTCCAGGAAGTAGAATCATCGTGACCACACATAGAAGAGATGTTTTAAAGGTTTTCGACTTTGGAGAAGAAGACAAAGATAGAGCAGCTGCACAATACGAGGTTAAACCAATGGAATATCAGGATGCTCTTCAACTCTTTCGCATGCATGTTTTTCAAGGGGATGCTCCCCAAGATGTCTCCGAGTGCGATTCCTTGTCCCCAGACATCGTCGAAGCTCTTGGAAGGCTTCCTATGGCTATTGAGCTTCAGGCAAAATATTTAAAGAATAATAAGGAAATATGGTTATGGCAGAGTAGCTTGAAGTCCTTACAAAAATACCCACTAGAACAAAAGGTAGAAGCAGCCTTTGAGGCCAGTTACAAATCTTTAGATGACTGTGCAAAGAAGATATTCCTCGACATAGCATGCTTTTTTATTGGAAAGGATGAGAGAATTCCCCCTTACATGTGGGAGGAGGCTTGGCATGGCGATCCTCTTAGAATTATAAAACACCTTCGTGACATGCATTTCTTGGAAGATGGAGAAAATAATGAATTAAGAATGCACGATCTGTTGAGAGACTATGGCAGGAATCTTGTCAAGGGCTGCAGGATTTGGAATCACAGTGGCGCACTTTCCATTCTAAAGGACGGTCAGGTAAGTCTTCAAAACCTCTAGAAATTTCTTTCAGCGGGTCACGAAAGCATTCAGATAAACCATCCGTGGATAACATAAACTATTCAATCTCGAAGGGAAGAGAAAGGGATTTGTTCCTAACACGATTTAGAACGCGTAGTGGATACCCACTGATTTTGTAAATTTGATTTGTTTCATTTCATTAAAATGAGTAACAGAAAAAAAAGTTTCTCTACTTACCATACGTTTTTCCCCAACTGAGATTTGACAGAGTACTAAAATGGTCGAGGGCATTAGTCTTACGGTTGAAGAGGGTTCCACCGTGGGCTTTACGTGCGAAGAATTTTGCCATATGTTGAATTTGAGGTACCTCAGACTGGACCAAGCTAAAATCCAGGGAGATATTACGAAGCTTCCTCCAAATTTGAGGTGGCTTGATTGGCGGGAGTGCCATTCGATTCCTGAGCTAGGTAATATGCAATTGAAGGAGTTAGTCATTCTCGATCTGTCTCGGAGTCCGGTCACCAAAGATTCAGAATTCTGGAAGAAAATTGCAGAGGTACGGCCAATATTTGCTTTTTAAATCTCGTGCTAAGATGATAGATATGAGCGAGTGAAGTTTGATATCTTCTTTTGCACATTCATTGCAGAAGGTGAAGGAATTGAAAGTCTTGAACCTACAAGGATGTGATAAGTTACATGCATCGTTTACATTTGGAGCTCCCAGGAATTTAAAGATTCTGATACTGGAAGATTGTACTCAGTTATTTCGAATTGGGCCATTCATTGATGGATTAAAAGACCTGAGTTCCTTAAATTTGAGAAACTGCAGACTAATCAAACATTTGCCCCAAGAACTGCGCTGCCTGGAATATTTGAGGGAACTTCTGATTGATGGAACTGGCATCGTAAGAATTCATATCCAGGAAGATTCTTTGCAGAAACTTGAAAAACTTAGTGCTTGTGACTGCAGAGAGTTGAAAGATATATCTACAATTGGCCGCCTGAAGAATCTCACAAGTCTTGCTCTGGATGATACTAATATTGATTGGCGTCCAGAAACTTTCGAATTTCCTCAGAATCTTCGCAGACTTTCTCTAAGGAATTGTCGGAAGTTTGATGAACTTCCACCTTCCATCGGGAATCTTGGGCTGCTGGAGGTACTGGACCTTTCATACACTGGAATCACGAAAATGCCACCATCAGTCAAGCATTTGAGTAATTTGAAGACGCTGAAGATGGAATACACTTACCTACAAAATTTTCCCCAAGATATTGTGAAGTTAGGGAAACTGGAAGAGATAGATTTATCTGGCTGCAGAAGTTTGAAGGACCAAGTTTGTTGTGATATTTCAGGATTATCCTCTTTGAGAATTTTGAGATTATCGTCATCTGATGTGGCTGGGCTGCCTCAGGGCATTTGCTATCTATCTGGCCTCCAAACCCTCGACATACTTAAGTGCAACCGACTTCAAGCACTAACAATGTTGCCCTCCAGTTTACTCAGTCTCCGCTGGAGATCCAAAAACATGACGGTCCCCAACTTGTCATATCTGACATATCTAAAAGAGCTATGCTTGAACGATGTTGAGCTGCCAGAAGCGGGGCCATCGAATCAGACCCCATTTATTGGGTGGATCACGAGATTAACAAGTCTAGAGACCTTGGAATTGTCCGTTCCAAATGTCACCAATCTCCCTGGGAATTTTTGTGCCCTCACTCAGCTCCGGGAACTCTCTTTATCCTACATAAAGGAGCTAGACCTCACACAACTTCCCTCCTCAAGCTTATTGACCCTGCGTCTCAAACTCTGCAAAATTCAAGAGCCAAAATTTTCTAGTCTGAAATATCTATCAGAACTAGAACTAGAGGACTGCGATTTAGCAGAGATTGATGGTCTTAAAGATTTAAAGCTTTTAGAAGTCCTGAAAATTTTTCAACGCAGCAGGATAACAGACCTTAATGGGCTCAAAAGATTACGACGTCTCAGGAAGGTGCAAGGTTTCTCTTCTGCTCTTGTTGGCCTACCAGAATTATCCAAAGGCGTTGAAGTGGACCGATGTTATTAGGCTATATCCTTATCTTGCATTTTTCTCGATCAGTGGCTGGATAGTTTCTGTCCTGTACGGACCACTGTTGCACTTCGAGTCTCCGACGGTACGTCTCCTTTTAGTCTAAGAAGCAGGAGGGTGAGCTCTCGTATCGTAAATGCTCGAATTCTATTTAGGATTCCTTTCTTTTCCCCGAGACAAAGTTGAATTTTTCTTTCAGTTTCCATGAATTCCTCGTGTATATTGCATTGGATCTGTGCAGGGCCATAAAACACCGAAGGCAAACTCTTTGCATCCCGCAATTGGTAGTGGCATCAAGAACCTTGCATCAGAAACATTGCTGAAGGTAACGCCTGCACTCGAATTACTGCGTGTTTTGTTGGTGTTCCATTTGTACTGTTCTCGTAACGGGCAATGGCATCTCCACCGGTAAATGTCAAAATGAGTGAGAAGCCAATATTTTAACTCAGATTTATTGTAGTGGGTTGTATATGGCCACCTCAATTGTGAAATATTGACCTGATATAAACCTAAATTCAACCCAATTGATAAATAGGTCTTTGGTCCATTTGGCGCTTCCTTTTCTTCTCTCTCCCTCTTCTGTTCCGCTATTCCGGAACGATCCGGACTCACAAGCTTCTCTGCCAACTGAACGGCGTCGCTGCCGCCTCCACCGCCTATCTCCAGCATCACCCCGACGTGCTCACAGATGCACCTGTTAGGACTCGTGGAGAAGGCGGCAGAGCTGGAGGCGAAGGGCACGGATACCATCGCGTCCATCTCAGTGAAGCCTTCGTGATGCGGGCGCCCAAGGAGAGCCTGGGGTTGGCGACGAGGTGATGCTGCTGTCGGACGGTAACGGGGAGATCATGAGGGCAATCGGGTGCGAGCTTGTCTGAGCAACAATTCAGTGGGGCTTGGGAAGCGGTCGCGGCGGTTTGCGCTGCTCCCAGAGGACAGCGTCGTGAAGGTACTTGGAGGAAGGGGGACATTCACCTTCAGTGGTGCCGACGATAATGTCAAAGTTGTGTAGATTTTTGAAAATTTCCTTCTCTTTTTGGCTTTAAATTTGGCTTTTGTGGTTAATGCCGAGAGGTTTTGTGTTCTGAGTTTGGTAGACTTTTCTACTGATTTGTGCCTAATCAATTGAAGTGGAATCCGAACTGGGTTTTGATAGTCACATGAATTCGGATTTTCCTGAAGCCCATACTTGTGGGCATGGCGAGAAAATATTAGATGCAACTTTGACTTCAGCGTGGCTTCCTCCGAGTCCATTCACCGGGTGACACATGTCGCCCGGCAGCCACGCTGGAGTCAGACACCCTTCTTTAAATATTGGACGAGTAGGGCCCACCAGAAATCTTTTCCCTCTCGGTCAAATTTGAAAAATTCGGTGCCCTCTCTCTCTCTCTCTCCTCCCAAGAAAATATTAGCTGGGTCTCACAACAGATCCTTCTCTCTTACAATTAATTTGAACGGAAGCGTTGGACCCTCTCTCTCTCCATTTTTTCGTTCGACTCTCGTCCGGTTGCTCTGCCCTCTGCTTCTTCTCTGATTAGACGACGGAGCCACCGTTCGACGAATCACTCCACCGCCGCCACTTCCGCATCCGCCTCGTCGGCTGCTGCTACATATGAGCTACAGCTAATATTTTCTTGTTCGTTCTACCCCTTCATCGCGTTGCTCCTTTGGCGAACGATAGAGCCCGCCGTCCGACTAACCACGTCCCCGCACCTCCGCATCCGCCTCTTCCACCTCTGCATTCTCCTCCGTCTTCAATGGCGACTGGGCTCTTTCTCTCCCAGTCGCAGTCGAAGAATCCGTACTCGAAGTCAACGTCCGGGCTGATGCAGGGGATGCGAGGGAGACGGAAGCAGGACCTCATGAATGCTCCGAATTGATGCATCTTGATGTGGAAGACCAAGGTCTTGTCGAACGAGAGCTCACGCTCCCCGTAGTGGATAGGCATCGAGCTACAGTAGCCGCAACCGCCATTGATGCTCTTGACGAATCCAGCCACGGCGAGATGGAACTTGACTGCGAGGAGCCGCCTGAACGCCCCGCCTCTCCTTAGCCACAGCAGTGCAAGGCGGGCCACGTCCCAAGCTCTGCATGTGACGCCGGAGTCCCCGCTTGCCATTTCTGGATGTAGAACGTGTTACAGAGACGGTGAGGACGGTGAATCACAAGCGAGCGGAAGCCCAATGCCGGAGTCCCCGCTTGCCTTTCTTGTTTTACCCTTCTCTCTCTGTTGGTCGGAGCGAGCTTGAGATGCATAACAATGGAAGCTGCCGACAAGGCCACGGAGAAAGCAATGGCTGATTCCCTCTCGCGGGAAGTGAACCCTATCTTTCTCTTTGTTTTTCTTTCTTTTTTCTTGTTGAACAAACGTGCGAAGCTCTCTGCAAAAGCAGTTGTCATCACTGAATTTCAAATAGGCCTGCTGTGCATGTAAATGAATTGCTTAAATCCATTGACCCATTTGTGATCATTCAGTGAATCAGGCTTTGGCTGGCATTAGAGATTATAACTCTCTCATTGCTTCTTTGTTTCTGCTCAATTTTAAGATCAAGGTTTTGTGGGTGAACGGTTCTTGCTCTGTTCCAGAGAATACTTGCCTTGATACCAGAAGTTGCTACTTATTATGATATCAAAGATTCTTGGATTGTATTTTGCTATAATGATTTACAATATACTTCTATTTGGCCAGAAAATATCGATTTGATTATTGTATCTTGGTAGACTGAAGTTGCTTTTCTTAGATTGATGTGCGAACTCCGAGCAATAGGAAAATACCGACTAGCACGGTTTGAACAAATAATGGTGTTGCCCACGGCGATGTTCTTTGCTTGTGCATAATGGTGCCTTCATTCTTTTAGGTCAATAATGCCGTGAGAATAACTGAACAAGCCCCGCAAGCTCATCACTGGAGACGACAAAATGGCAAACAATGCCATAATAGATGAAACAAAAACAAAACATATTGAAAGGGCAACTATAAATGCCAAATTCTAAAAGATTAGTAAGTTAGACTAACAATGTTGGTAAATTATAAGAGAAGTCGGTAAGTTCAAAGCAAGCAAATGAACATCAAGCTAGAAAAGTTATTAGAAAAGTTAAGTTGGTAAGTTAGACAAACAATGTTGGTACATTATAAACGGGTTCAACAAGTGACAAAAGTTTTTAAAAAATATACCAACACGGAAGGGCATTCTATACTTTGTGTGCCATAAAGCTAGAAATCAGCAAAAAGTAAACAAACATCATCAACAAATTGCAACATTATTATTGATGATTGTTTCAGAAAACAGCACATTTCTTCGAACTTAGGGACTTAGCTACACGCTTTCTCTTCCAGATCCAAAGGACTTAACAATTCCTAGTTTTATTTTTTCATCGAGATCCCCATGATCAAGTTCAGACCTTGGTTACAGACGAGAAAAGAAGAATGCAGAGAGCCGAACAGTGCTCCATGAAACAGAAGGAAGTCTAGGTCGACGATTTCTCGTCTCTTGGGGGCTTGTCTGCATACCTCCACGAGTAACGAGAGAACCCTTCTTGAATGCTGCCACCGACGACCTCCTCGATCAACATAGCATCCGCTATCTCTCACATCATACAAGATGGGGTTCACTTCACACAAGAAGGAATCGGCCATTGCTTTCTCTGTGGCCTTGTTGGCAACTTTCATTGTTATGCATCTCAAGACCAAGGGGGAGAAGGGTGAGCGGGGATAGGTATATAAAAGACCTAGAGGGGGTTTTCAAAAGATTTTTCTTGATTATTGCGCAATACTTAGACAGTTGAAGGATTTGCGATAAGTAATAATCAACGTAAGACTAAATAAAGGAAATGGAGAATTGAACACGCGGTTTATAGTGGTTCGGCTTGATTCAAGCCTACGTCAACTCTTCTGCATTGACAGCCAATTGGCTGGATTCCACTATTAACAAAGAGATGTTACAGTGTTGATCTTCCTTGATTTCTAGATGTAGATGATCTACCACACTCACTCAAGGTATCACCAAGTATGGACACTCTTTGTGTATATGATTTCGCTCATAATGAATCGACTAATAATCAAGATGCTTCAGACTCTGGAATTTCTCTATCGATCACATACTCGAACAACTAGAACGTCTTCATTTTTATACTCCTTTATGCCATCATACCCGTTGGCACTTTCCAAAGGAATTCCTCCAATCTACCCGTTGGACGGAATCAATCAAGAAGATCATTCGAGCTATTAAAGGAACGACGATAGCCCATCAATCTGTTCGCCCATACAATCGGGATTTTGGTTTCCAAGAATAGAACATTCCAAGAATATTTCGTCGACCATCGGATCTTCAATTGATCTTGAAACGAACAAAAGAATCCGTTATATTTATCCAACCAAAAGATCTTCTCCAGAGAATAGGATTAAATCCTCAACCATATACTTGCTCTGGATTTCCTTCGTCCTTTGGATCGAAAGACTGTCAATGAGAATAGTCTTGAGTCTTGAGTCTTAAGTCTTGAAAGTCTTGAGTCTTAAGTCTTGAATCTTGAGTCTTGAATCTTGTGTAATCGAAAGTCTTCAGACTTTAAACTAGACGATCTGCAGATGTCCAGACTAGACTAATAGAAACGTTTTGTCAGCTTCAAAATATTTTGGAAAGATTTCTCCAACAATCTCCCCATTTTTGACGGTGACAAAACTTTCCTGTAGATTTGAACCACTTTGACCTGCAAAAACATTTCTCAAGCAATATGGCTATCTCATAAAGATTTAACAAAACAACCAGACTCTACATCCACAAAAAATAGGTTAGTCTTTCATGAGTAATACCATATAACAATACTTGAAATAAATGCAAACAGTCAAGCATCTAAATCCACAGCCAATTCAGTCAGATTCAAGTTCACACCCAAGTTTGCTCAAGTCAAAAACAAACACATTCAAAATAAATTTAAAGAAGGTTGGTTGGTTGGTTCAAATTGCTTTCTCCCCATTTTTGTCATTATTAAAAAGGTGAGAAAGGAGTCACGTCTGCTTGGGAATGCGCACGATCTGGAAATCTCCCATGGACTGGACTACGCCTTCTAGCCTCTTCAAGTCTTCCCTTAGTTGAGCTACCTCCTCTCCTTTGGCATTTGCTTGAAGTTGTAGAGCAAGGTCTTTCATTTTGTCCTCCGGGATAACGAAGATGCTTGTCCAGCATTCTTTATGGCTTGAATCTCATAGTCGAGCATAAATTTGGCCACGCATTTCCAGAAGAACATCCATAATACGACGAAAATCTGCAGAATTGTCCGTCTGAGTACTTGCATTTGCTTTCTCCGATGGAGTGAATGCAGACGATGGCGCTTCTGTATAGTCTTGCAGATTTGGAGATGACGTATCGTGTTCTTCTTCAGGCAATTGAGAAGCCTGAAACTCTTCTGGGTCTGTTGGAGATTGTCTTAGATCTTCACTATTGGCAACATGAGGTGTGGACCTTTGCTCGCCAACTCCCCCTGTCTCTAGGACATCAAAAAGGGAAGAGTGATGATCATTCTCTTCTGTGTCTTGATTCTCCTTCTCTCCAGATTCAGCTGCAGACTTTTCTTGCTCTTTTTCTCCTTCTTTTTCAGCTTCTTTCTCCCTCTCTCGCTGCTCTTCTTCTTCTCTGTTCTTGGCTTGCTCCTCTTCTTCTCTCTGTTTCTTCTATTGTTCTGTCGATTGGGGAACTGAACATCTTGTCCTTATCAAGGCAGTGATTGTAAGATCTTCCTCCTCATCTTCATCCTCCAAGATGAGAGTTCTCTTCTTTTTGGATGGGGGCACCAATGGCCTCCTTCCCTTTTCGCTTTGAAGCAGACGGAACTGGAGTCTTCACTCTGAATTTCTCCATTGCCTTAGAAAGTTCTTGCAGACGCATCTTTGTTAACATCTTCAAACCTACCACCATCTTATCGCACGGTCGAACACAAAGTGTGTGTGGCGGTTCAATATTCATGTGTTTGAAGATCTTGGTCACCAGACCTGGATAAGGCAATTGTCCCTTGTCCTTTGACATTGCTCTGTACATGTGAAAGAGAATAGTGTGAGGAAGAAAGAACTTCATCCCGAGTTGATTGCGTACATCAATTTTGCCTCGAATTTGACACATCAGTCTTTGATGTAGACTTGGGCACGATGCAATTGATCACAATTTTGTGCAGCACAATATTGATGGCACGCATTCTTGAATAGATGATTCTTCCCTCTACATCTCTATCTTTGACAAGTTCTAGTGAGGCACGAGCAACTGAGACTTTGATTGGTTGATAGCGTCCTCGTTCAACTCCAATTATGTCCGCCAACATATCTACGTCTAACACATAATCCTGGTCTTGAACGCTGAATGATATTCTATTCGCATCTATAAAGCTGAGATTCGAATAGAAATATGCAGTCGGTTGAGCATAACCATTGTGGTATCTGTGCAAAAACGTTCTAGTTGAAGCAGACTGAACTTCTCTCGTAAGTTCACATTAACAGCATCCAGGAAATCAAAATCGACACTCTTAGGGTTTATCACCCCTCGTTTCAGCAGTTTGAAAAACAAATTCTCCTGTTCCTTTGATTTGAATAACTCCATCCTCTTTCCCTTCATCTTTGCAGCAATACCCATTCTAGGTTGAAAATCAGTGAACATTTTATCATCGTTGTTCCCATAAGTCAAATTTGGTCCCGACATACGAGGGTCACTGGGAATATTAGCAAGCGCTTCCTCTGCTTTACCCTTGGGAGCAATTCCCAAATCCTCCATTTTTTTTTCAGAAAGATATACTCATTCCCATAATTCTTATCTTTAAGAAAATCATCCACGTATTTCAACGGAGTCCCAGTACTTTTCAACGCACGGTAAAGTTTGTAAATAAACGAGGGTTTTGGACTCTTACGGGTCTGCGTCCTCGATTATCTCTTCCTCTGGTTGTTGACCCGCATCAAGTGGGGTAGATGGTGTTGAGTGACGTGGTGGAGAATGAGTCGGGTTCTGTTGCTGACTCGATAATTCTTCCTCTTCTGTGAGATCAAAGTGGGTAGGTCCCTCCTTCATTCTCTATGGTCCCCTGTTCGCGATTCTTGAAGACTTCCTCGAAGAAGACATCCTTCTTGTCGCTGAAAGATTCCTTTACTTGCTTTCCCAAGAAAAGATGACAACTTTCTCGAAGATGAACACGAAGTAGAAACCGGATTGGGAGGAAAATGCTTTTTAGGGTTTTGAAGATTGAGAATGAAAACTGTATATATATATAACTCAGTTTTGAAAAGGGAAGTTCAATCGGCACAAGGAAAGTGTACGAATACCTCTTTTCGAAATCAATAACTGCCAAAATTAATTCTTTTGAAAAGACAAGTTTTTGTTTTTCATGGAGACTACAAAATAACTGAACGAAAGATTATACCTTTTTGAATAACAACTTACAGTCTGTAGTCATCAATGTCTGAGTCTGAAGATTTAGAGTCTGAGAAATTAGAGTATGATGATCATCAACTTTCTGAGTCTGAAGGTTGGAGAGTCTCTAGACTTTAACTTCTTCGAGCTTCAAAATGTTGAGTCTGGAACGGATAAAATCGAATTGATTTTTCTCCAAAGGCTTTGTGAATATATCCGCTAGTTGACTTTTGAATCAACAAATTGAATCGAGATTTCTCCATTTTGAATATGATATCTAATGAAGTGATGTCGAATCTCTATATGCTTTGCTCTTGAATGAAGAATTGGATTTTTGGTGAGATTGATTGTCTTTGGTGTTGTCACATTTGATTTCTGTGCATGAGTCTTCAATCCCATAGTCTTGTAGCTGTTGTTTTATCCATAGAATTTGTGAACAGCAGCTTCCAAGGGCTACATACTCTGCTTCTATTGTTGAGAGAGCTACAGTGCTTTGTTTCCTTGAAAACCAAGACACTTTGTCACGCTTCCAAGCAAGCGGCAAGTTCTGAAGTACTCTTTCTATTGACTCGCAGCCGGCTAGATCTGCGTCTCGAATATCCCAGGAAGATTAAAGTCTCCTTCTTAGGATACCAAAGACCAATGCTTGAAGATGAAGCAACGTATTTAATAATACGTTTTGCAGCGAGATGGGATTCTCTAGGATCGATTGAAACCTAGCACAAATGCAAACACTCAACAAAATGTCAGGTCTAGAAGCAGTAAGATAAAGAAGTGAACCGATGATGCTCCTGTACAACTTTTGATCAACTTTCTTCCCTTCTTCATCTTTGTCTATCTTCAAAGAGCTTGACATTAGTATATCAGTCTTCTTGCAATTTTCTAATCCAAACCTTTTGACAAGATCATTAGCATATTTTTCTTGATAAATGAAAGTTCTTTCCTTCAATTGCTTTATTTGAAGATCAAGAAAGAATGTTAATTCTCCCATCATACTCATTTCAAACTCATCCTGCATAGACTTAGAAAATTTCTTGCATAGACTTTCATTAGAAGATCCAAAGATAATATCATCCACATATATTTGAACAAGTAAAAGGCTTTTGTTTTCCTTTTTGATAAATAAAATAGTATCTACTTTACCTTTGACAAAACCATTCTGTAATAAGAATTTACTTAGTCTGTCGTACCAAGCTCGAGGTGCTTGCTTTAAACCATACAAGGCCTTTTTCAGTCGAAGGCGAGTCTCGCTTCTTTGGGTCTTCAAACCCGGGCGGTTGTTCCACATAAACTTCCTCTTGGATAAATCCATTTAGGAATGCACTTTTCACGTCCATTTGGAATAACCTAAAATTTTTATAACAAGCAAACGCAAGTAATAGACGAATAGCTTCTAACCTTGCTACAGGAGCGTAAGTCTCATCATAGTCTATTCCTTCTTCTTGCGTGTATCCTTTGGCCACGAGTCTTGCTTTATTTCGTACAACTTTTCCTTTTTCATTCATCTTGTTTTTGAACACCCATTTGGCTCCAATAATAGTTTTACCTTTTGGTTTAGATGTCAATTCCCAGACATCATTAATGTTGAACTGTCTGAGCTCCTCTTGCATAGCTTCGATCCAACTTTCATCAGATAAAGCTTCTTCTATGCTTTTTGGTTCAATTTTAGAAATGAGAGCCACAACACTAGACTCTTCACGTCTTTTGGATCTGGTACGAATTCCTTCATTAATTTCGCCGATAATGAGATCTTTGTGATGACTGGACTTATGCTTCCGATTCTTGGTTGATTTGTCGGATGATGATCTCTTTCTTTATTTGAATCTTCATGAACTTCTTGATCTTTGGTCTTCCAGTCCGAGACATTTCTTGAGTTATCGGCTTTGGAAGGTCGGAGCGAGGTTCGGACTCTTCATGCGAGTCCGATTTGGATTCATCTTTCGTAGAGTCTTGAAATTTGACATTCATTGACTCCTCCATCGCCCGGCTCTTCTTGTTGTAGACTCGTAGGCTTTGCTTGATGTAGAATATCCCAGGAAGATGCCTTCATCTGATCTTTCTTCAAACTTACCAACTTGATCCTTTACATTTTTCAATATAAAGCATTTGTAACCGAACACATGAAAGTATGAAACAATGGGCTTCTTACCTTTGAATAATTCATAAGGGGTTTTCTCAAGAATAGGTTTTAGAAAGACTCTATTGATGATATAGCATGCCGTTGAAACAGCTTCAGCCCAAAATTGTGAAGAAATTTTACTTTCAATTAAAAGAGTTCTAGCCATTTCTTGAAGAGATCTATTCTTTCTTTCCACAACTCCATTTTGCTGAGGAGTGTATGGAGATAACATATGCTTAAATCCAGATTCATCACACAATTTTGTAAAATCTTGATTTTCAAATTCTCCTCCATGATCTGTTCTTATACTTGAGATAACACATCCTTTTTCATTTTGAACCTTTTTAGCAAATTTTTCAAAATACGAAAAGGTTTCGACTTACTTGCAAGGAAATATACCCAAGTAAAGCGGGAGAAATCATCCACAATTACTAGGCGGTATTTCTTACCTCCAATACTATGGGTTACGGTTGGTCCAAAGAGATCCATATGCAGCAACTGTAGAACATGATTAGTAGAGACATGATTTATTGGCTTAAATGAATTTCTTACCTGCTTACCCAGGATACATGGTGTGCATGGATCGGACTTTTGATAAGGTAATTTGGGTAGACCTCGAACAAGCTGCTTTGATGAGATTTTGGCTAATTGCTTCATGTTGACATGACCAAGCTTTCTGTGCCATAAGCTTGCTTCATCTTGAATTGAGATTAGGCATTGTGATTCATTTAATTTCATGTCTAAGAGGTAGATATTTCCATGTCTTCGACTCATGAAGGATCGAGAAGAGTCTTTTGCGATTCCGAGCAAATTCCTTCTTGAAAGGAGATCTTGAAACCAGTATCACACAATTGGCTAATCTTTGAGAAGGTTATAGTTGAGTCATTCCACTAGAGAAACATTGCTTATTGTGAGATTTCCAATTTTCACAGTTCCAAATCCCACAATGCTTTCTTTGCCGTTTCCTCCAAATGAAACATTTCCACCGTTTACTTGAACAAGCTTTATGAAGCACTTTGAGTCTCTGTCATGTGTCTTGAACATCCCATTTGTCAAGATACCACTTTACCTTTTTCTTGATGGAGACATGCATTTAAAAGAGAGTCTCAAGCTTTCTTTGGTACCCAAATTTTCTTGGGTCCTTTGGTGTTAGTAGGATAAACATTATTAGGCCATACTTTCTTAACGGGCTTCCAAACCATTGGACACTCTTTTTCAAAGTGATCTTGACTATTGCACTTTGAACACGTTAGAGCATTTCGACCTACAGACTTTACAAAAACTTTCTTGAAATGATTTTTGTAAGCCTCTCTCTATGGTCTTTTCTTAATTCTTTCTTTTACTTTAGGAAAATCAATCAAGGGAATTGTTTCCGCTGTCATGCCTAGACCAGACTTATTGAAGTAAGGTCTTTGAGCGAAAGAACTTTTTCAAGCTTTTCGGATCCTATCGAAAATTTCTTTGAAATATTTGATAAGTCAGTTTTTAAGAAAATATTTTCTTTCAAAAGATTATCTTCTTTTTCTTTAAGAGTAGAAACATTCAGGTCTAAACTTTTAACTCTTTCTTCTAAAATGATTTCCTTTTGTTTTAGAGCTGAGTTTTCCTTTTTAAGTTCGGAAATCCTTTTGAGAGAAGTCTTAAGACTGAAACATAATTCATCAATGTATGTAGAGACTTTGACATGAATTTTAAAATCACTAACCTCAAATTCATCCCGAGTCGATCCGAATCTGAGTGCAGTCCGAATGTGCCATCGGACATATGTTGGCATATTCATTATCACTTTCTTCACATTACGTATCACTCCGGGTTTCGGCTTTGAGAGCTTTTCGAAACTTCTCAGCTTTTCCTCTTTTCTTCTTCAGAAGAGGACAGTTAGGTCTGATGTGTCCCTTTTTCTTGCATTCGAAGCAGACTACATCTTTGTTTGATTCCTCATCATCAACAGACTTGGTCTGCTGCCTCTGGAAACTTTGTTTCTTTGAGTTGAACCTTCTACCTTTTCTATTCAGTTTTCTGAATCTTCTTATCATTAGAGCAAGCTCCTTGTCGTCCATATCATCTCCTGAATTTGTATCATCAGAATCATCATTTGATTTTAATGCAATGGATTTCTTACCTCTTGGATCTTCGTCTTCATTAATTCGTTCCACTTCATAAGACGAAGAGTTCCAATTAGCTCGTCGACGAGATAGAGGCATAATTCTTTGCGTCTCTCTTATTGAAGTCTTTATATGATTCCAATCCTTGAAGAGTCCACGCAGTAGCTTGTTCACCTTCATGGGATCAGAAATTTTCTGTCCTTGGTTCTCAAGACCATTGACAATATCTGTAAAACGACTAAACATGTCAGTTATAGATTCTCTGGTTTCATTTTGAAGGCTTCATATTGACCGAGGAGAATGTTGATTCTGGTCTCCTTCACTCGATCTGTTCCTTCATAAGTGATATGTAATCTATCCCATACTTCTTTTGCTGTGACACAAGAAGATATTCTGTTATATTCAGTTGGAGACAAGGCACAATATAAAGAGTAAATTGCTTTTGCATCGAGTGCTTGTCTCTTGTTTATCTCTTCCTGAGTCATTCTGCTGGTCTCAACAGTTTCTTTCCCTCTTTCAGAGGCTGATGCAGCAGTAGGAGTGATTCCTCTTTCCACAACGTCCCATTCCAGAGGATCCTTTGATCGTAGGAAAGCTTTCATCTTGTTCTTCCAGATGTTGTAATCCTTTCCATCAAAGTAGGGTGGTCTGGTATTGCTTTGCCCTTCCACCAGCCCTGGTGCTAGCATACTAGCCATGGATCTTTTACTCTGAAGTAAAACACTTCAAATAAAGTAAGAACACGAGCTCTGATACCAATTAATATTGCTAGTACGAGTACCTAGAGGGGGTGAATAGGTATACAAAAGATTTTTCTTGATTATTGCGCAATACTTAGACAGTTGAATGATTTGTGATAAGTAATAATCAACGTAAGACTAAATAAAGGAAAGGGAGAATTGAACATGCGGTTTATAGTGGTTCGGCTTGATTCAAGCCTACGTCACTCTCTTACGCACTGACAGCCAATTGGCTGGATTCCACTATTAACAAAAGATGTTACAGTGTTGATCTTCCTTGATTTCTAGGTGTAGATGATCTACCACACTCACTCAATGTATCACCAAGTATGGACACTCTCTGTGTATATGATTTCTCTCATAATGAATCGACTAATAATCAAGATGCTTCAAACTCTGGAATTTCTCTATCGATCACATACTCGAACAACTAGAACGTCTTCCTTTTTATACTCCTTTATGCCATCATACCCGTTGGCACTTTCCAAATGAATTCCTCCAATCTACCCGTTGGACGGAATCAATCAAGAAGATCATTCGAGCTATTAAAGGAACTGACGATAGCCCATCAATCTGTTCGCCCATACAATCGGGATCTTGGTTTCCAAGAATAGAACATTCCAAGAATATTTCGTCGACCATCGGATCTTTAATTGATCTTGAAACGAACAAAAGAATCCGTTATATTTATCCAACCAAAAGATCTTCTCCAGAGAATAGGATTAAATCCTCAACCATATACTTCGGCTCTAGATTTCCTTCGTCCTTTGGATCGAAAGACTGTCAATGAGAATAGTCTTGAGTCTTGAGTCTTAAGTCTTGAATCTTGAGTCTTGAATCTTGAGTCTAGTAATCGAAAGTCTTCAAACTTTAAACTAGACGATCTGCAAATGTCCATACTAGACTAATAGAAACGTTTTATCGGCTTCAAAAATCGGAAAGATTTCTGGCAAAGTCCTCACCATCTCTATAACACGTTTTGCATCCAAAATGTCAAGCGGGGGCTCGGCGTCACCCGAGCTTGGGACGTGGTCCGCCTTGTCTTGTTGTGGCGAGGAGAGGCGTTCGGGCGGCTCCTCACAAGTCAAGTTTCGTCTCACCATGGCTGGATTCGTCAAGAGCATCGGTGGCGGTTGCAGCTACCGCAGCTCAATGCCTATCCGCTACGGGGAGCGCGACCTCTCATTCGACAAGACCCTGGTCTTCCACGTCAAGATGCATCGACCCAGAGCATCCATGAGGTCCCGCTTCCGTCTCCCTCGCATCCCCTGCATCAGCTCGGACGTTGACTCCGAGTATGGATTCTTCGACGGCGGGGAGAGGAAGAGCCGATCGCCATTGAAGGCGAAGGAGAATGCAGATGCGAGAGGTGGCGGAAGAGGCGGATGCGGAGGTGCTGCGGCGTGGTTCATTGGACGACGGGCTCGTCGTTCCTTTGGAGGAGCAGCGTGACGAAGGGGCAGAATGAACGAGAAAATATTAGCCGTAGCTCGGATGCGGCGGCGGCTAATGAGGCGGATGCGGAAGTGGCGGCGGTGGCATGATTTGTCGGACGGTGGCTCCGTCATCCAATTAGAGAAGAAGCGGAGGGCGAGCAACCGGGTGAGAGTCGAATGAAAAATGGAGAGAGAGAATCCAACGCTTCCGTTCAAATTAATTGTAAGAGAGAAGGATCTGTTGTGGGACCCGGCTAATATTTTCTTGGGAGGAGAGAGAGAGAGCACGCCGAATTTTTCAAATTTGACCGAGAAGGAAAAGGTTTCTGGTGGGCCTTACTCGTCCAATATTTAAAGAAGGGTGTCTGACTCCAGCGTGGCTACCCGGGCGAACGTGTCGCCCAATGAATGGAATCGGAGGAAGCCACGCTGGAGCCAGAGCTGTAGCTAATATTTTCTCGGCATCGAAGCGATCTAGTTGCTTAACCCTTACAACCGATTTGACGTTCCACATTCCCCCTATTTCGGAAATATTTGCATGTACTGGAATACATTGGGACAAATGAATCACGACCGTTAATCTTATCGGTCCCACTTGTCGCACACAAGATGAAAGGCCGAGATCCCCCTCCCTCGTGCTGGACAACATGCTTCGTCCATTCACATCAATAGCCCCCAGAGTCGACTTGCCGACCAAACACGCCATCAGGAAGAACAATAATATCTGACCAGACCGAACGCAAAGACTACACACGAGCTCTCTTGTATGATTGTCTCATACATTCGATCTGAAGGGAAGAGCGAACTCACCGGCGGTGGCAATGGCGTTCATGTTCAACCTTAATGCCCCATGTCGTTCCACGATGACGTGCGGCTCTTCCTTTGCATGGTGTTCATCCTGCCACCGCACGCCTTGCTGCGTGTCCACCATGTTCGCCGCCGTGATGCTCGGTGGACCGCAAGTTGCTCTATTCCCTTCTTTTTCTCTTCCACCTCGAAACTCAGCAACACAAAAGATGGAAATAAAAAATCTAGTCTTCAAACTTCGTTGCATCTTGTCAGGGCCTTGGGACTACTTGCTTCGACCATGCTCGCGTTCATCAAATCAAAAGCGTCCAAATTCTTCCGCATGCCCACAACGATACCCAAGAGAGAGGAGACAAACAACCCTGAAGTCGTGACGAGCGGCGGCGACGCGCCGGCGCCAGCTGGCGAGAAGTACGAGGTATTCTTGAGCTTCAGGGGGCCGGACACTCGCACCGGGTTCACCGATTGCCTCTACCACGACATGCTTGGCGCTGGAATCCGCGTCTTCCGAGACGACGAGGAGCTCCGCATCGGCAGGGAGATCGGTAGTGAGCTAAGGCACTCGACGTGTCCAAGATCTACGTGCCCATCTTCTCCAAGGACTATGCATCGAGCTTGTGGTGTCTCCGCAAGGTTGTGCACATGGTGGACTGCACTGCAAGGTCAAATGGGAATAATGAGATCTTGCCGGTGTTCTAGGACGTGTCGCCTTCGGATGTCAAGCTCAGGACTGAGCGGTATAGGAATGCCATGACCAAGCATAGCAAGAGGTTTGGGGCTGAAGAAGTGAAGAGGTGGGTGTTGGAGAAAACTCCTATTAGGTTTTGAAGCTGACAAAACTTCTCTATTTCTATTTTAAGGAATTCGAGACTTCTGTGAAATTCTGTCAAAGTCTACCTTTCATCAGAAGTCTACCCACTCTGACTAAGACCTAGACTGAATGCAAGTGAAGAATGAAGACCTAATCAGACTCAAGATTATTTCTCTTCCTTCAGTACGAACTGGATATATCTAGCTTTCTGGTTAAAAATTTTACTTACCATATTGGTTATCTTTTTTGGAATTAATCACGGAACGGAAAAATATTTTCTGGAAGGCAAGTTTATTTGGAAAGAATCTATTTATGGAAATCAAGATCTTGATTGTATTGGCAACCGGGATTGATAGACTTTCATCTCAATCTTCAAACAGCTCGAGATCTCCTTGATTGATTTTATCCATCGGGTTGATTGGAAGAATTCCTTTGGAAAGTGCCAACGGTTAAAAAGGCATAGATGAGTATTTAATGAGGTTTTTCAAGTCATTCAATAGAGAGCGTGAAAGAAGAATTACAAAGTCTGAAAACTTTCGAATCACTTGTTCTTCCTCATACAGTGCTTAAACTTGTATTCGAAAAAGAGAGAAACTCAAAAGAGTGACTTTGTGAAAGCAGTAAAGACTCTTCATTGAGAAGTTGTTGATATAAGGCTATAATATTCTTTTTCGATTCATAGTGGAAATCAGCCAGAAGACTGTCAGCGTGGGGGAGTGAACGTAAGTTTAATTTAAGCTGAACTACTACAAATTATGTGTTCATTTTCTCTTCCCTGAACTCATTTATTTTATTTACTGAGATAGTTTTCTATGTTTCGAAATAGTTTTAAAGTCTGAAATCTTCTACAAAATCTGTTGTTCATCAAACTCAGTTTTAAAGTAAAGTAATCTTATTGCATTTCGTAAAATTTGTTTTCATACCTATTTACCCCCTCTAGGTATTTATACTAGCTCTTTCAATTTGTATCAGAGCCTGTGTGCTTACTTTATTGACGTGTTTTTTTACTTCTAAGCTTAAGATTTTCTATGGCTAGTATTTTGGCTCTAAGATTGGTTGAAGGACAGAGCAGCACCAAACCTCCTTATTTCAATGGAAATGAGTATAATGTGTGGAAAAACAAGATGAAGGCTTTTCTCAGATCTAGAGATCCCATGGAGTGGGCTGTTGTTGAAAAAGGAATCAATCCTAAAGCAACATCAGCTTCAGACAAAGGGAAATAAGTGATTGATACTGATAAATCAACACAAGCTGAAATTACCAAGAGACAGGCTCTTGATGCAAAAGCAATTTATTCTTTATACTGTGCTTTATCTCCCATTGAATATAACCAAATTTCTTCTTGTGAAATAGCAAAAGAAGTTTGGGACATGTTACCTATGATGGGACTAACCATGTAAAGGAAACAAAAATAAATATTCTGCTTGGACAATATGAAGCCTTCAGAATGAAGCTTGGAGAATCTATTTCTGATATGTTTAGTCGCTTTATAGAAATTGTGAATGGCCTGGCTTATCAAGGTCAACCAATTTCTGGATTAATGAAAGTCAACAAACTATTGCGTGGACTTTCAAAGGACTGGAATCATGTGAAGACTTTAATCAGAGAAACTCAAAGGATTATGCCTCTATATGTTGATGAACTAATAGGCATGCTTCAATCATATGAAGTGGAGTTGATCAACGATGAGGAAGACCTAAAAGGTAAGAAATCAATTGCATTAAAGTTTAACATTGATTATGATGATATAGATTCAGATGATGATATGGACGATGAGGAGCTGGCCCTTATGATAAAGAAATTCAAAAAATTGAATAGAAATGGAAGAAGATTGAATTGGTAGAAGCAAAGCACGTAGAATTCTCAGAAGAGACCAACGGAGGACATTGAAGCTAACAAGGATGTTATATGCTTTGAGTGTAAGAAAAAGGGGCATATCAGAACAAACCGTCCTTTGTTGAAAAAGAAGAAAGAAAAATCTAAGAAGTACAAGAAAGCTCTTAAAGTAGAAACCTGGAATGACACCAAATGTGAAGAAAGCGAAAAAGAATTTGCAAACATATGTTCGATGGCTCATTCAGAGTCAAAATTAGAATTGGAATCAAACACTAATTCAGATTCTGACAAAGAAATTGAGGTTAGTCACTCAGAAATTCCTATTAAAGTTTCTATGTACATAGATGAACTTTGCCTCAATCTTAAATCCTCTCTTAAAAGGATCTTCGAACTGAAAAATGAGAATTCTAAGTTCGGGCAACAGGAAGTCTCTTGGAAACAAAAGTTTGAAAGTCTAAAAACAACTTTTGATGATTTAAAAGAAAATTCCGATTCTCTTTCAAAAGAAAATGTTATTTTAAAAATGAAGATTTCAAATATTTCAAAAATGTTTTCAAAAGGATTAGAAAAATTAGAGAAAATTCTTACAGCTCAAATACTCTATTTTAACAAATCAGCTTTGGTTTTGAACAATGAGACTATTCCTTTAATTGATTTTCCTAAAGTAAAAGAGAGACTTAAACAAAAACCTGCAAAGGCATTTTATAAAAATCATTTTCAAAAAGTGTTTGTAAAACATGTTGGTCGAAGTGCTCTAAGATGTTCTAAGTGTAACAGCTCAAAACATTTTGAAAATGAATGTCCTAAAGTTTGGAGACTAGTTAAGAAGGATTGGGCAAAAACTATTTTCAACACATACTCTCTTGGACCCAAGAAAATCTAGGTACCAAAGAAAGTTTGAGCTTTTCTTTTGATTGCAGGTACTATTAAAAGAAAAATCAAATGGTATTTGGATAGTGACTGTTCTAGGCATATGACAGGAGACTCAAGCTGCTTCATAAAGCTTGAAAGACTAAAATGAGGAAAAGTTTCTTTTGGTGGAAACAACAAAGGAAAGATTATAGGATATGGAATTGGGAAGATTTGAAGTCTAACCATCAACAATGTTTCCCTAGTGAAAGGCTTAAACTACAACATTTTGAGTATAAGTCAGCTTTGTGATATAGGTCTTAGAATAAACTTTCAAGAAGGCATTTGTTCTGGAATAATTCAAAATTTCTCTCAATCCTTTACTAGGCGAAGGCATGGCAACATATACCTTATGGACGTAAATCCAGAAAATTCTTAGTGCCTTATTTCTATTTAAGATGAAGCAAGTCTCTAGCATCGAAAGCTTACTCATGTAAATATGAAGGAGATTGCCAAAATTTCTTTTAAGAAGCTGGTTCGAGGGCTTTTTAATTTGGTTTATCAGAAGTCTGAGTTATGCACTCCCTATGTTTTAGGAAAATAAATCAGAAATTCTTTTAAATCAATAAATCAAGTTTCTACCAGGTGAGTTTTGCAGCTTCTCCATATGGATCTTTTTGGACCAACAAGAACTCAAAGTATTGGCGGAAAGAAATATTGTTTTGTAATTGTGGATAATTATTCACATTTCTCTTGGGTGTTCTTTTTGACAAATAAGTCTGAGACTTTTGCATACTTCTCAAACTTTGCCAAGAAAGTTCAAAATGAGAAAGGATATGCTATTTCAAGCATAAGAACAGATCATGGTGGTGAGTTTGAAAATCAAGATTTTACAAACTTCTATGATGAATTTGGTTTTCAACATGTTTTTTCTTCTCTATACACTTAAGAACAAAATGGGGTTGTGGAAAGGAAAAATAGATCTTTACAGGAGATGGCCAGAACTCTATTGATAGAAAGCAAAATATCCTCTTGATTTTGGGCGGAAGCAGTTTCTACTACATATTATATTATCAACAGGGTGTTTCTAAGGCCTATCCTAGAGAAGACTTCTTATGAAGTATATAAAAGAAAGAAGCCAAATGTTTCTTACTTTCATGTTTTTGGTTGTAAGTGCTTTATTTTGAAGAATGCAAACGATCGATTTGGAAAGTTTGAGGAAAAATTAGACGAAGGAATTTTTCTTGGGTACTCTATGACAAGTAAAGCTTATAGGGTCTTTAACAAAAAGACTCAATCTGTGGAAGAATCTATGAATGTCAGATTTCAGAAAAATATGCAGATTCAACCAGATTAGGTTCAACTTGAAGAGTCTGAACCAGTTCCAGACTTAACAAAGTCTGTTTCCCAGAGTGAAATTCAGTCTTCTAGAGTACATCAATAAGTAGAAAAAGAAGATTTAAACGAAACAGAGGATCAATAGATTCCCAAATCAAATAGCAACTGGAAGCACAAGTTAAATCATCCCAAAGAACTCATCATTGGCAAGATTGATGAAGGAATTCGCACTAGATCCAAAGGAAAAGAAGACTCCAGTGCATTAGCATTTGTTTTTGAGATAGAACTAAAAGAAGTAGAAGAAGCATTGTCTGATGAAAGCTGGATAGAAGCCATGCAGGAAGAACTCGGACAATTCAGCATCAATGATGTATGTGAACTTATTCCAAAACCCAAAGGCAAATCTGTGATTGGAACAAAATGGGTTTTCAGAAACAAGATGGATGAGAAAGGAAAAGTGATCAAAAACAAAGCAAGACTCGTGGCTAAAGGATACACACAGGAAGAAGGGATTGACTATGACGAGTCATATGATAGCAAAGTTAGAAGCGATTAGATTATTGCTTGCTTTTGCTTGTTATCAAAATTTCAAGTTATTTTAAATGGATGTCAAAAGTGCTTTCCTTAATGGATTCATTTAAGAAGAAGTCTATGTGGAACAACCATAAGGATTTGAAGATCCAAGAAAACCAGGCTTTGTCTACAGATTAAAAAAGGCACTGTATGGTTTGAAGTAGGCACCTCGAGCTTGGTATGAAAGGTTGAGTAAGTTTCTAACTGAAAATGGCTTTGAGAAAGGAAAAGTTGATACTACTTTGTTTATAAAAAGAGAAGGAAAATATTTTATACTTGTACAAATTTATGTAGATGATACAATCTTTGGTTCTCCTAATGAAAATCTCTGCAAGAAATTTTCAAGATGTATGTAGGAAGAGTTTGAAATGAGCATGATGGATGAATTGACTTTCTTTTTGGGACTGCAAATCAAACAATCAAAGAATGGTATATTCATTCACCAGGAGAAATATGCCAAAGATCTTATCAAGAAATTTGGATTAAAAAATTGCAAGAGGACTGAAACTCCCATGTCAAGTTCATCAAAACTGGACAAGGATGAAGGAGGAAAGAAAGTAGATTAGAAACTATACAGAAGCATAATCGGTTCTCTTCTTTACCTCACTGCCTCTAGACTTGACATTTTATTTAGTGTGTGCATTTGTGCTAGATTTTAGTCTGATCCAAAAGAATCTCATCTAAGTGCTGTTAAATGCATCGTTAAATATGTTGTGACTTTTCTAGAAATGGGTTTATGGTATCCAAAAGAATGACACTTTACTTGGCTATTCTGACGCTAATTTAGCCGGTTGTCGAGTCGATAGAAGGAGAACATCTAGCACTTGTCATTGTTAGGACAAATGCCGGTATCTTGGTTTTCAAGGAAACTAAGTACTGTGGCATTATCAATAGCAGAAGTAGAGTATGTTGCTCTTGGGAGTTATTATTCTCAAATTTTATGGATTAGGCAATAACTAAGAGACTTTGGAATAGTAGAATCCTGCACAGAGACCAGATGCGACAATACAAGCACTATAAACCTTACCAGAAACCCAATTCTTCATTCAAGAGCAAAGCACATCGAAATTCATCATCATTTTATAAAAGATCGTGTCTAGAATGGCGAGATTATGGTTCAATTTATTGATTAAAAGAATTAGCTGGCAGACATCTTCACAAAACCTTTGAAGAAGAACTTATTTGAGTCGATTCGCAACAAGCTAAATATTATCTTGCTCTTGATTAAAGTCTGAAGTTAATCAGACTCAGAACTTCAACTTGAAGAAGCTACTTCAGTATGAAAATTTCTTAAATCCAGGTATTTTATTTTTAGTATATAAAATCTGAACATGTATGATTATATTTGAATCGTTGCTAGCCTATTTTATTTTTGGAATTTACTATTTTATTGCTAAAATTTGATTCCAAATTTTAGTAGTTACTTTTTTAAAATTGTTCTGAAAATGCATTTTTCTTTATGACATTTCATTTACCTCATTTTGTTTTCTTTACATATCCCAGCATTTTTCGAGCACAACTCTTCCAAACCCTAATACTGAATCTCTCTCGCCCTCGATTTTTAACTCTCAAAATCTCTCTGCAAGTTTCTTTTTTTTTTTCTTTCACTTGAACATGTTGGCAAAATCTTCCAAGTCTGCATCCATGTCATACTAGCGGAAATCCTCTCGCATTGCAAGTCAGGGTCCTCGGAACATGCTTGAAGGACCAACTCACTTCAATCTTACTAGTGAAGATTCTCTGCGAAGTTCTCCTCGTCAATCTGTAGACGAGGAAGTTGAACAAGAAGTAGTTCCTATTAGAGTAATGACGCCTAAGGTACTCTTCAAGCATTACACTTTTCTAGAAACAGGGTGGTAGTCCAATGAACTTCATCACTGATTTTCTGAAAGATAATGGGTATGTCAACGAAACTCTGTCCTTGAAAACTATGGAAAGATTAGGAGTGGCACCAAAAGGAACAACATATAAGGCTTTTGTAAATTTTACTTATGATCCTCGTTTTGGGTATGAAAGTCAACCTAAGAACAAAGATGATGATGAGAGAATTTTTACAAATTTCCAACCCCGGATGGGTGTGGCTGCTGAAGTTCCTAGAGAAAGAATGAAGCTTTTCCGTTCAAGAGAGCATAAAAGGGTTTATGCTCAAATGTTGAACAGAGGGGCAATAAATCCTTGCACAGTGGATTTTGATTTTCTTGACTCTATAAAGGTTAACTTGAGGGAAAGGTTAGCCAATATTCAACTTGAAAAATTATGTGCTGAAATAGCATAAGCTTATCCTGAGTTGGCAGCTTATTTTTACTCCAATTTGTCTTTCCTGGATCAAACCCACATTCAATTCACTGTTTGTGACAAAGTGTTTGTTGTGGATGTGAATACTCTGGCTGATATTCTGGGAGTTGAACGTAGTGGTTTTCTACCAATTAATGTCTCCATCAATCAAGCAACTCGATTTCTAGTGAAGGATAGATTACCGAGCGAGAGTATCACTTACTCTCGAATGCTAGCCTCACACACTTTGCTGCACAAGATTGTCATCAACTGCATTAGGCTAAAGGCTGCTTCCAAGACTGATGTCTCGAGATTTGAGGCGAAGATTATGTGGGCTATTTGCACGTGTTCAGGTCGATGTTCCTCCATTTCTGGATACTCCACAGACTCGCTTTGCTAGTGCTGGTTCTCAAATAGAACAAGATGCAAACTATCCAAGGATAGTTGACCTCTTTTTGGAGATAAAAGCTCAATAATATGCAATGGAGATTGAAATCCATAAGCATCATACTACCTTAAGGTCTACCTCAGATTTTCTAACTGGCAAGGTACAATCCCTTGATACTCAAGTTCAGACTCGTAATCAACAGGATTCACAGACTGTAGCTAGAGTATAGAATGTCCATCATTAGTGCCAAGAGAAGCTTGAGGAGGTAGTGTAGTCGCTAGAGGATTTTTGACTTGTCCGCATTCCAAGACAATCGTGATTTACTCCAACTTTTATATCATTCTTATTCACACTTTTTGACTGACTCTTTCTTTTTGCTGTTGACAAAAATGGGGAGAATCAGAGTATATTTAAAAGTTCCTCTGAGATTTAAAAGTTCATGTTTTTTTTGAACTTGGTTGTGTTGAACCTTTATGATACCTTTATGATCAGCAATTAACTTTTGTGGCTATGCATTGATGTGGTTGTGGTTTGAAATTTTAAAGTTCTTAAACTATTTAAATTGTCATGACTAATATATATATATATATATATATATTTGTGGTTGCAGAATCAATGACATTCAGTCTTATAACAATATGTTGTTATTATAAGTTATCATGTGCCGCTAAAGTGTGTTTTGCAGGATATAAGTCTTAAATCTGCAAGAAAGTTTTGTCACTATAAAAAATGGGGAGATTGTTGGAGAAAACTCCTATTAGGTTTTGAAGCTGACAAAACTTCTCTACTTCTATTCTAAGGAATTCGAGACTTCTGTGAAATTCTATCAAAGTCTACATTTCATAAGAGCTAGACTAAACGCAAGTGAAGAATGAAGACTTAATCAGACTCAAGATTATTTCTCTTCCTTCAGTATGAACTGGATATATCTGACTTTTTTGTTGAAAATCTTACTTATCATTTTTGTTATATTTTTTGGAATCAATCACAGAACGGAAAAATCTTTTTTGGAAAGGCAAGTTTATTTGGAAGGAATCTACTTATGGAAATTGAGATCCTGATTGTATGGGCAACCAGGATTGACAGACTTTCATCTCAATCTTCAAACGGCTCGAGATCTCCTTGATTGATTTTGTTCAATGTGTTGATTGAAAGAATTCCTTTGGAAAGTGCTAACGGTCAAAAAGGCATAGATGAGTATTTAAGGAGATTTTTCAAGTCATTCAATAGAGAGTGTGAAAGAAGAATTCCAAAGTCTGAAGCTTCTAAATCACTTGTTCTTCCTTATACAGTGCTTAAACTTGTATTTGAAAAAGAGAGAAACTCAAAAGAGTGACTTTGTGAGAGCAGTAGAGACTCTTCACTGAGAAGTTGCTGATATAAGGTTGTAATACTCTTTTTCGATTCATAGTGGAAACCAGCCAGAAGGCTGTCGGCGTGGGAGAGTGGACGTAGGCTTAATCTAAGCCGAATCACTATAAATTCAGTGTTCATTTTCTCTTCCCTAAACTCCTTTATTTTATTTGCTAAGATATCTTTTTGTCTTTCAAAATAGTTTTAAAGTCTGAAACCTTTCACAAAATCTGTTGTTCATTAGACTCAGTTTTAGAGTAAAGTAATCTTACTGCATTTCGCAAAATTTGTTTTCACACCTATTCAACCCCTCTAGGTGTTTATACTAGCTCTTTCAGTGGGGGGATGCTCTTGTTAAAGTTGCTGAATTGAGGGGATGGGACCTCAAAGTGAGAGGGTAATTACTACTTAGCCAATTTTTTGTTCCTATGCCATTTTTTTTTTTTTTTGTGTCATTCATACACAATCTGATTGTTTTATTAGGATGTACATAAAATCTGGCAGACCCCACATTTTTAGTCAACAACCAACTTTCAAGATCAATGGGTTTGAATAATCTTTGTCCCGTCCTGACTTCGATCGGCATTTCATCAGGGGTAACAGTAAACTAATGAGTCGATTAACTTTCGTTTTGGTCATGCTCACTCATATGTCAACCACATCAGAAGTTTGAAATAAAAAATTCTGTCATCTGCCCAATCTAGAATGCAATTTCTAACTTCAAAAGGAGAACAAACAAGAAACATCCTGGAGTAAATCATAATGAGCAATTATATCTAGAAAGTCTTGGCAATGAGATGATATTGCACACTTCCTCCTCTGTCATTGTGTGGATTCCATTGATGTACAACCTATAAAAACTTGAGGTGCTTATTAGTGCGTTTCACATAGCTTTGCCAAAAGACTTTGAGGTCATAAAGGCCTATGGCAGTATATTGAGGTGTTTGGTAACAAAATTGCAAAGGCCTTTGAGCCAAAACTAGCAATTTCCAAATTGTCAACTCGCATTAAATAAAGAACAGAATTAGCGAGAGGTAGTTGGCTTTCTGACCGATCTAACTGAAGTGACATTATGTAACTTAGTCATCTTAGGATATAATCTGTATTGACCAATGGAAAAGTATCTGACTAAAATATACGATTGTCATAAAGTCAATGTGTACATTTTCAAAATGTGTCGTTGATGATGGCCAAGTGACTCTGTTTTGAGTCCCTTTTGGCTCATGCATAGACCGCCGGAGGAAGAGCGTTCTTGGTTGAGGTGAGATAGCATAACTTTAACGATTGTAATTTGTAAGGTGATTATTATGATCTGCTCAATCTAGCTTGGAAATCATTCATTATACTTGAAGAACTTTAAGCTTGAGTCACATTAATAGTATAGAAAAGTTCAAATAGAGAAAGCATGAAGAAAAATTAATTTTATTGGGAAAAAGGTGTGGAACATTGGAACTCCATCTAGTTTGTAAAGTTTTGTCCATGATTCGTTGCTTGCACTGTCACATTATCATCTATGTTGAGCAAATCCAAATATTTGTGCTTCAACCTGAAAGTTATGACCACATCTCCAGTAACCGTCTCTTTTCAACTGCGGTAGCTCATATATGTGGCAGACATGGGGAAGCTATTAAGTTGATCATCCAAGAGGTTTTGGTTAAGTTGAAGATAAAATATAAGAATGTGACAAATCAATTGGTTGGAGTGGATGATTGAGTTGAAGACATAATGAAGCTCTTGGATGTTGACTATCAAGGCGTTCGTTTTGTTGGTATTCATGGGATGGGCGGCGTTGGTAAAACAACTCTTGCTAAGGTTGTGTTCAACCAACTGTGTTCACACTTTGATGATTGCTGCTTTCTTGGCAATGTTCAAGAATCATCAGAAAAAGAAGGCCTAGTAAATTTGCAGAAACAAATATATTCTAACATTCTCGACTCTTGATTCGTGGACAACATTCATGACATTGATGATGGGATCAACCAGATTGGGACAAGATTTCACAACAAAAAGGTCCTCATCGTTCTGGATGATGTGGATAAAGAAGAACAATTGGAGAAACTAGCAGGGGCACAAGATTGGTTTGGCTCAGGAAGTAGGATTATCATTACAACCAGGAATGAAAATACTTTAAAAGTAATGGATAGTATTTTAATTTATGAATTAAAGGAATTGAATTATGATCAAGCTCTTAAGCTTTTTTGTATAAACGCTTTTAGAAAGGACTCTCCACCATATCAATATGATACTCTTGCATAAGAAATTGTTGTCACAATTGGAGGGCTTCCTTTGACTCTTGAGGTCATAGACTCGTTTCTTTATCGCCAACTAGAAGAGATATGGAAAGAGACTGTAGAGAGGTTAGCAAGAATACTTCTTAAGGATGTCCGATGGCAGTTGATGATCAATTTCGAAGCTTCGGAAGATAAGGAAAAGGAGATATTTCTTGACATTGCATGCTTTTTTGTCAACGACACAAAAAAGATGAATGGAACTTACATGTGGGAAGCTTGCAATTTTTTCCCGAGACTGCGATTCAGGTTCTTATGCAAATGTCTTTGGTAAAGATTGTTGATGGTGATACATTATGGATGCATGCCCAGCTCAAAGATCTTAGGAGGCAAATTGTTTAGAGGGAGTGCTTGCATGATTCGGGAGAGCATAGCAACGTGTGGATTTGTGAGGACATTGTAAGAACAAAGCAAGTAAACAAAATTCACAATTTTCATGAGATGGGTACGTGTAGAAAAGAGTTCACATACCCACTTAGAAGCCTCTCAATTCTTTTACCCAAACGAGAATCTGAATATTTGTCAAATTCTTACTAATGTATATATTTGTCAAATTCATGATTGTTCATTTGTGTTCGTTTTGGCAGAGAAAGAAAAAATTTCAGGAACTCATATTAGCTGGAAGTCATTATCAACCACTTGTAAATTACGCATGACGTACTTAGTAGGTTGCCCAATCTAAGGTTCCTTGAATTAGAGGAGGGGAACCTTTGTCGAAGACTTTGGGAATGATTTTTTGAAGTTAAGATGGATTTCTTGGTATTCTCCTAGGCCACTGGATCTTGAGGTAACCAATCTATCTATGAAGAATTTGGTTGTCTTGGAGATCATTGCAGGCAGCATCACAGATGACTGGAGCGCATGGAGCCTAATCAAGGTATGATATGCATTCACTTTAATTTTGATTGGCATATGATGTAATATATACTATTTTCTTCTCTTGATGGTGAATCGTTTTTGTTAGATGGCAAAGAATTTGAAAGTTCTAAACCTCAGAGGTTGCAAAGGCATAACTAGAACATCGGACATCTCTGCATGCTTCAGTCTAGAGAGGCTGAGTGTCTATAATTGCATAAATTTGGTTGAGATTGACCCCTCCATTGGGAAGCTAAAGCGGCTGATTTTCCTAAATCTTAAAGAGTGCCTCTCTCTTAAGGATTTGCCCAAGAAGTTGGAAGGCTTACGAATCCGAAGCACTTTGCTTCTAGTGGATGTTTTCAGAAACTCCCGGATTCATTTGGGAAATTGACATCACTGAAGGAGTTGGATCTATCAAGCATACAAATTGAATGCCTTCTTGATTCTATTGGTGATAAGAAGTTTCTGTGTGTCCTTATTTTAAGGTACACACAAATTAGCATACTTCCAGAGACTATTGGGAAGCTTGTGAAACTTGAGTCTCTCTCTCTCTTTGGGTGCGTTAAGTTGAAAAAACTACCAGACTCAATTGGGATGCTTGAGTCTTTGCAAGAGTTGAATCTATCCAGTACTAAAATTGTTGAGTTACCAGATTTGATTGGAAATCTGAAGAAATTGAAAGTGATATTGATGGAACATACTCCAATAAGGAAATTGCCCAGTACTATTGGAATGTTAAAGAATTTGGAAGAGCTACATGGTAGTGGTTGTGAAGAATTAAGAGGTGAAATTCCGAGGGAAATTGTCGCATTGTACTCTTTGAAAGTCCTCGAGCTATCAGATGCCCATATTTCTAGAGTGCCAACAGCAATCAATCATATTCCCCACCTTGAAAGACTGGACTTGATAGGTTGCAATGAGGTTCAAGAATTGCCGGAGCTTCCAAAAAGTCTGATCTATCTGCATTTTCGATCATCGGCATTGCAGATAGTTTCGAATTTCTCAAACTTGACTAATCTGGTGGATTTGCTCTTATCTAATGGCTCTGAAGATATGCTTCAAGCTTCATTGAACTGTTGCCAAGTTCTAGCTTAGGGTGGATTAGGACGTTGTCCAAACTAAAGAAGTTGGAATTGTCCCTTTCTAATATCCCTACACCACCGACTGAGTTTGGTTCTCTTTCTTGTCTAACTAAGCTTATTTTATCTGGACTAGACCTGCGATGTATCACAAAGCTTCCTCCCTCCTTATCGGAGCTGCAACTTGTTAATTTCAATTCTACAATATCTTGGTCAATCTTTTGCAACTTGAAAAACTTGTCCATGCTACAACTTTCTCGATCTCAGCTTCAAGAAATTGAACTTAGCGGACTCGAACAACTGAGAGTATTGCGCGGCCTTGCGGCCTTTTGGGTGGCGAAGTTTAATCTTCCTTGGAGAAACCAGGCTTGGAAAGAGAACCTTTTGTGGGTTATTAAGCACTTATCTGATCCAAGGTTCCACCAATCGATGGCTCGGTTTGCCTTTGGTGCCTTATGTTATCTTGCCTGGAAGGAGAGAAACAATATCATCTTCTGCAACCAACAGCTTTTCCTCCCAGCTTTGAAAGCCCATCTAATCAAAGCTGTTAAAGACAAGGCCCTTACATTCTCAAAGGTCCCGAATACCCCCCGCAACAAACGTCTGCAACTTAGCTGGGGTATCCACCCTTCTATCTTTGAGTAAGTGTGTTGGCCTACTATTAAAGTGATCATATGGCCGCTCGTTTTTGTGCCCTGTTTGTGTTTTTCCTTGCATTGAAGATGCTCGTGGGTCGCCCCCTCTTTCCCTTTGCTTGGGAGGTTCTTTACCTCGTTTTTCCCTGGGTCTTTCAGTCGATGATGTTGCTGGTTCCAGTTCACTTGGCTACTGCTTCGGTTTGGTTGTAACATGGTTTTGTTGGGTTGTATTTCTGCCCTCCCTTTTCGTTTGTTCTTGTCTTACTTTCTGCCCTGGCTACGTTGTTCGTTAGCCTTCTTCTAGTTGCTTGTTTTCCTGTTTCTTGTATATTTCTCTGTAGCTTAGGTTGGCACCCTTACACTCAATTGGTATTTCTTTAACCCTCTGAGTGCAAGTTTTTTGGTGCTGAATCTTCTCTGCTGTACTACGTATAGCTTCCTGGGTCACAAGTCTATCTATAATACTTACCTTTTACCAAAAAAAAAAAAAAAAAAAAACTGAGAGTATTGGCAGTGACTAATTATGAACTCCTCAAGAGGTTATTCATCCCGGCAAGCTTAAAGAAGCTTAAAGAGTTGTGGGTATCAGAATGTCCGAAACTAGTTGAGATTGAAGGTCTAGAGGCCCTAGAGTCCTTGGAAGAAATGAATGTACAGTAGTGTGGTTCCATTGAAAGGCTATATGACCCGTCAAACTTAAAGTTGCTGAAGCTTTTGGTTATATCAGATTGCTATGAGCTCCGTGTTGTTGAGGCCCTTAGCGGGTTAGAATCTTTGAATGCATTACTTGTTTATGAGTGCAGTTCACTGGAGAAACTAATTATTCCATCAAGCTTAGAGAAGCTTATACATTTGGAGGTTTCAGGATGTGTGAAGCTGATTGGCATTCCAGGTCTTGGTGCTTTGGAATCATTACTTTAACCATTAAAAAGTGTCCTATTAGCAAAATATGTGAGTTATCAAAATCCTAAAGTCTGTCAATCGTCAGATGCCATGAGCTACAAGTTATTGATGGTGTTGATGAGCCCGAATCTTTACGTGATTTCTACGTTTCTAGCTGTCAGATACTGGAAGCTTTGATGAACAAATCAAACACGAAGTAGGCTTATGAATGCCTAATAACAATTAGGAAGTGTCAGAAATTACAAACCCGTGTCTATCCTAATGTCGTGGGCCTTCCCTACAGGGATTACAAGGACATGATTGTCACAAAGCAAACTCTCCTACGGAGTCACTTTCGTTAGAGACATTTGACGAGGTATCCTTATTCTTCTTCATAAGTGGTAGCATAGCCCTTGCCCCTTTTTTGTTATCCTCTATAATAACGTAACTAGTCTGGTCTTGAAGACTAAAAGATCTAACTTGTTTACTTATTCCACCTTTGCACAATATTATTGCTCTTCGTTGAATCTATCAGGACAAACTCAAAATATGGAAAGCCAAATAATACAATTAAGTATGATTTAGATTAATTATGGTGCACTACAGAAAATTTGCATTTCTTGTAGGATGAAGATGGAACGGACGATGAGGGGTAAGATCTGGATGTGGATAGAGACAGCTTTGATGATAATAGCTCACCTCCGATCGTGACTTCTCACGAGCCTGATAATGAGCTTTGATTTCGATTTCTTTCATCCGCGAGTTCTCAGGATGAAGAGATTCCCATCGTAAGCGATGGTGAAGAAGGGACCCGAATATGACCACAATCTTTCTTGATTTCACTGTAGGCCCTTAAACTTTTCCAACTTGTTTAATTGGGTTTCTGAATTTTTCCCTGCAACTGGATCCTTAAAGTATATGTTTTATTTTTATTCAAGTTCATCTTTTCGTTAAAATGAAAACTAGAATGCTGGCATGGATTGACACATTGGTGCCACACTGATATTGATTGGACAAGTTGGTATTTTGTGTAATTCCATGAGAGAAAAAAAAATAAAAAAAAAAGGGAGAGAGAAGAAAGGGAAGGCTGCAAGGGCAGGTGGCACTGCCGGTGCGCCACTCATGCGCCGACAAGGGCCATTGAGTCTTTGTTGGCTGTGACATCATAATGTCAAAATTAGGCGATTGTTGGGACTACACAAACCAAGAGTTGATCGCTTAGGTCTTGTGACTAGGACATTGGAGATTAGCTAGTTGTTTCGAGTAATGCTTAGTAAAATTGAATTGCTATGAAGAATTACGAAAAGAGAAAAGAAAAAGTGATGTGGTAAGATACCTTCAATCTTGAGGTGCCCCATATATTTTTGAATAAAGCGTGAATGGAATGGATGGAAATTGATTTAAACATCAAGAGGAATAAAGTTAATTAGAAATAAAAGTGGGAGAGGGGGAAATTAGATGGAAAGCAAGAGCTTTGGGCAAGAAAACTAAAGGAGATCAAAGTGGTTCAGAACCTAAAGGTAAATGAAATGGGAGACTTGAAACTAACGTGCTTGAGATATACATAACATTGGAATTGAAAATGGATTAAAAATTATAAATAAATAATGTTCAAAGTTGAAGCTAAAATTGAAAGGCATTGTGAAACTATGAAAGAATGATCGAACAAAAATGCAGCAGTTGTACAATTGAGCACCTTTTGCTTTTCTTTATCACTTGCGTATCTCATCATATTCTTCTTTGCTTCAATCTCTTTATGATGTAATCACAAATTTGCCTTGATTTAGCTCATTTTTGTTTAACGCGAACAGATTGGTCATATTTGATAAGATCTTTTTTTTTTTTTTTTTTTTTTCCAAATTCTTCATTAAAACCATAGTGATTTTGCAACATTTTATTTTTCCTAGTTTGCCTTGTCCCTATCTTTAAAAGCACACTGCCAATATCCTCTGTGGCCATGTGGAGAATTCTGAAAGAGTGTTACATGGACCCTCCCTACCTCTATGATGACATTGACAGCCTAAATAAATTAGGATTTTATAAAAAATTTATTTGACGGAAACAATAACTTTAGCCCTCTTTATTCCAACGGCTATAACTCCACAAACCAATCCACCACCGTCAGATTAGACAGAGATCCAGCGGCCAAAAATGAAGGAAAGAAGACCGTTGTAAGGGAAGCACTTTAAGCTTTGCAAAGGAGAGACGAAAGTTCTCAACCTTATCCCACACAATCTCACTTTGAGATAGAGAGAGAGAGTTTTGCCTTGCCGATCAGATTTGAAGGAGCTTGTCCCTTGGTCAAGAATGGCTTCAAGACCATTGTAAGGGAAGTGCCATCAGCTTTCGCATTTGTCGCTACCTCCATGTTCGCTTCGACCTCAGTTGCGTCGGCCCCACGTTCACTATGACCTCCTAGATTTCCTTGGCCTCTCCATTCACCTCGCACTCCATGCTCTCCATCATATTCCAAGTCTCTTCTCTTTGAGTCTCTTCGAGCTTTGATGGGCTTTCAAATCTATCACGCCCCGAACCTCGAGCGCATGCACATCCCTTAGTAGTCGATCAAATTGCGATGTTCCTAGGATGTGTCGCTGACCCATTCATTTTATTGCGCATGCGAAAGTGAATTAAAACAATCCATAGACAACAAATAAACATGAGATAGTAAAGCAAGACAACCAAATTTCACAACACACTTTTATAAACAAACCAGGTCAGTCCTACAGCTTAGATATACAAGAGGCTAGACTCAAAAAGGACTACTGAGCCATCTAAACTCTGGACTCTGCAGACATTAGCTCCGAGTCCTCCACACTACGACCCTGAAAAAGGTAACCCACAACGGGGTGAGATAAAAATCTCACCGAATCTACACCCTAAACCTCGATTAGGAAGGTAATACACTTAAAGGTAGCCTATGCACACATCATATAAGACTTATCTCGCCTCAGCACATTCCTGCACGTTAGCACAGCTCATATAATAGATGCATACAATAAATGCACTCAATAATTGAAACGCTACACTTTAATAAACCAATCAATCACAGGGGTCTCGATTATAAGGCCAAATCATTATGACATATCCCATTCCGTGCCACACAATTTTGTCCTATAATCAAGCGCGGTCATCTTACTCAGTCAAGCGTTCCAATTAATTACGGCCCAACGGGCATGGCCTACTCGACGTTCGGTGATCTTCCGGCATAACCGGGCATTGTCTCGCCCTATCGAGCACGGCAACGTCTACCTCTAGAAGGCATTCCCGAAAAAGTATCGATCTAGCTTCTACCGCGATCCGGCATCCATTGAAGTGGGGCATTCCATATAGGAGCATCATTCAGTGTAAAAGCTCGTGACGGGTTCTCATAATGATCACACGCACAACCAACCTCGGCCAAGGACATCATGCTTTGCACTAAAATGCCTTAATTTAAAAAAATATGCTTGGCCTATTTTCTTTATATTAAAAACACCCGGCAAAATAGGTGTGCATGGACACACGGTCAAATCGAACCATAAAGCGTGTTATTCTCCCATTTTAAAATTCCATGATTTTATATAGTACTAAAATTCCATGACACCTGGTATTTTTCTAATTAAATACCAAAATTTCATATTTTGAAATAATAAATCAAAAATCAACACTTAGCATCAAATTGCACAAATTAATAATCAATTGCACAAACTAATTATGCCACGACAATCAGCACGAAATTCTAACAACCAGCTATCCAATATAATTTCCAGAAAATAATAAATAATTAAATAAATACAAAATAATTAAATAAATCACTAATTAAGCTATACACACTAATCTAACCACATAATTGGACTTAACCTCTAATTAACCTAAAACACATAGTCTAATTAACCTTTAATTAAACTAATCTAACCACCTAATTGACATAACTAATTAATCTAATCACTAAACAAACTTAATAAATACACTAACCTCACTTAGACTAATTTAAACCTCCCCTAAGCATAATTAATTTCATAATTAAGGTTTAGAAAGTAAACTCACCGGTTTAGCGAGCCGATGAGTTCACAATGACGATGACGTGGAGGCGAGTGAGACTCGGGCCTACGACGATGCCAAAGGAGGTCCGGAAGGGCCCGAAAACGACCCACGAAGCTCCCAACCAAAGCTACGAGTTTCGGTTCTGCTTTGGGCTGGGTTGGATTGGCGCGAGCAGAGGTGGTGAGGAGACTAGATAGGCGGCAGTGGCTGCAATGGTGGCTTGAGGATGACAACGGCAGCCTAGTTGACGGTTGGTGTGACATCCTAATTTTCCAATTCTGTTTTCAATTGAATGAGTCGGGCTTTTCATCGACGCGCCTATAGCTCTTTTCTCTGAGTTGGCCACTCACAAGATAACTAGTCTATTAGATGAAGTTGTTAAGGAATCTAAACGCAATAGGCTCGAGAATTCGACCAGGAATCGACTGCTCGACCGTGCTAATTTGCAAAGGTCTTTACGGCATAGACCGATTAGAGACTGGAGATAGGTCGGCTCGACAAAGGTATGTGATTAATTGTGGGTAATTCCATCTAATTGTACAATTTTTGTCGATCGGCACTAGACCGATTTCTCTATCATTTTGGTACTCTGTGTCCATATTTGAAACATTAAGATTTTCATGACAATCGAGAGTCATCAATGTGTTGAAGGTACACTTTGTGATACGAAAAGGATTGACCACATGTCAAAAGCGTTAAAAGTTCCTAGAAGCTACCCGGTAGGTAAGTACGCGCTAAAATCGTGTTAGACTGAAATTAACCACGAAATTGAACCCAATTTCAGAAATTGGAAGTTCTGTCATGTCACAAATCATTTTAGGAATGTTGACTCATCTTCCGAAGATTTTTCTACAAATCGAGATTTTTGGCAAAAAATTCAAAAGTAAGGTTATTTTGGATCGGAAAGTTTGAGGGACCGTTTTGATTTCGTTTTTTGGATTCAAGTTGGACTAATTGATGAGGAAAAAGGTTGATGAGGATGATGGCACCGTGGTTGGATTCATGACCATCAAATTGGATCCAATTGAGGGAGAATTAAAGTGGAATTGATAGATTTGAAGAGCAAATTTTACAAATTCGTATGCCATGGGGGGAGGAACATTTGGACTACTTTAATGGCTTCCTAAGGAAGATTGAGGAGAGAGAGAGTGGCTGAAGACAGGGCTGACATGGTGTGGGCAAGAAATGAGTGTTTTGGCCAAGTGTTGGAAGCTTAGGAGGCCATTTGGGGTCCCCCCCCCCTCTTCAGCAGCCTTCTCCCTCCTCTATCCCCCTCTTTTCTCCATTATTGTGGTCCTTGGAGAGCTCAAGAGAACCAGGAAACCGAGCTAGCCCCTTCCCCCTTCCTATCGACCTCTTTTTCCTCTCTTTTCTCCTTCTTCCAGTTTCTGCTCCAGCTGATCTTTCTCCAAAAACCCGAGTTAAAAGTTACCTCCCCATGAGAATCAGCCTCCATGCCACCCACCACTGTGACCAGGAGACCCAGTTTGTATGAATGGTGGCCGCTGCTCGTCGAACGGAGCCGCTGGCCGACCTGCTTGCTGGCCGGAAGCCGCTGCTTGTCGGTCTATCGGTCTGCTTGCCCGCCTGCACTGTTTCGTGATTTTTGCCATTTTCCTCTCATTCCGACCCTTCCTCCGCCCATCCCAACCACCAGCAAGTCCCCCTTGACCCCCAGGTGCCACTGGTTACCGGCCAACCCCTCGCCGGAGCTCCGATCAACCTCGCCTCCTCACTATTTCAGCCGGTGGTTCTCTTTCTCGGTCTAGCAAGTAGAAGCTGAGAAACCAACAAGGCTTTGGGACTTTATGGCCCATTTCTGATTGTTAGAAATTTGTACTGATTGCAGTGGTGTGGTTAGTTTCTGTAATTGAATGCTGTTTTGTGAAATTGAGTGATGGTTGTGAAACATAGGTATTTTAATAAGAAAATACTGGGTGTCAGGTGTTGACACCGAAAGTGATTTTTAAGTACCACATCAGCATTGGTGAGCAATTATATATATCAGCTTTGGTGAGCTATACTATCTATCAGCTTTAGTGAGTTATACCATCTATTTTAGCTGGGGTGAGTAGTATTGGTATCAATTGAATTGATAGATGGTATTGATGGATAGATAGTATTGATGTGATAGATAGTATCGATTGATAGATGGTATTGAATTGATATATAATATCGATTGTTAGATGATATTGATTGTATCGAATCGATTGAATTGAATTGTTGGAATATGATTTATATTGACGTGTAGGAAGGAATTGTGGCAAGGTAAGCCTTCTATATTGTGTACTAGGCCACCCTTGGGTGTATTTCCTTCCTAATAAGAGTTTAGAGGGTGAACTAGCTGAGACATTGTCTCACCTTGTTGTGGGCTTAACATTTTCAGGTCCGTACATGGCGATTCCTCTAGAACGTTTTGGTCGACCGATGAGGGTTACCAAGTGGGTTTTTAGTTACCCCGATCCTGGAAGTCATTGGGTCTATGAACTTGTGTTGACCACTGTCTAGGTCGAAGAGGACATACTTCATAGGGTGCTCATCGATTGAGAGCGTGGTTTCGCTACGGACCCAATGGATTCAAGGAGGGTCCCCTTAGGGGTTTTGATATTGCATTATGGTAGTTGATGCCATTCTAGGTGAGAGTGCAGCTAACCCTCCCGATGGTGTGGTGCAGGACCCGACGCCCCCAAAGCTTGTGGAGTTCGAAGGATTGGTGAACGTGTCTGACTAGCTGGTCATATGACAATTCCCTTTTTATTGAGCCGGTCTTTTGTAGATAGCCTAGTATTGTATATAAACCTATATGTTTATAAAAGGTTTGTTTTGGTTGTGAATGGTTTCCTGCTTTCCTATCTCAATGCTATGTGTTGTCAGGAGATTTGTTTCGCTTCCGCATGCTGGATTGAAGCTTGCAAGGAGTGAGCGAGCATTGGTGAGGATTGGGTGATAGAGATTTGCTTAAGCAGCGGGAAAAGAGAAGAAAGAAGAAAACGTGAAGGAGAAGCCTAATCGCTGGTGCACGTTTTAGAATATGTTTGTTGTCTCTTTTAACTAGAGTAGAGCATAAATGGAAAGCAAATAAAGCAGAACGGTCATGATCTATCAATAGAAAGAAAGGCACACCAAGGATCCCCTCTTTATGTTTCGGAGTCACTGGTTTCACAGAATATGAATTCATTCTAAATCTTCTCTCTTAAAGACTCCCAATTGCTGCGATAAGCAAACCAATTGTCGTGTGGGCTCCAACCAGATCTTTTTTGGTAGTTTTGAGCAAAATGCATAAAAAATCCCCACATCGTATAACTCCCCACAAAATCTCAACACTTGTAGAAACTCTAATTTGTGGATGCCCTCCACATGGCGCAGCTTCTCGCAGTGGTTAATATGTAACCACTTCAATTTCTTCAAGTTTGACAAACCTTTCATCATTCTTAATGAACCGCACCTTTCCACAGTAAATACTTCCAATGATTCAAACGAAGACACAAAATCGATAGCTCTTACCTCCTTGCAACTCCCTATATGGAACTCTCGAAGCATCTTCAGGGAGCTTAGGACAAGGAGTTTTTTTTATCGAGAGGGCAACCATCAAGTCGCTCGTACACCTCTTTTTTTCTTAATTCTTCTGACGGAGGTAGCCCACTAAGATGTACAAGTTTCACTCCAGGGTAGGAGAGCTTTGAAACTATCAAGGTTGACAGAATTTGTAAGAGGGATTTGAAGTTTAGTCCAAATAGAGTAAGTTCTTTCAGCAGATAAAGGGAACCCAAATTCGTAGTTGGTGCACGGACATACCATAAGCACAAAGTGCAACTTGCTCAATTTGGTAACCTCCCAGTCCACCTCAAGTCACCTGTTGGAATTTCATTTTATGTGGACAACCCATTGTCAGAGCCATCAGATAAGAACAATTCAACTAGATTAGTAAGGTTTGAGAGGCTAGGGATAGTCAGCAACGATTTAGATATCAGTTGTAGAGTGGTCAAATTTCTGGGGAGCTCCAACCACTCTCATATCCTATGACAATATTGCAAGTTCAACGTTTGAAGGTGAAGCAATTTGCTCATTATACTGGGCAGTTCTACAATTGGTGTGTGTGTGATACTTTGGCAAAGGACAGTCTCCATTGTCTACCAACGAAATCTAGTAATCTTGTCGTGCATGATATATCTAACTTCGTTGACGACTCTAATTTCGAAATTGAATCCAGGAGCTCACTCAAGTGATGCATTTACAAATAGAGAGGTGCTGAAGATTCTGTAACTCTCCAATTTCTTCAGGCAATTTTTTAAGTTTCGGACATGACTTAATACTCAAGTCAGTTAGCTGCCTTAGTTTTCCAATAGAGCGGTCAATTCCCTTCAAAGATGGACAATGACAAATAGTCAACTTCTCTAAAACTAAGTACTCAAGAAAGGTTGGTGTCCCATGTATCAAGTAATTACTTTCAAGAGTAAGAACCTTCAATTTTTTTACCCCCTACAAAAGCAAATCAAACATCAGGACAAACAATTAGATGTCTATACAAGAAATAAATATGAAATTAGGCTCCCAACTGGGATCATATGTCATCCATTCCTCTCACTAACTAAGAAAATTATACTACAAATCCATCAAATTATGTCCTTCATTGAATGAGAAAATTAGAGCAAGAGAGAAAGTCATGTACCTTGATTAGGTAACTGATCTCATCTTTGCTGAGATAAGAGGAACGAATGTTCATGACAACCACGTTTTCTAGACCCAAATTGGTTTTGCGAATCAAGTTCTCCAGAATAACCTATTTTGCCCGTCAAAATGATCCATTTCAACTTGGGAAGATAGCCCGTGAAGTCACCTTCGTAGACTACGTCACTCAACCAAAGAAACTTGAGATATGGGAACCGCCTAAGTTGCTCTGATGTGATAGTTGTAGGATTGCTAGAGGTCGTTCGCAAACAGAGTGCATGGACACTTTCCTTCATCTGCTAATGACATTGAGGAGCAGGAGCAGGAATTTGTCAATAATCCCATAATTTAATTTGTCCAAGGGAAGAAAAAAATTGAACAGTAAAGGGCCTGCATGGTTGTGTTCTTCTTTTTTTGTTTATGAAAAAAAATTCTGTTTTTTTTGTTCCCAGGAACAAAAAAAAGAACAGAAAGAAACAAAAAAGTTTTTTGTTCCAAAAACACTTTTTGAAGAATTGAAAGAACAAAAACACAAGAAACACTTTCTCTCTTTTTTTTCTTTTCTTTTTTCTTTGGCCAATCATTGGCCTCGGCCATGGCTGGCGATCGGTTGTTGAGGGCCGGCGACCTTGCCGAAGCATCGCCGGCCCCCCAGCGAGGCCAAGCCTCGTCGGTGGCTAGGCGACCTCGCCCTCGGCCGGGGCCGGCGAGCCTCGCCGTGGCCGGGTGAGGCCACCGGCCCTCGTCGCCCGATTGCCGGCCGTGGCCGAGGTCGACAACCGGCCAAAAGAAGAAAAAAAGAAATAAAGAAAAAGAAAGAAAAAAGGAAAATAAAATAAAAATATTAAAAAATTAAAAGAAACAAAAAAAGAACACACATTTACCAAACGCGTTTCTATTCATTTTTTATTCCCGGAACAAGTTTACCAAATGCGTTTTTCTGGTCAAAAATTGTTCCCCAGAATAGAAATAGTTTTTTCTATTTCTGTTTCTTGGAACAATTTTTGAATAGAAACACAAACAAACACACTCAAAGTAGCTCCCAATTCAAAAACGTGATTAAATCCTCAATTAAGAACATGGTAAGTAATTTTCTATTCGAATTTGGTCATACTTCACCTCTATTGATCTTAATTCGCAAATTATGCCATCTTCATTCCACAACCTAGTATAGTCTTGTACAACAATTGCCCTTCCGAGATCTCTATATTGATCATGCATCAAATTTCATCTTTTTCTGGAACCTTTATCTTGCACCTATTAATAACGACGTGAATAGCATACTCTGCCTTAAACCCACAATATTTCCACTGGTAGATCAGATAAGCCTTTTTCCAACTAATGAAAAAGCATGCAACATCGAAAAATATGTGTTGTTGATCCAGCTCTAAGGCATCATAACTAATCCTTAGCTTTCCCAACACATCCCTATGAGGTGTTTCCCTTAGCTTCTCTAGCATCTCTTCCCATATAGCTATAAGAGCTAAAGGTAGTCCACCTGTAGTTGAGACAATGCCTTCGGAAAGAGTGTAATAATTGGTAGGAGGAGAGCTATCATAAAAAAAACATGCCTAATAAAAAGTTGGAGTGCATCTTTTTTGTTCAACCCCTCCATTTCGTAACACAAGATTTTATACTTAAATCCCTTGATTTTTATAACACTTTTGTCCCTAATGGTAACAAGTATCCTAGTACCAGAACACAAAGAGTTCACTTCAATTAGTTTTTGGATTTGGTTGTCCTCATCGACATCATCCAATACAATTAGCATATTCTTGTTGCAAATTATTTGTCCAATCATAGTGATCCCCCAATCCAAGTTATCAATGTTAAGCTCCAATCCAGAATGGGAGATGTCGGACAATAATTTTCTTTGCAACTTGACCAACGGGCCCTTGGCTTTTGCCATTTCCCTCACGTCTTCAAGAAAGCTGTAGTTTTTCCCAAAGCGAGGACATAGTTGGTTGAAGATAATATTGGCAAATGTTGTTTTACCGATGCCACCCATCCCGTAAATTCCAATGAGCCGAATGCCACGGGAATCGATGTCTAATAAATTATTTATGACTATTATTTGATCCTCCATTCCAACTGAATCTTTGGTCACTTGTCTTTGTCTTGTCTTGAGCCTGGTCACCACCTCCTTAACAATGGACTTTATAAGATCCCCATGGTTGCCACAAAGTTGAACAGTTTGAATTGAAAAAAGGCAAAAAAATTGCATGTTGACCAACTATAAGCATGGCCAAGTTTAGAATATATACAAATTCAAAATGTCACACCCCGATCCTCGAACGTGCCCCATACTTCACCTAGTCGATTAATAGTAACGTCCCAGGACACATAGCCGACCCTTTCATTTATAATACGCATGGGGAGGTAGATATAAAATCCCAAAACAATAAAATAATGGGATAGAAAAGTAGCGCCATTTTTTTTCACACCTAAAAAATCATAGCCACACTTTTATATAATGCAAACCACATAGTATATATTACAATACTATTCACAAAAGTCTGATTTATCACACATCAATTCACATCTCAGGGTTTGCAAAACAGGATAGGGTCTTAGTCCTCATCCGGATCATACTCCGAATCCTTATCAGGGTCCTCTTTTGACTCCTCCTTAGGTTCTTCTTCAGGGTCCTCTTCAGGTTCCTCCTCCTCTTCCTCGATTACTCCTTCTTCGACACTCCAGCTGGAACTGACATCAGAGTATACCGGGGATTCAAGATGGCCGAGCTTGGAATCCTTTTCATCCACCACCGATCCAACCTTAGGATCTGCAGTTCTCTTACCGAATGCTACCTCTAAGACATACAAAGGTACATCGCCCTCCGATATGGGACCCTCTCTTCGCCCAATCATGGTAGTGCGATACCATGATCAGTAATTATGGGGCACCTTACTGGTTTCATTCACGTCAACCTAGACAGTGGATTCCACTAGTACATATTCCAATCCTTCAGGGTGGGGGTGTATCGAAAAGTGATATCTTATCTCGGTGATCTCTTTGGGTATATCAATATGCATGGGAGGACGAGGAGGTGGAGGTGCTGTCATCTAGGGGCTTGAAAATATTATCCCACAAAGGGGTGAGACAACGTCTCAATGAGTTCTACCCCCTGAGACCCGATTAGAAGACCAATACATCATAAGGGCTGTATATGCACAACACGGGTCAGAGGATTTATCTTGGCCTCAGATTCCACCTACTATTCAATACAGTTCGAAGAGGCACCCAATCAAACACCACAGATCGAAACATCGATAAATTGTCCTAGTCGATTACATGTCACCACGACCTTCTCCCGGCTGATACATTCAATATTACTTATTCTCCAAGATGACATATCAAGTCACTGAGCTAAAGCAATACAATGTCTTTCTCCGAGATGACATACCGAATCATCGAGCCGACAAAGTATATTATTTATTCTCCAAGATAACATATCAAGTCATCGAGCCGGTATAACACAATATATCTCTCCGATGCGACATACCGAGTCATCGAGTCAAGAAAATATAATGTCTTTCTCCGAGATGACATGCTTAGTCATCAAGTTGACATAATATAATGCATTTCTCCAAGACGACATCCTTAGTCATCAAGCCAGCATGATATATTGCATAATCAATTTCCCATTTTTATCATGCCCAATAAAAATACACGTGTGGGTACACGACCGGTCTTAGCTAAAATACAAGGTTTTCACTTTTGAACTTCTCACTATTTTTAGCAGTCCCCAAAATAGATTTTTGGCGCTGTACACCGATGCTTGGTAATTTTTCCCATTAATTACCAAAATTATCTAATTTTTAGAATAAAATACCCATCCACACAAGTTCACTCAATTTGTATAATCAGGTACTTAATTAAATAAACAGAGAGCACCATTTCAATCAGCATAAAATTCCGGGCGGTGAACGGCGGTGGCGAGCAGTCCGGCAGTGGCGTGGCTGCTTCCGATGGCTTGCTGGTTCTTCCTCAGCTGCTAATGTGTGAAAATGGCAGAGTAGAGGGGCTGAGGGATGCTTGGCCGGCTGGTGTGGGAGAGAGGAAGGAGAGAGAGAGAGAGAAAGAGAGAGAGAGAGAGAACAAGGAGGACAAGGGCTCCACTTGCCTTGTTTTTTTTTTTCTATCTTGTTCCCTTGACTCATCCATGGCCAAGTATGGCTTCCTTCACCCTCAATGAGTCATCGATACTCCCCATTGCAACCTTGAAATGGTCCTAAAATTTATTGCGACATGATAGAATCTTCAATTTCTGAAATCAGACTCGAATTCACGGTTAATTTCCATTCGGCGCGTTTTTAGCATAACCTAGGTTACCGGGTAACTTTCAGAAACTTCTCAATGCAAATGACCTGTGGTCGATTTTCTTCGAGCCACAATGAACCTACTCAACACATTGACGACTCTCGGTTGTCGTGAAAATCTCGATGATTCCAATATGGACACAAGGCACCAAAACAATAAGAAAATCAATTTAGTGCTGGCCGATGAGAATTTTCCAATTTAGTGGTGTTACCTACGATTAGCCACACATCTCAGTCAGACCAACCTATCTTTGATCTCAAATCGATTTTTTTAACTATGCTGTAATGACCTTTAAAGATAAGCATGATCGAATAGCCAATTCTTGGTCGAATTCTCAAGTCTATTGCCTTCAAATTCCTTAATGGTTTTCCTTAGATAGTCTAGTTATCTTGAGAGTGATCAGCTCTAAGAACAGCCCTATAGGCGCGTCAATGAAATGCCCGATTTATTTAGTAGAAAATAGGACTGAAAATTTGGGATATCACAACTCTTCCCCTCTTATAAAAATTTTGTTATCGAAATTTAAACCATTACAATACTTAAGCCAAAATGTGGGGTTACAATTGTCTCATCGACTCTTCAGTCTCCCACATTGCTCCTTCAGTACTGTGGTGTTGTCAGACCACTTTGACCAATTGAATGGTCTTTGTACGCAGTACTTGTTCTTTTTTGTCCACGATCTGAACCGAGCTTTCAATGTATGACATTCGGTCATCCACGTCCAATTCTTCAAAATTGAGCACGTGGGTTGAGTCAGGCTCATATTTCCTTAACATCGATACGTGAAAGATGTCATGCACTTGCACCAATCTCGGCGGCAACACAAGACGATACGCTAAAGTCCCAATTCTCTCAAGAATCTCAAATAGACTTACGTACCTCGGACTTAGTTTTCTTTTCTTTCCAAAGCGCAAAGTTCCCCTCATTGGTGACACCTTTAGAAAAACGTGATCACCAACTTGGAATTCCAATAATCTCCGGTGCTTATCTACATAACTTTTCTGTCTACTTTGTGTGGTCTTTAATTTGCCTCTGATTATTGCCACGGCATCCACTAACTGCTGGACCAACTCTGGGCCTGTGATCTTCCTCTCCCCAACTTCATCCCAACACACCGGTGTTTTGCACACTCTACCATACAACGCTTTAAATGGAACCATTTGGATGCTTTGTTGATAACTACTGTTGTAGGCAAATTCCACTAGGTAAAGCTGATCTTCCTAACTTCCTTTGAAGTCTAGTACACAAGCTTTCAGCATGTCCTTGAGGGTCTGAATTGTCCTCTCAGATTGGCCATCCATTTGAGGATAATAAGCCGTACTGTACTGAAGTTTGTACCTAGAGAACTTTGCAAGCTTTTCCAAAAGGCGGCGGTAAACCTGGGATCTCGATCTAAGGTTATCGTAACCGGCACTCTATGCATTCAAACTACTTGACGCACATACAAGTCTGCATGCCTATCCAAACTGAGGTCCTTTCGTACTGCAATGAAGTGAGCCGACTTCGTTAGTCTATTGACTACCACCCAAATCGAATCATTTCCTATTTGACTCCTTGGTAGTCTGGTCACGAAATCCATTGTGATATACTCCCATTTCCAATACGGGATCACAAGAGATTGCAGAAGTCCTCCCAACTTACAATGTTGAGCTTTTACTTGCTGACATGTTTGGCGATGTCCGCCTTCATACTTGACCACCAATAGTGTTAACGTAGATTATGATACATCTTATTACTTTCGGGATGAATGCTGTAACTGCTACGATGCACCTCAGATAAAATATCCTCTCTAAGCTCCACATTGTTAAGTACAACCAAACGTCCTCGGAACCTTAGTGTTCCATTATTAAAAATTTGAAAGTTAGCATTTCTTTTCTCAGTGACCTCCTGAAGAATCTTCTGTACATCTGGATCTGTCGGTTGAAGTAACTTGATCCTGATCTGGACATTCGGTTCAATTCTAAGGGTGGCCATAAGACTTGAAAGGTGGCCTACCTCAAATTTGAATACCGAATCTCGAGCTCTCTCGATTAGGTTCCACTCCTTAATCAGTATATGAGTGACTGAAGACTTTTGACTCAAAACATCTACAACTTGATTCGCCTTTCCCGGGTGATATAAGATATCACAGTCGTAGTCCTTCAGCAATTCCATCCATTTGCATTGTCTCATGTTCAACTCCTTCTGAGAGAACAGGTACTTGAGGTTTTGATGGTCCGTGAAGATTTGGAATCTTTCTCCACACAGATAATGTCTCCAAATCTTTAGGACAAAAATAATTGCTACGAGCTCTAAGTCATGCGTCGAATAGTTCTATTCATGAGGTTTCAATTGACAGGAGGCGTATGCAACAACTCTACCATATTGTATCAGCACACAACCCAATCCTATGAATGACGCATTACTCTAGATCTCAAATCCTCCAGGACTAGATGGAATAATCAGCACAAGTGTGGTAGTCAGCTTTTCCTTTAGCTCTTGAAAACCACACTTGCACTTGTCTGTCTACACAAACTTTTCTTCCTTCTTCAGGAGTCTTGTCAAAGGCGATGTTAAAGATGAGAACCTTTCCACAAACCATTGGTAATAACTTGCCAAACCCAGAAAACTTTTGATTTCTGTCACAATAGTCGGTCTTGGACAATTGATCACGACTTCTATCTTGCTCGGGTCCACAGAAATTCCTTCACCTGAAATCACATGCCCTAAGAAAGCAACACGAGTCAACTAAAACTTGCACTTGCTAAACTTAGTGTACAACTGATGGACTCTAAGCTTTTGTAGCACTAATCTCAGATGATTCTTGTGCTCTTCGTCACTTCTCAAATATATCAGAATATTATCAATGAACACAATCACAAACTGATCCAGATATTCCTTGAATACTCTGTTCATCAAATCCATGAAGGCAGTTGGAGCATTCGCAACCCAAATGGCATCACTGTGAACTCGTAATGACCATACCGAGTACGAAATGATGACTTAGGAATGTACTCCTTCCTAATTCTCAGTTGATGATATCTTGTCATCAAGTTAATCTTCGAGAATATTGACGCTCCTTGCAACCGATCGAACAAATCATCGATCCTTGAGAGTGGATACTTATTTTTGATCATTACTTGATTGAGTTATCGATAGTCAATGCATAGACGCAACGAACCATCTTTCTTCTTTACAAACAGAAATGGTGCTCCCCAAGGTGATGCATTAGGACGAATAAATCCGTTATCCAATAACTCTTGCATCTGCAATTTCAGTTCCTTCAACTCATATAACGCCATTCGGTAAGGAGCCTTAGAGATTGGCTCTGTCCTGGGTGCTAGCTCGATTACTCTCTCTCTCTCTCTCTCTCTCTCTCTCTCTCTCTCTCTCTCTCTCTTTGATGGAAGTCCTAGCAATTCCTTTGGAAAGACATCAGGAAATTCTTGCACTACAACAATGTCTTCCATTTTTAGCTTATCAATTGTCGTATCCACGACAGTTGCCAAGTACCCTTGACAACCCTCGTCCAATAAACGAGTTGCCTCTGGCGATGAGATCAAGACAATCGAGGGACCTCCTCGACTTCCGATAAACTCAAAGCTCTCACCCTCTAACAGGTCAAATTGAATCGCCTTGCAATAGCAGTCTATTTTAGCTCGTTGCTTGGTGAGTAAGTCCATGTCAATAATCAAATCGAAATCATACATGGCTAGGACTAATAAATCTATTTTCCCCTCTCACTCACCAATCTCTAACTTGCAACAAGAACAACCCAAATCAGCAATAACTTTATCCTTCAATGGTGTAGATATGCAAACTGCCGACTCAAACAATATAAGACTCAATCCTAACAACTTAACATATTGCTCGGCAATGAAGGAATGGGTTGCTCCCAAATCAAACAAAGCATAAGCAGGATGGTCATTCAGCAAAACCATACCTGTGATCACATCAGGCACAGCTTCTGTCTGACCTTATGTGATAGCATAAACTATACCCCTGAACTGAAGGTCTCAACTGTCCTCCTTGTGACATGTTCTGAGGGTCAATACCCTCTTATCTATCCCATTTGCAGCGGCGGCGATAACTGTGGTTGTCCTCTTGGCCTTCTAGGACAATTTATGGCTATGTGGCCTTGTTGGCCACATTCAAAATATGCTCCCTACCTAGCTTGGCATGGGGCTAACCCATGTCGTCTTCCACAAAAATGACACATTTCATTCCTATTTGGCACAAGTTGCCAACTCCACCTCTCCTATTTGGTGGGACTTGGAATTTGCCTCCAGGCATGGGCCTCTTCCCATGACGAATACTTTCTCTGTGAGAGCTGAACCTCAATCCAGATGAGGCAGCTTGTTTATTCAAACCTCTTTCTATCATCTAAGCTCAACGATAGACTTCTCGATAATTTGTCAGGTCTAACGGCAGCAGAGGTTATTTCAACTCCGAACGAAGACCATTTTTGAATCTTCAAGCTTTCTTTTCTAGGTCCTCGATCAATCTTGAGGCATACTATGAAAGCTCAGTAAATTTGACCCCATATTGGTCCACCGACATAGATCCTTGACGAAGGCACTTGAACTCCTCCATCTTTTGTTCTCAGGCCATGCCCGAAAAATATTGATCGTTGAAAGCTCTAAGGAAGGCATCCCACAGTGGGATCACACCTTCAAGAAATATTGTCTTTGGCGGATCTCCACTACATATTGGCACTGCCCTGTAACTGGTAGACGGCCATGGTTACCTTCTCAGCTTCGGTGCACATCAGGAGTGCAAAGGTTTTCTCCAAATCCTGTATCCATAGTGAGGCAGCCTCGGGGTCTCCAATGCCCGTGAATCTTGGTGGACTCAACTTCAGAAATTGCTCCACCAGCTTGTGGATTGGCATTTCTCTTTGTGCCAAAATATTTTCAAGTTGAACTTCTGCAGGCACGACAACAGGTGCGGCGACAGGTGCAGCAGTAGCAGTAGCTTGATTCAGGGTCTGTTGTGCCATGACATCTCTTAAGGCCTCTAGCGCCTACATAATCCCCTAAATTCTGGGATCACCAAGGGCTGCTACCCCGGCATCCACCATAGGTGGTGCCATTCCACTCGCGCTAGCTTGAGTTGGCGCTCGACCTCGGCCTCCTCGGGTACTGACCCTGGTTGGTGTTCTACCCCGAGTCGTGGCACGAATGATCCTCTTGTTAGGAGTTCTTTGCTCCTGATCGCTCATGGCTCAGCTTTATCTACTGAAACCTGCTTCCAATTCCACATCGAATTAGAAACAGAGCAATCCAAACAACAAGCAATTCTAGCACTCAGCTAACGCAAACATGCACCAGCATGAATTTAAAGGCCTTCCTACTACTATCCCATGAACCATCGCTCCTTATCACTCTAATCTTAACCTTTGTTCTAATACCACAAAAGGGGGATGTTACGCCCCGATCCTCGAATGCACGCTCATCCTTCACCTGGTCGTTTAATAGCGACGTCTCAGGATGCATCGCCGACCCTTTCATTTATAATACGCATGCGGAGGCAAATATAAAATCCCCAGACAATAAAACAATGGGATAAAAAAGTAGGGTTATTTTTTTCACCCATGAAAAATCACAACCACACTTTTATACAATGCAAACCACATGGTATATATTACAATACTATTCACAAAAGTCTTATCTGTCATACATCAGTTCACATCTCAGGATTTACAAAATAGGATGGGGTCCCAATTCTCATTCGGATCATACTCCGGATCCTCCTCGAGGTCCTCTTTTGACTCCTCCTCAGGTTCTTCTTCAGGGTCCTCTTCAGGTTCCTCCTCCTTTTCCTCGATTACTCCTCCTTCGACACTCCAGTTGGAACTCACGTCAGAGTATACCTAAGATTCAGGATTGCCGAGCTTGGGATCCTTTGCATCCACCACCAATCCATCCTTAGGATCTGCAGTCCCCTTACCAAATGCTACCTCTAAGACATACAAAGGTACATCGCCCTCCGATATAGGACCCTCTCTTCACCCATCATGGTAGTGGCGATACCACAATCGGTACTTATGGGGCACCTTATTGGGTTCATTCACGTCAACCCAGACAATGGATTCCACTAATACATATTCCAATCCTTCAGGGTGGGGGTGTATCGGAAAGTGATATCTTATCTCGGTGATCTCTTTGGGTATATCAAAATGCATGGGAGGACGAGGAGGTGGAGGTGCTGCCATCTAGGGGCTTGAAATATTATCCCACAACGAGATGAGACAACGTCTCAATGAGTTATACCCCTTAGAACCCAATTAGAAGGTCAATACGCCATAAGGGCTGCCTATGCACAACACGGGTTAGAGCACTTACCTTGGTCTTAGATTCCACCTGCAATTCAATGCAGTTCGAATAGGCACCCTATCAAACAGTACAGATCGAAACATCGATCAATCGACCTAGTCAGTTACATGTCACCACGACATTCTCCTGGTCGGTACATTCAATATTACTTATTCTCCGAGATGACATATCAAGTCACCAAGCTAAAGCGATACAATGTCTTTCTCCGAGATGACATACTGAATCATCGAGCCGACAAAGTATATTATTTATTCTCCAAGATGACATATCAAGTCACTGAGCCGATATAACACAATATCTCTCTCCGAGGCAACATACCGAGTCACCGAGCCAAGAAAATATAATGTCTTTCTCCGAGATGACATGCTTAGTCATCGAGCCGACATAATATAACGCCTTTCTCCGAGACGACATGCTTAGTCATCGAGCCGACATAATATAACGCCTTTCTCCGAGACGACATCTTTAGTCATTGAGCCAGCGTGATATATTGCATAATCAATTTTCCATTTTTATCATACCTAATAAAAGTACACGTGTGTGGGTACATGGTTGGCCTTAGCCAAAATACAAGGTTTTCACTTTTGAACCTCCCACTATTTTCAGCAGTCCCCAAAATAAACTTTTGGTGCTATAAACTGACGCCCGGTAATTTTTCCCATTAATTACCAAAATTATCCAATTTTTGGAATAAAATACCCACCCACACAATTTCACACAAATTGCACAATCAGGTAGTCAATTAAATAAATAGAGAGCACCATTGCAATCAACATAAAATTCTGGTCACCGACTATCCCGGTCTAATTTCTGAAAATTAATTAATTAAATAATTACGAAAATTATTAAATAAATGCCAAAAATCCAACTTAGGCCCGTAATGCCTAATGGGAAGTCGAAACGGACTCGGAAAATTCCGAGGTTCGTTCAATAAAATAATGGAACCTATTTACTTGTTAATTACATTAACCATTTGTCTAACATGCATAGGTAAATCACTAATTTAATTACTCTACTATAATCTATCCACCTAATTGTTTTTAATTAAATATAATCAACACATAAGCATCATTAACCTACTAAGTGAGGTTTAGTGAGTAAAACTCACTTGTTTAATGAGCAGTTCGGTGCAAAACGATAGAAACGTTGTGGCGCTCGACTTTCCTCAAGGCGGGCCTAACAACCGAGGCTCGGAACCACCTCAAAATGGGCCCAAAGCACCACTGAAAACCCACTGGTTTCTATTCTATTCTTGGCTGAAACAGAGGGGAACAAGGTTGGTTTAGAGCGGGAATTGATCGGGAAAGGGTGAAAGGGCCAAACCAGGCCATGGCGGGCACTCACGGCGGTCGGAGGCGAGTTGGACAGCTCCGGTTGAGCTTCACCATGCACAAACTAGTAGCTAGGATAGCAAGACAGGAATGCTGGGTGTCAGGGTCGCTCGGTGGAGGCGGAGGGCGCAAAGTGCGTGCGTGAGCGGTGAATGGCGGCGGCGAGCAGTTCGGCGGTGGCGTGGTTGCTTCCGGCAGCTTGCTGGTTCTTCCTCAGCTGTTGATGTGTGAAAATGGCAGAGTAAAGGGGCTAAGGGATGCTTGGCCAGCTGGTGTGGGAGAGAGGAAGGAGAGAGAGAGAACAAGGGGGACAGGGCTCCATTTGCCTTGTTTTTCTTCTATCTTGTTCCCTTCACTCATCCATGGCCAAGTATGGCTTTCTTGGCCCTCAATGAGCCACCAATGCTCCCCTTTTCAACCTTGAAATGGTCCAAAATCACGCCTTTTGGCTCAATTGGACACTTGATCTTGCTTAAATCAAGCCAATTTGGCCCTAATAAATTTCGTTAACACCTCAATTATCAAATTGGTATTTTTCCTCACCAATTGATCACTCTTGCTTCCCAATTGCACAATTGAAAACGATCACCGCCTTTTTCTAGACAAAAACAGCCATAGGACGACTTTTTCCCAAAAAGTCTCGGGTTTTAAAAAAATCTTTTGAGACTGAGTCGACGCTCTTAAAATTTATTGTGACATGACAGATCTTCAATTTCTAAAATCGAACTCGAATTTGCGGTTAATTTTCATTCGGCGCGTTTTTAGCGTGACCTAGGCTACCAAGTAACTTTCAAAAACTTTTCAGTGCAAATGACCCGTAGTCAATTTTCTTCGAGTCACAATGAACCTACTCAACACATTGGCAACTCTCGATTGTCGTGAAAATCTCGATAATTCAAATACGGACACAGGGTACCAAAATAATAAGAAAATCAGTCTAGTGTCGGCAGATGAAAATTTTCCAATTTAGTGGTGTCACCCACGATTAGCCACACATCTTAGTCGAACCAACCTATCTCTGATCTCAAATCAATTTTTTTAACTATGCCGTAATGGCCTTTAAAGATAAGCACGGTTGAATAGCCGATTCCTGGTCGAATTCTCAAGTTTATTGTCTTCAAATTCCTTAATGGTTTTCCCCAGATAGTCTAGTTATCTTGAGAGTGATCAGCTCTGAGAACAACCCTATAAGCGCATCAATGAAATGCCCGATTTATTCAGTAGAAAACATGACTGAAAATTTGGAATGTCACACAACATTACCCCTAAAAGCTTTGGGAACATGATGAATTACAAACTTCAACATCCATTACAAGTTTAAGTTAAAGGAATAGAACAAGAGATATGTTTGATCTTTATATCAAGTAGGAAAATCAAAATTGCTAGCAAAAAAAAAAAAAAAAGTGGAAGAATAAAAATGTAAACGTTTGACGAACTATTGTGATAGCAAATTTGCTCACTTCTTTCGACGTGGAAAAGAACTTCGCGAAGGCAAAGTTCCTAATCAAAGCCAAATTAGTATGCAATAAAAATCTTAAGACATACATGGATCAAATTAGTATAAAGAAAGAAGCAAAACCAAATTTTTATATGAGGAATATTAGGTGAAAAACAAAATCATAACGACCCCATTAGGTCAGAAAAATTTGGAAATCTCATGACTTAAAATAAAAAAATAAAATTTTGAAACTTTTTGTTTAAATTTAGGGAAATTAGAGTCGGACTATAATTGGTGAATTTTTATGAGAACCATGGCTTGATTGTACAAAATAATTTTAAAAATTATGGTTAGATTGTTACCCTGAATATTTCTCTAGTTCCCACCCCTTGGTGCCGCCAACTTCTTTAAGAGCTTGGCACCACATCTCTACGTCCTTGGAGCTGAACTTCTTCTGATCCTCCATCTCTTGCTTTAATTTCGATATGGCCTTTCCATACAACATGGTTTTCAGCTTCACGTCATATGGATTCACATCATAGAAGATGGGCAATATGACCTTCTTCTCATCTTCATTAGATTTAGAGGTGTTCTCCACCATCTTCGCAAGCTCACGGAGGCACCACCGACTTGAAGCGTAGTTTTGGAAAAAAATAGGTATGTAGAGCTTGGAATCGTTGATCACTTGTAGAAGGTTGTCACTAATTCTTTCACCCAGTCGAAGCTCTTCATCATCGATGAAAACATGAATCCCGACATCTACCGAGGCATGATAGAGGCTGCTGGTGAACCCATGATGAGTATCTAGCCCTCTAAAACTCAGGAATACTTGAAACTCACTTCCTGTAATATTGCTGGTGCTTGAGCCTATCTCTGAGCTTGCCATAGGAACTCAATTCGCACTCGCACTTAGCAAAGTCAACGCCGCTGACCCTGTTGAAATACTTCAAGGCAATTTCGGATAAAGCCTTGCAGCTCTCGATTGCAATTAGAGGGCTTTCAATCGGACCTTTTGGCAGTAATAATAATACATTCAATGATGGGAAGAGCTTTTATCACATTATTAATGTGAAAATTTTCTCCACCAGATCATCCTCCCTCAAAAATTTACGAAAGGAGAACCTGTGCATTACATTAGAAAAAGGAAAAATGGATATTTAATTATATGATATAAACGATGAAACCCGATGCCACTTTCGTTAGTTAGAGATACCATTTTGGAGGTTTGTATTGCGTGGCTCACGGAGTTTAATTGAAAAATTCACGGACAAAAACTCTTAATTTCATTCGACACCAAAAAAACATGTCAAGGCAACTTCACAGCGGGTGCAACTTCCAATTCATAGTTACTAAAGTCGATGGCTTTATAAAAAAAAAAATAAGGTGGAGGAAAATAATGAATGTGTACCTTTTCTATAGTTTCACATATTTAAAATCCCAATCCAATATTGTAAAATAACAAATTATCTATATAAATGCATAGTAACAAAATATTTCCAAAGAATCACCTCTCATTTGAAAAAATGCTCCACCTAAGAGCTACCCAAGCATACACTTACTACTTACTATGAAATATTTAATTTGATCTCTTCATCTTAAAGACTTACCTTTTATTGTAATTAATTGCCTGTGACCACTCAAGTACTCTCATTAAATGTGTCTTTATATTAAATAGCAAATGATTGTGCAAATCTTTTTCAACACTTATTTCCTCATTGATAACTACTAGAATGTGAACATGGTTGTTGACATCTAAATTTTGTTGGTAAGATTGTGCGTTTTTTTAAAAAAAAAATTAGGGACCAAATTTGCCACTAACACTATAATTCAATCCCTAACCAAGAACACCTAGCCCGCACGATTTTTGCATTCGTTCCTCACATTCATGATTAGAGGCATGTTGATTTCGATACCTAGGGCCTGGATCAAAACAATCTTGGACCGACGAAGATGACAGGCACTTTTGAGTCCCTCCAATCTCTAAAGAAATTTTCAAGGCCACTCAACATTACTCGATTGATTTTCTCCTTCTAAGTTGATCCATTTTTGTGCGTACCATTAAACCTCAACTAACCTCATCGCTCTAGCCTTACTGGGGACATGAAACTAAGTCAACATATGGGCCATCTAGTCAACAATCGACCAAGAGTTTCACTTGGGACCAGAGAGTGAGAGCATGCGAAACAGAAAAGAAAAGAAAGCAGAGCAGAGGGCAGTCTTGGCAATACGAGGAAATAGCAAGAGTAGGACCTGTTTAGGCAGTTTATCTCGCTTCATATTGAAAGTGAATTATTAGGTGAACAGCCCAAGGATAGGAGAGGACAACATGCAAGGAATGTTTATCATTTTCTCGCATGTTTCTCCGTTAATCTTGCATACTAACCAATCATTGCTGCCGTCAAAGAGCCCGTTTGGTTCAACTTTGGAGAAATGCAAATCCATTTCCCCAAGTATTTTTGACAGAATGGGCATTTTGTGAATGCTAGTGTGTTTGGAAACTCATTTTTGTGTATATTTTGCAAAGCCCCTTTCAAGTGAAAAGAAAAAAGAAAAAGAAAAGAAAAGAAAAGAAAAGGGGAGCGGAGATGCAGCAGTTGCGTGGACAGGCAAAATGGTGGTTGGAGTAGCTCGGCAGTGGTGGGGAGGCGGTAGCTAGCGGTGGCAGTGGCGGTGTCGGTGGGTGGAGGCGGCCGCGCGACCTCAAGCGGCACTGCTTGCGCTGTGCGACCTTAGGCGACGCCTGCCGGGTCGCGCTTGAGGCCACGCAACCCGGTCGCCGAGGTCGTGCGGCCTAAGGCAATGCGCGCGGCCTCAGGCAACGCGCGTAGCCTCAGGCGATGCCGCCTAAGGTCACGCAGCCTCAGGCGACACTGCTTGAGGTTGAGCTGCCCGGGCGATGCCCGAGGTCGCTCGACCTCAAGCGAGGCTTCCCGCGGCCGATCCAACCCTCCGGCGGTCAAATCCGGCCGCCTACGGAGCGCCGCCCGCCGCTGAGCACCGGCAGTTTCGCGATGGAAGTCCGAGGAAGGAGATGAACAGTGTTTTGAGGGCAAAAGGGGAATTAATGACTATTAATAAATGCAATATTGGAAAGAAAGAAACTCATTAAAGCTCATAATAGCATTCCGAAAATCTTTGAAAGCCCAAAGCAAGTCGAACCTACTTTGGGCTTTTAGCATTCCACAAAGCATTCCAAATGCTAGCATTTGGCTAAGGACACCTCCAAATGCTAAACCAAACACCTGCAAATTTTCCCAAGGGGCTTTCGGGGTTGAAAAGCCTTGGGAATGCTGAACCAAACGAGGCCAAAGCCAATTCGTTTTTGAAACCCCCCTTCACAATAGTCGTTTTGACCCTACACGGTCGGAACAATCATCTCCTCTCGAATCTTTGGACTGAGCCATCACTTGATGAGCTCATCGCTTCCCCACCTGTCCAAATAAATCCTCGCCTTCCATCAGCAGCGTGCTTGTTGCGTCACCCCACGTTCCATGGGTTACTCCTCTTGGCTGCTCTTCGCCAACACTATGTTAGGAAATCACGTGTCAATTTCAAAAAAAAAAAAATAATGCAAAAAAATAGTCCACCAAGACTAAATATAATAATAAAATAACATAATCGAAAGAACACGACAGAAAATTTATTATTGAAGTTCATTCAAACCTAGACTATGTTTTCGCACAGAGACACTTTGCAAATCTACCAGACTTTGAATAAAGTTGAAATACAACATGATCTTTCGTAAGATTAGTCTATTTCAAAGCACAAATAGAATTCTCAAAGAAAAAACTCACTTTTTCCTCTCTTTTTCTTTTCTCTCTATTTTCTTTTTCAGCCCATTGACAGCTAGCATTTGACTATGGTTGATGTAAAGTGTAACTTTTAACCTAAAAGCAAAACTAATAGAAAAGACAAAGAAAGCCCCTAATTCACTCGCCAACAATCTCCCGCTTGAAGAAAAATATACTAATGCACCAAGTAACTTAGCATTCATCTACTTAAAAATCTAGTAATTGAAATTTGTGCCTCTGTGATAGTCCTCATCAATTAAGATAAAATAATACAAATCGTAATGTAGACTCCTAAATTTTTCTTGTTCATATAGGATTTAATTGTATAAAAAATTAGGAATTAATTTTTAACCCCTAAACAAAAATAATTTTCACTAGAATTGCATAGTATATAAACATTATGAGCATTTACATTACAATGTATATAATTTATAAGAAAAATTTAAAAATGGAAAAAATAAAAATAAAAAATTAACTAATTGATTAAAAAATTATTATTTAAAAAAAAAAAGCGAGATCGGGCCAGGGTCAGGCCTCTTTTCTACCTTTTCTTTTTGCCTAGGCCCAGCCCGGCCCACTTTTCCTTTTCTTTTCCCCAAGCCCAGCCTGTTCCTTTTCGTCTTCTACCTCACGCACTCCCACTCGCTCACGCTGTCACGCGTTCTGCAAAAAAAAAAAATAAAGAGGACGAAGGACGGAAGCAGAGGCGGGACGGGGAGTGAGGAGCGCGCCTTTTGGGTCGGAAGCAGGTCGGCACGGCGAGCTGGCGGTGGCAGAGGGGATGCGCGCCTGCCGGGCGTAGAGGGGGGATTCTGGGGGCTCGGACAGAGGGAGAAATGGACGGAGAGAGAAAGGGGGAGAGAGGGGATCCGGCCGAGAGGGAGACCGCGAGTCAGAGAGCAGAAAATTCGCCCCGGCTGAGTGCCGTTCGGCCATCTTCGACACAAACCAGCGCCCCCCAGCCGGTACCACCAAGCCTGCGGCCCCCCTCTATCACGGCGTCTGATTTTTGGTGAGTTGAGTTTCGGTTTCGATCCGCCGTTTTCCCGTGGTTCCCAGCTTAGCGAAATTGAGGTGGCTGGCTATAGTTCGATTCGCATTGAGACCGGCTTCCGGCCGTCGTCGCCAAGCCGGGTAGGGGCCCCCGGTTGCGCGCTCTGGCGCTCCTTTTTTGTCCTTTCTTTACTGCTCTGTTTTTGCCCTATTTCGGGCGCGCCGGGCCGGAGCTCACGGCCGTCCGGCTCACGCGAACTCCGGCCCCTTCGCCCCCGTGTTTTGATATTGTCGGTCTGGTGGGTCGTATGTCAAGGGGACTGTGCGAGTTTGAGTCCCGGCTCAGTCGGGAGCCCCTCGTTCAGTGTCGCGCGCCATCCGCTCGATGAAACGCCTCAACGAGATCTAATTTTCGTCTCCTCCTTTTTTTGCCAAAGTCGAGTCGTCCGCACTGTTGTGTTCTATTGTTATGCCCCTGTGATGTTTGGCGTTACGGGCACGGCCGTTTGGTCGCTTCGCTGCCCCCGCCACTGCCGTTGTTTACTTTGTTTAGTATTTCGGGCTTTGTGGCTGACGATGATGGAGGCTCATTACCGTGGTTCGGCCATGCTGGCCGTCGCCATGAGTCCAGAGCCGTCGGAGTTAGAGCGTGGTCAGGCTGAGGGCGACAACGTCGTCGGCTCACGGCCATTTGGAGAAGACGGTGGCAGCGGGAGGTCAGAAGTAATTAGGTTAGAATGCTTAATTAGGTTTAATTAGCATGGGCTTAAGTTAGTTTAGTGGGTTTAGGTTCATTTCTATTTTCATGGGAGTAAAAAAGTCTGTTGGTTTTGGGATCAACTAGAGTTTATTAAGTTCGGGTCTAGTTCTAGTTATATTTGGATCAGTGATTTTCAGATTTAATTTGCTTTAGGATATGTTTATTTCACAAAAACTTAATAATATAGAAAAGGCTTTTTAGTAAAACTTTTTTAGGACTATGGTTAGTTTTTCTTTGTTCAGTAATATATAATCAAAAATATTTTTCAATGTTTGGATATTATTGCAAAATGATTTCAATCTCATTACTTTATTTTAGACAAAAAAATGAAATTTTTTAATTTTTAGAAAAATTGAAATTTTTAATTATTGTATTTTTCTCTTTTTTAATTTAATTTAATTTTCTTTCAAAAAATCGAAGTGACCATTATCCAACCTTAGAATATGCTTACAGATAAACTCTTCTCGAAAAGATGCTCAACATCCTGTCCACATGATTACACTCCATCGAGCAGTCCACAAAAGCATAGCAACCTCACTAGACTAGGCATTCAAATAGTCCAACCAATTGCAAGAACACTCGTACAACTATTACCATATGAAGCTAGAGCTAGAGCTCAAGCTCATGCTTAACTACGCATAGATAAATCGCCCGATTTCATTCAACTAAACACCAACTGCCACACCACTCTTACCTGTTCTTCAGCGATTAGCTGGTGATCCAGAGCTTGAGTTCAGGCCCAGTACTCCCGCCACTAATGGTGTTAATCAATGCACCAAATTCCTCCCGCTGAGTGGCACTGAAGAAGAAAACTGTGCACTAGAGTGAACAGTTGCACTGGAGAAGGACTTGAACCTCATGGAGCTGGAACTTGAAGCTTGCGGAGAAGGACTCGAAGCTTGCGGACGACAGAACCTGGGAAAGAAGAGATGATGGCGACCGACATGGCGAACGACGGACTGAAGCTTGCAAGTAGTGAGTGAGTAGCAATGTGGATCGGGGGACAGCAACTTGCTTGAGCAGCGGGAGAGAGGAAGAAGAAAACATGAAAAAGAACCCTAATCCCAATTCAATCCATCGTTCACGAATAATAATCCAGCTTTCTTTTTCCTTTTTGTTTTGCCGACTGTGTCTGCAGAAGGAAAAGATAAAGTGTGTTGAGGTGAGGTCTCTTGGGCCTAAATTTATCTTAAGAAAGGCCCTTTTGTTATGGATGGTGAGGGATGTAAGATCCCTAACCTCGCCCCCGAAGTGAACACACACAGCATATGGAGATTCCCAGTAAGTTGGGGAATTATAATAAGATTGTCCTTGGTTGCATGTTTTAGAATCAGTTCATTGTCTCTCTTCACAAGAACAAAGCAGAAATAGAAAGCAAGTAAAGCAGAAGAAACAGTGATATTCTATTATTAGAAAGAAGGCGCACCGTTTTCTGTAGAGGATCCCTTGTTTCTGTTTCAGAGTCTGTTGATTCAAATTCATGCTTTAACGCTTTCTGTACTTGCACCGAGTTCTCAGCTGGACATTCACTGATATCCAGCTTTTCCAAAGATGTTAATTTTTCTAGGCCTTTAATTTGACGGATCATTTTGCATCGTCTGATCTCTAAAACTTTCAGCGACTTCAAGTTTGAAAGATCAGGTAAACTGAGGTAATCACAGTCAGATAGAATCAAACTTCTCAGTGAGGTTAACCGGCCAAGCCCAATAAGATTTTGTATTTTGCAGTATGATATTTCTAGCCTCTTCAGGGCTTCAAGCCCTTCAAGCCCTTCAATGTCTTCTATCGCAGAGTGGCAGAGCTTGAACACTGACAACGTCTCGGGAAGCTCAGATACTTCTTTACGGCTTGAACCAGGAAGGGAAAGCGTTTTAAGCCTTTTGAACGGAGGCATATCTGTCACCTCAAACTTCAGCTTGATAACTTGCGAAAGAGACAGTTCTAGTTTCCTCAGTTTAGGAAACGATATTGAGAAGGATTGACTGTCAATCATTCGATTGATGTTGGATTCTGGCATCGGCTGTTTTGAGGGAGATCGGCGTGCCTTTGGGTCCCCATCACTTAGGCACAGCTCCTCCAATTCCTTCAAATCTTCAAGAAGGGGTATCGCTTTCATCCTTTCAGAACTCACATGCAGACAAACTAGAGAAGGGGGAAGCTTCGGCAACTCTTCAATTTCATTACAATGAAGTAAATCCAGGATGTGTAGACCATATATGGTGGAGATTTCAGGGGGTAGGCTAGATATACTGGAATGCCCCAGCGTCAATGATCTCAAATGACGTAGTCCCCCGATATCACTGGGAATGGCCCCCTTCAAACTCCGACACCAGGAAGCATGAAGTTCTTCGAGCTTGGTCAGATTCCCAATCTCCCCAGGAAATGCTCGAATGAAAGTAGAATCCAGTCTCAGCACTCTCAAGCTTTGCAGATTTCTTATTGAATCAGGGAAATTAGAGATACTAGTAGCTGATACATCCAACTCCTCTAATGACCTCATTTTACCGATAGAATCCGGAAGTTCCTCCACGTAACGGCAATCCCTCAATGATAATAGTCTTAGATTAAGCAGCTCCCCCAGTGAGCTTGGGAGCTCATTAATTTTGGCACCATCTAATGAGAGTTTGGAGAGAGCGGCCAAGTAACTAATTGAACTGGGCAGATAAGTCACTTGGAAGCACTTGAAGCCACTGAGAATTTCAAGGTCCTTCAAATTGCCTATGGAGATGGGGATCTGCCGTACAGAAGTACCGTCAATAGAAAGCTCTTTCAGAGCTGTCATACAACCTAGTTCCACTGGCAACCCGTTCAACTGGGAGCAGAACTTCAAATTCAGGGAGACTAAACGTTTCAAATGGCTAATTGAAGGATCTAGCTTAACCAAACGTGAACATCGTTCAAGAATCAGGATTTCCAAATATTTGTAAGCAGAGAAGTCGGGAGTGAACAGTAAGTCAGAACACCCGGTAAGATTCAAGACTTTCAGTTTCTCCATCTGTAAAGCCAAACAGAAACCCACACATGGTTAATTTGGAGATATTAATTTCAACGAAGCAAATATAAAACAACCAAATACCAAACCACCTTGATTTCAGTCCAACCTAGCTAGTCTTCCGTGACTTTGCTCCAAGACAGATCAAGAATAACCAACTCTCTTAATACAAAATTTTCTGCATTGAAATCCGGGGACACCTTTGCCAACGGAGCCACTTTACACTTGGAAACGCACCGGTAAAATCTCCAAAAACTTTTGCATTATCCAACTTGAGAAAATTTTTGTCTGGCAAGCTCGCAAAATCTCCAGTTATGAATTTGCATGAGTCATGATCATCTAGGTCAATGCAGACAGCTTCAACATTTTCCAATCCCTACACTTGACATAAGTACCAAAATCGTCAGAAGCTGCAACACAAATACCCATCAGAGTGAGGATGCTTTCCTTTCCCTATATGCTAAAGACTATATATACGATATGATTCCTTCACAAAATATGACCAAAAACAAAATCGTAGCACATATATTAAGGTTTTTATTTTACGAAAACAAACTGAACTGAAAGGTTATTACCTTCTCCTTGCTTATTGCCTTTGGAACCATATCCGGTATGTAAAATTTTCTCTGAGTTGGATCCCCAAATCCCTTTTGATTTAAAATTCTTCGGCCAACACATCTTAACAATCGGAATTATGCATGAATTAATCCAATAAAACAAGCATAAAATTCTACTTAATGGCTAATCCGTATTAATTAAACTAATCTCAATTGATTAGACTAATCAAAGTAATTAAACTAAAATCGATTAATTAATTTAGCTATAATTAATTAAAAATTAATCATCATTAATTAAAATAATTGTGATTAATTAATCTAATTACAATTAAACAAATAAATCACAATTAATTAAGACTAACTGCAATTACTTAAACTAATTGCACTTAACATTAATCTAAACTGTCCTTAATCGAAATTAAGGTTAAAATAAAATTAACTAATGCTAACCATCATTAACCTTAAACTAACATACCCCATAAACGTAATTAACTATTTAATCAAGGATTAGGAGTCAACTCATTGGTTTATTGTCGTTCGACATGAGTATCATAATTGTACGGAATCACCTACGAACCGACTACGTATTTCTGTTGAATTGATTTATATATATTCTCTAATTGACTTATAAAAGCATGATATTGACCCTTATCGATCCTTATGGTCGAGCGGTCAATCCCCAATCAAATTTTCTCATCTTTCACGTCTTAACATTTTACGGTCTCACCCAATAAATTAGTTAACTCATAAGTAATTTTAGAGTAAAATAGCCATAAACACATCGATGAAATAATCATTTCATATATTTTGAAATAAGACCAAATTTCAGGATATCACAATAACTCTATCCCACAACTTGGTCCGCTCTTGTTTAGCAATGGCCCTTCCATGATCTCTAAATTGATCATGCATCCCAAATCTATCATCATCTAAATCCTTCATCACACACCTGTTAATAAGGACATCAATGGCATCCTCTCGGTCAAACTCACAACTTTACCACGCATATATTGTATTAGTCTTATTCTAACCCATGAAAAATCATGCAATATATCCCCCACGTTAAGCGATTCTCCTTTCCTCGTCTTGCATTCTTTATATTTTTCTTTGCGAAGATATGCAAGAGACTTAACCTACCGATATTCCTTCTTTCATTTTATTTCCTTAATTAATCGATCACCCACAAATATCATGAGATTATGCCAATGGCCTCTAATTTTGAAGGCGGTCATTAATCTTGCCTGACACAGTTTGGGTTCTTTACTCTATTAATGTCATATTGATATATCTTGTTTGACTTTCAGTGTGTTTAAATGTTGTTGGTTGAGCGCTCTTGCATGATAATGTAGTTTTCCATGTTTTATGAAACGTAAAAGAAATTGAATGAAAAAGAGATTGCGAAACTTTTCCCATAAAAGAGAAAAGATACCAAATTGAGTGTTGGATAATTTCTCGCATAATTAACTCTGCGTTCCCACAAGAAATCCCATTCCAGCAGTAGAAATCAAGCAATACTAACAAGAGAATGGCCGTTGCATTGAGTCGAGAGTAAGAGAGAGAGGTGAGGCCATGACCGCAAGGAGGGTCGTAGCAGGGCCACGACTGTGATGTAGCGATAGAGGGCTGGAGGTGAAAGTTTAGCTGAGAGGCGACTGAGAGCAAGACGAGGCGAGAGAATAAAGAGGATCTTGCATGAGGAGGATTAAGAGGGAACCAAAGGTTAGGGTTTCTTTTTGAGGGAAGTGCCTGAGGAGTGTTGAGGACTGAAGGAGGCGCACCGACCCTGAGAGAGAGTTAATTAGGGTTTTCAAAATATAAAAAATTAATATATATCGGTATTCCACAATCTAAATCATGAGGAAGAGAAAATGAAAATGATAGGCTCACTTGTCCTTCCAAATAAAAGAGTGAAGAATAATAAACAAGACGGGACTGGGCGATCGCCATTCACTTTTTCTTCTGAATCTTCTCGCCGACCATCTCTTTCTCTCCACCCACTCCCAACCTGGCATTCAGAACATTATACACCCTAAAGCCCATGAATACTGAAGGCAGATTACTTACATATTAGCAGAGTCTCTAATGGGGTGTCATCTGTTCCCACATTTTTTTTTCTTGTTTATCTAATCTTCTACTACTTTTTCCATTATTTAATTGGTGAATTCATTCTTATCATTGAGACTTAGATGCGGGAGCAACCGAGTAAGGCACGTTCATCTTGGTGGTTTTTTTTTTTTTTTTTTTTTGGGGGGGCAATTAGGCCTATAGTAGATATAGGTGTTTCAGAGAAAGGATAAGATTGTTTTTAGAACATTCGAAAGAAAAGAAGAAGAAGAAGAAGAAGAAGAAGAAGAAGAAGAAGAAGAGGTCATGGAAAACATTCCATTTTAACACTCTTTTTTGTTTCTATTGCGAAGAGACCTCTAGCATGACCTTCCTCGTAACTTTCCGTCCCATGAGATTGATACTGACTGATGGATAGGTTTTGTTTTATTGCAGTACGGCTTCTTACTTGAGGAGTTCTGGGGTCTCATAAAAATATCATGACATTCCAGTGCCGTCTAAGGATGGCCATCCCCGAAACTGTTGATGGCAACTGTGTTTTGAGGTTCTTCTAGTCCCAAAGCCGCACTAGAAGTAGACAAGGGGAAAGAAATGGAGAAATTATAAAATCTAGTGTGATCCATTAGCAAACAGTAATCCAAAAAAAGAAACCAACTTGAGTACTCTTTTCAGGCCATTTTATAATTATTAGGCAAGTAACTTATCTTTCTTGAGGTTTGCTATTGTTAAATTAATGTCTCGAATTTGAATTTGGATAACGATTGTCAAACCGAATTTGTTGAGAAAGATTTTCTATACAGTTCAGCTATTGGATGAAGAAGCCCTTCTTTCCTTGGACTCCTTAAAGCTGCACAAAAGAGGAAATAAAAGATAAAATAAGAATTTCTTTCCTCTGCAAAAGCTTGTTCACGTTGAAGTTAAAGTGGTGGGCCCAGGTCAAATTGTTGACCTTTGGGCACACACACATATAAAAAACATGCAGCCCTACGAGAGAAAAAGTGAAGTGAAGCCTACGAAGAAGAAGGTGCAGCGCGTCCAGAGAGCACGCCGCTTGAGAGAGGAGCCACCCACGCAATCAAGAAAAGGAGAATGCGAAGTAGTACGTACATAAAAAAAAAAAAAAAAAGGATGCTAGAGTTATTGTTTTTGGTGTACGTAAAGCATGTCATTTGAGCTTAAACGCATGGTAATTTTGTGCCGTGAGTTTATGTCCAAGTGACTTGATTATTTATAAACATTTTGGGTTTTTGGTTAAATCTAAATATGGGAAACACTTGAGCGTGTGAGCGATTGTAAACTCTGATTCTCCAATTATAATGGATTATTTGTTCCGCTCTTCCCGTGGACGTAGGATCGATACTTGGACCGAACCACGTAAATTTCTGATGTCCTTATTATTTCTCGTTTATTTCTCTGACAATTTTGTGTTGACGTAAATTGCAAAATCCTGTTGTTTCCGCGTATTATATTTCAACAATTGGTATCGGAGCTTGGGATCAGATTTTTTTATTGTGATTTGGAGCTTTTGCTTGTCTAATTATTATTTGGAAATTCTATTATTGCAATTATGTCTAAGAGGAAATTTGAAATTGAGAAGTTTAACGGGAGAAACAACTTTGAGTTATGGAGTATCAAGATGTGAGCATTATTGACAACCCAAGGTTTGGCCAAGGCATTGGATGGTGAAGATGAGTTGTTGATTATAATAAAAGCCTCTGAGAGGGTAGAGTTAATGGAAAGAGCAAAGAATACAATCCTGTTAAATTTATCGGATGAAGTTATAATAGAGGTTGTTAAGGAGAAGGATGCCGCAGTATTATGGACAAAACTTGGTAGAAGAACACCACAAGTCAAGCCATAACTCAAGACACGACACTTGCTGGCCGCCATAACTTCAAAAAACTACACTTAAGCCGCCACTTTTTTTCAAGTGGGACTTAAGTCTTGCCACCACCCCGGCGACTTGGAAATCCTACGTGTGATTTATTATTATTATTTTTTTTTGCCTACGTGGCTCGCTCATGAGCTCCAAATCAGCATAAAAATTAAAAAAAAAAAAAAAATTAAAAAAATTAAAAATTTTAATTTTAAAAAAATATAAAAATTTTAATTTTAAAAAATTTTAAATTTTAATTTTAAAAAATTTTAAAATTCTTTTTAAAAAGAAAATTTTAAAAATTTTAAAAAATCAAAAAAAATTTAAAAATTTTAAAAAATTTTAAAAATTTTAATAAATTTTAATAAATTTTAAAAAATAAGAAAATTTTAAAATAAAAAAAAAAAGAAAATTCTAAAAATTTTAATTTTAAAAATTTTAATTTTAAAAATTTTAAAAAAAATTAAAAAAAATAAGAAAATTTTAAAAATTTTAATTTTAAAAAATTTAAAAAAAAAATTTTAAAAAATAAGAAAATTTTAAAATTTTAATTTTAAAAATTAAAAAAAAATTAAAAAATAAGAAAATTTTAAAATTTTTAATTTTAAAAATTAAAAAAAAAAAATTAAAAAATAAGAAAATTTTAAAATTTTTAATTTTAAAAAATTAAAAAATTTTAAAAAATAAGAAAATTTAAAAATTTTTAAAAAAATAATAAATTTTTAAAAATTTTAAAAATTAAAAAAAAAAAGGGGGGAGGCGGCGGCGGCGGAGGTGGCGGCGGTGAGGGAGCCGGCGGCGGCGGCAAGGGAGCCGCCCCGTTCGGCCTCCCACCCCCCTTTTTATAATTTTTTTAATTTTTCTTAATTTTAAAAAAATTTTAAAATTTTCTTAATTTAAAAAAAATTTTAAAATTTTCTTAATTTTTTAAAAAATTTTTAAAATTTTCTTAATTTTAAAATTTTTAAAATTTTTTAAAATTTTCTTAATTTTTAAAAAAATTTTAAATTTTCTTATTTTTAAAATTTTTAAAATTTTCTTAATTCTTAAAAAATTTTAAATTTTCTTATTTTTTAAAATTTTTAAAATTTTAAATTTTTCTTAATTTTTAAATTTTTTTAAATTTTCTTAATTTTTATAATTTTTCTTAATTTTTCTTAATTTTTCTTTATTTTTTTTTAAAATTTTAAAATTTTCTTATTTTTTTTAAATTTTTGAATATTTTAAATCTAATTTAATTAATTTATATTTTATTATTTACACGTACACGCGAAACGACGTCGTTTTGCATTTTCTCCGCCACGTCGGCGTGCAAAACGACGCCGTTTTGGACCGAGCTCGCCGGAAAATCGCCACGTCAGCCATTTGGCCGGATTTTCGCCGGAGTGGCACTTAAGTGTCCCATTTTACTCCGATGATGGCACTTAAGTGTGCCATTTTAAAGTTATGGCACTTAAGTGTCGGCGTCTTGAGTTATGGACTCAGGGTGTCCCGCACTCACAAAACTTCAAGCATTCTATGTGAAGAAAGGTTTAAACGATCGCTTGTATATGTTGAAGATGATGTTTCAATTTAGATATACTGAAGTTACGTCTATCAGAATCCATCTAGATGAATTTAATAAACTCATGATGGATCTGAAGAACGTCAGTAAGATACTTAATGATGAAGAACAGAGCATGATGTTGTTAGCCTCTTTATCAGAGTCATGGGAGCACTTTACTGATTCACTGTTGCAGGGGCGTACTACAATTATCTCAGAAGAGGTAAAATTCGCCTTATTTTCTAAGGAGTGGTAGAGAAAGTTGTGAAATGATGGTCTGACGTAATGAGTAGCGCAAGCACTGACGATTCGGGGTAGAGAACAACATCGAGGGCCTAGTAGCAGCAAAGGTAAAAGCAAATTGAAATCACGCCATAGAAAGTCCAAGGAACGCGTGAAGTGCTTTGAATGTCATAAGGAGGGGCACATCAAGAGAGATTATTCAAAGTTGAGAAATAAAGCTGATAAGCAAAATGCCACAAATAGTGTGGCAAACATTGCTGAGGAGAGAAATAGTAATGTGGAAGTTGTTTTATGTGTGACTACTACTTCTTCAAGAGACGAATGGGTGCTAGATTCAGGGTGTTCTTATCATATGGCGCCTCATAAGAATTGGTTTACTACTTACCAGACTGCAGATGGTGGTAGAATTCTTTTGAGAAATAACGTAGTCTGTAAGGCTGTGAGGATAGGAACAATTTAGATTTGGATGCACGATGGAGTGGTGTGCACATTGATAGATGTAAGGCATGTATCAGAGCTAAAAAATAATCTTATTTCTCTAGGGACAATCGATGACATCGGGTGTAGGTACACCGCTGAAAGTAGAGTATTGAAGATCTCTCGAGGTGCCATGATAGTGATGAAACGGAAGAAAGTAAATACTCTTTATCATCTACTAGGAAAGACCGTGACCGGAATCATTGTAGTTTCATCAGGTGAGTCAGACTCTAACTTGATTCAGTTATGGCATATGCGTTTAGGATACATGAGCAAGGCAGGTATGACGATGCTAAGTGAAATGAAGTTGTTGAAGGGTCATAAAACAGGGAAGCTAGACTTATGTGAGAATTGCATTTTTGGGAAGCAGCACCGAGTTAAGTTTACTATAGCTGTTCATTCGACCAAACGACTAGTTGAATATATTCATTCAGACATCTGGGGCTCGTCTTCGGTTCCTTCAAAAGGAGGTGCCCAATATATGTTGACATTTATCGATGACTATTTCAAAAAGGTATGGGTATACTTTCTAAAGCACAAATATGAAGTATTTGATCGGTTCAAGAAATTTAAGGCATTGATTGAGAAGCGGTCAAATAAACAAATCAAGTGCCTGTGAACTGATAATGACATGGAATTCTGTGGTAAAGATTCTACTGAGTTCTGCGAGAAAGAATGTATTGTGAGACACCACACAATACTTGGAACACCACAGCAGAATGACGTGGCAGAATGGAAGAACAGAACTTTGCTTAAGTGAGTTCGATGCATACTTTTGCATGTAGGACTTGGTAAAGAATTTTAGGCTGAAGCAATGAACATGGCATGTTACCTGGTTAATCGATCTCCATTATCTGCTATCGAGTGGAAGACTCCTGAGGAAGTATGGTCGAGGAAATTTGTTGATTACTCCGGATTACATTTATTTGAATGTCCTGTGTATGCTCATGCGAGTGATGGTAAGCTTGAGCCAAGGGCGAAGAAATGCATATTTCTAGATTATGCACATGAGGGTGGTGCACTGATCCCAGATCACCCAATTTTCTAATCAACAGAAATGTGATCTTCGACGAGATTGCAATACTTTAACAGAAGAGTTTTGAGACACAACTAGCAAAGAAAACAAATAATGGTATCATTAGTGAGGTGGAGTTTCAGGTGGAGACTCCAGAGACCTTAAAGGTAACAACTACAGATGAAGCTGCAGTTTTTTAAGTTGGTGATAGAGAACAATCAGCAAAGTCACAGCACACTATAGTCGCAGATAGACAAAGAAGGCAAATTGAATCATCGGTATGTTATGGTTATACAGATATTGCTTATGCATTGCCTATAAGTGATGAGGTGGAGATAGATGAGCCTTCGTTTTACTCTGAGGCGATGACTAATTCGAAGTCATTGTAGTAGCTAGGGGTTATGAGTGAAGAGATGGAATCACTCCATTGAAATCAGACATGGGAGTTGGTAAAAGTACCTAAGAGCAAAAAGATTGTCGGAAGTAAATGGGTCTTTAAACGGAAAGAGGGCATTCCCAGTGTCGAGACATCGAGGTATAAGGCGAGACTTGTGGCTAAATAATATACACATCGTGAGGGCATTGACTACAATGAGGTGTTTTCTCCTGTGGTAATGCATACTTTAATTTGTGTTTTGCTTGCTTTAGTTGCTTTGCAGGATCTCGAGTTAAAGCAATTAGAAGTGAAAACCGCGTTTCTTCACGATGAATTGGAGGAGCAGATTTACATGAGGCAACTAGAGAGATTTGCTATTCCAGGTAAGGAAGATCATGTTGGCTTGTTGAAGAAATCTTTGTATGGGATGAAACAGTCTCTTGGGCAGTGGTATAAACATTTTGATACTTTCATGGGTAATCAAGACTACTCGAAAAGTCAGATGAATAATTGCGTTTACTTTAGGAGATTAGATGATGGTTCTTTGATTTATCTACTTTTATATGTTGATGATATACTGATAGCAGCTAAGAATATACTTGATATTGATCTGCTAAAGAGGCGGTTAAATGCTGAATTTAAGATAAAAGATTTAGGTGCCGCAAAAATAATTTTTGGAATGGAGATTTTGTGTGACAGGGCTGTAGGAGTGTTATGCTTATCTCAAAAGAAATATATTGAGAAGATCATGACATGTTTTAAAATGCAGTCGGCAAAATTTGTAAGTATACCTTTAGCGAAGCACTTTAAACTTTTAGAAAAATTATCACTACAGACTAAGGAGGAGGAGGAGCATATGTCTTGCGTTTCTTATTACCGTGAGTAGTATTATATATGCTATGGTGTGCATTACACCTGATATTTCACAAGCTGTAAGCGTGGTTAATCGCTATATGAAGCATCCTGGTAAAACTCATTAGGAAGCTATGAAGTAGATCTTCAGATATTTGAAGGGGATAACAGACGTGGGTATAGTGTACCGGAGGGACAACAATGGCACTTACAGGATCACATTACCTTGTTTTCGACTGAGGCAAAGTACATGGTATTAACATTTGTAGCGAATGAGGTGATATGGTTACAAAGTTTGCTCTTGGACTTTGGGTTAGAACAGAAAAGTATGGATATACACTATGATAACGAAGATGCGATATATTTGGCGTATAATCCAGTTTATCACGAAAGAACGAAGCATATTAATATTAGGTATCACTTCATCCAAGATGTCTTAACTAAGGGTAATGTTATTGTAAAAAAAATTGCTACAGTAGATAGCTCGGCATACATAATGGCCAAGTCTGTTCCTTTAGCGAAGCTCAAGCTCTACTTGAACTTTATTGGCGTTTGTGGAGAGTAAGCGCCCGTCGAGGCGTTGGGAGAGCAGCATGGATGATGAGTACTATAATTTGGCTTTAAACATCGAGCCAAGGTGGAGAATTATTAAATTAATATCTCGAGTTTGAATTCGGATAACGATTGTTAAACCGAATTTGTTGAGAAAGATTTTCTAAACGGTTTAGCAATCGGATAAAGTAGCCCTTCTTTCCTTAGACTCCTTAAAGCTACACAAAAGATAAAATAAAAGATAAAATAAGAATTTCTTTACTCTGCAAAAGCTTGTTTACATTGAAGATAAAGTGGTGGGCCCAGGTCAAATTGTTGACCTTTGGGCACACACACATATAAAAGACGTGCAGCCTTACGAGAGAAAAAGTGACGTGAAGCCTATGAAGAAGAAGGTGCAGCACGTCCAGAGAGCACGCTGCTTGAGAGAGGAGCCACCCACGCGATCAAGAAATGGAGAATGCGAAGCAATATGTACGTAAAAAAAAAAAAATAGACGCTGGAGTTCTTATTTTTGGCATACGTAGAGCGTTTCGTTTGAGCTTGAACACGTCGTAATTTTGTGCTAGGAGTTTATGTCTAAGTGAGTTGTTGATTTATAAATACTTTGGGTTTAGGATTAAATCTATGTGTAAGAAATACTCAAGCGTGTGAGCGATTATAAACTCCGATTTTCTGATTATAATGGATTATTTGTTGCTGGCTCTTCCCGTGAACGTAGGTACCGATACTCGGACCAAATCACGTAAATTTCTGGTGTCTTTATTTTTCTCGTTTATTTCTCTAGCGATTTTGTGTTGACGTAAATTGCAAGATTTTGTTGTTTCCGTATATTATATTCCAACAGCTATGTCTTGTGGGATGTTTATGTCTCAAGCTTGTCTTAGTTCAGTAGTTATAAGAGAACAAGTGAATAGACCAATTAAAGTGTTTTCTCCATGATCATGTCTTCTATTTTCATATTTATCCTTGCAGTATCCAGGAGTTGTGGCCTAAATGCGGGGAATGTCTTTTGACATATATTAAGTCGGGTAAAAGACCTATCTTCTGCCATTTGGTATGCATCTACCGCATTTACCCTCTGCCTTCTTTAATGTTCACTTTGTGAGTGGCTTGTCTTGTTGTAAGCATTCGGTGGGTTCCAAAATACATCAAAATTGCTTTACCTTTCCTTCATTGAGTCCAAACATAGGATGCGTTTGATTGGGGCATTTAGAAAGCCCCTTTAGACCTGAAAGCCCCTTTGGAAAAAAAAGGGGTGTTTGGCAACCATTTTCCAAGGAGCTTTGAGTTGAAAGTTGGCCTTGAGAATGTTGAAAGCTCAATGCTAGTAGAGACTAGCATTGAGCTTTCAACATTTTCGGAATGTTGAAGGGCTCCATTAATAAAATTTTGTGGAGTTCCCTTTTTACCCCAAAAAAAGCATTGGAAACCCAAATTTACCCCCATATAAAAGAACAAAACCAGGGGTTTCACCTTACAGCTCCTCCAGAAACGCTCACGCTCGCTCACCCCAGAGCCCCACGACGATGCCGACTTCAAGATCAACTTGGATATCGAATCCACCTTCAGATCTGCCAACGACACTTCTCCAACACCTTCAGCGTGTAGGCTCGCTCGCTCTCTCTCGCTCTCTCTCTCTCTCTCTCTCTCTCTCGCTCGCTTGATTCTTCTCCTCATCTGGGTTTGATGATCCCATTTGACTCCCCTACTCCACCTTTTTGTATCTCGTCTGCTTTTGCTTCCAGGTTCCTTGTTTTATTTTTTTCCATGCTCTTGCTAGTTGGTAATCGAGATTTGTGATTGTATAATCCATGGCAGAGTGCGAGTGTGAAATTCGGGGCGGTTGCTTTTTAGCGGTCGAATGCGTGGGAATTTGGAGTTCTCCTTAGAAAGCAAGGGTTTTGTGTTGCTTTGCGGGTTTCGCGAGCTGAGATTCGATCTGGGTTTTCGAGGTTGGACAGATTTTTAGTAGTGAGCGGCAAGGGCTGTGGGTTGTGGGTCGTAGGTGTTTTTTTTTTTTTTTTTTTTCGAATTTCAAAGGACATACAATTGGAGTTCTCCCCTCAATGTTTTGAATTTCAAAGGACGAGTTCACAAAATAGAAATACTGCATTCACTATACTGTTGTTTTGATTCTTCATTTCTATCAAGCATTACCAACAGAAAACTTTTGCATTCATCTGTGCCTTTGAAACTGCCTAGTTTACCGCTGCTAACTGTAAATTGTTTGGAGTTATGTTCTCTCGTCTAGTTCCTATTGAATGAACTTTGGCATCTGTGGATTTTTTTCTCTTTTAACATTATTTGTCCATAAATTTTTGTACACCATGTTTCCTCTCTCGCTTTGCTAGACACCGATGAATACATGCACGTGATCTTATGATGCTTGGCCACATGAGCACCGATTCTGTAAACTTTATTGGGAGAAAGAGTTGCATTATGCTTTTGTAACCATGACTAGACAGTTGAAGAAATGCAATCGTGCATGATTTTTAAGGGTGCTTTGTTTAGCTTGGAAGAGCTGAAATGATTTGTTTTCTTTTCTTTTCAACCCATTGAGCTCACTGCTCGCAAACTTGAAACCAATAAGATAATAATATTTAGACAAAATCCAACAACAATCATTTCTTAAAGCTTTGTTGTTGACTATATATCATCATTCTCTTGTAAATACTAATATGGCAAAAATGCCAGTGATCATCATCTCCATAATGCTTGTGAATTGTTTGAATCCCCATGACATTCTTTATCGTGAATTATTAGTTGGACTACTGTTGGACTACTGAACATGTTATTCTCCATATTAGATTTTGGACTAAGAGCATGCTCCACTTGAAGACTGAATGCATCGATATATTTCATTTTCATGTGTAGTGCAACTAAATGTGTAAAACTTGCTCTTCCCTTCACTCTTTGAGCACCACTTTTGTTGTGGTTGTATGAGTGGAAATCAGCTATGAAAATTTGCCTTCTTTCTTTATCAGCTCTCGGAGGCTTGAAGTCAGTAGGGTGGAGTTGCTTCTTTAGGTTGGAGCATTTTGTGTGGTAGTTGGTGCGTTGATTGCAGGTACTTTTTCCATAGGTATTGGACAAAATTGTTTTTTTTTTTTTTTTTGTAAAGGTAATAGATATATTGACTTTAAACCAATACAGCTCAATACACAAAGACATGGCACCAAGAACTTACACTTAAGAAGACAACAAGTTAGATCGAGTGGAAGGGTGCCGAGAAGGAGGAAACAACGTGCGAAAATCATAAACAAGAACCAAAAACAACGGCAACAAGGCAGCCAAAACAACATTACCAACAAAAGGAAAAGGAGATCTCTTAAACTTGGTGACCCGCACAGCTAAGCAATAGTAAGAAATCATCTGCAGCAGACAGAGGCAACCCTCACATACTAGATGCAGCTCCCAACTTCAACAATACCCACCCACCGAAGAGCAGCACAAGAAGCTAACTAGCCAACCGAGCAGCCCACAACTCTCAAGAACCGGCAAAGGCAGCAGCAACACCAAAAATCCGAACTTACAGGGGAATATCGGCAGAATTAAAAATGGACGGGTCCAATCCCCAACAGTGTTGAATCCTCCTATTTCTATAAGTGTCTGCAACATTTCTGATATGGCACGTTTACGTGATCAAATAGTTATGAATTTAGTAAGTAATTAAGGATATTTGTAATTTTTAATGATAATGAGCTTCTTTCCTCAAAGCATATGTTATTATGTTTTTATTGCAATGAAAGTATTTTTCCTATAATTGAGAAAGAGAGCATGTGAATTTTTTTCCATTTGATGTTTTTAGCAAAAAAAAAGGAATTTTTAATTTTAATAAAATTGTTTATACAACATCTTTAACATTGTTGTTAAATATAAATTACAAAAGTCGCAAATATTATTTTTTTAATTTTAAACAAATAAAAATAAAAATATTTAGATTAATCACCAAAAGAGCTTTGCAAATGTATTTTTACCAAACATCATTTCTTTCAAAGTTGTATTTCAAAGTAGAATTTACCAAACAGTCTTTGCATTTCCTCCAAAGCCTTTAGGCTAAACTGCTTTGTATTTTTCCAATGAGCTTTCCAAATACTGAATCAAATGCACCCACACTCATTTATTTGATATTTCTTGGCAAGACAACATCACCCGTCATACAAGTTAACAATCTAACATCTGAGTAAGCTTTAACAATGTTGCTATTTGATTATATGCCAATTAAATAATTATTTATCTCATCTTTTTGGACGAAAGAACACCATAGCACATTTTTTTTGGGGAAAAAAATTAAATAAAAGCTTAAGGTTAGCTCATTTTCTCGACAAAAAAAGAGAGAGTCCATAATAGACTTTATCTCAATAAAGACCTAGTGAGCATGTATATCTCACATGCCACTTTCCAAATCATAATTAGGAGCATCTTAGTCGGAAGACTTTTTTCTTCTTCATTTTCTTTCTTCATTTCTATGTTTATCTTCTTTCCCTCTTCCTCCTGTTGACTCTTCTGTTCATCTTGTTGTTCTTGAACGCATGAGCATCTTCATGTCTCCGATTGTCAGTGAAATCCTCTGTTCAAGTTATATGATAAGTTCTTCTCCGAGGTGCCGCTCCCCCTTGGTTCAATCTTTCTCTGTTGCATTCCTCTACCGTAGACAATGGAAGGAAATACATTGTTCCAGCTCAGACAAGATGGCACGCTCTGTGTGGTGTCCCAATGTAGGACTATTAACCCCTCATGTCCACAATGGAGAGCATCACAGAATGTAAATGTATTAGATTGCAGAACCTTTAATGCCCACATCATCCTCAGCCTTATGGAGTGTCCTAATGGGATTTCGAGGTGCCTTTTGCAAGTTGAAGGCGCGGTTAGATCATTCTGTCCTGCTGAGTTCTCGATTTGTCAGCAAAATTCATATCGTCCGTTGTTCAACTTGAAAAGAATCCAAAGTTCTACCGGCATGCTCTTTGAATTAGCTATACATCATTACGATCCGGGTCCGGGGTGTTTTATCGGTTGGTAAGAGTGATGGAATTTGGATAATGGCCTCAGAGTGGGGTTTATGGGCTAACCTTGCGGGCTAAGGTCCGATGAATTAGACTAATGCAAATTGGAAAATGGACCAATTGGGCATTCTTGATATTTATTTTTTATTTATTTCGGTACATTTAAAAAATGAAAACTTGAATTAGTTTGCTAAAATTCAAGTATTGGTAGTTAGAGTGCATTTGGTATAATTCTGTTCTCAGAAACATTTTCCGCTCAGAAATGATTATTTTTTATTATATTCTCGGAAATAATTTATGAGCATTTAAAAGTGTTTGGTAACTGTTCAAAATTTCTATTCCCAAAATAGGATTACGTTAAGTAAAACTCTTAAAATTTCTAGTCCAAACCATTTTCTTTTAATATTTTAATAATTTAATTTAATTTTTCTTTTTTATTTCAATTTTCTTTTCTTTTTCCCTTTTCATCTTCTCCTTCCTCGATTATGGGCTGACTTCACCTAGCCAAGGCAAGGCCGAGCCTCGCCTAGCTCATGGCAAGGCTTGGCATAACGAGCATTGTCGTGGCTAAGGTCACTAGGGGCTGGCAATGCTCTAACAAGGTCACCCACCCTCGTCTGGTCAATCGCCAACCATGAACTGACCAAAAGGAAGAAGAAAAAGAAGACAAGAATGAAGGAGAATAAAAGGAAATAGAAGAGAAAAGAAGAAAAATTAAGCTTAATCCTATAATTGCTTCCAGGAGCAAAGAATTTTTTTTTTTCCGCTTACTCATTTTGTTCCAAATGGAAACAAAAAATTTTGCAAACAGATTTTTGTTTGAAATCTACTCCCAAAAGTAAAAGAATAAAATCAGTCATTATTTAATTAGTTAACAAACAAACCCTTAATGGTCAATGAACAAAACTTTGGGCATGAATTAGGTGCATGCTACATATTTGATTGTTTGCACCATCATATTTAACAATTATCAGATCATTTGATTGGATTTTTAAATTTTTTACTATATGATTTATGAAATTAGCTGTGCTATTTAATAAGATTGTGATTGACGGTAATTTAATTTCAATGCTACCATCTGAAATTTAAGAAGTAATATCTACTTAAATAATTAAAAAAAGTCACTTAATTATGTGAATTTTATTTTCATGAGGGAACTTTTCTACTGTCAATGAAATTTGAATTTTCTTTTTGTCCTCCAACTTTATCATGATATTGGGGAACAAAAAGATAAAGTTACCATGATGTATTTGAGCCAAAAAAAAAGCTTTATCATGATGCGGATCACATTTTGTCCTATTTAATTTTTCTTTATATATTTAATTCTCGTGGGCCACTCTATTTTTCTTCTTTTTATCCGAGTCACATCGTGTCTGCGACCCACTGCCACTTTTTCAAAGCAGTCCTCGTGACCTGACATCTCTCTCTTTCTCTCTCTCTCTCTTCACTCGTTATCCATGTGCGCACGCATCCAATGGCAGCAAACACACCCACGAGCGCGATTTTCTTAGAAATTCAACTCGCTTATAAGTTAGGTCCAAGAAAAGTGAAAAAAAAAAAGGATCCAATGGCGATTAAACCAACGCGTTTTTCAAATAACGAAAGGAGCTTTTTTCATTTTTAGGGAATGTTGAATTTTCTTTTCATTTCTCAGCTCTAAAAAGTCATTAATTACCAAAAAAATGTTATTTGATTCACTAAAAATTTGAATTAATAGTGAAAAAATAAACAAATAATCATGAGAGTCACATTTCATTAAAAGTGTTCCTAATGCGTCGATGGTATGACTTATTGGTAACACAAAGAATTTAATTTAATCAATAAAATAATCATTGCTTGAATATTTTCTACAAGACCAATGCGTTTTCATGTAATGTCCCCCAAAGGAATTAGTTTTAATTTCTTTGGTCGAAAATTTTAAGACCATTTCTTAAATTAATGTAATTTAATTAATTCAATAAATTAAGAAAAATACCATCATCATTTGGCGCAAACATGCACTAGCAAGGGACCTTCATGATACTAGAGATTGAATCGGACATTGCCATCCAGCAAAAAGAAAGAATCTAATATTCTTATTAAATAAGTTAGCGGAGAATATGGGTTTGTTTATTAAAATTTCTATTTTTCAAAATTTCTATTCTTTTGTTATCTAGAACTGAAAAATAATAGAAATCCATTTGGAAACGTTAGCTAATATTTATATTCCCAAAATACAAAGTAGTCGGAAATAAATTTAGAATAGATATAAGAAATTGCTAATTATTTTTGGAAACAATTTTTGAAATAAGTTAGTTTCTTTCTTTTCTTTTCTTCTTTTTCCTCTTCGACCGATTGTCGGAGCCTCGCGACCCTCGCCGAGGCTTGACCTCGCCCAGCCAAGACGAGGCCGACCTCACCTAGCCATGGTGAGGCCCGACGTCTCTAGGGGCGATGAGGTTGTTGGCTTTCCCTCTCGGCCAATCACCAACCGTTACCAAGGCCCAACAACCGACTAGAAGATGAAGAAAAAGAGAGAGAGAAAAAAAGAAGAATCCCAGAAAATCATTAAAAAATTTAAAGAAATTTTACGTAAAAAAAATTTGAGTATTGTACAAAACCCATTTCTGTTCTTTTTCTATTTTAGGAATATGAATTTTGTACATTTACTAAATACGTTTTATACTATTTTAGGAAGTATAAATATAAAAAATTATTTCTAAAAAAAATTATTCTTAATAATAGAAATATTAACAAATGTATCCTATGATTGCCAATTAGAAGTGTTCTCATTGTTTTTGGTTTTTTGGAAAGACATGCTCATTGGTTGTCTTTTCTATTTTCTTCATTAATAGAAAAGCATGTAAAGTCAAAAAGGCACTTGCGGAGGCTCCTTCCACGCACCTCTCGCATACAACTGCAGAAAATTTACGTGGGCAAATCATTTGCATCATGACGGTTCGATCGGCATGAAGAGTCCTTTGCACCTGCGGAGAAGCCCTAACTTCTCTCTCTCTCGTCTGACAAATCACATCGGCGCCTCTGCCCTTTGCGATTGCACCTCGTCCTTTGCCTTTGGTGTCAACTAGATCATGAGTAGGGATGATCGGTTTCAAATCAGTCTAATGGAATTGCTCTTTTTTTTTCCCACTACTTAATGCCTTTATTATGAAGATATACAAATATATATATCTCTTCACTTTTTATTTTTTAAGAAATTATAAAAAAAATAGTATTGATAGTCAGTCCGATTCAGTTCTCCATTCTAACCGAAAATCAAATCGACTAGACATAGTTTCACTTTTAAAAATCATGAATCATACTAAAATGGATCAGTTTCGTCCAGTCTGGACAGTTCTCAATTCGAGCGGTCCACCTTGCACACCTTTAATTGTGAGTCATTTTTTCAAGAAGGAATGGTAATCTTTCATCACTGGGCTGTTTTAATGTAGTTTACTAAAAATGCAGCCCCGATTTGACTTGAACTTTATCTGATTTGATTGAGAAAGACTTCTTTGAAAGTTATATTTGAAATGGCTAGATGCAACATCTAAAGGGGGGGTGAATAGGTGTTAACAAAATTTTTCGCAAGATTCAGAAATAATAGTTTGCCTTTTAGAAAATGACAGACTATGAACGAATTCAGATTATAGTAGTTAGATAAAACTATGAACATAATAAAAAGAGTTCAGGGAATAGAATATGAATACAAGGTTTATAGTGGTTCAGCTTAGGGGTGTGCAAAATACCCGGGGAACCGCCCGGACCGCCGGAACCGGACCGGAACCGCCCGGAACCGGTGGTTCTCGAGGGAACCGGTCCGGTTCCCGGTTCCAATTTTTGGGAACCGGTGGGAACCGGTCCGGTTCCCGGTTCCATGGGCAGATCCACCCGCCCGCCCACCCGGACCGGACCGGTACTTTTTAATATTAAAAAAAAAACTAAAAGGAAACCCTAAGTTCGCGTGTCTCTTCCTCTGCGGTTTCATCATCTTCGATTCTTTCTCTCTCTCTATCTCTTCCTCAATCTCTTCTCTTCGTCTTTGATTCCTCCCCTTGCGTCGACGCTGCTGCTGCCGCTCCTCCTCCACCACTGTCCACCCCCTCGAGCCGGTCGCCACCCGCCAAAGCCGCTGCTCCTCTGCCTCGCTGTCCGTCCCCTCGTTTTCTCTCGTTCTTCACTCCTGCGTCGAGGCTCGCTGCAGGTTCGCTTCTTCCTCTCGGTCGCTCACTAATTCCCGTAGCGTTTCTCTCTTCTTGCTTGCTTGCTTGCTACCTCGCTTCCTCTGTTGCTTTGCGCTTCTTTAGTTGAACTTGCGTCTCGTGTTTTCGCAATCCTCCCCTTTCCTCATGCATATTGATGGACAAAACCCTAGCCCTCTCAAAAAACTCTCTCCCCTAATCTCGCTCTCGGTCCGTCGGTCGCCTTGCCTCGCCTGCAGCCTTCCCTCTTGCACTCGGCCTTCCCTTTCCCCTCGCTATTTTTGCATTTCGTTAGGCGCTTCTATGATTGCGCTGAATTTTCTGGCTTTTTTTTTTTTTTTTTTTTTCTCTTTGGTGCTAAATAGTTTTGGCTTGATCGTTCAATGATTAGTGAGATAGTCTGGCCAATTGGTACGACTTTAAGAGATTCATCGTTTTCTTGGCTAGGTTGGAAAACTGGAAACCATCACTTACTCTTTCTAGATCAGGATTTGTACATCAGTATGACATGTATGTAGATGTATGATGCTCACTGTTCATTATATACTAAGTTGTTGCCATTTGGAATTTGGTCACATTTTGCTCTTTAGTAATCGGTGTTTGCTAGTGTCGGTAAGTTTTTTTGGCTTGGATTCTTGTTATTGCAGATTAAATGAAGAAATGAAGGGCATGGAAAGTCTAGCGACACAATTGTATCCTTGACTAGATGGAAAAAGTCTTTATCGTTCTTGCTGCAGTGTTTGTCCTGAACACATTTTTGTCCTGTGAACTTAGAAATTTATCAAAAAGCATCATTTTACTTCTTACAAACGAGCGACGCCCATTCATTGGAAAGTAAAAGCCACACAGTTTCGTTTTTTTTTTCCCTAGTTGAATTAAAGGTTTGTGCTATCATTTGTGTTTTCCTTGACATTGCTTCAGAAAAATTCTAAGGGGGAATGTTGATGCTTTAGATTCTGCTGTCAACAAGCTTGTTCGGCTTCCATGACATCGGATAAGCTGTCGATGCACTTCTGTTTCCCTACTTAAAGATCTCTTCTTATGAGAGTCCTAGTCTTGCCAACATGATACTTGAAGTGCTGGAGTGAGAGGAAAGATGATCACCTCACTTGTAAGATTCACTTGTGCCATTATTTTGCATCTCTTGCCGTTAGTTGTATATTATCCTCCTGACTTTGGATCGGTTTAGTTATAATGTCCATCGAGCAATGTAAGTATGATATTCTCATTTATGCTATGGAAAACCTGTTGCTAAATCATTCATCAAAGATGTTTAACTAGGGAGCTGAAACTTTTTAGCTTGCTTTGATGATGCTTGCTATGCAATTGAGAATTGAGATCAATTATGTCATCTTTTTTGATGTTGGGTTTTCCTTAGCTTAAAATTTTCATCTCGTTGTTAGTGAGACCGGATCCATAGATCCACCCGGGAACCGGACCGGACCGGTGGTCCGGTTCCCGGTGGATCCATGCAACAAACGGGTGGATCCCGGTTCCAATTTTCGGAACCGGTCCTTAGCGGGCGGTTCCGGTTCTAGTCCGGGAACCGCCCGCCCGGACCATGCACACCCCTAGTTCAGCTTAGATCAAGCCTATGTCTACTCTCCCATGCTGAAAGTCCACTGGTTGGATTCCATTAAGAAACAAAAGAGATTTTATAGTCTTGTAGTTTCGACTTCACAGTGAAGAGTCTCTACTAGTCTCTCACAAAGTCTCACTATGAGTTTCTTTCTTTTGTATACAACTTTGAGCTCAATATTTGGAGTAACAAGGAAATTGAAAACTTTAGACTTTGAAATTTCTCTTTCACGCACTTTATCGAACAACTAGAGAGTCCGCCTTAAATACTCTTTCATGCCTTCACGACCATCAGCACTTTCCAAATGAATTCTTCCAATTTACCCGTTGGACAGAATTAATCAAGTGGATCTCAAGTTGGTTGATTGATTGTGATGAAAGCTCGTTAATCATGTTCGCCCATACAATCAGGATCTTGGTTTCCATAAGTAAAACTTTCCAAGTTTACTTGCCTTTTAAAAGATTTGATTATCGGAATTGATTCCATTAAGGATAATTAATCATGTAGGTGCTATATCCAACCAGAAAGCTATCCATAAGCCATACAAATTGAATCTTTGAAGAAATAAAGATAATCTTGTATCTAGATAAGTCTTCATTCTTTAGTAGCATTTAGTCTAGAATCTGTTAGTGTGAGCAGACTTTGAAGTTAAAGTCTGGTGGTCTTCAAACTTTGGCACTACGTTTGGAAGTTTTCAGACTAGACTATGGAAAGGTTTTGTCAACTTTAAAACAGTAAATGAGTTTTCTCCAACAATCTTCCCATTTTTTATGGTGACAAAACTTTCCTGTAGATTTAAGAACTTTTGACCTGCAAAACCACTCTTAAACAGTACATGATATCTTATGAAAAATAAGTTGATTAGGATCTGGATAGTATCAATTCTACAACAATAGAAAACATGTTAATTCAGAAAAGATAATAATTATCCAACCATAATCAGTATCATCAAAAGTAAGTTGCTGCAAGTGTCAACGTCAATAAGTTCAACAACTAACCAAACAACAAAGGTTCAACAGTCAAACAACAGTCAAACAATAATCAAACGAAAGTCCAACAGCACCAACAGTTAAGTCAAACAAAAGTTAAATCTGCACATTCTCCCCTTTTTTGTCATCAGCAAAAAGTGGAGAAAGATAAAAAAATTAAAGAAATTAAGAATATTTGGGAATGCGAACGAGCTGGAAATCTGTGGCACCTCGAAGCGCCCAAGGTCATCATATCCTATCAAAGAAGTACCTTAGTTCCTAGGCATACATTTTTTTTTTTTAAACGGTCCGAGCGCATCTTATTTGCGGAAGCATAATCGAGTCTTACTAATTCCCCCTTCAACAACCATGATACAATGGCACACCATTAAACATCATAAGAAAAGATAAAGCCAAGACACTTTTATTTACATATTTTCATGATGGGTTTTTCTTGGGTCGGTACATCAAAAGAAAGGCCAAGACTTGTAGCTACACTCGGCCATAACCCCAAAAAGAGACACTCGATCCACTATGTCTATCATGCAAGATCCCCCATCAACTAGTGTCAGCTATTGTCCAAAAAGTTGTAGCTCCTACTCTTCACGCACGAGTTGTCACACCCATCCCGGTGCGTCAGGCGGTGGCGGCGGCAACATCCCTTGCATCACCCCATCTCGACGTACGTGAACGGATATGAACTGCTGAATGACAGGGCCCTCAGCCAGGCCCACGTCATACATCACTAATGCACGAACTCGAATAAACGTAAGACCAGGGATGGTGGGACAGTCGATCTCCACGCACTCGACCTCCACATCCGAAGGAAGGCCGTAAAAGACGCCCTGCGTGACAGCAGGGAGCGACATCTCTCTAATTTGAAATGTTGGTCCGCGAAGGGGTGAGTACAGCCACTCAGCAAGTAAAGGACCCAATAAACCACTCAATGCATCACACAACATAATCATAACAATCATAGCACCATACACGGCATTCAAGCATCCATGCACAATTTACCTTGATACCATGCGCATGTCATCATACCGCATGTACATGCATCCTCATATAGTCATCACCATCATGCCATACACTTACCATCATCATGTCACATGTACCATCATGCCATAGGTTCACATACATCCATGCACTCACCATTATCATGCATCCATGCACTCATCATGATCATATCACATGTACCATCATGCCATAGGTGCACATACATCCATGCACTCGCCATCATCATGTCACATGTACCATCATGCCATAGGTGCACATACATCCATGCACTCACCATTATCATGCATCCATGCACTCATCATCATCATGCATACATGTACCATCATGCATAATTCAATCTCAATTTCCCAATTTCATTCTTTCATTTTGGGCCGCCACATTTCTCTTTCTGGGACCAATGTTTGCATCCCACATTTATCACTCGCACCCAATCTTGGCATCGCGAGAAGAATTTATTCTTGGCTAAGCACCTCATAGATTTAATCCCTATAGATATTTTGGCCATATGAGATTTAAAACTTGAAATCTATAAAAGAAAGAATTAAAAGTGAACAATTAAAAGTAAAATTGGGGTTTAATTAGGCTTGGGCCTTAGGCCCAAGAGTATGGACTTTTAATGGGCCAAAAGGCCGACCCATGAAGCCCATGGAGAGGTTGCCGTCAGCCACAAGGGGGAAAGGCCGGCCCAATTCATCCAAGCCCATTTTGCATGAGTCTTGCCAAGTGGCAAAAAGGAGACTCTATGCATTGGCCATTGTGGGTGGCTTCTCATGATTGTTAATGATGGGATTTAGGGGAAATAAAAAAGAGAGGGAGGCCGGTTGAAGGGGGCTGTCGTCCAAGTGAGAGAGAGAGAGAGAGAGAGAGAGAGAGAGGGAGAGGAACTGAGAGAGAAAGGGAGAGCTGCTCGCCCGTCGCCCGTCCGTCGCCCGTCGTCGTGCGCTTGCCGTCCGTGTGCCGTCGTTTGCTTGATCTTAGAGGCAAGTTGGGATCCGTATTTTGCTCTTGCATGTGTGTCTTGCATGTGCGATTGTTTGGAGGTAGATCTCGGATGTTTAGGGTAGGCAAAACCGAAGCTAGAGTGTGTTGTTCTTGAAATAGCTTACTGTTTTCGTATGTGCCGCCTGACCCCGAACGATGTAGAGGCTTACATGTGGGTTTTGAGTTGGATTTTGGCTTCGACTTCTTCACGAAAGTTGTACAAAACATCTCAAAGTATAACATACTAAAATTTGAGACAAAATGGTTGGGTTTTAAGGGGTGAAACCCTTCTTCTACGAAAACGCTAGATCTGAAACTGTTTCGTCGACCTCCTTGTGGTTTTGTATGTTGCATGTCACTTTTTACTAAGAATTTCACTTCAATTTCTTCACAAAAGTTGTAGATAACATCCTAAAGACTAAAATACTCAAATTTTAGGCAAAATGAGCAAATTTAGCCTAGTGAAACGATTTTCTTTTGAAGACAGTAAATCTGGAAATACGGTACTGGACACCCGAGACTTCTTAGACCTATATGGTGACTATTCTTTGAGAATCTCACTTAGATACCTTAATGAAAGTTGTAGGGGACCTCTTGAGGCAGAACATAGCAAAATTTCAGTGGAAATGATGGAAGATAAGTAGGTGAAACCTTGATTTTTTCAGAGACAGCTAAACTGGACTGTTCGGTACTAGGAACAGGAGCTTCGACCGTCTATATTAAATTATCTAGAGCGAATCTGGCATAGATGTATTCATGAAAAATATACCTTAGGGTCTTGAATATAACATGGTAAAATTTCAGAATTTTTGGAGGTCATTCTGATTTTATCCGAATTTTGCATGCTATATTGTGTGAACTATATCTTCTTGTGTGAAGCTCTTCTGGGCATGTGTTCTTCATGAAATTGTTACCTTTATGTCCTGTCTATTACATGCCCTGATTGTATGATTTTTGAAGATCATATGGATATCTAATTTATATGTTTTCCAAAATTGTGCAAGCTCGAATTTGGTAAATTTCAAAAGGACATGATATGTGGATTATTCTAAGTTATATGGACCCCATGGATTGTATTGTCATAAGTGGTTGTATCTTGCTGCATGTATCATGATGATTGGAAATGCATATAAGAATCAAATGTTGAAAATGATCTTGTTTGCCATCACATTATATGCCATGGTGAAATTGAGCTATAATTGTAAATATAAACTATGATAAATGAGAATGCCGTCGGAGGTGTGAGCCGATGATGCCCCGGGAGTGTCGGGATGCCCGGTGGTATACGGTACGTAATTCTAGGGGAGGCCTGGTGGTATGTCGGTACGTAATTCCGGAGGGTAGGGGTAACCATTTTCATGGCGAGCCCCAGAGATTTCCCCGGGAGTGTCGGGATGCCTGGTGGTATACGGTACGTAATTTCAGCAGAGGGGGGGATCCTGGTGGTATGTCGGTATGTAATTCCGGAAGCCCTGGAGGTTTGTACCCAGGGGGATGCCTCGTGATGCTAGTTGGGATACGAGATGCCCGCCCAGGGAGTGTAAATGCCGGAAGCCCCGGAGGTTTGTGCCCGGGGGGATGCCTTGTGATGCTAGTTGGGATGCGAGATGCCCGGAATGTGGGGGGCCGGATGCCCGGTTGTATTTTGAATATATGCTCGGAGGTTCCTCGCGATGCCTGGTTGGATGCGAGCGATGAATTGTGGGATGCAAACATTGGTCCCTGGAAAGAAAAACTGATGAGATCCTTGTGAGAGATAAGAATTGAAAATGAATCATGTGCATCGGTGTATGCATATGACATGATGCATGATCAGCTTATGAAAATAAATTGATGCTATTTGATATTGAAAATGCGATCATGAAGGCATGAATGGATCTCATGGTGATGTATGCTTGATAGCATGGATGATATGAATCATGGTGGTATGTGCACATATGGCATGGATATGTGACATGATGATGATGAGTATATGAATGTATGTGCACCTATGGCATGATGGATATGTGTGACATGATGATGGTAAGTGCATGGATGTATGTGCACCTATGGCATGATGGTACATGTATGATATGTTGGTGATGATTACATGAAGATGTGTGTACATGTGGTATGACAACATATGCATGGCTCCAAGGTAAATTATGCATGGATGCTTGAATGATATGTCTTATGCTATGATTGTTATGATTGTATTGTGTGATGCATTGAGTGGTTTATTGGGTCATTTACTTGCTGAGTGGTTGTACTCACCCATTTTAGGGAATAACATTTCAGACTAGATAAGATACTTCTGCTGCCACTGTCACTGGTAGATGGATCAAGTGGTTGGATATGACCACGAGGAGGAGGATAGTAAAGGAAGGAACTTTTGGACGCCGACACTGATCAATGGACTTTAAGTATATGACTGTTGGAGGAGATGTCGGTCATCTTTTGATGTATAGCCGAGTATGGAAGACTACAACATTTTGATGTACCGATGAATAATGTCCATCTGGTTTAAGTAAATAAAACTGTACGGTTTTAACTTTTATAAGATGCTTAGTTGGTGTGCATCGTTTTCTGAATATAGGGAAGGGAGTTGATGAATGTGCTTCTGTTATATGAATTGCGCAAGGGACTGATGAAAAAAAATGAAATTTATGTGTAAACCCCCAGGTTGTATGGACCCGCTGCAATTGAAATGGTATCAAAGTGACATGTTATAAGGGAAAGTGAAAGGTAAGTGAACTGTGGTGACCCTAACGGATCGGGGGCCGTCGAGGGGTGCCACAATTCTGCTCTTGCATGTTGTGTCTTGCTTGTGTGTTTGAATGGTGGTGAATCTCGGACGTTTAGGGTGTGAGAAACCAAAGCTTGAGTGTGTTGTTCTTGAAAATGTGTTCTGTTTTTGAGTGTGCCGCCTGACCCAGAGTTTGTAGAGTCTTGCATGTGGGTTTCGAGTCGAATTTTAGCCTCAACTTCTTCACAAAAGTTGTAGAAAACATCTCAAAGTATAACATACTAAAATTTGGGACAAAATGGTTGAGTTTTAAGGGGTGAAACCCTTCCTCTACGAAAACGCTAGATCTGGAACTGTTTTGTCGACCTCTTGGTGGTTTTGTGGGTTGCATGTCACTTTTTACCGAGATTCTCACTTCGACTTCTGCATGAAAGTTGTAGAGAACATCCTAAAGACTAACATACTCAAATTTGAGGTAAAACGAGCAAGTTTAGCCTAGTGAAACGATTTTCTTTTGAAGACGGCAGATCTGGAAGTACGGTAATGGACTCCCGAGACTTCGTGGACTATATGGTGACTATCCTTTGAGAATCTCACCTAGATCCCTTAATGAAAGTTGTAGTGGACCTCTTGAGGCAGAACATATCAAAATTTCAGAGGAAATTATGGAAGATAAGTAGGTGAAACCTTGATTTTTTCAGAGACAGCTAAACTGGACTGTTCGGTATTAGGAACAGGAGCTTCGACCGTCTATAGTAAATTATCTAGAGCGAATATGGCCTAGATGTCTGCATTAAAAATCTACCTTAGGATCTTGAATATCATCTGGTAAAATTTCATAATTTTTTGAGGTCATTCGGGTATTTTAATCGAAATATTTCAAGAACTGCACAATCTGATTTTATCCGAATTTTGCATGCTGTATTGTGTGAGCTATATCTTCTTGTGTGAAGCTCTTTTGGGCATGTGTTCTTCATGAAATTGCTACCTTTATGTCTTGTCTATTACATGCTCTGATTGTATGATTTTTGAAGATCATATAGATATTTAATTTACATGTTTTCCGAAATTGTGTAAGCTGGAATTTGGTAAATTTCAAAAAAGTCATGATGTATGGATTATTCTAAGTTGTGTGGACCCCATGGATTGTATTGTCATAAGTGGTTGTATCTTGCTGCATGTATGATGATGATTGGAAATGCATATAAGAATCAAATGATGAAAATGATCTTGTTTGCCATCACATCATATGCCATGTTGAAATTGAGCTATAATTGAAAATGAGATGTATGGGAATATGCATTGTGGTGATGAGAAGACCGTCGGAGGTGTGAGTCGATGATGCCCCGGGAGTGTCAGGATGCCCGAAAAGTGGGGGTGTCGGATGCCTGGTGGCCTAGTGGCGTAATTCCGGAGGGTCCTCGAGAGTTTCGAGATGCCCGGTGGTATACGGTACGTAATTCCAGAGGGAGGGAATCCTGGTGGTATGTCGGTACGTAATCCCGGAAGCCTCGGAGGTGTGTGCCGAGGGGATACCTCGTGATGCCAGTTGGGGTACGAGATGCCCGGCCAGGGAGTGTAAATGCCGGAAGTCCCGGAGGTTTGTGCCTGGGGGCATGCTTTGTGATGCTAGTTGGGATGCGAGATGCTCGGAATGTGGGGGGCCGGATGCCCGGTTGTATTTTGAATACATGCCCGGAGGTTCCTCGCGATGCCAGGATTGGGTGCGAGCGATAAATTGTGGGATGCAAGCATTGGTCCTTGAAAAGAAAAACTGATGAGATCCTTGTGAAAGATAAGAATTGAAAATGAATCATGTGCATGGGTGTATGCATATGGCATGATGCATGATCGGTTTATGAAAATAAATTGATGCTATTTGACATTGAAATGCGATCATGAAGGCATGAATGGATCTCATGGGGATGTATGCTTAATAGCATGGATAACATGAATCATGGATGTATGTGCACCTATGGCATGATGGTATGTGTGACATGATGATGATGAGTGCATGGATGTATGTGCACCTATGGCATGATGGCATATGTGACATGATGATGATGAGTGTATGGATGTATGTGCACCTATGGCATGATGGTATGTGTGACATGATAATGGTACGTGCATGGATGTATGTGCACCTATGGCATGATGGTACATGTATGACATGATGGTGATGATTATATGAGGATGTATGTGCATGCGGTATGATGACATATGCATGGCTTCAAGGTGAGTTATGCATGGATGTATGAATGACATGTGTTATGCTATGATTGTTATAGTTGTATTGTGTGATGCATTGAGTGGTTTATTAGGTCTTTTATCTGCTGAGTGGCTGTACTCACCCCTTTTGGGGAATAACATTTCAGACTAGATAAGATACCTCTGCTGCCACTGCCACCAGTAGATGGATCAAGTAGTTGGATATGACTGCGAGGAGGAGGATAGCAAATGAAGGAACTTTTGGACGCCGACACTGATCGATGGACTTTAAGTGTACGACTATTGGAGGAGATGTCAGTGATCTTTTGAAATATAGCCAAGTATAGAAGACCTTGGCATTTGATGTACCGATGAATGATGTCCATTTGGTTTAAGTAAATAAAAGTGTTCGGCTTTAACTTATATAAGATGTTTAGTTGGTGTGCATCGTTTTTTGAATATAAGGAAGGGAGTTGATGGATGTGCTTCCGTCATATGAACTGCGCAAGGGACCGATAATAAAATATGTAAACCCCCATGGTTGTATGGACCCGTTGCAAATCGAAATGGTATCAGAGTGACATGTTATTAGGGAAAGTAAAAGGTAAGCGAATTGTGGTGACCTAAACGGATGGGGGGCCGTCGAGGGGTGCCACATTCTCTTTTTGTTTTGTTTTTTTTTTTTAAAACGGTCCAAGCGCGACTCATTAGCAGAAGCAAAATTTAATATCGCCATCTCTCCCTCCAACAATCATGATACAATGCACACCACTAAGTACCATAGGAAAAGATAAAGCCATGCCACTTTTATTTACATATTTTCATGATGGGTTTTCTCGGGTCGATACAACAAAAGAAAGCCAAGATTTTTCAGCTACACTTGGCCACATCCCAAAAAGATACTACGACCACTAAAGTGATCACGTGACATCCTCCATCTAACAGTGGCGGCTACTCCCAAAAAGAAACACTAGCTCTCTACCCCTCACACGGCCATCACACCCATCCTGGTGCGTTGAGCGGTGGTGGCGGCAACATCCCCCTAAACACTCCATCTCGGCGGACATGAACTAACAGAAACTCCTGAATAACAGGGCCCTCAGCTAGGCCTACATTGTACATAACCAGCATTCGCACTCGCACAAATGTCAGTCCAAGGACGAGGACGTAGTCAATCTTCGTACACTCTACCTCTACATCCGATGGGAGGCCATAGAAGGTACCTCGCGTGATGGTAGGGAGCAGCATCTTTCTAATTTGAAATGTTGGTCCTCGAAGGGGTGAGTACAGCCACTCAGCAAGTAAAGGACCAATAAACCACTCAATGCATCATACAATACACTCATCACAATCATAGCATAACACATGTCATTCAAGCATCCATGCACAATTTACCTTGATATCATGCACATGCCATCATACCGCATGTACATGCATCCTCATATAGTCATCACCATCATGTCATACACTTACCATCATCATGTAACATGTACCATCATGCCATAGGTGCACATACATCCATGCACTCATCATCATCATATCACATGTACCTATCATCATCATGTCACATGTACCATTATCATCACAGGTACACACACATCCATGCTCTCACCATCATGCATTCATGCACTCATCATCATCTTATCATATATGCCATTATCATCATGTCACATTTCTCTTTCCCGGGACTAATGTTTGCATCCCATGTTTATCACTCGCACCCAATCCTGGCATCGTGAGAACCCTCCAGCACAAACCTCTGGGCATGTATCCAAGATACAATCCGGGCATCCGGCACCCCCACATTCCGGGCATCTCGTACCCCAACTGGCATCACGAGGACCCTCCGGCATTCAGCCATTTAAGGCCACCGGGCATCCGTGTGGCATCCCGAAAATTCAAAGCCAAGCCTTAAGGTGTGTTAAATGTCTTTAATCAGGTGATAGAATTTTATGGCTTATGCTTTAGCCAATTTATCTTTTAATTTGATGAATTTTGCTTGTGTTGTGGAAATTTAAATTTAAATGCTTGGCCATATGATTTAAATTTCAATAATTGAAATATCTCAAGGTTTTGGCCAAGATGAAATTTGAATTTAGAAATATTTATAGAAAGGAATTAAAAAAAAAAGAGGAGAAAATAGGGTTATTTTCGAAATGGGCCTTGGACCCATTAGCCTAGAGCTTGGTGGGCCAAGCTAGTCGGCCCATTGGGCCCAAGAAGGATTTTCGACCAGCCCAAGGGAGAGTGGCCGGTTGGGCCTAAGCCCAAGCCCATTAACCCAAATCAAATTTCAAAAATAGAAATGACAAGTGGCAAGACAAGTCCTCATGCATTGGCCATGGGTGTGGTGGATCAATCATTACCTATGATGAGCCTAGGGGAGTATAAAAGGGGATTAGGAGAGAGAGTGGCCGGTTCTTGCTTCATTTCCGTCCAAGAGAGAAGTGTGCGAGAGAGAGAGGGCTTGAGCGGAAGAGAGGAACCGAGAGGGAGGAGGTGGAGCCGAGAGTTGCCGCCGCCGTGTCTCGCCGTCGCCGCCTTGTCCGACCTTGTGCTTGCTGTTCGTTCATTTTGGAGGCAAGTGGGGGGTCCTTAACTTCTCTTGCATGTTGTTTGATGGTTGCATGTTCGGTTTGAGGGGTGATTTGGGCGAAATGACGAAGTAAGAGTTGAATGTGTTCATGTTATGTGGCTGTTTCCGTTCGGTTTGTGGTAGACAGTATCTTATTCGAGCTTGCATGTGTATTTGGAGTGTGATTTTGGCTTCGGTGTCTTCATGAAAGTTGAAGCTATCATCTTGAGGTATGACATACTCGAATTTCATGGAAAACGATGGTGATATGTGGGGTCAAAAGCTCTGTTATACGGAGACTTAGATCTACGAAATTTTCACTGACCTTTTGTTGATTTCTTGGTTGCATGTTGATTTCTGTTGGAGATCTCACCTTGTTGTCTTCTTGAAAGTTGTAGGAAACACCCTAAGCTACAACATACTCGAATATGAGGCAAAAAGAACAAGTATAACTTGGTGAATCGGTTAGATCTTGGAGATGGTTGATTCTGGTGAGGTGTACCGAGACACCCGAGACTTCATGGGTTAAAATGGTGACCATAATCTGGTTATTTGACCTAGATCCCTTCATGAAAATTGTAAAGAACACATTGATATATAACATAATCGAATTTCAGAAGAAACTAAAGAGATTTGATGGGTCAAACCTAATTTTTTCGGTGATGTACGTTCTGGACGAAACGGTAGAGGTTCCAGAAGCTTCGTGGAGTTATATAAATTAATATATAAAGAATTTGGCTTAAAGTTCTTCATGAAAAATGCACGAAAATGTGTTGGCTATCATCCTGTAAAATTTGGGAATTTTCGGAGGTCATATGAGTATTTTAATTGAATTAATTCGAAAACTGTGCAATCTGGCCATGATCCGAATGTTGTGAGTATTTTGTGGAAATTTGGGAAATTATGAAAAATGCAAAATTAGCCATGGATTTTATGCGAAATTCGATTCTAATTGTTGGTTTAAGGATTGATTGAAGATTATGATTTTTGGAAAATCATAAATATTAAATATAATATTTATTTATGAAAATAAATAAATATAATAATATAATAATATAATAATAAAATAATAATGAAATAATAAAATAATAAAATAATAAAAATAAAAGGTGGATTATTTTATTGGCCATGAGTCCTATGGAATTATGATGCATTGCTATATGACATTGATGCATGTATGATCATGAATTATGATGTATTGTTATATGGCGATGTATGAATGATTATGGAATTATGATGCATTGCTATATGACATCGATGCATGTATGATCATGAATTATGATGTATTGTTATACGGCATTGATGTATGAATGATCATGAATTGTGATGCATGTATGTAAATCATATGCCATGAAATAACAAGATAAAAAGGATGATAAAAAGTGGAAAATGGTATGTGAGAATGAGGTTGTGGCGGAGGATGTTGTCTGGTGGCCTGGTGGCGTAATTCCAGAGATTCCCTGGGAGTTTCAGGATGCCCGGAATGTGGGGGGCCGGAAGCCCTGTCGGAGGTTTCTGCCCGAAGGGAGTGACTCGCGATGCCAGGATTAGGGTGCGAGATCCCCGGTTAGAAGGGTAAAGGCCGGAAGCCCTGTCGGAGGTTTCTGCCCGAAGGGAATGCCTCGTGATGCTAGTTGAGATGCGAGATGCCCGGAATGTGGGGGGCCGGAAGCCCAGTGGCCATGAGATGGCTGGGATACTGGGATCCCTGTCGGAGGTTTCTGCCCGAAGGGATGGTGATGATGGTGAATTTGATGATTTGAGAAAAGATAATGTGGGGATCAATTGATAAATAAAAGTGGAAATTGATCTATGATGTGATATGCATGGTGATGCATGGCTAATGATGATGTGATATGCATGGTGATGCATGGCTAATGATGATATGATGTGATATGCATGGTGATGCATGGCTAATGATGATGTGATATGCATGGTGATGCATAGCTAATGATGATATGATGTGATATGCACGGTGATGCATGGCTAATGATGATGTGATATGCATGGTGATGCATGGTTAATGATGATGTGATGATAATGATATATGAGATGCCATGATGATGATATATATATATATATATATGCTATGATGATGCATGAATACGCTTGACATAAAAAAAAAAGGTAAGCAATGCCTGCATTGTATGATGATATGCATGGTGCACTGAGTTGTTATTGGATTTCCCTATCTGCTGAGTGGTTGTACTCACCCCTTTTGGGGATAACATTTCAGATTAGCACTATGCCGCTACCTTTGTTTCGCGTGGGGTATTTTACGGTCTACCGTCGATGTTGAGGTGGAGTGTACGGAGTTAGATTGTCCCTCTGTGCCCGGATTGACGTTCATCCGAGTGCGATGCTTAGTTATGTATGATGTCGGCCTGGCTGGGGGCCCTGTCATACAAGAGTTCATTTCTGTTCACGTCCGTTGAGACGGTGCTATGCGAGGGATGCTGCCGCCGCCACCACCTGATGCACCGGGTTGGGTGTGAGACTCACGCGCGACGAGTAGGAGCCGAGCTTTTGATGTAGATAATCGACACCTTTGATGGGAGCTTGTGCGCTTGATGTAGAGGGTTGATAGTTCCTTTTTGAGATTTTAGGCGGGACATGGCGAGTCCTCGCTTTTCTTGTTTTGTATCGACCCGAGAAAGGAGGAGTCCCATCCTAAAAGAATATGTAAATAAAGTGTCGATGTTCGTATATAAAATCCTGATGTGTGTAGCTGGTGTGTATTTGTATCATGGGATAGAAGGGAGATGGATGACGATGTAAATTTTGCTTCCGCTATGAGTTGCGCATGGGACCGCTTTAAAAAAAAAAAAAAAATGCCTGTAATCGGCAAGGCTTAATTTAGCCAAGAGATAGAGATGGTAAAAGATGTAACACCGGCGCTGGTGACGACCTGCGAAGGGTTCGGGGTGTCACAATCCGGCCTTTACCCTTTTAGACAGGCATCTCGCACCCCAACTGGCATCACGAGGCATCCCCCTAGCACAATACCTGCCAGGCTTCCAGCTCCCCCACTCTCCGGGCATCTCGAAACTCCCGAGGACCCTCCGGCATCCAGCCATTTAAGGCCACTGAGCAACTGGCCTTACCCTTCTAGCCAGGCATCCCGACACTCCCAGGGCATCGTCGGCTCACACCTTCGACGGCCTTCTCACTTATCTTAGTTTACATCTTCAATTATAATTCAATTTTAACATGGCATGTGATGTGATGGCAATCAAGATCATTTTCATCCTTTGATTCATATATGCATTTCCAATCATCATCATACATGCAGCAAGACACAATCATTCATAACAATACAATTCATGGAGTCCATACAATTTAGAATAGTCCATATATCATGCATTTTTGAAGTTTACTAAATTCCAGCTTATACCATTTTAGAAAACATTTAAATTAAAAATCCATATGATTCTCAAAAATCATAAAATTAGGACATGTGATAGACAAGACAATAAGGTAACAATTTCATGAAGAACACATGCCCAAAAGAGTTTCACACAAGAAGATATAATTCACACAAATACAGCATGTAATTTCGGATAAGATCAGATTGCGCAGTTCTTGAAATATGTCGATTAAAATACTCGAATGACCTCCGAAAATTATGAAATTTTACCAGGTTATATTCAAGACCCTAAAGTAGATTTTTAATGAAGACATATAGGCCAGATTCATTCTAGATAATTTTCTATAGATGTCCAAAGCTCCTGATTCTAGCACCGAAACGTCCAGTGTAGCTATCTCCGAAATATCGAGTTTTCACCTACTTATCCTTCTTCGTTTCCTCTGAAATTTTGATATGTTTTGCCTCAAGAGGTCCCCTACAACTTTCATTGGGGGATATAAGTGAGATTCTCAAAGAATAGTCACCATATAGGTCTAAGAAGTCTCGGGTGTCCAGTACCGTATTTCCAGATTTACCATCTTCAAAAGAAAATCGTTTCACTAGGCTAAACTTGCTCATTTTACCTCAAATTTGAGTATGTTAGTCTTTAGTATGTTCTCTACAACTTTCATGAAGAAGTCGAAGTGAGATTCTCGGTAAAAGTGACATGCAACCCACAAAACCACCAAGAGATCGACGAAACAGTTCCAGATCTAGGTTTCACTCCTTAAAACTCAACCATTTTGTCCCAAATTTTAGTATGTTATACTTTGAGATGTTGTCTACAAATTTTGTGAAGAAGTCGAAGTCGAAATCCAACTCAAAACCCACATGCAAGCCTCTACAAAATTCTGGGTCAGGCGGCACACTAAAAAACATAACACATTTTCAAGAACAATACACTCAAGCTTCGGTTTCTCACACCCTAAACATCCGAAATTCACCACCGTTCAAACACACAAGCAAGACACAACATGCAAGACTAGAATATAGATCCCAACTTGCCTTTATACCGAGCTACAACGAGCACGTCGGTGGACGACGGACGCACAGCGACGAATGACGGACGAGCGGACGGGCAACTCTTCCTCGCGCGATCTCTTCTTCCTTTCTCTCAGTTCCTCACTCTCTCGGCAACTCCCTCTCTCTCTCTCTCACTCTCTCAAAACCGGCCACTCCCTCTCTCTCTTTATTTTTGGTTGTTTATATACTTGCATGCATCCTCATTTTGCATGGGGGACACTTGTCCCCAAGGAGGAGACAAGTGTCTCCTTTGCTGAAGACACTTGGAGGAGGCCATGCGGCTCTTCCTCCCCCACTCCATGCGTCGACAGCCCAATGGGCTTCATGGGACGGGCCTCTTGGCCCACTTTAGGCCCATCTCACTTGGGCCTAAAGTCCAAACTTAAATGGCCCAAGTTTATTTTTAATAATATATCTTAATCCTCATTTAAATAAATACCTAATTGCAAAATAAAATGGCCAAAAGACTTTGTGACATTAACCCATAAAATCAAATCCATAAGGTGCATAGTCAAGAACAAAGCCTTCTTTATCAAATTGTCCTAATAGCACCAACCTTGATCATCCATTAATATTTTCCACTTAAATAAATACCTAACTTGCAAAAATAATAAGGCCATAAAACTTGTAGTCACAAATCCATAAATTCCAATTTATAATGCACATGGCCAATGATAGAATTTTCTTTCCTCTCACATAATTATCCATTAAAAGCTTGGCCATAAATCTTATTGCAAGATTATGGATAAAATGACCATAACTTGATGGTACTTCCATCACCTATTCATAGACTTTAATGTAACTAGAGGTCACCATGAAAATGGTTACCCCTACCCTCCGGAATTACGTACTGACATACCACCAGGCCTCCCCTGGAATTACATACCATATACCACCGGGCATCCCGACACTCCCGGGGCATTGTCGGCTCACAGTTCTGACGGCCTTCTCATTTATCATAGTTCACATTCACAATTATGGCTCAATTTCAACATGGCATATGATATGATGGCAAACAAGATCATTTTCAGCATTTGATTCTTATATGTATTTCCAATCATCATCATACATGTAGCAAGATCCAATCACTTATAACAACACAATCCATGGGGTCCACACAACTTAGAACAATCCATACATCATGACTTTTTGAAATTTACCAAATTCCAGCTTGCACAATTTCGGGAAACATGTAAATTAAATATCCATATGATCTTCAAAAACCATACAATCAGAGCATGTAATAGAAAAAACATAAAGGTAGCAATTTCATGAAGAACACATGCGCAAAAGAGCTTCACACAAGAAGATATAGCTCACACAATACAGCATGCAAAATTCAGATAAAATCAGATTGCGCAGTTCTTGAAATATTTCGATTAAAATACCCGAATGACCTCAAAAAATTATGAAATTTTACCAGATGATAGTCAAGATCCTAAGGTATATTTTTCATAGACATCTAGGCCATATTCACTCTCGATAATTTACTATAGACAGTCGAAGCTCCTGTTCTTAATACCGAACAGTCCAGTTTAGCTGTGTCCGAAAAAATCAAGGTTTCACCTACTTATCTTCCATCATTTCCTATGAAATTTTGATATGTTCTGCCTCAAGAGGTCCACTAAAACTTTCATTAAGGGATCTAGGTGAGATTCTCAAAGGATAGTCACCATATAGTCCACGAAGTCGCTGGGGTCTAGTACGATACTTCCAGATCTACCGTCTTCAAAGGAAAAATCGTTTCACTAGGCTACACTTGTTCGTTTTGCTTCAAAATTGAGTATGTTAGTATTTATGACACTCTCTACAACTTTCATGAAGAATTCGAAGTGAGATTCTCAGTAAAAAGTGACATGCAACACACAAAACCACCAAGAGGTCAACAAAACAGTTCCATATCTTGCGTTTTCGTAGAGGGAGGGTTTCACCCCTAAAAAATCAGCCATTTTGTTTCAAATTTTATTATGTTATACTTTGCGATGTTTTATACAACTTTCGTGAAGAATTCTAAGTGAAATTCTTAGTAAAAGGTGACATGCAACACACAAAACCACCAAGAGGTCAACGAAACAGTTTCAGATCTAGCCTTTTCGTAGAGGATGGGTTTCACCCCTTAAAACTCAACCTTTTTGTCTCAAATTTTAGTATGTTATACTATGAGATGTTGTCTACAACTTTCATAGAGAAGTCGAAGCCAAAATCTGTGGCACCCCTCGACGACCCCCAATCCGATTGGGTCGCCACAGTTCGCTTACCATTCACTTTCCCTTAGAACATGTCACTATGATAAAATTTTCATTTGCAGCGGGTCCATACAACCTGAGGGTTTACTCATTTTTTTTGATAGGTCCCTTGCGCAATTCATATACGGAAGCACATCCAACAAACTCCCTTCCCTATATTCAGAAAACGATGCACACCAACTAAACATCTTATATGAGTTAAAGCCGAACACGTTTATTTACATAAAGCAGATGGACATCTTTAGTCGGTACATCGAAATGCCAATATTTCTATACTTGGCTATACTTCAAAAGATGACCGACATCTCCTTCAATAGTCATATACTTAAAGTCCATCGATCAGTGTCGGCGTCCAAAAGTTCCTCCCTTTGCTATCCTCCTCCTTGCAATCATATCCAACCACTCGATCCGTCTACTAGTAGCAGTGGCAGCAGAGGTATCTTATCTAGTCTGAAATGTTATTCCCCAAAAGGGGTGAGTACAACCACTCAGCAAATAAAGGAATCCAATAACCACTCAATGCATCATACAATACAATCAATCATCATACATGACACTCATGCGTCCAAGCATACTTACCTTGAAGTCATACATATACCATCATACATCCTCATCACAATCATGTCACATACATGTCATCATGCCATAGGTGATCATCATCATATCATGTTATACATGCATATCATCATGCCATAGGTGATCATAATCACACCATATCATAAATCATCATCATCATGACATCATCTTAGCATACACATGTCATCATGCCATAGGTGATCATCATCACATCATATCATATATCATTATCATCATGACATCACCTTAGCATACACATGTCATCATGCCATAGGTGATCATCATCATATCACATGTATCATCATCATTACCATGCATCCATGCACATCTCATCATATCATGCATATATCATCATGCATAATTCAATTTCAATTTCATTTTGGACCGCCACATTTCTCTTTCCCGGGACCAATGTTTGCATCCCACATTCATCACTCGCGCCCAATCCTGGCATTGCGAGGAACCTCCGGGCATGTATCCAAGATACAACCGGGCATCCGGCACCCCCACATTCCAGGCATCTCGTATCCCAATTGGCATCACGAGGAACCTCCGAGCATGTATTCAAAATACAACCGGGCATCCAAAGGGCATCGACTTATTCGAACCTCTGGGCATCTCGCACCCCATCTGGAATCACGAGGAATCTCTGGGGCTTGCCATGAAAATGGTTACCCCTACCCTCCGGGCATGCATCATGATACAATCCCTCACCCTCCGGGTATATATCATAATACAATCGGGCATCCCGACACTCCCGGGGAAAACCTCTGGGCATGTATTCAAAATACAACCAGGCATCCAAAGGGCATCGACTCATTCGAACCTTTGGGCATCCCGACTCCCGGGGCATCGTCGGCTCACACCTCGGACGGTATCATCATCATCATAAATTATATTCACATTCGTGGCTCAATTTCAACATGGCATATAATTGTGATGGCAAACAAGATCATTTTCATCATTGAATTCATACATGCATCTCAAATCATTATCATGCATGCAGCAAGACACCATCATCCATAACAATACAATTCATGGAGTCCATGCAATATAAAATGGTCCATATTTCATGCCTTTTCAAAGTTTATAAAATTCCAGCATGTACCATTTTTAGAAAATATTTAAATTAAATATCTATATGCTTCTCAAAAATCATGAAATTAAGGCATGTGATAGATAAGACAATAAGATAGTAATTTCATGAAAACACATGCCCAATAGAGTTCCACACGAGAAGATACAATTCACCCAAATACAGCATGCAATTTCGGATAGAAACAGAATATGCAGTTTTCGAAATAATTCGATTAAAATACTCTAACGACCTCCGAAAATTATGAAATTTTATCAAGTTATAGCTAAGACACTAAATTAGATTTTTCATGAAGACTTCTAGGTCAGATTCATTCTAGATCATTTTCTATAGTCATACGAAACTTCTGGTTCTCGTATCGAAACGTCCAGTGTAGTCATCTCGGAAATATCGAGTTTTCACCAGCTTATTCTTCTTAATTTCCTCTGAAATTTGGATATGTTTTACTTCAAAAGGTCCCCTACAACTTTAATGAAGGGATCGAAGTCAAATTTCCAAGGAATAGTCATCATATGGGTCCATGAATTCTCGGGTGTCCTGTACCGCGTCTCCAGATTTACCGTCTTCAAGAGTAAGTCGATTCACTAGGCTATACTCGCTCATATTACTTCAAATTTGAGTATGTTAACCTTCAGGATGTTCTCTACAAGTTTCGTGAAGAAGTCGAAGGGAGATTCTTAGTAAAAATCAACATGCAACCACAAATCCACCGAAAGGTCAGAGAAATCGTTCCAGATCTAGTGTCTTCGTAGGATGAGGGTTTGACCCCTTAAATCTCCACCAGTTTATCCCAAATTTTAGTATGTTGTAGTTTAAGATGTTGGCTACAACTTTCATGAAGGAATAGAGGTCAAAATCCAACTCGAAACATGCATGCAAGCTCTCACAAGATTCTGGTTCAGGTGGTTCATACGAAAACAGCATGCAAACTCAAGAACAAGTCACATTCTAGCTTCGGTTTTGCCTTCCCTATGATCCGAAACCTACCACCAAAAAATCACACATGCAAGGCACACATGCAAGAATGGAAATCAGTCCCAACTTGCCTCCAAAACCGAGCAAACGAGGCACACTGGCGACGGACGGACGGCGTGCGGGCGGCGACGGGTGAGCTCCTCCTTCCTTTCTCTCTTCCTCTCTTCCTCTCTTTCTCTCTTTCTCTCCTCTCTCTCGGCACCTAGAACGACCACTCCCTCTCTCTCTTTCTTTTTGGTTGTATATATTTGCATGCACTCTAATCTTGCATTGGGGACACTTGTCCCTAAGAAGGAGACAAGTGTCTCCTTTCCGAAGACACTTGGAGGCCATGCGGCTGCTCCTCTCCCCCTCCATGCATCGATAATGGGCCGGGCTTATGGCCCACTTTAGGCCCATCTCACTTGGGCCTAAAGTCCAAACTTAAATGGCCCAAGTTTATTTTTAATATACATCTTAATCCTCATTTAAATAAATACCAAATTGCATAATAAAATGGCCAAAAGACTTAGCAACATAGTTTAATAAAATCCAACTTATAAAATTCATGGCCAAAAACATAATTTCCTCATCAAATAAAATCCTTGGTCTCACATGGACATAGGATGCGTTTCCAACAACAATAATTATCCATTTATATAAATACTCAAATCATTCTTATTCACTTGGCCATAAATCTTGAAATCATAATTGAATAAACTCCTACTTATAAAACACATGGCCGATGATAGGATTTTCTTTCCTATCAAATAATTATCCATTCAAAGCTTGACCATAAATCTTATTGCAAATTATGGATTAAATGGCTATAAAATAACCTAATGGTACTTTCATCACCTATTCATAGACTTTAATGTAACTAGAGGTCGTTATGAATTTTGGGATGCCACAAAATCCAACTCAAAATCCACATGCAAGCCTCTACAACGTTCGTGGTCAGGCGGCACACACGAAAACAGCAAGCTATTTCAAGAACAACACACTCTAGCTTCGGTTTTGCCTACCCTAAACATCCGAGATCTACCACCAAACAATCACACATGCAAGACACACATGCAAGAGTAGAATACGGATCCCAACTTGCCTCCAAATCAAGCAAACAACGGCACACGGACGGCGACGGACGAGCGGACCTCCTCCTTCGCGTGGCTTCTCCCTTTCTCTCTCGGTTCCTCACTCTCTCGCAACCCCTCTCTCTCTCACTTGGCTTGGGCAACAGCCCCTTCAACCGGCCACTCTCTCCCTTTTATTTCCCCACAAAGCCATCATTTGCAATCATTAAGAGCCACCCACAATGGCCAATGCATGAAGTCTCCTTTTTGCCACTTGGCAAGCCCCATGCAAAATGGGCTTGGAAGAATTGGGCCGGCCTCTCCCCCTTGTGGCCGACGGCAGCCCTCTCCTTGGGCTTCATGGGCCAAGCCAATTTGGCCCACTTTAGGTCCACACTCTTGGGCCTAAAGTTCAACCCTAATAAACCCCAATTTTACTTTTAATAATTCATTGTTAATTCTTTCTTTTATAGATTTCAAATTTTCAATTTCATAAGGCCATAATCTTGTAACATTTAATCTATAGGGATTAAATCTATGAGGTGCATAGCCAAGAATAAATTCTTCTCATTAATGTATCCTATAATACTAATTTTAATAACTCATGAACACAAAATATATATATATATATATATATATATATATATATATATATATATATATATATATATATATAACACTTGGTCTTAAAAGAAAACCAATGGCTAAAGCATAAACCAAAGGAAATTTCATTACCTAATCATGGGCTTTAATACATCTAGAGGTTGCCTTGAATTTTTGGGATGCCACAAAATCCCCCATAGACTGAATTGTCTCCTCCAACTTTCTCATAGTCTCCTTCAGCTTCTCAATATCTTCACCCTTGACAGTCTCTTGAATTTGAAGCTTAAGTGCTTGTACTTGCTCGTGAAGAGAGTCTGAAGTAGATTTCAAAACTGATTGGAGGTTCTTGATCTTAAACTCCAAACCATATTGATGTGCCTTTAACTCTAGAAGGAGCACTAGCAGCCTTTGAAAGTCTATAGTTGGTTCTGTTGGTGCATTAGGTCCAGCCAAATTAATTCCAAGAGTAGTGAGATTTGTGGGAGCATTAGCACGTCGATCACCAAGACTTGAAGAAGATGCCTCAATATCAACTTTAGGAAAATGAGAGGCATAGACAAATCCTCTGGATCGGCAGAAGATCTACTAACATCATCATTGGTAAAGACAAGAGAAGAAGAAGTACCTATTTTCTCAGGAGCTCCCCCAGTTTGTGTGGCTACAGGTGGAGAAGGGAAATCTTCTTCTTATTCCTTCTCAGTTTCATCTTCCAAGTAATGTTCTTTTTCTCTTCCATCTTCTACAGTTCCACTCCTAGTCTTTTTAGAATCCTTTGACAAGGATACTGTAAAAGTTTGTTCAAAAGAGTTATCCTAACCCTCTTCTTCTTCTGCTTCTCTTCATTCTTCTCTGGCTTCTCTGCCTGCTTCTTCTTCTTCTTCTCTCTCTTCCTTCTCTTCCTCCTGTTCTCTGCTTTGTTTCTCTTCTTTCTTGTTCTCCTTTGTCCTGAGGCTGCTCAAAACTTACAAAACTCTGAAGATTGTTCAAGGTAAATGCAGAAAGAGTAAGATTATCCTCGTCCTCTTCATCTTGCAGGATAAGAGATCTTCTCTTCTTAACAAGTTCATTAATAGGTTCCTTGCCTTTTTTTTTTCTTTACAGCAAAGTCTTGCTTTGTTTTGCTGGGAGACTTCTCATTCAAGCGCTCTAAATCTTTGTTCAGCTCCTTTAGTCTCATCTTTGACACAATCTTCAATCCTATAACCATAGGAGCAATGGTTCGAATATAGAGAGAGACTGGAACCTGAATATGAAAATGTTTGAACAATTGAGAGACAAGCACTAAGTAAGGGAGCTGTCCCTTATCTTTTGCAACAGTCCTCTACATATGTATCAAGATTGTATGGAGCAAAGAGAATTTCATTCCATTACTGATGGCAAACTTCAATTTGGCTTCAGATCGAGAAAAATCTGTCTTTGAGGTTGATTTTGGTCGGATGCAGTTGATCACGACTTTGTACAGTAAAATATTTGAGGCAGACAGTCTGGAATAAGTAATGCTGCCTTCAACAGGTCTGTCCCCAACAAGAGAACTAGTCGCATGACCAATAGAGACATTTATTGGTTGGAAACCACCTCTTTCCACACTAATAACATCAGCCAATGTGTCCACATCCACCACATACTCCATCCCTCACAGTAAAACAAAATCTATTCGCGTCAAGAAAAGATAAGTTTGAATAGAAATATGCAATTAATTTAGGAAAAGCGACGGAAGTTTCAAAGTAAAATTTTTCAAGTTGAAGGAGAGCCTGCTTTTCCCTCAAGTTCACCTTTATCGAATCTAAGAAATCAAAGTCCACTGATCGAGGGTTCATCACCCCTCTTTTCAGCAATTTGGAGTAAACCTTTTTGTGATTTTTAGAACGAAACAAACTCGTTCCATCACCACGCACTTCAGCAGCAATGCCCATTCTTGGCTGAAAATTCAAGTACATTCTCTCATCATCATCTTTAATCTCAGGCTGATTAAAAGTACCAAAACGAGGGTCAATAGGAAAATTACGAATCGCTCTATCTGCCTCTCCTTCAAGTGCTATTCTCAATCTCTCCATTGTTCGCAAAAACATAGTCTCATTCTTATATCCTCTTTCTTTCAAAAATTCATCAATAGTTGTCATGGCAGTACCTCCCTCCTTCAAAAGTTTGTAAAGTTTATAAACAACATGGGGTCTCATGGTTCTGAGAGGGTCCACATCTTCTACGATTTCCTTTTCTTTTGGTTGGTGCGGAGGATTCTGAGTAGGTTGCTGTGGAGAGTGTTGTTGAAACTCTTCTTCCTCGGTCAAATTAAAATGTTTAGGACCCTCAGGCATATTCCATGGTCCCCTGCTTGCGATCCGAGATGACTTCATTTGGAAAGACATCTTCACAGTCTTTGAGGATTTCATGAGCACGTTCGAGTGAAAAAGATGAGAACTCGAAGAGCAAACTTGAGAGTAGAAAAGAAAGAGTAAAGAGACTGTATGCTAGGGTTTGGTAAAAATGCTCAAACAAAATACGAAGGTATATAAAGAAAATGAACGGTCACGAATAAAAGAAAGCGAACCATCACAAAGAAAATTACCTTTTTCGAAATAACTAAAAATAAAAACTGCCTTTTTCAAAAAATAAAAACTAACAAAGATTCAAAATTTTAAAAAATAACTTCCAAAAAAAAAAAAAAAAAGGTGAATGATTCAAATAAACGTACCTTTTCATCCCAAAAATAAAATACTTGGATTCGAGACTTTCCTTTACTGAAGTAGAGTCTGGAGAGTTATAGTCTGACTAGCTTCAGACTTTAACCGATAGAAGGTTAAATATTCAGTCTGGTGTAAATAAACTCAAATAGATTTTTCTCTAGGGGCTTTGTAAATATATCTGCCAACTGATTATTCGAGTCAATGAACTGAATCATAATCTCCCCATTTTGGACATGATCTCTTATGAAATGGTGTCGAATTTCTATATGCTTTGCCCTTGAATGAAGAATTGGGTTCTTCGTGAGATTAATAGCACTAGTGTTATCGCATTTTATCTCAATACACGATTCTTCAATTCCAAAGTCTCTTAACTGTTATTTTATCCACAAGATTTGAGAACAACAGCTCCCAAGAGCCACATACTTTGCTTCTGTAGTTGATAGAGCCACAATATTCTGCTTCCTTGAGAACCAAAACACCAGCATGCTGCCCAGTGGTTGACAAGTACCAGAAGTACTATTTCTATCGACCTTACAACCTGCTAAATCTGCATCTGAATATCCAAGAAGAGTAAAGTCTCATTTTTTGGGATACCACAAACCTAGCTTTAGAGTAGTCGCAACATATTTGATGATGCGTTTTGCAGTACTTAAATGAGATTCTTTGGAATCTGATTGGAATCTAGGACAGATGTAAAAACTAAACAAAATGTCAGGTCTAGATGCAATAAGATAAAGAAGAGAATCGATTATGCTCTTGTAAAGCTTCTGGTCTACTTTCTTTCCTCATTCATTTTTGTCTAGCTTCGAAGAACTTGACATTGGTGTCTCTATCTTTTTGCAGTTCTCCAATCTGAATTTTTTTATGAGATCTTTTGCATACTTCTCTTGTGAATAAAGATACATTTCTCCGATTGTCTAACTTGCAATCACAGAAAGAAGGTTAACTCACCTATCATACTTATCTCAAATTCATCCTGCATACATATAAAGAATTTCTTGCATAGATTTTCATTAGGGGATCCAAAGATAATATCATCAACATAAATTTGAACTAGCAGAAAGTTTTTACCCTTTCTTTTTATGAATAAAGTAGTATCTACATTTCCCTTACAAAACCATTTTGGGTTAGGAATTTACTTAACCTTTCATACCAGACTTGAGGTGCTTGCTTCAATCCATATAAGGCATTTTTAGTCTATGGACTGAGTTTGGCTTTCTTGGATCTTCAAATCCAGGTGGTTATTCTACATAAACTTCTTCTTGGATAAATCCATTGAGGAAGGCACTCTTTACATCCATCTGGAATAACCTAAAATTTTTATAGCAAGTAAAAGCAAGTAATAGTCTAATTGCTTATAACCTCACTACTGGTGCACATGTCTCGTCATAGTCTATCCCTTCTTCTTGTGTATATCTTTTGATTACGAGTCTTGCTTTGTTCTTGGTCACTTTTCCTTTTTCGTTCATCTTGTCTTTGAAAACCCATTTTGTCCTGATAATAGACTTATCTTTAGGTTTAGGAATTAGCTCCCAAACATTGTTGATGTTGAACTGTTTGAGCTTTTCTTACATAGTTTCAATCCAGCTTTCATCAAATAGGGTTTTTTTTTCTCAAAAACAAGTGCTAATGCACTCGACTCTTCTCGCATTTTAGATCTGGTGCGAATTCCTTCATCAATGTTGCCAATAATGAGTTTTTTTGGGATGACTTGACTTATGCTTCTAGTTGTTGGTTGGTCTGAGAGTCTGTTGTTCCTCTGTTTCACTTGAATCTTCTAGATCTATTTGTTGCTAATCTCCGAAAGTCTGAATCTCTTTGGGAGAAGTAGACTTTGTAAAGTCTAGAATAGGTTAAGTCTCTTCAACTTGAGTCTAATCTGGCCGATTCTGCATAGAATCTTGAAACTTAACATTCATAAATTCTTCCACAGATTAAGGCTTTTTGTTGAAGATCCTGTATACTTTGCTTGAAGTAGAATAGCCAAGGAAGATTCATTCGTCTGATTTTTTTTTTCAAACTTCCTAGTTCGATCATTTGCATTTTTCAAAACATAATACTTACAATCGAACATATGGAAATAAGAAACATTTGGCTTCTTTCCTTTATACACTTCATATGGAGTTTTCTCCAAGATAGACCGCAAAAACACTCTATTGATGATACCACCCGTGGTGGCAGCGTAGATGGTTGCGACATTGTGTCCTTTCGCGAGAGGTCCATTATTCGAAACCCCTGCGTGTTGTCTGCCTCATTGGAGAGGAACCCATGACTTACCCGAGGAGCAAGGGTGGTGGTGACTCTACTCCCTCTCGGGGTTTACTCTCCACCGCGAAGCAGCAAACAGAGGTTCCTTGGGTCAAAAAAAAAAAAAAAACACTGATGATGATGTAGCAAGCTGTAGAAACTGTTTCAGTCCAAAATTGAGAGAAAATATTGCTATCAATTAAGAGAGTTCTAGCCATCTCCTGCAATGATTTATTCTTTCTTTCCACAACCCTATTTTGTTTCGGAGTATATGGAGAAGAGAAAACATGCTGAAAACTAGATTCATCATAGAATTTCGCAAAATCTTGTTTTTCGAATTCACCTCCATGGTCTGTTCGTATGCTCAAAATAGCATATTCCTTTCCATTATGAACCTTCTTGGCAAACTTTGAAAAGTGAGAGAAGGTTTCAAACTTATTTGCTAAAAAGTAAACCCAAGTAAAGTGAGAGTAATCATCCACGATTACTAGGCAGTTCTGGTCGATCCAAAGAGGTCCATATGTAGAAACTGCAAAACTCGATTAGTAGAAACTTGATTTACAGATTTAAAAGAACTTCTAACCTATTTTCCCAAAACGTATGGAGTGCATAGTTCAGACTTTTGATAAGTCAAGTTGGGAAGTTCACAACAAGTTTCTTGGAAGAAATCTTGGCAATCTGCTTTATGTTAACATGACCAAGCTTTCTATGCCAGAGATTTGCTTCATCTTGAATTGAAATAAGACATGAGAACTTTCTGGTTTCATATCCAAAAGGTAAATGTTCCCATGACTTCGTCCAGTGAAAGATTGAGAGTAATTTTTATTCATTCCCGAACAGATGCCTTCTTAAAATTTAATCTTGAATACTTTGTATCGCAAAGCTGACTTATGCTGAGTAGATTGTAATTTAGACCTTCCACCAATGAGACATTGTTGATAGTCAGACTTCCGATTCTCACGGTTCCATAACCAACAATCCTTCCTTTTCTGTTTCCACCAAAATAATTTTTTTCACCATTCACTTGAACAAGTTTTATAAAGCAACTTGAATCTTTTGTCATGTATCTTGAACACGCCATTATCCAAATACCATTTGATCTTCCTTTTGATAGTGACCTGCGATCAAAATAGAAATTCAAACTTTTCTTTGGTACCCAGATTTTCTTGGGTCCAGGAGGGTTAGTATTAAAAAAAATCTTAGCCCAATCTCTTTTAATAGATCTCCAAACCTTGGGACATTCCTTCTCGAAATGTTCTGAGTTGTTACACTTTGAACATTTGAGAGCACTTCTGCCAACAGGTTTTATAAAAACCTTTTGAAAGTGATTTTTGTAAAATGCCCTTATAGGTCTTTGTTTAATTATTTCTTTAACTTCGGGAAAATCAATTAAATGAATAGTTTTTGAAGTCATACCCAAACCAGATTTGTTAAAATAAAATCTTTATACAGAAATAATTTTCTCCAACTTTTTAGATCATTTTGAAATCTTTCTATGATATTTGAAATATCTTCCTTAAAAAAGGCATTTACCTTTGAAAGAAAATCAGAATTTTCTTTCCAATCAAGAAAACTTTTATCCAGATTTTCAAATTTTTTTTTTCCAACAAGTTTCCTGTTGCCTCAATTTAGAATTCTCCCTTTTAGTTTGGAAATCCTTTTAAGAGATGTTTTGAGATTGAGATAGAGTTCATCTATATATTTCGAGACTTTAACAAGAATTTTTAAATTGCTAACCTCGACTTCTTTGTCTGAGTTTGATTATGAATTGGCCATCAGACATATGTTGGCATATTTTTCATCACTTTCCTCACATTCGGTATCACTACATGTTTATGCTTTGAGGGCATTTTTGTATTTCTCAGTTCTTCCATTCTTTTTCTTCAATAGAGGACAATTGGGTTTGATATGCTCATTCTTCATGCATTCGAAGCATATCACATCTTTATTGATTTCATTATCCTCAGTTGGTTTCTTCTAGAATTTTTGAGTGCTTTGCTTTTTCCAGTTGAATCTTCTTCCCTTCTTATTCAACTTTCTGAACTTCTTAATCATAAGTGCTAGCTCTTCTGAATCTGTATCATCAGAAACATCGTTAGATTTTAAAGCAATTGACTTCTTACCTTTAGGATCTTCTTCCTCATTGATCTACTCTACTTTATATGATTGAAGTGTGCCTATTAGTTCGTCTACTAAAAGAGGCATGATCCTCTGGGTTTCGCTAATAGACATCTTCATGTGATCCCAGTTCTTAGAGAGTCCACGTAGTAGTTTATTGACCTTCATTGGTACTAAGATTGGCTGTCCTTGGTATGCCAGTCCGTTTACAATCTCTATGAAGCGACTAAACATATCAGTGATGGATTCTCCTGATTTCATCTTGAAAGCTTCATACTGTCCAAGTAGAATATTGATTTTGTTTCTTTCACTCGATTAGTCCCTTCGTAAGTAACATGTAACCTATCCCAAACTTCTTTAGCCGTTTCACAAGAAGAAATTCGGTTATACTCAGTGGGAGATAAAGCACATTATAAAGAGTAGATGACTTTAATATCAAAAGCTTATCTTTTGGTTATTTCTGCTTGTGTCAATTCGTCAGCATCTACAGCTTCCTTTCCGTTTTCTAAGGTTAATGTAGCTTTGGGATTGATCCATTTTTTTACCACATCCCATTCCAAGGGATCTTTCAATCTCAGGAATACCTTTATCTTGTTTTTCCACACATTGTACTCATTCCCATCAAAGTAAGGAGGTTTGGTGTTGCTTTAACCTTCAACCAAACCTAGAGCCAAAATACTAGCCATAGATCTTTAGCTTTAGAAGTAAAACACTTCAACAAAATAAGCACATAAGCTCTGATATCAATTGAAAATGCTAGATGCAACACCTAGAGGGGGGTAAATAGGTGTTAACAAAATTTTTCACAAGATTCAGAAATAATAGTTTGCTTTTTAGAAAATGACAGACTATGAACGAATTTAGATTATAGTAGTTAGATAAAACTATGAACTGAATAAAAAGAGTTCAGGGAAGAGAATAATAACATAAGATTTATAATGGTTCGACTTAGATTAGGCCTACGTCCACTCTCCCACGCTAATAGCCTACTAGCTGGATTTCACTAAGAAACAAAGGAGATTTTATAGTCTTGTAGTCTCGACTTCATAGTGAAGAGTCTCTACTGGTCTTTCACAAAGTCTTGCTATGAGTTTCTTTCTTTTGTATGCAACTTTGAGCTCAGTATTTGAAGTAACAAGGAAATTGAAAACTTTAGACTTTGAAATTTCTATTTCACGCACTCTATCGAACAATTAAAGAGTCCACCTTAAATACTCTTTCATGCCTTCACGACTGTTGGCACGTTCTAAAGGAATTCTTCAAATCTTCCCATTGGACAGAATCAATCAAGGGGATCTCGAGTTGGTTGATTGATTGTGATGAAAGCCCGTCAATCATGTTTGCCCATACAATCAGAATATTGGTTTCCATAAGTAGAACTTTCCAAGTTTGCTTGCCTTCCAAAAGATTTGATTATCAGAATTGATTCCATTAAGGATAATTAATCATGTAGGTGTTATATCCAATCGGAAAGCTATTCATAAGTCATATGAATCGAATCCTTGAAGAAATAAAGATAATCTTGCATCTGGATAAGTCTTCATTCTTCAATAGCATTCAGTTTGGAATCTGTTAGTGTGAGTAGGTTTTGAACTTAAAGTCTGTTGGTCTTCAGACTTTGGCACTACAGTCTGGAAGTCTTCAGACTAGACTATAGAAATGTTTTGTCAACTTCATAATAGTAAAGGAATTTTCTCCAACAATATTTCCGTTTCGTGGCATCGTTCTGGTTTCGCAGACAATGGCCATTTTTCTGAAGAATTTTGTAGGCAACGTTCGTTAAGAATTTTGCCTCAAGATCTTTTTTTGATGTTGTCAGACCTAAGACAGTTCCTTAAAGAAGAAGAGAAGAAACAGGAACGACGGGAAAAAGCACGCTCTGCCCCCGTATCAGTTGGCTCCTCAATGTTTGTTAATTTTCACTTCGCTTTTTACAATTTCAAAACCTGCATCAATTAGAGACAAATCCTTATCCTTAATTTTCAATTTTTTTAGCCAAAATTCTATCGATCCTGAAGCATGTCCGCAATCAAAGGAATGGAAAGATTGTCGCAGGAGTTTTGTTCTTTTGAATAGTTATTAGCATGTTCATATGACTCCCGGTTTGCTAAAAAATATATAATTGCATTCAATCCCCCCCTCCAAAAAAAGAAAGAAGAAAAAAAGTCAACTGACCTAAGGTGTTAAAATGCACTGTAGATGGCAACGTGGCAAAATAAATTTCAACGGACAAATAAATTTACAAGAGAAACTTTAGGAGCTTGCATACAGATCATAAAATTTGTATATATACCGTAACCCCTCTCTTTCTCAACTGCCCATCGATTCCATAAACTTCCTCCATTACTCTCTTTTTTAACCCACAATCCAAGTCTCTCCCAAGTACTCCCAAGACACTTACTAAATATACTTGAGAAGAAGTGTGTTGGAGAAAACTTCCTTGCGTGTTTTGAAGTTGACAAAACGTTTCCATCAGTCTGGTCTAAAGACTTGCAGACTCTTTCATTAAAGTCTGAAGCCTGCTGGACCACCAGACTCAAGATTCAAAATCTATCATCATTGATAGTTTCTAGACCATCGAAGAAGACTTATTCAGAACTGAGTATTTCGTTAAGGATTTGATTCTATCAACTGATGAAGATCTCTTGGCTGGATATAGCATCTTGGAATCTATTATTCGTTTTGATTTGGATAATTTAGATCCATTGATTGGTGAAGTATACTTGGAAGGTTCTACTTATGGAAACCTAGATCCTGATTGTATGGGCGAGTATGATTGGTGGGTTATCGTCATATTCCTTAAATAACTCGAAATCTCCCTAATTGATTATGTCCAATGGGTAGATTGGAAAAACTCATTTGGTAAGTACCAATGGGTATGAAGGCATGGAGGAGTATATAAGGAAGATATTCTAGTTATTGGAGTGTGTGTGCGATAGAAAAATTCCAAAGTCTGAAACTCCTTGTTCTTTGTCAATTCAATTGTTGAGCGAAAATTTGTACTCAAAAGAGAGTTTATACTTTTGTGAGACCTTGAGGAAGTGTAGCAGAGTCTCTATATTGTGGAATCGAGGAAGAGTTATATTGTAACAACTCTTTTGATTCTTAGTGAAATCTAGCTAGTGGGCTGTCAGTGCGGAAGAGTGGATGTAGACTTAGATTAAGCGAGAACCACTATAAACCCTGTGTTCTTATTCTCTTCCCTAAGCTCTTTTACTTTGATCGTAACTCTATTTGATTATTAGAGTCCAATTTCCTTTTCATAATCTATTACTAAACAAAGTTGATTCAAAAGCAAAATTATATACTTTACTCTGCAAAATTTATTTTCGCACCTATTCACCCCCTCTAGGTGCTCGTACTAGCTTTCACAATTGGTATCGGAGCCTGTGTACTCATTTAAGTTGAAGTGTTTTTACTTCAGAGTTAATGATCCATGGCTAGTATGTTGGCTTTAGGTCTGGTTGAAGGGCAAAGCAACACCAGACCACCCTATTTTTATGGAAAGGAATAGAACATCTAGAAAAACAAGATGAAGGCATTCCCAAGATCAAAAGATCCTCTGGAATGGGACGTGGTAGACAAAAGGATCATTTCTAAAGCTGCAACAGTCTGAGAAAGAGGAAAAGAAGCTGTTGAGTCTAGTGAAATGACTCAAGAAGAGATAACTAAGAGACAAACTCATGATGTAAAAGCAATTTATTCTTTATATTGTGCATTATCTTTTACTGAATATAACCGAATATCTTCTTGTAAAACAACTAAAGAAGTTTGGGATAGATTGCACATCACCTATGAAGGAACCAATCAAGTGAAAGAAACCAGAATCAATATTCTGCTCGGTCAATATGAAGCATTCAAGATGAAACCAAGAGAATCTATCACTGACATGTTTAGTCGTTTTACAGAAATCATGAATGGTCTTAAGTATCAAGGTCAACCAATCTCTAGACCCATGAAGGTTAATAAGTTACTGCGTGGACTTTCCAAATATTGGAATCACATAAAGACCTCAATAAGGGAGACACAAAGAATCATGCCACTCTTTGTTGACGAATTGGTTGGCACTCTTCAGTCTTATGAAGTGGAGCAAATCAATGAAGATGAAGATCCTAAAGGTAAGAAATTCATTGCATTAAAATCTAATGATGATTCTGATGTCACAGATTTTGAAGACGATATGGACGATGAATAGCTTGCTCTCATGATAAGAAGGTTCAGAAAACTAAATAGAAAGGGAAGAAGATTCAATCCGAAGAAGCAAAGTTCTCAAAAGCTACAAAATAAATCAGTTGAGGATGATGAATCCAACAATGATGTAATCTATTTTGAATGTAAGAAAAATGGACACTTTAGACCCAACTGTCCCCTGCTGAAGAGAAAGAAAGGAAAAGCTGAAAAATATCGAAGAGCACTTAAAGCAGAAACTTGGAGTGATACCAAGTGTGAAGAAAGTGATGATGATTATGCCAATATTTGTCTCATGGCACACTCAGAATCAGATTCAGACTCTGAGACAGACTCAAACTCAAACAGGAAAATCGAGGTAAGTAATTTAAAAATTCCTACTAGAGTCTCTAAATATATTGATGAATTGTGTCTTAGTCTCAAAACCTCTCTCAAGAGGATTTCCAAACTTAAAAGGGAAAATTTTGCACTAAAGCAACAAGAGATTGTTTGGAAAGAAAAGGTCAAAAATTTAGATAAAAGTGTTATTACTTTGAAAGAAAATGCAGACAATGTTTCGAAAGAAAATGCATTTTTGAAAAATGATATCTCAAGTATTTTTAAAAGGTTTTCTATAGGATCTAACAAATTAGAAAATATTTTTTCAGCGCAAAGATCTTACTTCAACAAATCAGGTTTGTGAATGACTGCTGAAACCATTCCTCTAATTGATTTTCCTAAGGTAAAGGAAAGAATTAAACAAAGACCTACAAAAGATTCTTACAAAAATCATTTCCAAAAAGTTTTTGTAAAATCTGTGGGCCGTAGTGCTCTTAAATGTTCTAAGTGTAACAACTCAAAACATTTTGAGAAAGAATGTCTTATCGTTTGGAAACCTGTTAAGAAGGTTTGGGCAAAAGCGTATATTACACTAACTCCATTGGACCCAAGAAAATATGGGTACCAAAAAAAACTTGAGTTTATTTTTTAAATGTAGGTCACTATCAAGAAAAATGTTAAATTGTACTTGGATAGTGGATGCTTGAGAGATATGACAGGAGACTCAAGTTGCTTCATAAAGCTTATGCAAGTTAATGGTGGAAAAGTTTCTTTTGGAGGAAATAGCAAAGGTAGAATTGTGGGATACGGAACTGTAAAGATTGGAAGTGTCACGATCAATAACATTTCCTTAGTAGAAGGACTCAACTACAACTTGCTGAATATCAGCCAGTTGTGCGACACCGGTTTCAAAATCAACTTTCAAGAAAGAATATGTTTAGGAACTAGTAAAGACTCATCTCAGACTTTCACAGGGCGAAGACATGAGAATATCTATATCTTGGATATCAAACCTGAAATATCCCAATGTCTAATCTCAATTCAAGAGGAAGCGAATTTATGACACAGAAAACCCGGGCACATCAACATGAAACAAATAGCCAAAATCTCAGCAAAGAAGCTTGTTCGTGGACTACCCAAACTGACATACCAAAAGTCTGACTTATGCACACCATGCGTATTGAGAAAATAGGTAAGAAATTCATTCAAACTAATAAATCAAGTATCCACCACTAATCGTGTACTGTAATTGTGGATGATTATTCATGATTCACTTGGATATATTTCTTGGCAAGTAAGTCTGAAACATTTTCTTATTTTTTAAAATTTGCTAAGAAAATCCAAAATGAGAAAGGATATGTTATTTCAAGTATACGGACATACCATGGAGGTGAATTTGAAAATCAAGACTTTGCTAAATTCTGCGATGAATCTGGTTTTTAGCATGTATTCTCCTCACCATGTACTCCAGAGCAGAATGGAGTTGTGGAAAGGAAGAATAGATCGCTGCAGAAAATGGCTAAAACTCTTTTAATTAAAACATTTCCTCTCGTTTTTAGGCTGAAGCAGTTTTTATAGCGTGCTATATTATTAATAGAGTCTTCTTAAGGCCTATTCTGGAGAAAACTTCCTATGAGTTTTTCAAATGAAAGAAGCTAATTGTTTCATATTTTCATGTGTTTGGATGCAAATGTTTTATATTGAAAAATACAAATGATTGAGTTGGTAAGTTTGAAGAAAAATCAGACAAAGGCATCTTCCTTGGATATTCAACCACCAGCAAAGCTTACAGAGTATACAGCAAAAAGACTCAATCTATGGAGGAATCGATGAATGTCAAATTTCAAGACTCTATGCAAAATCAATCGATTCAGACTCAACCTGAAGAATCTGAACCTACTTCAGACTCTACAAAGTCTAAATCTCCAGAAACAGCTCAGACTTCAGAAGACCAGCAACAAATGATCATTAAAGAATCAAATGAAGAAAAAGATCAACAGTCTAACAAATCAACCAGCAACTGGAAGCACAAATCTAATCATCCTAAAGAACTCATTATTTGTGAAATTAATGAAGGAATTCGCACAAAATCCAAAAGGCGTGAAGAGTCTAATGCTGTGGCTCTTATTTCTGAAATAGAATCCAAGAGTATAGAAGAAGCTTTAATTGATGAAAGCTGGATTGAAATTATGCAAGAAGAACTCAGGCAATTCAATATCAATGATGTATGGGAATTGACTCCTAAACCGAAAGGTAAATCTATCATTGGAGCTTAATGGGTTTTTAGGAACAAGATGAACGAGAAAGAAAAAGTCGTAAGGAATAAAGCAAGACTCGTGGCCAAAGGATATACGCAAGAAGAAGGGATAGACTATGATGAAACTTATGCACCAGTAGCAAGGTTAGAAGCGATTAGATTATTACTTGATTTTGCTTGTTATAAGAATTTGAGGTTATTGCAAATGGACGTCAAAAGCGCTTTCCCAAATGGATTTATCCAAGAGGAAGTCTATGTGGAACAACCTCCCGGTTTTGAAGACCTAAGGAAATCAAACTTTGTATTCAGATTAAAAAAGACGTTATATGGTTTAAAGCAAACACCTCGAGCTTGGTATGACAAACTAAGTAAGTTTTTAATCCAAAAAGGCTTTGTTAAAGGTAAAGTAGATACTATACTGTTTATCAAAAGAGAAAACAAAAACTTTTTACTTGTTCATATTTATGTTGATGATATTATTTTTGGATCTCCTAATGAAAATCTGTGCAAGAAATTCTCTAAGTCTATACATGATGAATTTGAAATGAGCATGATGGGTGAACTAACCTTCTTTCTCGGGCTTCAAGTGAAACAATTGAAGGAGGGAACTTTTATTCATAAAAAAAAATATGTTAAAGAACTTGTCAAAAAGTTTGGACTGGAGAATTGCAAAAAGACTGATATACCAATGTCAAGTTCCTTGAAGCTGGACAAAGATGAAGGAGGAAAGAAAGTTGACCGAAGCTATACAGGAGTATCATTGGTTCACTTTTTTATCTTACTACTTTTAGACCTAACATTTTGTTTAGTGTTTGTATTTATGTCAAATTTCAATTAGACCCTAAAGAATCTCATTTGAGTGCTGCTAAACGTATCATCAAATATGTTGCTTCAACCTCTAATTTAGGTCTTTGATATTCTAAAGAATGAGACTTTACTATTCTTGGATATTCAGACACGGACCTAACAGGATGCAGAGTTGATAGAAAGAGCATATCGAGCACTTGTCAATTGCTTGGTAACATGACAGTATCTTGATTTTCGAGGAAGCAAAGTACCGTAGCTCTTTCTACAGCAGAAGCAGAGTATGTGGCTCTTGGAAGTTGTTGTTCACAAATTCTGTATAAAACAACAGCTAAGAGACTTTGGAATTGAAGATTCTTGTACTGAGATCAAATGTGGCAACACTAGCGCAATCAATCTCACCAAGAATCCAATTCTTCATTCAAGAGCAAATCATATAGAGATTCAACATCATTTCATTAGAGATAATGTTCAAAATGGAGAAGTCTCGATTCGGTTTATTGACTCAAAGAATCAAGCGGGTGGACATTTTTACAAAGTCGTTGGAGAAAAGTCAATTCGAGGGAATTCGTTTTAGACTCAACATCTTAAAGTCTGAAGAAGTTCAGACTCAGGGCTAAAAGTCTAAAGAAACTCAGACTCTGACGATCAAGATTTGCGACAATAAGTTATTTCTGTAGAAATTTATCTCTCGGGTAAAATCTCGAAAAGGTACGATCATCTATTAATCTGTAATTGATTGATGTTATATTCCCCAATTTTCGTGATTATTGCAATATTTCATTTTCGAAAAAGAAGCTACTTTTTGAAATGATGGTTATCTATTTTTCTTTTTCAAAAAGGCAGTTATTTTTTTGAAAATGCATTCTCGTTTCGATTTGCTTTATATACTATTGGTTTTTCTCGGTTTTACTCATAAAACCCTAAGAAAGCACAGATCTTCAATTTCTCTTTTCTTCTCTTGTTTAATCCTCAAAAGTTTTCACCTTTCTTGCGAAACAAGTTTGGAATCTCTCAAAGACTGTGGAGAATGTCGTTTCAAAGAAAGTCTTCAAGGATCGTGAACGGGGGACCACGACAAATGCGTGAGGGTCCTATGCATTTTGATCTCACCGAGGAAGAAGAAGATTCCCCAAGACAGCAATAGAGCTCACAACATTCTCAACAGTGTCCATCTCCTCCATCTAGACCTCAGGATATTGATCATCGAGCAGAGGAAGAAATCATCGAAGATGCAGAACCCGTAGATCTCAAAAGCCCATTTTTATTTTTAAGCTTTACTCTACCTTGAAGAAGGGTGGTACTCCCTTGAACTATATTGATGCATTCTTGAACGAGAAAAGGGTATCGAAATGAAACCCATTTTTTACGCACAATGGAACGATTGGGAATTGCTCCTGCGGGGTCAACAGAAGAAGCATTTGCAAATATCCCAAGTGATCCACATGTTGGAGGGCTGAGTCAACCTGATGGGAATGATGATGATAAGATGTACACTCATTTTAAGCTTAGAATGGGTGTTGTAGCAAATATTCGAAGCAAAATGATAGATTTGTTTCGCTCGGAGGAACACAAGCGATTGTACTCTAAGTTGCTAAAGCGTGGGGTGATTAACCCTAGAAGTGTGGATTTTGATTTTCTTGATTCTTTGAATGTTAAGCTGCGAGAGAAATTCAATCTTCTTCAACTAGAACAGTTTTGTTCTGAGACAATAGAGGCTCATGTTGAACTTACTGCTTACTTCTATTCTAATCTAAGTTTCTTGGATGCGAATAGATTCTCGTTTAGTATTCGAGATCAGGATTATGTAGTTGACATGGACACATTAGCTGATGTGACTGGGGTAGAAAGAGGGAAATTCCAACCAATCAGTGTTGCTATTGGACGTGCGACAGTAGAGCTTGTTCGGGATGGAATGGCCAAAGGATGAATTTCATACTTGAGGATGAATGCCTCAAATATTTTGCTTCGCAAGATAGTGATCAACTGCCTCAGACCCAAATCGACTTCAAAAACTGATGTTTCAAACTCAGAGGCAAAGCTGATGTATGCCATTAACGCTGGCAAAAAGTTATCTCTTCCACACACTATCATGTTTCATATGTACAGAACGATGTTGAAAGACAAGGGCTGACTTCCTTACTCAGCACTTGTCACTAAGTTATTCAGACACTTGAACATTCAGCTTCCCAGAATTCTATGTGTTCGAACTTGCGATCAAATGGTGGTGGGATTGAAAATGGTTTCCAAAATGTGTCTGAAGGAACTGAACAAGGCTTTGGAGAGATTCAAGGAGAAAACCCCTGTCAAGACTCACCCAGTCTCTTCGGCTACAAAACGGAAAGGGAAGGAGCCCATGGTTACTCCATCCAAGAAAAGAAGAGCACTCATCTTGGAGGATGAAGAGGAAGAGGAAGATATCACAATTTCCGCTCTTGCATTGAAGAACTTACGACGTTCTGTTCTAGTGACAGAGGAGAGACAAGATCAAGACAGAGAAGAGCTCGAACAAAGGAGTGAAGAGAGAGAATCAGTGGAGAAAGAAGCAGAGGAAGAAAGGACTACGGAAGAAGAAGAAGGCAGAGGTGAACAAGAGGGAACAAAGCATGAAGAGTACTTCTCACCGCCTGAAGGCAATGAAACAGGGGGAGTTGCTGAGAAAAGAGGTACATCTTCAATTGCCGTTACTAGTGAAGGTGTTAGTCGTTCACCTGCAGATCCAGAAGATATCTATGCCTCTCAATTCCCTGAGGAAGGTCATGAGGTTTCATCGCCAAGTCTGGGTGCTCATATATAAATGCCATCATCTGCCAATACACTTCAGATTGATCATGCAAAGGCCAGTACTTAGACTGATAATTCAGCAGACTTTCGCAGAGTACTTGATGTTCTTATGGAAATGCGAGGCCAAATATGCTCTAGGATGCGAAATTCAGAATTTGCAGAATGCAGGTCAAGCCTTTTCAGTTTCTTTGCATGATCAAATTCATGCTCTTACTCTTCAAGTTCAAGCAAATGCCAAGGGTGAAGAAGTGGCTCAACTGAAGGAGGATTTGAAAAAGCTGGAAGGGATTGTCCAGTCAATGGGAGATTTTCAGCTTGTTCGCGTTCCAAGGCATCCATAATTTTATTCTCTTTTCGTCTCTACCTTTTTAATGTTGACAAAAAGGGGGAGAGATGTTGCAGATTTGAAATTTGAGATTTAACTCTTGACTTTTTGATTGACTTCACTTTTGTTTGGTTGTTTGGTTGTGACTGGATTTGGATTTGGATTGTTTGATCGTTTGTTTATTTTAAGCATTAATGGTATTTCATGGCAAAGACAGTTGTTTATTTACAAGACTAACTTATTTCATGTGCATGCAAATTTAATGCTGTCTTTACTAAGCCAATTATCTTTTGTGAGATATCCATGGTTGCTTAAGTATTGTTTTGTAGGTCAAAGATATCCAAATCTGCAGGAAAGTTTTGTCACCATCAAAAAGGGGGAGATTGTTGGAGAAAACTTCATTGCGTGTTTTGAAGCTGACAAAACGTTTCCATAAGTCTAGTCTGAAGACTTGCAGACTCTTTCATCAAAGTCTGAAGACCGTCGAACCGTCAGACTCAAGATTCAAAATCTATCCTTATTGACAGTTTCTAGACCGTCGAAGAAAACTTATCCAGAATTGAGTATTTCGTTAAGGATTTGATTCTATCGACTGATGAAGATCTCTCGGCTGGATATAACATCTTGGAATCTATTATTCATTTTGATTCAGATAATTTAAATCCGTTGATTGGCGAAGTATACTTGGAAGGTTCTACTTATGAAAACCTAGATCCTGATTGTATGAGCGAGCATGATTGGTGGGCTATCGTCATATTTCTTAAATAACTCGAAATCTCTCTAATTGATTCTATCCAACGGGTAGATTAGAAGAGCTTCTTTGGTAAGTGTCAACGGGTATGAAGGCATGGAGGAGTATATAAGGAAGACGTTCCAGTTATTCGAGTGTGTGCGCGATAGAAAAATTCCAAAGTCTGAAGCCCATTGTTCTTTGTCAATTCAATTGTTGAGCGAAAATTTGTACTCAAAAGAGAGTTTATACTTCTGTGAGACCTTGAGGAAGTGTAACGAGTCTCTACACTGTGGAATCGAGGAAGAGATATACTGTAACAACTCTTTTGATTCTTAGTGAAATCCAGCCGGTGGGCTGTCAGTGTGGAAGAGTGGACGTAGGCTTGGATTAAGTCAAACCACTATAAGCCTTGTGTTCTTATTCTCTTTCCTAAGCTCTTTTACTTTGATCGTAACTCTATTTGATTATTAGAGTCCAATTTCCTTTTTATAATCTATTGTTAAACAGAGTTGATTCAAAAGCATAATTATATACTTTACTCTGCAAAATTTGTTTTCGCACCTATTCACCCCCTCTAAGTGCTCGTACTAGCTTTCACAAAGTGTTTTAATTTTAGATTGTTAGAGATATTTAAGATTTTTTTTAGAATTTTTTCCTATGTCATCTAACCAAGATGATGCTTTTATGTAATACGAGAAAAGCAATCCACCAAACCTTTCCCGATCGAGACAATGCAACAAGTATTCACGGGGAAATTTCCATCAAATTCCACCTTGTAAGTCATCGGGCATCGACAGCCTTTCACGACTCCGCCTCGTCATTTGCCTTGCCCTTCGCGTGTTACCCACGATACTTTCTATGAAGGCATTTGTGTCTTTTCTAAACTGGTCAAAATAGGTCTTAAATATACTCTAGATCTGTTTAAAATATAAATGGATTATATATAGATCACTCCAGTTTTGAAAAGCCCATCTTAAATTTGTTTTAGGACTTAAATAAAAGGGATTAAATTAGAGTTTAAAACTCACTTTCAAAACACTAGGCTGACGCACACTTTCATTCCCTTTTTAGCCTTATAAAAATATTTTTAAAAAATTGAAATTATAATTATTTCTTTTTTTTTCTTTCTTCTTCTATCTTCCACTATCATGGCTGGCCAACAACCGGCCAGGCGAGAGATGAGCTTACTAAGGTTTGGCGCTGGCGACACTTGAGCTCATTGATTTGGTCAGGCCGAGACCTCACCGACGTTTAGTGAGACGCCTTGCTGGCCTGTGGCAAGGGAGAGCATGGCGCAGTTGTGCTCAAGGAGCTTTAGGGTTTTTCCCTTGGGGGCTTCCATGGTTTCCACGATGACCAGGCTCTCGCTCTCTCGCTCACATCCCTTGGAGAAAATAATGCATATGAAAGAAGAGAGAGTGCTTCGTTCTTTATAGTGCAGGTGGGACCCTCTTATGGCACATTAAACAAAGGGAGGAGGCAGACATGTCAAGGCGTTTTCAAAATTTCTACAGACGGGCCTAATATGAGAGACTAACAATCAGTTCATTGCATCGTCTTTATCGATCCGATTGAATGGAACTGACTTGAGAGGACTACCAATCGAGGTGGCATACTTGTGTACACAATATTTTCTCAAAGCTGGACATTCCGGTGGCTTGAAATATTACCAAGATATCTGTGCTCTAACAACTTTTATAATTAAAGAATCTACCTGGACTCGGGCTCGAACGGTGCATTTTAACTTTGGGTTCCAGCTGGAGGACACTTACCGAGCTTAGCTCTAGACTGAAGAACTCGTCCTGTTAGACCTGCATGGAATCCATCCTGGTTTTCCAAGGTGAGAAAGTAAAAATAAAACATAAAACCAGGACTTGATAGGACAACCGATCAATTCATTGCATCATCTTTATCGATCCGATTGAACGGAACTGACTTGAGAGGACTCGCAATCGGTTCATGGCATCTGCTTTATCGATTCCAGCCACTGAAAAGTCATTTATGTCTCACTTTTTTTCTCGAGCTTTAGTAGTGACATCTTAGAGCGCGTTTGGTAACGTTTCGTTTAAAAATTATTTCAAAGAACAGAAATAGAAAAAAGTGTTTCTATTCCGGGAACGATTTTTGATTAGAAAGATGCGTTTCGTAAACTTGTTTCGGGAATAAAAAATGAATAGAAACACGTTTGGTAAATTTATATTATTTTTTTGTTTCTTTTAATTTTTTAATATTTTATTTTATTTTTCCTTTTTTCCTTTCTTTTTTTTATTTTTTTCTTCTTTCGGTTGGTCGCCGGCCTCGGCGATCGGCCGGCTGGGTGGCAGCCTCGCCTAGCCACGGCGAGGCTCGCCGGCCCCCGGCGAGGTCGCCGACCCTCGACGGCGTCGCTGGCCCTCGACGGCCGGTCACCGGCCATGGCCGAGGCCGGCGACCGGCCAAAGAAAAAAGAAGAAGAAAATAAGAAGAAAAGAAGAAGAAGTGTTTCTTCAAAAATGTTTCTAGAACAAGAAACAAATTTTTTTTTATTTCTCATTTTTGTTCTTTTTGTATTCCGAGAACAAAAAATCAGATTTTGAATAAAAACGCAAACAAACGCGTTTTTATTATTTTTTTTTGGGAATAAAAAAACAAAAATTTTGTTCTTAAACAGAAAAAAGAAATGAAAACATGCAGCCCCTTATAATGTAAAATCATGTGGGACAGGCACTACACGACAATTTTCCCTCGCGTCGCCCAAGCGCGTAGCGGGTGCGCACAAGTCAACGGCCTTGGTCATGGGTAAAATGCAATCCATACTGTTGTCTAATGATGTCTACAGACCTCCTGTGCCCTCTGCAAGAGAACGGGAGAAAAGAGAGAGAGAGAGAGAGAGAGCGAGCGAATTGGTCCGTGCGTTTCTAATAATTCTCCGAGTTATGGCTGCTGAAGTTGTGGCTGCTGGAAGGAAGAGAAAAAGCCCGGTTTGTTTCCTCTGCATCTTTGGGATTTGTATTATTATTTCTTCGACATGAATATGGTGGAATCGATCCTCTGCTTGTAGTTCAACACCCAAATTGCTAAACACCATCTGAAATGTTACAAATCTCCTTTGATGTGAATGATTGAATCAAATCAAAATCACGAGATCGTATCAAAACTCCAAGCACTATTATGTTGTTCGCTGGGTCTGTTAAGTATCGATTTGCTTTCCCCTAAAATTTGAGATTTCATTTAAATTTGAGAAAATTGTGAAACAATTACGTGTGGATTCACTAATAAACGTTTGAGTATCATGAAAGTTCTGAAAATTATGGATCTTAAAACGGCCAAAATGCATGAATTGCAAGATTCAGTTGCAGTCAGCTTGCTGCGTTAGGCTCGGCTCCATCGGAATCAAAAACCTTTGTTTTTCTTTTTCTTTCTTTCTTTATTGTTTGTTTTCTGGCCAGAAGCATAAGATTTGGTTTGGAACACTATGTTTACTTTAATTTCCTTGATTCGACAGGAACCATCGTCTGGAATCAATCACGAAGTATTCTTGAATTTTAGAGGTGCAAATACACGTGAAGGATTCACAGATCTCCTCCATAGAGATCTGCAAAATGAAGGGATCGAAGTCTTTAGAGATGACAAAAAGCTCCTTGCTGGAGAAGAGATCAATCGTGGGCTGAAAAATGCGATCAAGCAATTGAGGATCTCAATTGCCATCTTTTCCAAAGATTATGCTTCCAGTAAAAGTTGCCTCATGGAGCTGGTACAAATGTGGGAGTGCAGACAATCAGATGGACAGACTATTATCCTTATTTTCTATGATGTCAGTCCTGACGCTGTGAAACACCAGACTGGGGATTTTGCAACGTCCTTCAAGAAACATGAGGATGACAAAGTCGACCCAATGACCATCCAAAATTGGAAGAAGGTTCTTCAACTGGTCGGGGAATTAAGCGGAATTGAGCGGGATAATATAAATGGGCGGTAAATCTTTTGCTTCTGGTTTCCTTTTTTCTTCTTAGAAAAATTTAAAAAAAGAGGTTTAGGATGATGTGAAAATGAACGCGAACTTCTTTCTAAAAAATGTTGTATATAGTCATATCGATGAGATGCATCCTAGAGAGATCTTCAAGGTTATTCTTGTGAAATGGATTGATAATTTAACAGGTTGAAGTTCTCGATGCCTATCGAGTAGCCGGTAAATGGCCAGTTGAAAATTGACTCGACTCATGACGTGAATGCGAGTTAGACCAGCCGACCTGGTCCACCACGCTCTGTTCGTTCCCCCTTGTCTATATCTTTTGTTATGCACTTAGCATGATTTTATCCATGTCAAAATTGCTCTGTGCATTAAACCTTGTTCTCCACTTAAATTGAAGATTCCCCCTGCCCTTGTTGATTGATTTATTTTTCGTCGGTTCAATTCCCGCTTGATTTTTGTCTACTGTTTAATATTTTTGGTAACTCTGTTGTCGTCCTTGTGCTTCATCACTCATGTTTTGAAGGCATGTGACCGACCTCCTGGAGAAAGTAATGACCCGCGTCCGGCAGTTGTTGAAGGAGGATGACCAAGACGTACCCGACAAACTAGTTGGGATCGATCTTCATGTTCAACGGATGATGACAAAGCTTGGTGTTGTCTACAGCTGTGGACAAGCGATGAAAGTATGTGGAGAAGATAGACGTGTCGTTGGAATATGCGGTATGCCAGGTGTTGGAAAGACTACACTTGCGAAAGTTATCTTCAACAAGATCCACAAGTTGTTTCATGCATGTAGCTTCCTTGAAGATGTAAATTTGAAAGGAGTCGAGTCTTCCCAAGAACTGTTGATTGCTGACCTTCAAAAGGAAAAACGTGAACCGCTGAGATCTTCTGGTAAAGTTAAAAAAATAAAAAGTCTCTTTACTAACATGAAGGTTCTCATTGTGGTTGATGATGTGCGTGAGGATGAACAAATTAAAGCATTAGCTGGGGATGTTACTTGGTTTGGTCCAGGAAGTAGAATCATTGTGACCACACATAGAAAAGATGTTTTAAAGGTTTTCGACTTTGGAGAAGAAGACAAAGATAGAGCAGCTGCACTATACGAGGTTAAACCAATGGAATATCAGGATGCTCTTCAACTCTTTCGTATGCATGTTTTTCAAGGGGGTGCTCCCCAAGATGTCTCCGAGTGCGATTCCTTGTCCCCAGACATCGTCGAAGCTCTTGGAAGGCTGCCTATGGCTATTATGCTTCAGGCAAAATATTTAAAGAATAATAAGGAAATAAGGTTATGGCAGAGTAGCTTGAAGTCCTTACAAAAATACCCACTAGAAGAAAAGGTAGAAGCAGCCTTTGAGGCCAGTTACAAATCTTTAGATGGCTGTGCAAAGGAGATATTCCTCGACATAGCGTGCTTTTTTATTGGAAAGGATGAGAGGATTCCCCCTTACATGTGGGAGGAGGCTTGGCATGGCTATCCTCTTAGAATTATAAAACACCTGCGTGACATGCATTTCTTGGAAGATGGAGAAAATAATGAATTAAGAATGCACGATCTGTTGAGAGACTATGGCAGGAGCAGGAAGCTTGTCAAGGGCCGCAGGATTTGGAATCACAGTGACGCACTTTCCATTCTAAAGGACGGTCAGGTAAGTCTTCAAAACCTCTAGAAATTTCTTTCTGGGGGTCACGAAAGCGTTCAGATAAACCATCCGTAGATAACATAAACTATTCAATCTCGAAGGGAAGACAAAGGGATTTGTTCCTAACACGATTTAGAACACGTAGTGGATACCCACTAATTTTGTAAATTTGATTTGTTTCATTTCATTAAAATGTAACTGAAAAAAAAGTTTCTCAACTTACCATACTTTTTTCCCCAACTGAGATTTGACAGCGTACTAAAATGGTCGAGGGCATTAGTCTTACGGTTGAAGAGGGTTCCACCGTGGGCTTTACGTGCGAAGAATTTTGCCATATGTTGAATTTGAGGTACCTCAGACTGGACCAGGCTAAAATCCAGGGAGATATTACGAAGCTTCCTCCAAATTTGAGGTGGCTTGATTGGCGGGAGTGCCATTCGATTCCTGAGCTAGGTAATATGCAATTGAAGGAGTTAGTCATTCTCGATCTGTCTCGGAGTCCGGTCACCAAAGATTCAGAATTCTGGAAGAAAATTGCAGAGGTACGGCCAATGTTGGCTTTTTAATTCTCGTGTTAAAATGATAGATATGAGCGAGTGAAGTTTGATATCTTCTTTTGCACATTCATTGCAGAAGGTGAAGGAATTGAAAGTCTTGAACCTACAAGGATGTGATAAGTTACATGCGTCGTTTACATTTGGAGCTCCCAGGAATTTAAAGATTCTGATACTGGAAGATTGTACTCAGTTATTTCGAATTGGACCATTCATTGATGGATTAAAAGACCTGAGTTCCTTAAATTTGAGAAACTGCAGACTAATCAAACAGTTGCCCCAAGAACTGCGCTGCCTGGAATATTTGAGGGAACTTCTGATTGATGGAACTGGCATCGAAAGAATTCATATCCAGGAAGATTCTTTGCAGAAACTTGAAAAACTTAGTGCTTGTGACTGCAGAGAGTTGAAAGATATATCTACAATTGGCCGCCTGAAGAATCTCACAAGTCTTGCTCTGGATGATACTAATATTGATTGGTATCCAGAAACTTTCGAATTTCCTCAGAATCTTCGCAGACTGTCTCTAAGGAATTGTTGGAAGTTTGATGAACTTCCGCCTTCCATCGGGAATCTTGGGCTGCTGGAGGTAATGGACCTTTCATACACTGGAATCACGAAAATGCCACCATCAGTCAAGCATTTGAGTAATTTGAAGACGCTGAAGATGGAATAGACTTACCTACAAAATTTTCCCGAAGATATTGTGAAATTAGGGAAATTGAAAGAGATAGATTTATCTGGCTGCAGAAGTTTGAAGGACCAAGTTTGTTGTGATATTTCAGGATTATCCTCTTTGAGAATTTTGAGATTATCGTCATCTGATGTGGGTGGGCTGCCTCAGGGCATTTCCTGTCTGTCTGGCCTCCAAACCCTCGACATACTTAAGTGCAACCGACTTCAAGCACTAACAATGTTGCCCTCCAGTTTACTCAGTCTCCGCTGGAGATCCAAAAACATGACGGTCCCCGACTTGTCATATCTGACATATCTAAAAGAGCTATGCTTGAACGATGTTGAGCTGCCAGAAGCGGGGTCATCGAATCAGACCTCAATTATTGAGTGGATCACGAGTTTAACAAGTCTAGAGACCTTGGAATTGTCCGTTCCAAATGTCACCAATCTCCCTGGGAATTTTTGTGCCCTCACTCAGCTCCGGGAACTTTCTTTATCCTACATAAAGGAGCTAGACCTCACACAACTTCCCTCCTCAAGCTTATTGACCCTGCGTCTCAAACGCTGCAAAATTCAAGAGCCAAAATTTTCTAGTCTGAAATATCTGTCAGAACTAGAACTAGAGTACTGCGATTTAGCAGAGATTGATGGTCTTAAAGATTTAAAGCTTTTAGAAGTCCTGAAAATTTTTCAACGCAGCATAATAACAGACCTTAATGGGCTCACAAGATTACGACGTCTCAGGAAAATGCAAGGTTTCTCTTCTGCTCTTGTTGGCCTACCAGAATTACCCGAAGGCGTTGAAGTGGACCGATGTTATTAGGGTATATCCTTATATTGCATTTTTCTCGATCCGTGGCTGGATAGTTTCTGTCCTGTACGGACCACTGTTGCACTTCGAGTCTTCGACGGTACATCTCCTTTTAGTCTAAGAAGCAGGAGGGTGAGCTCTCGTAACGTAAATGCTCGAATTCTATTTAGGATTCCTTTCTTTTCCCCGAGACAAAGTTGAATTTTTCTTTCAGTTTCCATGAATTCCTCGTGTATATTGCATTGGATCTGTGCAGGGCCATAAAACACCGATACAAACTCTTTGCATCCCGCAATTGGTAGTGGCATCAAGAACCGCGCATCAGAACCATTGCTGAAGGCAACGCCTGCACTCGAATTGCTGCGTGTTTTGTTGGTGTTCTATTTGTACTGTTAGTTGGTGTTCTATTTGTACTGTTCTCATAACGGGCAATGGCATCTCCACCGGTAAATGTCAAAATGAGTGAGAAGCAAATATTTTAACTCAGATTTGGACCAGAAAAAAAAAAAAAAAAACTCAGATTTATTGTAGTGGGTTGTATATGGCCACCTCAATTGTGAAATATTGACCTGATATAAACCTAAATTCAACCCCCCCTTTTTTTTTAGGTCTAAGATAGGTAATTCATTCATTCAGAATCATAAACAAGGATTACAAGTAGACGACAGGTTGGATTCAGAGCATAAAATACTAAAAAGAGGACAGGGAGGTGCATATAACCAATTTGTAGGAAGGGATTTGAGGCGATGCGATTTCGCTACCCAATCGGCGGCTTGGTTGGCTTCTCTCAGGCAGTAAGATAGCTTAACGAAAGGTAGATTTTGTAAATAGGTCTCTGGTCCATTTGGCGCTTCCTTTTCTTCTCTCTCCCTCTTCTGCTCCGCTATTCCAGAACGATCCGGACTCACAAGCTTCTCTGCCAACTGATCGGCGTCGCTGCCGCCTCCACCGCCTATCTCCAGCATCACCCCGACGTGCTTACAGATGCACCTGTTAGGACTCGTGGAGAAGGCGGAAGAACTGGAGGTGAAGAGCATCGATACCATCGCGTCCATCTCGGTGAAGCCTTCGTGATGCGGGCGCCCAAGGAGAGCCTGGGGTCGGCGACGAGGTGATGCTGCTGTCGGACGGTAACGGGGATTTCATGAAGGCAATCGGGTGCGAGCTTGTCTGAGCGACAATTCAGTGGGGCTTGGGAAGGGGTCGCGGCGGTTTGCGCTGCTCGCAGAGGACAGCGTCGCGAAGGTACTTGGAGGAAGGTGGGACATTCACCTTCAGTGGTGCCGACGATAATGTCAAAGTTGTGTAGATTTTTGAAAATTTCCTTTTCTTTTTGGCTTTAAATTTGGCTTTTGTGGTTAATGCCGAGAGGTTTTGTGTTCTGAGTTCGGTAGACTTTTCTTCTGACTTGTGCCTAATCAATTGAGGTGGAATCCGAACTGGGTTTTGATAAAGTCACATGAATTCGGATTTTCCTGAAGCCCGTACTTGTGGGCATGGGGGCATCGAAGCGATCTAGTTGCTTAACCCTTACAGCCGATTTGACGTTCCACATTCCCCATATTTCGGAAATATATGCATGTTCTGGAATACATTGGGACAAATGAATCACGACCGTTATTCTTTTCAGTCCCACCTGCCGCACACAAGATGAAAGGCCGAGATCCTCCTCCCTCGTGCTGGACAACATGCTTCGTCCATTCTTACCAAAAAAAAACATGCTTCGTCCATACACATCGATAGCCCCCGGAGTCGACTCGCCGACCAAACACGACCTCAGGAAGAACAATAATATCTAATCAGACCGAACGCAAAGACTACACACGAGCTCTCTTGTATGATCGTCTCCTACATTCGATCCGAAGCGAAGAGCGAACTCCCCAGCGGTGGCAATGGCGTTCATGTTCAACCTCAACGCCCCATGTCGTTCCACGACGGCATGCAGCTCTTCCTTTGCATGGTGTTCATCTTGCCAGCCACCACCGCTCGGCTACCGCCGCACGCCTCGCCGCGTGTCCGTCATGTTCGCCGCCGTGATGCTCGGTGGACTGTAAGTCGCTCTCTTCTCTTCTTTTTCTCTTCCACCTCGAAACTCACCAACACGAAAGACGGAAATGAAAAATCCAGTCTTCAAACTTCGTTGCATCTTGTCAGGGCCTTGGGACTACTCGCTCCGACCATGCTCGCGTTCGTCAAATCAAAAGCGTCCAAATTCTTCCGCAAGCCCACAACGACAGCCAAGAGAGAGGAGACAAACAACCCCAGAGCCGCGACGAGCGGCGGTGACACGCCGGCGCCGGCTGGCGAGGAGTACGAGGTATTCCTGAGCTTCAAGGGGCGGACACTCGCACTGGGTTCACCAATTGCCTCTACCACGACATGCTCGGCGCCGGAATCCGCGTCTTCCGAGACGACGAGGAGCTCCGCGTCAGCAGGGAGATCGGTAGTGAGCTCATGTGGGTGCTCGACATGTCTAAGATCTATGTGCCCATCTTCTCCAAGGACCACGCATCGAGCTTGTGGTGTCTCCACGAGGTTGCGCACACGGTGGACTGCACTGCAAGGTCAAATGGGAACAAGGAGATCTTGCCGGTGTTCTACGACGTGTCGCCTTCGGATGTCAAGCTCAGGACTGAGCGGTACAGGAATGCCATGACCAAGCACAGCAAGAGGTTTGGGGCTGAGGAAGTGAAGAGGTGGGGGGAATGCTCTTGTTAAAGTTGCTGAATTGAAGGGATGGGACCTCAAAGTGAGAGGGTAATTACTACTTAGCCAATTTTCTGTTCCTATGCTTTTATTTATTTATTTATTTATTTTGTGTCGTTCATACACAATCTGATTGTTTTATTAGAATGTACATGAAATCTGGCAGACCCCAATTTTTTAGTCAACAACCAACTTTCAAGATCAATGGGTTTGAATAATCTTTGTCCCGTTCCTGACTTCGATCGGCATTTCATCAGGGGTAACAGTAAACTAATGAGTTGATTAACTTTCGTTTTGGTCATGCTCACTCATATGTCAACCACATCAGGAAGTTCGAAAAAAAAATTCTGTCATCTGGCTAGTCTAGAATGCAATTTCTAACTTCAAAAGGAGAACAAACAGGAAACATCTTGGAGTAAATCATAATGAGCAATTATATCTAGAAAGTCTTGGCAATGAGATGATATTGCACACTTCCTCCTCTGTCATAGTGTGGATTCCATTGATGTACAACCTATAAAAACTTGAGGTGCTATAAGTGCGTTTCACACAGCTTTGCCAAAAGACTTTGAGGTCATAAAGGCCTTTAGCAGAATATTGAGGTGTTTGGTAACAAAATTGCAAAGGCCTTTGAGCCAAAACTAGCAATTTCCAAATTGTCAACTTGCATTAAATAAAGATGAGAATTAGCGAGAGGCCTTCCATATTGACCTCTTATCGATGATGAGCAACAGTTTGTCTCCTACACTAGTTTATTTTATAACATAAATAGAAAATTAACTCGAACATGATCGACGCATGTCAATAGACCGATTAGCAAAGGAAAAATTGGAGGGCTTTGTTTTGCGGAAATCAAGAATTTGCAAATTATATTCCCAAAATTGATAATACAAAAATGTTTAGGTATAGTTCTTTGTTGACGATGATAATATTTTTCTGTTTAATAATTATTCTAAGAGATATAAATAATCATTTCTTAGATTTTTTTTTTTTTTTTTGAAATCATCAATTTCCCATAAAACAAATGCACCCTAGACAAATGAAAATCAAACCATAGTTCTCATGGTAAATCTTCAATGAAATCATAAATACTTAATTAGATAATTACTATAAATTGAAACGAATCACCTAATATCCTAACAAAATTTCTAAAATACAGAAAATGCAAGGAAATAACTTAAGAGTAATATTAGAATATATATGCAAGATTTTAGGGTTTTCTAAATTTATATATAAATTTCCTTCTCTTGTAAAATAGCTTATCCCTTTGGATTAACGAAAGAATTACAAGAGATATTTCTTTTTTGAAATTGGCACACGCAAGCATGTTTGCATCTGTATTTGCGAAATAATTTATAAGTGTTTTTATCATTTTTGCTGCGTGAAAATTCATTTGGTTACAAAAAATAAGCATTTTGAAGTCCGACAATCATCATGACTTTATTATCATAATGAAAGAGTAAAGAGATGGAGAAAGGTGCGGCATCACTGTCATTTGGTTTGGCTCGCGCGTACCATTAAACCATAAATAGTCGTTGAATAATTGGTCTGATTGATTTAATCAAGTTGGGATTTGCTGTTGGCTATGGACATCGTGTCTTGTCTTTTAGGGTCTTTTGACATTGGTGGCAGCTAATGCAAATCATCTCCTAGCTCAAGAAAAAGGTAATAATAGTCTCGAACTTTTGCTCGGTGTTTAATAATCTCTAAATTCTCTACAATCGACTAGAATGTGATTCTTCCGTTAATTGGAGTTCAATGTCACGGCTAATCTGTCGTTGTGGTATGCCAATCCAGGAAAAATGATGCATCGTTGATGTGGATTGGCCAGCTTAATTGAATTTGCTTTAAAAAAAAAATCTTTTTTTCCTCTTCAATTCTTCATCTATGTTCATCTATTATCATTGTCACAAACCACTCCTCAAGGCTGGCCATCAGTACTGCCATCATCCTCAGTGTGATCTTGTCGTGCCTCCTGTCGTGACTTTGATTAGGGCGGGCACCTGCGGAGGCTAATAGTTCAGTTAGGTCTATTAGGCTTAGCCCGGGTTCTCACAAGTCTACCAATTCACGACTTAATGATTTCATTTTTTAACCTATAAATTAATTTTAAAAAGGAGTCACCACTAATCAATTTGGAGTGGGTCGATTAAAACCTAAGTGAAATATTGGGAGAAATATTCGCTCCCGCACAACTAGAGAAATTAGGATCCGAAACTTGATTATACTAGTTAATCACTAATGCTCTTTTGATACCTAATCTTGTTTAAAATGGCTTTTGGATTTTTGAGGGATTTTTTTTCCGTGCATTTTGTGGAGGAAAAACATTTTTTTGAGTCTCTTTCTATTTTTGGACATAAAAAGTATTTTTTTTTATTTTTGATCTCTTTTTTTAGTCTAAATCATTTTTGGCTTTTATTTATTTTTATTTTTAGACTTTTTTGGAAAACGTGGGATATTTTTGGTTTTTTATTTTTATTTTTGGAAAATAAAATGTTTTTTAAATGATTTTTATTCAAATATTATTATAATAATATAATAATACAAAAACGACTAGGGTCAGATTCTCGGGTTGGGACCGACCCGGTCGGCGAGACCAAGGGCTCAGTACGAGCCTGAGACGCGAGCCCAGCCCAGAGAGAAATCCAACTCCAACATATTAATTATTTAGCCCAACCTAGCAGATTTTGAAAAGAAATGGCCCAACTGAAGCCCGAAAACCAAAAGGCCCACCGCGAAGCCTTACCCGAAGCCAAAATTGACCAGGCTTGTGCCGACCCGACGACCCGACTGGTGTGGCTAAACCTTAGAGGGGACCGAGTCACGAGCCCAACCCGGTCGACCCGGCTTCACAGCCACTAGTGTCGTCTCTACAGCATAGCGGCCACGAAACCATCGTCGGCCTCACCTCGCCATAGGGTTTCGACGGCGCCACCTCAGCCTACCTAGACCGATTGCCCCTCCAGGCAACCACCGTTGCTGACCATTATTGCCGGTCACCAAAACTTGGTGCGGCCAACAACTCCTCTTAGGCAAATCGTCGAGCACTTGAGGGGCATCGGTAGGGAGAAGAGGAGGATGCCATAATTGGGACTTGCGGCAGCAGCAGGGGTAACGATGTATGAGGAAAAGCGACCACAGCAACCTTTTGAGGAATTGTCGAGGCCGAAATGCATGTGAGGCGGACAACGTGAGCTTCGGCCTTGCGTGCCCTTAAAAAAAAAAAAACATTAGTTCACCGGAGCAAAGGCACGGCGGAGGCCTATTGACCTGGTTAGGGGTACAGTGGTCGGCGGCTTCTTCCTCGATGGATCTTGCCTAAAGCTCACAGATCTCCCTCTTTAGGGTTCGCTTGCTGCCGGTCTCCCTCGATGTCTCTTGGGAGGAGGTCATTTGAGCTCGCGACCCTTTCTCTCTCTCGCTTACTCTTTGATCTCCTCCTGAAGTCTCTTCGGGGAAGGTTTCTGAGTTTGCTCACTGCCATCGATAGAGATTGCACCTGTCTATTTATAGGCAAAGACAATTCGGTCGATGGAGAGCCTCAGCAGCTGACCCTTGGCTTGCCGACTGGACTTTCTCGGCCAAACCGGTATCCCATCCCTGCTTCTCCACCGGAGCACGCTCGGCATTGAAGGCAAGCATTAATGGCACTTGAGAAACGTCTTCTTCGGCTGATGTCAGCCTACTCCTCCTCGGCGTAGGTCCTGTGAGCTATAGAGAGAGGTGGGGGAAGAAGACAAGTAGGGGGAGAAGACAAGAAATAGGAGGGGCCGGGCTTTAGGGAAAAGGCCGAGCCCTAGGGGCCAGCGCGCCCGCGGGGGGTGGGGGCGGGTGGGGAAGAGGAGAAAGGAGGTTGGGCGCGAAGGCCTAGCCCCATGCGACCGATGCTTCTATTTTATTTATTTATTATTTTTGGATTATTATTATTATTATTATTATTATTATTTATTAAAAAAAAAAAAAGTAAAAGAGGAGATAAAGGTTAATGGATGCAAGAATGGAAATTAAGGCCCAATTAAAAAAAAACCTAACCAAATTCTCGAGGGCATTGACCTGATTATCTTCTTGTGGGACCCTTAATCGCCCAAATTCTGCTGATGCTTTTTCATTTTCCTTCTAAGGATGCTGCTGCTTGCTTTGGAAGTCGTGGGTTTCTCCCCTCCCTCGCCGAGGTTTTTGTATTCTAGTAGCTGGTTCTCCATGCTGTGCTTGTCTCTTGTTGTGTGCATGCCTTTGTAGTTTGGTTTCCACATTTGTGGCTTTTACATCCCGGCATCCTTCCACTCATAATGATTTTATCATCTTGAGTGTAAGTTTTGGTGCCGTGATCTTTTGTATAGTTGGCCTTTTCTCAATATAATTATTACCTTTCACCAAAAAAAAAAAACAAAAAACAAAAAACCTAACTAAAATTTAGGTGTCAACAGCTCGTAGAAGTTGCATTCAAAGACAAATTGATACCTAGATTTTGTCCATGCATATACAATAGATTATATCTTATTTGGGATCTATTGTCCTCTGCAGAAAAAAGAGCAATATAACATTATACATTCTAAGACAAATAAGAAGATACTTGTAGTTACTTATCGGGAATGAGTGGGATAGGGCACGAGCCCCGAGTTTGGCAAGTATCACGGTACCATCTTACTTGATGATGTGAGGAAATTGCTTTTCCAAGACTCGAACCTTCCTTTAGTCACCTTGATAGACAATTGCTTTTCCTAGACCCGAACCTTTCTTTGGTCGCCTTGATGGGTAATTACTTTTCCTAGACTCGAACCTTTCTTTGGTTGCCCATTAGAGCAATGAGTGGTTTGTCTAGGACTTGAACCTTTCTTTGATCACCTTGACTGGAAATTGCTTTTCCAGGACCCGAACCTTTCTTCAGTTATCTGTTGGAGCAACGAGTTGTTTACCCGACCTTTCTTGGGGGATGCGCCAACATTTCTCAAGGTATCTATTTGGTGGGTGCCTAATCTTGGTCAAGGATACTGGTTGATTACCTGACCTTTTTCGGGGGAAGCGCCGACCTTTCTCAGGGCATCTATTTGTTAGTTGCCTAATCTTTGTCAAGGACATCGGATAGTTACCTGACTTTTCTCGGGGGATGCGCCGACCTTTCTCAGGGCATTTGTTTGTTGGGTGCCTGATCTTCGTCAAGGACACCAGTTTGTTACCCAACTTCTCAGGAGATGTACCGACCTTTCTCAGGGCATCTGTTTGTTGGGGTGCCTGATCCTTGTCAAGGACACCAAATGGTTACCTGACCTTTCTCGAGGGATGTGCCGACCTTTCTCAGGGCATCTGTTTGTTGGGTGTCTGATTTCTATCAAGGACACCGGTTGATTACCCAACCTTTCTCAAGGGATGCACCGACCTTTCTTAGGGCATTTGTTTGTTCGGATACCTAGACATTTGTAGGTATTGAAAGAGTACATGGACATTCACAAGTACTAACCTGAAGGATATTTGGACCTTTGCAGGTGTCAAAAGAGTACCTGGTTATTCACAAGTTTTGAAAGAGTACTTGGATGATCACAAGTACGAAATCCTGGAGGATACCCGGACATTCACAAGCATTGAAGGAATACTTGGATGATCGCAAGTACAAACTTTTGGAGGGTACCTGGTCATTTGTAGGCGTCGAAGAGGCACTTAGATGATTACAAGTACGAACTTTTGGAGGATACCTAGTCATTTATAGGCATTGAAGGAGTACTTGAATGCTCGCAAACCTTGAATACTCCAGAAGGCTTCCACCTCTTGGCAGTTGGAATATCAAGGACGCGCCTAGCATATTCGTGAAGGTCTCTCACCTCATAGTAGTTGGAATACTGAGGATGCACCTCACATATTTGGGAAGGTGTCACGCCCCGATCCTCGAGTGCACGCCCATCCCTCAATGGTCGATACAAATGCGACATTCCTAGGACACGTCACTGACCCATTCATTTTTAATGCACATGCGGAAGCGAAACAAATACCCCTGACAACAAACAGCATGGGATAGGAAAGCAGGACACATTTCATAAAGCCAACTTTTATAAACAACGGGTTTAAATACAAAATGAGTCTGGTCAAAAGTCTACAAAAAGGTCGGCTTTCAAAAAGAAGCTGTCCTACGACATAATAGGCAGACACATATACCGATCCTTCCAACTCCACCTCTATAGACTTCGGAGCTTCGGGTCCTCCACAACCACCATCCCTGAAAAATTAAGCCCACGACGGGGAGAGACAATGTCTCAGTAGGTTCACCCCCTAAACCCTTATTAGGAAGAAAATACACCTCAGGGCACTCTAGCCACACAACCACACAATTAGAATAAAGGACTTATCTCGCCTCAGCTCCTTCCTGCACGTCAACACAGTTCCTATCATAAATGCATATAATTAATGCACACAACAATTGAAACACCTTACTCAACTCAATAAATCATAGGGGTCCCGATTATAAGGCCAAACCGTTATGACACGTCTCATATCATGTCACACGGTTTTGTCTCATAATCAGGCGCATCTAACTCAAACAATCATGTGTTCCAATTGTTAATTTCGCCCCTCTAGGGTACGGCCAACTTGAAGTTTGGCGGTCTACTGACATAACTAGGCATCGTCTCTTCCCCCATTGAGCATGGCTACGTCTTTCAAAGACGGCTTTCTTGAAGGAGCATAGGTTCAGAATATACTAAGACTCGAAACCCAAAGAGTGGGTAACCCATATAGGATAACGTCCATCCGACTCAATTTAGAGATAGGTTCTCTTAACCAACACACGACCATTCAATCTCGGCTTAGGACATCATGTATTGTACTCAAATGCTCCAATTAAAATAACGATCATGGCATATTGTCTTCGTATTAAAAATATCCGGAAAATAGTTGTGCGTGGGTACACGGTCAATTCGAGCTAGAAAAAGTGATATCTCTCTTTTTCAAACCCCACTATTTGATATAGTACTTAAAATCCATTTTCGGTGTCAAAACCCGACACCCAGGATTTTTCTGAATAAATTCTATATTTTCACAATCATCACTCAATTTGCACAATCCAACCATCAAATGCATAATCTGAACACACCAATGCAATCAGCACGAAATTCCGATCACCAGCTATCCTAATCTACTTTCCGGAAAATAATAAATAATTAAATATATTAAGAAAATAAATAAATAAATAAAATATTATATTAATATAATTTAATAAAATAATATTTATAAATTCGAAATAATTAATTAATTTAAAATAATTAATTAAGGGCCTAATTAAGATTTCACTAATTTAATCACATAATTAGCCATAATTAATTATCCACTAAACTAATCACATTCCTTAATCTAATTAACAATTAACCATACTTAGCTTAATCTAAACACCACTTAAGCATAATTAACCTTATAAGCAAGGTTTAGTGAGTAAACTCATCGGTTTAGCGTTCCAGTGAGTCCACAACAATGGCAACGCCAAGGCGGGCGACAAACCTTCAAGCGGCAACACCAATCAAGGCCGGGAAAGGCTTCAAAATGGGCCACGAAAACTGAAGACCCTTGCTAGTTTGGCTTCTATTCTTGGCTGAACTGAGAGAGGGAACCAACGGCTGTAAAGGCAAGGAAGGGCTGATCGAAGCTCTCATGAGCGGGTGGCTGGCAACCGGCGGCACCTGGGGGTCGAGGGGGACTTGTTGGTGGTTGGGATTGGCGGAGGAAGGGTCAGAATGGGAGGAAAAATGAAGAAAACACGAAACAGTGTAGACAGGTGGAGCTCCAGGTGGTCAAGCGAGCAACGGCTTTCGGCCGGTAGGCGGGTCGGCCAGCGGCTCTATTCGGCACGAGGCCGAGATCCTCCATACAATTGGATGCGCTAAGCACGGTGGTGGGTGGCACGAAGGTTGATTCTCACGAGAAGACAACTTTTAACTCAGTTTTTCACACCAAGGTTAGCTGGAGCAGAAACAGGCAGAGTAGGAAAACAAGGGAGAAAAGGGCTGCAATTTCTTGGGGCTGAAGAGGGGGAGAGAGAGTGAAGTAAAGGTTGGTTTCTCCGCAATCTTTAGAGCTTCAAATGTCCCAACAATGGATAAAGGAGGAGCAAGGAAGAAGAAGGAGGCTACTGAAGATGAGGAGGGGCCACAACATATCCAAAGCACTTGAGTTTTATGCCCAACCATTCATGGCTGTCTTCCTCAGCCAGTTTACAGTAGCCAAGTTTCGCAAACAAGTTTCCCAAAGGGTCTAAAAGGTTGTCTCCCCCTTGGCCTACGGATTTGGATTATTGGCCATCCCATTTCATTCAATTCCCTTTCCCATTTCATTTCAATCCTTCTCCATTTGAGCTCAAATTGACCCTCATAAATTCAGCCAAGATGCCATCATCCCTCTTAGGATTTTTCCTCATCGATTTGTCCAACTTGAATCCCAAAAATGCAGTAAAAAACAGTCCTATGATTTTTCTGGTAAAAAATGGCCCTACCTTGACTTTTCGCTAAAAATCTCGGTTTGCAGAAAAATCTTCTAAGGATGAGTCGATGTTCCCAAAATGACTTGTGACATGATAGAACTTCCAATTTTTGAAATCAAGTTCAATTTCACGGTTAATTTTAATCTAGCGTGATGTTAGCGTGTTTTAATCTACCAAGTAGCTTTTAGGAATTTTTGGCGCATTTGACCTGTGGTTAATTATTTTCAAACCACAATGTACATCTTCAACACATTGGCGACTCTCATTTGTTGTGAAAATCTCGTGGTTTCAAATACGGGCACAGGGTACATAAAAGATAGAATAATCAGTCCAGTGTCGTTCGATGAGAATTTTGCAATTAGGTGAAATCACCCACACACTGATCACATATCTTAGTTGAATCGACCTATCTCTGATTTCTAATTGATTTTGACAGTGCCATATTGACCCTTGTAGATTAGCACGGTCGAGTAGTCGGTTTCTAGTCGAATTCTCTAATCAATTGTGTTTATATACTTTAATGGCTTCACCTAATAAACTAGTTAACTCGTGAGTGGCCAACTCAAAGAAAAAGTTTATAGGCATGTCAATGAAAAGCCCGACTCATTCAATTGAAAACAGAAGTGAAAAATCATGACGTCACAACTCTTTCCATCTTATAAAAATTTTGTCCTCAAAATTTAAACCATTACAAATCTTAAACAAAAAGGTGGGGGTACAGTCGTCTCATCGACTCTTCACTTTCCCAAGTTGCTCATTCAGTACCATGGTGTTGCTAGACCACTTTGACCAACGGAATGGTCTTGGTGCGCAGAACCTGTTCCTTACGATCCACAATCTAAACCAGGCTTTTAACGTATGACACTCTGTCGTCCACATCCAATTCCTCAAAATTAAGCACGTGAGTTGGGTCAGGCTCATACTTCCTCAACATCGACACGTGAAAGACGTCATGCACTTGCGCCAACCTTGGCGACAATGCAAGACGATACGCTAGGATCCCGATTCTTTCAAGAATCTCAAAGGGATCTACGTACCTCAGACTCAGTTTTCCCTTCTTATCAAAGCGCGAAGTACCCCTCATTGGTGACACCTTTAGAAAAACGTGAACACAAACTTGGAATTCCAATAGTCTTCAGCGCTTATCATCGTAACTTTTCTGGCGACTCTGAGCAGTCTTTAATCTGTCTCTAATGACAGCATCTACATCCAATGACTGCTGGACTAACTCTGGACTCGTGATCTTTCTTTCCCTGTCTTCATCCCAACACACTAGCATTCTACACGCTCTGCCATACAACGCTTCAAAAGGAGCCATCTGAATGCTCTGCTGGTAGCTGTTGTTGTAGGCGAACTCAACAAGATAAAGTTGTTCCTCCTAGCTTCCCTTGAAATCCAACACGTAAGCTCACAGCATGTCGTGCTATTCGTCTGAGGATGATAGGTCATGCTATACTACAGCTTCGTCCCTAAAGCAACTTGCAAACTTTTCTAAAAGGCAGCTATAAACCTCGGGTCTCGATTTGATGTACTCGTTACCGGCACTCCATGTAAACAAATAATCTACATGCCTGCCCAAATCAAGGTCCTTCCGTACTACGATGAAGTGACCCGACTTTGTCAATCTGTCGACCACTACCTAAATGGAATCAGCACCTCTTTGACTCCTTGGTAAGTTCGTCACAAAGTCCATTGTGATGTGTTCCCATTTCCACTCGGGAATCTCGAGAGGTTGTAGAAGTCCTCCTGGCTTACAATGTTGTGCCTTTACTTGCTAACCCATCAGACACTTGGCGACATGCTTGGCGATGTCCGTCTTCATACCAAACCACCGATAATGTTGACACAGATTTTGATACATTTTCGTACTATCAGGATGAATGCTGTAACTGCTACAATGAGCTTCTGACAAGATCTCTTCTTTAAGCTCTGCATCGTCAAGTACATACAACCATCCTTGGAAGCTTAGTGTTTCGTCCTCAAAAATCTGAAACTCAGCTTTTCTCTTCTCGGTATCCTCTTGCAGGACCTTCTGTATCTCTAGATCTATCAACTGAAGCGTCTTGATTCTGATATGCACTTCCAGCTCAATTGTGAGGGTGGCCATAAGATGTGAAAGATGGCCTACCTCAAACTTGAAAACTGAATCTTGAGCTCTCTCAAGTAAAATTCATTCCTTGAGCACCATCTGCGCTACTGAAGACTTTCGACTCAGTGCATCGGTGACCTTGTTCGCCTTTCCAGGGTGATATAGAACATCACAATCATAGTCTTTCAGAAGTTCCATCCAGCAACGCTGTCTCATATTCAACTCATTATGAGAGAATAGGTACTTGAGACTTTGATGGTCAGTGAAGATCTGGAATCTTTCTTTGCACAGGTAATGTCTCCAAATCTTTAGAGCAAAAATAATTGCTACGAGTTCTAAATCATGCGCCAGGTAATTTAGCTCGTGAGGTCTCAACTGACGGGACGCGTATGCAACAATTCTACCATGCTGCATTAACACGCAACCCAGTTTTCTAAATGATGCATCACTATGGATCTCGTATCCTCTAGGACTAGATGGTATAATCAGTATCGGTGTGGTAGTCAGCTTCTGCTTAAGCTCCTGGAAACTACACTCACACTTATCTGTCCACACGAACTTTTCTTCCTTCTTCAGCAGTCGAGTCAAAGGCGAAGCTAACGTTAAAAACCCTTCCACAAACCTTTTGTAATACCTTGCTAAACCTAGAAAACTTCTGATCTCTATCACTATAGTCGGTCTTGGTCAGTTGATCAATGCTTCAATCTTGCTTGGGTCCACAAAGATTCCTTCGCCTGAAATCACGTGACCTAGGAAAGCCACACAAGCTAACCAATACTCGCACTTGCTAAACTTCGTGTACAGCTCATGATTTCTCAAAGTTCGGAGTACTATCCTTAAGTGTCTTTCATGTTTCTTAGGACTACTAGAGTACACCAGGATGTCGTCGATGAAAACGATCACAAACTGATCTAGGTACTCCTTGAACACTTGATTCATAAGATCCATAAAAGCAGCTGGAGCATTCGTCAAACCGAATGGCATTACAGTGAACTCATAATGGCTGTATCGAGTACGAAATGCTGACTTCGGTATGTCTTCCTTTTTTATCCTCAGCTGATGATATCCTATTCTCAAGTCGATTTTTGAAAATATCGACACTCCTTGTAACTGATCAAACAAGTCATCGATCCTCGAGAGTGGATACTTGTTCTTGATTGTCACCTGATTGAATTTATGATAGTTGATGTATAGGCGTAACGAACCATCTTTCTTCTTTACGAACATAACTGGTGCTCCCCAAGGTGATGCATTGGGGCGTATGAATCCCTTATCCAACAATTCATGCATCTGCACTTTCAATTCTTTCAGCTTCGACAAAGCCATCCAGTAAGGAGCCTTAGAGATTGGCTTTGTCCCGAGGGCTAACTCAATCATGAACTCTCTCTCTCTCTGGCGGAAGACCTATTAATTCTTTTGGAAACATATCTGGAAACTCTTGAACCACTGCAATGTCCTCGATCTTCAGCTCCTCAATTGTCATATCCACAACAGTTGCCAAATAACCTTGGCAACCCACGTCTAACAAACGGGTTGCCTCAAGTGACGAGATAAAGACAATCGGGGGTCCTCCTCGACTTCCAATAAACTCAAAGCTCTCACTCGCTAACAGGTTAAACTGAATCGCTTTGCGATAATGGTCCATCTTAGCTCGTTGTTTGGTGAGCCAGTCCATACCAATTATCACATCAAAATCATATATGGTTAGGACTATCAAATCTATCCTCCCCTCTCACTCACCAATCATTAGCTTGCAACCAGGACAACCCACTATAGTTAACACCTTATCTTTTAACGGTGTAGATATACTAACCACTGACTCTAACAACTCAGGAATCAATCCTACCAACTTAACATACTACTCAGCTATAAATGAATGAGTAGCTCTAGGATCAAATAAAGCATAAGCAACGTGGTCGTTCAATGAGACCGTACTTGTAATCACATCAGGTGAGTCCTCAGCCTGTCCTCCAGTGATAGCGTATGTCCTTCCTTGAGCTGGAGGCCTGTTCAGTCAACCCTGCTATACATTCGGTGTTGCAATTCCTCGGTTCTAACCCATCGATAGTGATGGCGGTAACTGCTACCCCATTTGTCTTTTGGGACAATTCATGGCCATGTGACTCTGCTGGCCACACACAAAACAAACTCCCATCCTAGAAGGGCATGGAGCTGATCCATGTCGTTTTCCGCAGGAACGACACACTCCATTCTGGCTCGATATTGACTTTCCTATCCCACCTTTCCTATTGGGTGGAATAGGATACATTCCATCTTTCCCAAACCGATTTCCATCTCGATTAGACCTAAACTACGACCCATATGCGGTGGCTTGTTCGTTCAGATTCTTTTCTATTAGTTGGGCTCGTTCATACAGCTCATTATAGTTCTTTAGATCAAGCGATACTAGCAGATTTTTTAGCTCTGATCAGAGGCCATCCCTAAACCTCATCTATTTTTCCTCAGGATCCTCAATCAATCTAGGAGCGTACTGCGATAACTCGGCAAACTTGACCTCATATTGGTCTACGGTTATTAGACCTTGACAAAGGCAAAGAAATTCCACCATCTTCAGTTGCTTAGCACAGCTGGAGAAATACTTGCCATTCAACACTCCAACGAAGACGTTCTACACTGGAATCACGCCTTCTAGGAAAACACTTTCTCTAGTGGCCCTCCACCAAGTACTGGCAATCCCTTGTAGCCAATATCCTACAAGGACGACCTTCTCTTCCTCTGTGCACCTCAGCAATGCAAAAGCTTCCTCTAACTTTGGTGGTTGCAATTTCAAGAATTGCTCAACGAGCTTATGAATTGGTCTCTTGGTAACCACGTTCCCTGGTGGAACCTTAGCAGGTGCAACAACGGTAATAGAAGCGGCTTGATTCTAGGCCTGCTGCCCTATTAGAACTCCAATTGTTTGAAGCGCTTGCATGATCCCTTCGAACTTGGGATCACCAGGGGTTGCTACCCCAGCACCAACCGGTGGAAATGGCAGTGGTGCTACTCCACTTGCGCTGGCCTCAGCCTGTGCTCTACCTCGGCCATCTCGGGTACTGATTCTTGTTGGCGTCCTACCCCGAGTAAAAGGGCCTACTGCCCTCTTCCTGGGAGTCCTCTGCTCCTGGTCACTCATCTCATAGATTCTTTATAGAAACTTGCTTTCCAATTCCACACTGAATTAGAAATTGAGCGCCCACACAAACAAGCTACCAATCAGCTATCACTCACATGCATCGGCATATTAAAATGATCTTTCCTACTAACTATCCCATGACTCATCACACCTTATCGCTCCATACACAGACCTGCTCTGATACCACTTAAACGGGGATGTCACGCCCCGATTCTCAAGCGCACGCTTATCCCTCAGTGGTCGATACAAATGCGACGTTCCCAGGATGTGTCACTGACCCATTCATTTTTTATGCACATGTGGAAGAGAAACAAATACCCCTGACAACAAACAACATGGGATAAGAAAGCAGGGCACATTTCACAAAGCCAACTTTTATAAATAACGAGTTTAGATACAAAAAGAGTCTGGTCAAAAGTCTACAAAACTCTCAAAAAGAAGCTGTCCCATGACATAATAGGCGAACACAAATGCCGATCCTTCAAACTCCACCTCCATAGACTCTGGAGCTTCGGGTCCTCACAACCACCATCTAAGGACTTGAAAAATTAAGCCCACGATGGGGTGAGACAATGTCTCAGAAAGTTCACCCCCTAAACCCCTATCAGGAAGAAAATACATCTCAGGGTGTGACATCTTGATTTTCAGGTTCTGATCTCGATGGGATAAGTCGGGCCTTTCATCAACGTGACTATAGTGTTTTTCTCTGAGATGGCCACTCAGGAGATAACTGCCTATCTGGTGAAGCCATTAAGGGATTTTAAATGCAATAGTCTTGAGAATTCGACCAGGAATTGGCTTATCGACCATGCTCATCTTTAGAGGTCATTACGGCACAATTAAAAATCAAATTAAGATCAGAGATAGGTCAGTTCAATTGAAATGTGTGGCCGATCGTGGGTGACTCCACTAAATTGGAAAATTCTCCTCGACTGGCACTAGTTTGATTTTACTGTCACTTTGGTACCCTGTGTTCGTATATGAATCCTTGAGATTTTCACGATAACCAAGAGTCGCCAATGTGTTGAAGAGGTACATATGGCTCGAAGAAAATCGAACATGGGTCAATTGCATCAAAAATTCCTAAAAGCTACTCGGTAGGTAAGGTCACACTAAAAGCGCATTTGATTGAAAATAACCACAAATTTGAATTCGATTTCTAAAATTCTGGAGAGTTCGGGATTTTTCGAGAAATCAAGATGGACGATTCAGAAAATGAACGGAAATATGGATTGGCCAATTGGAAGAGACTTTTGGCATCTGGTGTAAGTGAATTGGTGAATAGAAGTTGTTTGAGCTTTTTCTGAATTCAAATTGGACTTCAACTGTAATTGTTTGTTCAGAAAATCGGATTACGAGAAAGATGAAATAAAAGTCGGTTTCGAAGGAAATTCGTGGGATTAAAGGATCGCCTTATTTTGGTCTTCCTTGGGACTTCAAATTTTGCAATTGATGAAGAATTTGGCCTTAGAATGATAAATTAACAAGTTGTTTTGAATTGGTTAAATTGTGACTTTAGCTTATGTTATTTCCTATTCTTTTCCTTCAGACCCATGAACCCCACCTGGGCACGCATACGCACCCCTCCCTTCTCATGCACATTTCCCCCTTTTTCTTTTGGGCTTATCACCCTCAGCCGACAACCCCATAATTTTGGTCTTCTCTTGCTTTACATTGTTGACCGTTGGGCCCCATTTTCTTCTTGTCATTGCGTGCCCGTTCCCCTAGCTCACTCTCTCATTTCTGCACATGTCTTTTCCCCCATCCGCACAATCCCTTTCTCTATTTCTTACGGCCAGCTGCCCCACCGACGGTTCCCTCCTCTGCAGAATTCAACGCTTCTTTTTCTGTTTGACCAAGCTTACACTTATCCATCGGTAAACCAGCGACGCCTCTTCTTCGGGTGTTGACCCTTGGTCCACCGAGGCCGCTCTCCATCGTCTTCCCAAGTTGGGTCACCGTTTCAGCCCAACAGCAGCGTCCACAAGTCCACTTCTAGCAGGTCTAGCAACTGAAGTTCAGCCCGATTCACGGCCATTTTAGCCATGGCCCGTTCTCTGATCTGCAACCGCCGAACCTAGCCCGAGTCATGCCCAAATTAGCCCCCGTGGCAGCTCGTTCAGCTTGTGCAGTGGTCGACCAACAAGGGTTTGGGGTTGTAATGGCCATTTCAAGCTCGTCTTGACCCTGGTTGACGGAATTGTTTTGGAGAGAATCGAGCTTTGTCGCATGCTCGTCGATTTGATCCGATCGAATCTTTAATCAGGTGAGTAATCTCCCTAATCCTTGCTTAGTAGACTAATTATGCTTAAGGGTTTATTAGTGTTAATTAAGTAGGATTAGGTGGTTAGATTAGAGTAATTGTGATGCATATTAGACATTTTGATTGTGCAATTAGCAAGTAGATATAGTCTACTATTTATTGCATGTATCTCGGGATTTTTCCCGACCCTTATTGGGCTTTAATTAGGCATTACGGGCATAAATTGGATTTTTAGTATTTATTTATTAATTTTCGAAATTAATTAATTAATTATTTTTCGGAAATTAGGCAGGGATAGTCGACGACCAAAATTTCATGTTGATTGTCGTGGTGCAATCTATTTATTTAATTGAGCTTCGAATCGTGCCGAATTGATTTAATTGTGGATTTTTAGGATATGTTCCTAAGTGGTTGTTTTTTATTATTTGCTTGGGAAATGATCGGGTATCGTTGTCAGTATCGATAGTAGAGTGGAGGTTAAGTGTGACATCGTTAAATGGGCACGTGGGCTTGGTGAATTGATGCATCACTTTGGTGAATTTGTGCCTAAGAGAATGCACGTGGGCCCAAGATTTAAGTTTGGCATCGTTAAAAGGTTGCGTGGGCTCGGTGATTTGATGCATCACTTTGGCGAATTTGTGCCTAAGAGAATGCACGTGGGCCCAACGATTTAACTGTGGCATCGTTAAAAGGACGCGTGGGCTCGGTGATTTGATGCATCACTTTGGCGAACTAGTGCCTTAGAGAATGCACGTGGGTCCAAGGTTGAGTACGGCATCGTGAAAAGGGCACGTGGGCTCGGTGAATTGATGCATCACCTTGGCGAAGAGGTCGCCTGAGAGAATGCACGTGGGCCCTTTGAGTAAGTATGTCATCTTGGAAATGGTACGTGGGCTCGGAGACTTGGTATGTCATCCTGGAGAATGCATGTAGATTTGATGACTAGATGTTCCATCGGGGATTGAGGAATATATAGTATTGATTGAATTGACCTAGAAATGGTCCGACTGACATGTAATCAACTAGATCGATTGATCAATGATTTGATTTGATTGTCGTGAATTGATTGATTGTTTGATACAACATATATGAAGCATCTGCATATAACCTTGAATTGTAGGTTGGGACTAATGCCAAGGTAAGTCTTTTGACTCGTGCTGTGCTTACAACCATGTGGTGTATTGGTTTCCTAATCGAGTCTTAGTGGGGTAGAACTTGCTGAGACATAATCTCACCCCATTGTGGGACCACATTTTCAGGTTCACAGATGGCGACTTCTCCTAGATGTCTCGGTCGTCCCACAAGAATAATAGAGCAAGTCACAGTTTTCCCTGACCCCAGGAGTGATTGGACGTATGAGATGGTCATGACTACCATTTGGGTTTTGGAAGTTCCATACTAGGAGAGGCCTAATAGATACAAGGCCTGGTTCCATACCACCCCTTATGGTCTTAGAATACGCCCTCTCTCAAACTTTGGTATACCGGTGGAAGTGATTGATGCTGCCCGTGCTCTAGATGGGGATGTAGCTGGTCTCCCTGATGGTATGTTAATGGATCCGCCGTATCGTCCGAATCCCGTGGACCCAAAGAGCTCAGCAATCAAGTCGAAGTAGTTGAGTATAGAACTACTAATTTTGAGAATCAAGCCTTTTGTTAGACTTTGTAAATATTGGGTAGTATTGTATCTAAAGTGATATGATGTGTATAAAAGGTGTGGTTTATATTTCAAGCAACATTTGTAGTCCTACTTTCCTATCACATTGTTTTATTGTCTGGGGATTGTTTGTATGCTTTAGCGTGCTATCAAAAATGAAAGGGTTGGCGATGTGTCCTTGGACGTCGAGATTAATTCGACCAAGGTGAGGGATGTGTGTATGCCCGAGGATCGGAGCATGACATCCCCTTTTTGTGGTGTTAGGGATTGGAGTGATAAGTTACGATGAGTCATGGGATAGTTAGTAGGAATGGTCTTCATTTCATGCTGGTGCATGTCTGTGGTAGTTGATTGGTAGAATCGTTTGTTGGTATGGATCACTTGAATTCTAATCAAGTATTGGAATTAGAAAATAGGTTTCTGTAAAGAGCCTGTAGTATGAGTGATCGGGAGCTGAGGACTCCTAGCAAGAGGACGGTAACCTCTGTGACTCAAGAAAGAACGCCAATGAGGATCGATGCCCGAGGTGGTTGTGGCAGAGCGTCGACTTAGGCCAGCGTGAGTGTAAGAGTACCACCGTAAGTTGGTACTGAGAGTGTAGCAACACCAAGTGATCCTAGGTCCACCAATATCGTTCAAGCACAAGTTTCTTTTCCAAGGAGCTTGTCCAGCCAGTAAACTCGGGATCAAGCCGTTGTTGTTACTGTTGTCACTAGTGCCACTAGTGTTAAAATCATCGTTGTTGCCACACCTGCCAAGGTTCAATATGGAGATGTGATATGGGAGTAAGACGTTGCATTTGAGTCGAAGTTCAGATTCAGTAGAGGTGGAAATCAATTTGGGAAGGAAACCTATGACCGGAAAAAGACATGCTATTTCACCCATCAGGAGAAGTGAGATAGGCAAATCAACATCGGATCAGAACGTTGCGTGTCATGGAAGACAACATGGATCAGCCCCGTGTCCTATTGAGATGAGTGCTTGTTCTGAGTGTGACCAATGGGGTTACCTAGTCAAGAAAAAGTCCTCGAAGGTCGACGGGTTAGATCAACGAGAATACAACGTAGAACACACCATCGAGTTTTTTGGAACAAGCCTCCAGTACAAGCAAGAAGGCATGCTATCACCTGACATGAGATAAAGGACTCACCAAGTGAGTGCCAAAAGTATGGAAGTGATACATGGATTAATCCTATGTCTAAGTATGGCTAGTACGTACTGTGATGGTGGTCAACATGACCATCAGATGAAGGACGGTCATTTAAAGTTCAGAAAGAACGCTAACACTGCTATTACCAATAGGACGCCACTAGGATGGGGAAAGAAACAAGAATAGAACTGACCAGGCTTTGATTGATAGAGGAATGTTGTGAGATGATTTTATCAAAATGGTGCCTCAGAACGTTGGGGATGAAATGGTGGAACTTCCTTTGTATGTTAAAGTTGTAGGAAAAGAACCACTGACTAAAGTTGTACTTGATTGGCTGTTGGTGTACAACTTTACTTTCAAGTGTGGAAAGAATTGGCTCTTCGAGCATCTTGTGGTGACAATTGGTATGGTGGAGTAACCCAGCTTATTCCGGGAGCATGTAGAAGTGCCGAGTTTTATTGAGAGTCGAGAAAGGTTCTCGACTTCCTTAATCCCCGTTTATTAGACGGGGATTGCCAAGATGGCTTGGCAGTGGTCATAGATAAGATAGGGTGAAGAATCGAAGATTGGGGACATCTCAATAGTTCAAGAATTCTTAGATGTGTTGTTACAGGAATTGTCAGACCGTCGTTAGAAAAAAGAGATAGAAGTTGCGATCGAGCTAGCACCCGAGACAGAGACACTCATTAAGGCTTCTTACTAGTTGTCGTTGTCTGAGTTAAAAGAATTGATGGTGCAAATGCGAGAATTATTGAATAAGGAATTTATACATACCAATACATCGCCTTGGGGAGCGCTAGTTTGGTTTGTGAAGAGTGAGGGTTCATAGTAATTATACATCGACCATCATCAACTTAATTAGGAGGCGACCAAGGACAAGTATTCGTGGCTGAAGATTAACGAATTATGTGACTAGTCACAGAAGTGTCGATGCTTTCAGAGATCAACCTGAGAATATGGCATCATTAATGGGGGATAAAAAAGAATGGTGTATTGAATTCAATATTTAATACTTAAGATGATTTGTGCAAGAGTATTGTAAGACCGTTTGGTCTGGTGAACACTTCAGATGTTGTCATTGGTGTGGCAAATCAAGTGTTCAAGGAATATCGAGTTCAGTTTGTGGTTGTGTCTTTCAATGATATTTTGGTGTGTTCAAGGAATGCTAAGGAGCAGGAGAGACATTTAGAACGCTAAAAGAATTTCCGTGGGTCCAATTAAGATCGAAGCAGTTAGCAGTGACCAAGATTGACAACAATATCAGAGATTAGAAGCCGTATGGGTTGGACTGGGTACTACAGAAGATTCGTGGTAGGATCTTCAGCATTAGCCTCGCCATTGACTTGACTCTTGAAGACAAGAGAGGAAATGATTTGGACAAGTAAGTGCAAGGATAATTTCCAAGAGCTTAAGCAAAAGTTGACCATCGCACTTGTGTTGATCATTCCACCTAGTCCTGAAGGACAAGAGATCTTAGTGATGTGTCGTTCCTAGGACTGGGTTGCATGTTGATGCAACATGATAGGATTGTTGCATACACGTCCCGCTAGTTGAGACCTCCTGAATTGAATTACCCGATGCATGATTTGGAACTCGCAGCATTAATTTTTGTATTGAAGGCTTGGTGATGTTAGTCGTGTGGAGAAAGATTCCGAATCTTCACTAACCAACAAAGTCTCCAGTATTTATTCTCTCAGAATGAATTGAACTAAGATAACGCTGTGAATAAGAACTTTTGAAGAATAAGAGGGTAGTATCTGGTATCACTTTAGAAGGATGAAAGAAGTCACTAATGTGTTGAGTTGAGAGTCTTTATTTGTGCATATGTTGGTTAAAGTATGGACCTTACTTGAGAAAGTTGAAACTCGGTTTTCAAATTTGAGGTGGGCCACCTTTGAATTTTATGGCCGCCCTCAAAATTGAACCAGATATTTAAGTTGGAATAAGATGCTTTAGTTGACCGACTAGGAAGTTTAGAAGATCCCGCAATGGGATACTAATAAGAGAGGGACTAACTTTCAGATGTCCGAGGATGGAGCATTCAAGTTCCGAGAGTGGAGGGATGTGGCATCCCAAAATTCAAGTCATCCTCTAGAGGAATTAAAGCCAATAATTAGGTAATGAAAATTACCTATGGTTTATGTTTTAGCCATTAGTTTCCTTAAGGCTATGTGTTATTGTGCTTGTGATCATAAGTTTTTAAATTAGTATCAAAGGATAAATTTATGAGGATGATTTATTCTTTGGACATGTGAATTTTAAAAATCTAAACTCTATAAAAGAAATAATTAAAGATAAATAATTGAGAGTGAAATTGTGGGTTTAATTAGGTTGGGCCTTAGGCCCATTGGCCTAAGCTTTTAATGGGCCAAGTTGGCCGGCCCAATTGAGGCCCAAGGAGGTGTGGCCGTCGGCCACAAGGGAGGCCCAAGCCCAAAGCCCAAGCCCATGCATGTGTTGTGACAAGTGGCAAAAAGGAGATGGCATGCATTGGCCATTGGTGAGGCAAGCTCATCATTGCAAATGATGAGGAAATGGGGAAATAAAAGGGAAGAAGAGGAGAGAGAATGGCCGGTTAGCCATTCGGCCAAGAGAGAAAGGGAGAGAGAGAGTGAACCGTGCGAGAGAGAGGGAGAGGGTGCGGCCGAGAGGGAGAGGAAGGAGTCGTCGCCGTTTGCCGCCGTGTGCTGCCGTTTGTGTGGTCTAGAGGCAAGTTGGGAATCCACTTTCTACTCTTGCATGTGTGTTGCATGTATGTTTAGAGTAGTGTCGAATTTTGGGTGATTAGGAAGGAGAAATCGAAGTTAGAATGGCTTGTTCTTGAGTGATGTTGCTGTTTTCGCATGAACCGCCTGACCCAGAATCTTGTGAGAGCTTGCATGCATGTTTTGAGTTCTATTTTGACTTTTATTTCTTCATGAAAGTTGTATCTAACATCTTAAACTACAACATACTAAAATTTGGTACAAAATGGTGGAGATTTGAGGGGTCAAACTCTCATCTTACGGAGACACTAGATCTGGAACGATTTTGCTGACCTTGTGGTAGATTTGTGGTTGCATGTTGATTTTTACTAAGAATATCTTTTCGACTTCTTCATGAAACTTGTATATAACATCTTAAACTACAACATAATCAAATTTGAAGTAAAATGAACAAGTACAACCTCGTGAATCGACTTACTCTTGAAGACGGTAGATCTGGAGACACGGTACTGGACACCAGAGACTTCATGGACCCATATGATGACTGTAATTTGGATATTTGACTTATATCCCTTCATGAAAGTTGTAAGGGACATCTTGAAGTAAAACATATCCAAATTTCAGAGGAAACTAAGAATAATAAGTGAGTAAAAACTCGGTATTTCGGAAATGACTACACTGGACGTTTCGGTATGAGGACCAGAAGCTTCGGACGACTATAGGAAAATACCTAAAACGAATCTGGCCTAGAAGTCTTCATGAAAAATCTACATTAGTATCTTAAATATAACCTGGTAAAATTTCATAATTTTCGGAGGTCGTTTGGGTATTTTAATCGAATTATTTCGGAAACTGTGCATTCTGTTTCTATCTGAAATTGCATGCTGTTTTTGTGTGAATTGTATCTTCTTGTGTGGAACTCTATTGGGCATGTGCTTTCCATGAAATTGCTATATTATTGTCTTATCTATCACATGCCTTGATTTCATGATTTTTGAAAAGCATATGGATATTTAATTTAAATATTTTCTAAAAATGGTACATGCTGGAATTTTGTAAAAGGCATGAAATATGGACCATTTTAAATTGCATGGACTCCATGAATTGTATTGATTGGATGATAGTGTCTTGATGCATGCATGATAATGAATTGAGATGCATGTATGAATTCAGTGATGAATATGATCTTGATTGCCATCACATCACGTGCCATGTTAAAAATTGAACTATAATCGAAGATGAGAATTGAGATAAATGAGAAAGCCGTCAGAGGTGTAAGCCGACGATGCCTCGGGAGTATCGGGATGCCCGGTGGTATACGGTACGTAATTCCAGGGGAGGCCTGGTGGTATGTCGGTACGTAATTCCGGAGGGTAGGGGAAACCATTTTCTTGGCGAGCCCCGGAGATTTCCTCGGGAGTTTCGAGATGCCCGGTGGTATACGGTACATAATTCCAGAGGAGGGGGTGTTGGAGAAATCTTTGAGAATATTTTGAAGCTGACAAAACGTTTCAATCAGTCTAGTCCTGGATATTTGCAGACCGTCAATTTAAAGTCCGAAGACTTTTCGATCACCAGACTCAAGCACTCAAGACTCAAAACTTAAGACTAAAGACTTTTCTCATTGACAGTATTTCGATCCGGTGACGAAGGAAATCGAGTCGAAGTATATGGTTGAGGATTTAATCCTATTCTCTGGAGAAGATCTTTTTGGTTGGATAAATATAATGGATTCTTTTGTTCGTATCAAGATCAATTGAAGATCCGATGGTTGACGAAGTATTCTTGGAATGTTCTATTCTTGGAAACCAAGATCCTGATTGTATGGGCGAACATGATTGATGGGCTATCGTCAGGTTCCTTTAATAGCTCGAATGATCTTCTTGATTGATTCCATCCAACGGGTAGATTGGAGGAATTCCTTTGGTAAGTGCCAACGGTATGATGGCATAAAGGAGTATAAAAAGGAAGACGTTCTAGTTGTGAAAAAGACGTGATCGATAGAGAAATTCTAGAGTCTGAAGCACCTTGATTATTAGTTGATTCATTCTGAGCGAAATTGTATACACAGAGAGTGTCCATACTTGGTGATACCTTGAGCGAGTGTGGTAGATCATCTACACCTAGAAATCAAGGAAGATCAACACTGTAACATCTCTTTGTTCATAATGGAATCTAGCCAATTGGCTGTCAGTGCAGAAGAGTGGATGTAGGCTTGAATCAAGCCGAACCACTATAAACCGCGTGTTCAATTCTCTCTTTCCTTTACTTAGTCTTACGTTGATTATTAGTTATCACAAATTCTTCAACTGTCTAAGTATTGCGCAATTATAAAGAAATTATCAAGAAAAATCTTTTATATACCTATTCACCCCCCCTCTAGGTACTCGTACTAGCTATATCAATTGGTATCAGAGCTCGTGTTCTTACTTTATTTGAAGTGTTTTACTTCAGAGTAAAAGATCCATGGCTAGTATGCTAGCACTAGGGCTGGTGGAAGGGCAAAGCAATACCAGACCACCCTACTTTGATGGAAAGGATTACAACATCTGGAAGAACAAGATGAAAGCTTTCCTACGATCAAAGGATCCTCTGGAATGGGACGTTGTGGAAAGAGGAATCACTCCTACTGCTGCATCAGTCTCTGAAAGAGGGAAAAAAACTGTTGATACTAGCGGAATGACTCAGGAAGAGATAAACAAGAGACAAGCACTTGATGCAAAAGCAATTTACTCTTTATATTGTGCATTGTCTCCAACTGAATATAACAGAATATCTTCTTGTGCTACAACAAAAGAAGTATGGGACAGATTACATATCACCTATGAAGGAACAAATCGAGTGAAGGAGACAAGGATTAACATTCTCCTCGGTCAATATGAAACCTTCAAAATGAAACCAAGAGAATCTATAAATGACATGTTTAGTCGTTTTACAGATATTGTCAATGGTCTTGAGAACCAAGGACAAAAAATTTCTGATCCCATGAAGGTGAACAAGCTACTGCGTGGACTCTCCAAGGATTGGAATCATATAAAGACTTCAATAAGAGAGACGCAAAGAATTATGCCTCTATCTGTCGACGAGCTGATTGGAACTCTTCAGTCTTATGAAGTGGAACGAATTAATGAGGACGAAGATCCAAGGGGTAAGAAATCCATTGCATTAAAATCAAATGATGATTCTGATGATACAGATTCAGGGGATGATATGGACGACGAGGAGCTTGCTCTCATAATAAGAAGATTCAGAAAATTGAATAGAAAAAGGTAGAAGGTTCAACTCAAAGAAACAAAGCTTCCAGAGGCGGCGGACCAAGTCTGTTGATGATAAGGAACCAAACAAAGATGTAGTACGCCGAATGTAAGAAAAATGGACACATCAGACCCAACTGTCCTCTTCGAAGAAGAAAAGAAGAAAAGCGAGAAGTTTGAAAAGCTCTCAAAGCCGAAAACTGGAGTGATACAGAATGTGAAGAAAGTGATAATGAATATGCCAACATATGTCTGATGGCACATTCAGACTCAGACTCAGATTCTGGATTAGACTCAGATAGTGAAGTTGAGGTAAGTGATTTTAAAATTCCTGTCAAAGTTTCTAAATACATTGATGAACTGTGTTTTAGTCTTAAGACTTCTCTCAAAAGGATTTCCGAACTTAAAAAGGAAAACTCAGCTCTAAAACAAAAGGAAACCATTTTAGAAGAAAGAGTTAAAAGTTTAGACTTGAATGTTTCTACTCTTAAAGAAAATAAAGATAATCTTTTGAAAGAAAATGTTTTCTTAAAAACGGACTTATCAAATATTTCAAAGAAATTTTCGATAGGATCCGAAAAGCTTGAAAAAGTTCTTTCAGTTCAAAGACCTTACTTCAATAAGTCTGGTCTAGTCATGACAGCAGAAACAATTCCCTTGATTGATTTTCCTAAAGTAAAAGAAAGAATTAAGAAAAGACTGTCGAGAGAGGCTTACAAAAATCATTTCAAGAAATTTTTGTAAAGTACGTAGGTCGAAATGCTCTAAGGTGTTCAAAGTGTAACAAGAAGGATCAGTTTGAAAAAGAGTGTCCTATGGTTTGGAAGCCTGTTAAGAAAGTATGGCCTAATAATGTTTATCCTACTAACACCAAAGGACCCAAGAAAATTTGGGTACCAAAAAAAAAACTTGAGACTCTACTTTAAATGCAGGTCTCCGTCAAGAAAAAGGTAAAGTGGTATCTTGACAGCGGATGTTCAAGACACATGACAGGAGACTCAAATTGCTTCATAAAGCTTATTCGGGTGAATGGTGGAAAAGTTTCATTTGGAGGAAACGGCAAAGGAAATATTGTGGGATTTGGAACTATGAAAATTGGAAATCTCACAATAAGTAATGTTTCTCTAGTGGAAGGACTCAACTACAACCTTCTCAGTATTAGCCAATTATGTGATACTGGTTTCAAGATCTCCTTTCAAGAAGGAATATGTTCTGGAATCAGTAAAGACTTTACTCAGTCTTTCATGGGTCGAAGACATGGAAATATCTACCTTTTAGACGTGAAACCGAATAAATCACAATGCCTAATATCAATTCAAGATGAAGCAAGCTTATGGCACAAAAAACTTGGTCATGTCAACATGAAGCAGTTAGCCAAAATCTCATCAAAGCAGCTTGTTTGAGGTCTACCCAAATTACCATACCAAAAGTCCGATCCATGCACACCATGTATTCTGGGAAAGCAGGTAAGAAATTCATTTAAGCTAATAAGTCATGTCTCTACTAATCATGTACTACAGTTGCTGCATATGGATCTCTTCGAACCAACAAGAACCCAGAGCATTGGAGGTAAGAAATATTGTCTAGTAATTGTGGACGATTACTCTCGTTTTACTTGGGTATATTTCCTTGCAAGTAAATCTGAAACCTTCTCATATTTTGAAAAATTTGCTAAAAAGGTTCAAAATGAAAAATGATGTGCTATTTCAAGTATAAGAACAGATCATGGAGGTGAGTTTGAAAATCAAGATTTTACAAAATTTTGTGATGAATCTGGTTTTAAGCATATGTTCTCTTCTCCATATACTCAAGAGCAAAATGGAGTTGTGGAAAGGAAGAATAGATCTCTTCAAGAAATGGCTAGAACTCTTTTAATTGAAAGTAAAATTTCTTCACGATTTTGGGCTGAAGCTGTTTCAACAGCGTGCTATATCATCAATAGAGTCTTCCTAAGACCTATTCTAGAGAAAACCCCTTATGAGTTATTCAAAGGTAAGAAACCCATTGTTTCATACTTTCATGTGTTCGGTTGCAAATGCTTTATATTGAAAAATGCAAAAGATCGAGTTGGTAAGTTTGAAGAAAGATCAGATGAAGGCATCTTCCTTGGATATTCTACATCAAGCGAGCCTACGAGTCTATAACAAGAAGAGCGAGTCTGTGGAGGAGTCAATGAATGTCAAATTCCAAGACTCTACGCAAGATGAATCCAGTTAGACTCAGTATGAAGAGTCTGAACCTTCTCCAGACCTTCCAAAGCTTACAACTCAAGAAGTATCTCAGACTCTGGAAGTCCAGCATCAAAATGTTCATGAAGATTCAAATAAAGAAAGGGATCATCAACCAGACAAACCAACCAGTAACTGGAAACATAAGTCCAGTCATCCCAAAGATCTCATTATCGGCGAAATTATCGAAGGAATTCGAACCAGATCCAAAAGACGTGAAGAGTCTAGTCCGTGGCTCTCATTTCTGAAATTGAACCAAAAAGCATAGAAGAAGCTTTATCGACGAAAGCTGGATCGAAGCTATGCAAGAGGAGCTCGAGCAGTTCAACATTAATGATGTCTGGGAATTGACATCTAAACCAAAAGGTAAAACTGTTATTAGAGCCAAATGGGTGTTCAGAAACAAGATTAATAAAAAAGGAAAAGTCGTACGAAATAAAGCAAGACTCGTGGCCAAAGGATACACGCAAGAAGAAGGAATAGACTATGATGAGACTTACGCTCCTGTAGCAAGGTTAGAAGCTATTCGTTTATTACTTGCGTTTGCTTGTTACAAAAATTTCAGGTTATTCCAAATGGACGTCAAAAGTGCTTTCCTAAATGGATTTATCCAAGAGGAAGTTTATGTGAAACAACCGCCTGGGTTTGAAGACCCAAAGAAGCCAGACTCGGTCTTCGAGACTAAAAAGGCCTTGTATGGTTTAAAGCAAGCACCTCGAGCTTGGTACGACGATCGAGTAAGTTCTTATTACAGAATGGTTTTGTCAAAGGTAAAGTAGATACTACTTTATTTATCAAAAAGGAAAACAAAAGCTTTTTACTTGTTCAAATATATGTGGATGATATTATTTTTGGATCCTCTAATGAGAGTCTATGCAAGAAATTTTCTAAGTCTATGCAGGATGAATTTGAAATGAGTATGATGGGAGAATTAACATTCTTTCTTGGTCTTCAAATAAAGCAATTAAAGGAAGGAACTTTCATTTACCAAGAAAAATATGTTAATGATCTTGTCAAAAGATTTGGATTGGAAAATTGCAAGAAGACCGATATACCAATGTCAAGTTCTTTGAAGATAGACAAAGATGAAGAAGGGAAAAAGTTGATCAAAAGCTGTACAGAGCATCATCGGTTCACTTCTTTATCTTACGCCTCTAGACCGACATTTTGTTGAGTGTTTGCATCTCGTGCTAGGTTTCAATCAGATCCTAGAGAATCCCATCTCAGTGCTGCAAAACGTATTATTAAATACGTTGCTTCATCTTCAAGCATCGGTCTTTGGTATCCTAAGAAGGGAGACTTTAATCGTCTAGGATATTCAGACGCAGATTTGGCCGGTTGCAGAGTCGATAGAAAGATTACTTCAGGAACTTGCCAGTTGCTTGGAAGCAGGACAGTCTCTTGGTTTTCAAGAAAGCAAAGCACGGTGGCTCTCTCAACAACAGAAGCGGAGTATGTAGCTCTTGGAAGCTGCTGTTTGCAAATTCTATGGATAAAACAACAGCTACAAGACTTTGGGATTGAAGACTCATGCACAGAAATCAAATGTGACAACACCAGCGCAATCAATCTCACAAAAAATCCAATTCTTCATTCAAGAGCAAAGCATATAGAGATTCGACATCACTTCATTAGCGATCATATTCAAAACGGAGAAATCTCGATTTAATTTGTTGATTCAAAAGTCAACTAACGGATATATTCACAAAGCCTTTGGAGAAAAATCAATTTGATTTTATTCGTTCCAGACTCAACATTTTGAAGCGCGAAGAAGTTAAAGTCTAGAGACTCTCCAACCTTCAGACTCAGAAAGTTGATGATCATCAGACTCTAATTTATCATACTCTAAATCCTCAGACTCAGACATTAACGACTATAGACTGTAAGTTGTTATTTTATCTAAACTCGAAAAGGTATGATCTTTCGTTCAGTTATTTTGTAGTCTTCGAAAACTTGTCTTTTCAAAAGGATTAATTTTGGCAGTTATTGATTTCGAAAAGAGGTATTCGTACACTTTCCTTGTGCCGATTAAACTTCCCTTTTCAAAACTGAGTTATATATATACGGTTTTCATTTTCAATCTTCAAAACCCTAAAAGCATTCTCCTCCCAATCCGGTTTCTACTTCGTGTTCATCCTCGAGAAAGTTGTCATCTCTTCTTGGGAAAGCAAGTAAAGGAATCTTTCAGCGACTAGGAAGGATGTCGTCTTCGAGGAAGTCTTCAAGAATCGCGAACAAGGGACCACAGAGGATGAAGGAGGGACCTACACATTTCGATCTCACCGAAGAGGAAGAATTATCGAGTCAGCAATAGAGCCCAACTCACTCTCCACCACGTCACTCAACGCCATCTACCTCACATGATGTGGGTCAACAACTAGAGCAAGAGATAATCAAGGACGCAGACCCAGTAAGAGTCCAAAAACCCTCATTTATTTACAAACTTTACTGTGCGTTGAAAAGTACTGGGACTCCGTTGAAATACGTGGATGATTTTCTCAAAGATAAGCATTATGGGAATGAGTATATCTTTATGAGAAAAATGGAGGATTTGGGAATTGCTCCCAAAGGTAAAGCAGAGGAAGCACTTGCGAATATTCCCAGTGACCCTCATATGTCGGGACCTAATTCTACTGAAGGAAACGACGATGATAAAATGTTCGGTGATTTTCAACCTAGCGGGTATTGCTGCAAAGGTGAAGGGAAAGAGGATGGAGTTATTCAAATCAAAGGAACAGGAGAATTTGTTTTTCAGACTGTTGAAACGAGGGGTGATAAAACCTAGGAGTGTCGATTTCGATTTCTTGGATGCCGTTAATGTGAACTTACGGGAGAAATTCAAATTGCTTCAACTTGAGCAATTCTGCACTAATACCACAGACGGTTATGCACAACTGACTGCGTATTTCTATTAGAATCTCAGCTTTATAGATGCGAATAGAATATCATTCAGTGTTCAAGATCAGGATTATGTGGTAGACGTGGACATGTTGGCGGACATCATTGGAGTTGAACGAGGACGTTATCAACCAATCAAAGTCTCAGTTGCTCGTGCCTCATTGGAACTTGTCAAGGATAGAAATGTAGAAGGAAAAATCATCTATTCAAGGATGCGTGCCATCAATATCGTGCTGCACAAAATCGTAATCAATTGCATCAGGCCCAAGTCTACATCAAAGACTGATGTGTCTAATTCAGAGGCAAAATTGATGTACGCAATCAACTCGGGGATGAAGTTCTCTCTTCCTCACACTATTCTCTTTCACATGTACAGAGCAATGTCGAAGGATAAGGGACAATTGCCTTACCTAGGTCTGGTGACCAAGATCTTCAGACACATGAATATTGAACCGCCACATACACTTTATGTTCGACCGTGCGATAAAATGGTGGTAGGTTTGAAGATGTTAACGAAGATGCGTCTGCAAGAACTTTCCAAGGCAATGGAGAAATTCAGAGTAAAGACTCCAGTTCCATCTGCTTCAAAGAGAAAAGGGAAGGAGGCCATTGGTGCCCCATCCAAAAAGAAGAGAACTCTCATCTTGGAGGATGAAGATGAGGAGGAAGATCCTACAATCACTGCCTTGATAAGGACAAGACGTTCTGTTCTCCAATCGACAGAACATTAGAAGAAACAGAGAGAAGAAGAGGAGCAAGCCAAGAACAGAGAAGAAGAAGAGCAGTGAGAGAGGGAGAAAGAAGTTGAAGAAGAAGGAGAAGAAGAGCAAGAAAAGTCTGCAGCTGAATGGAGAGAAGGGGAATCAAGATACGTAAGAGCATGATCATCACTCTTCCCCTTTTGATGTCCTAGAGACGGGGGGAGTTGGCGAGCAAAGGTCCAAACCTCATGCTGCTGATAGTGAAGGTCTAAGACAATCTCCAGCAGATCCAGAAAAATATCAGGCTTCTCAATTGCCTGAAGAAGGACACGATACGTCAACACCAAATCTGCAAGACTATACAGAAGCGCCATCGTCCGCATTCACTCCATCCGAGAAAGCAAATGCAAGTACACGAGACGGACAATTCTGCAGATTTTCGTCGTATTATGGATGTTCTTTTGGAAATGCGTGGCCAAATCTATGCTGGACTGTGAGATTCAAGCCATAAAGAATGCTGGACAAGCATCTTGATTACCCTGGAGGACAAAATGAAAGACCTCGCTCTACAACTTCAAGCCAATGCCAAAGGAGAAGAGGTAGCTCAACTAAGGGAAGACTTGAAGAGGCTAGAAGGCGTAGTCCAGTCAATGGGAGATTTCCAGATCGTACGCATTCCCAAGCAGGCCTGACGCTTTTCTCACCTTTTTTATGTTGACAAAAAGGGGGAGAATTGCAAATTTGAACGAACTTTAAACTTGACTTTAAACTTGTTTTTGTGGTTATGTTTTTTTTAGTATGACTTGACTTGAGTGAACTGAATTGGTTGTGGATTTTGATGCTTGACTATCTGCATTTATATCAAGTGTTTTGTCATATGGTATTGCTCATGAAAGACTAACCAATTTTCTGTGGATGCAGAGTCTGGTTGTTTTATTAATCTTTATGAGATAGCCGTATTACTTGAGTAATGTTTGTGCATGTCAAAGTTGTTCAAATCTGGGGAAAGTTCTGTCACCATCAAAAAGGGGAGATTGTTGGAGAAATCTTTGAGAATATTTTGAAGCGACAAAACGTTTCAATCGTCTAGTCCGGATATTTGCAGACCGTCAATTTAAAGTCCGAAGACTTTCGATCACAGAGACTCAAAGCACTCAAGACTCAAAACTTAAGACTCAAGACTTTTCTCATTGACGGTATTTCGATCCAAAGGACGAAGGAAATCCAGAGCCGAAGTATATGGTTGAGGATTTAATCCTATTCTCGGAGAAGATCTTTTGGTTGGATAAATATAATGGATTCTTTTGTTCGTATCAAGATCAATTGAAGATCCGATGGTTGACGAAGTATTCTTGGAATGTTCTATTCTTGGAAACCAAGATCCTGATTGTATGGGCGAACATGATTGATGGGCTATCGTCAGGTTCCTTTAATAGCTCGAATGATCTTCTTGATTGATTCCGTCCAACGGGTAGATTGGAGGAATTCCTTTGGTAAGTGCCAACGGTATGATGGCATAAAGGAGTATAAAAAGGAAGACGTTCTAGTTGTGAAAAAGACGTGATCGATAGAGAAATTCTAGAGTCTGAAGCACCTTGATTATTAGTTGATTCATTTCGAGCGAAATTGTATACACAGAGAGTGTCCATACTTGGTGATACCTTGAGCGAGTGTGGTAGATCATCTACACCTAGAAATCAAGGAAGATCAACACTTTGTAACATCTCTTTGTTCATAGTGGAATCCAGCCAATTGGCTGTGAGTGCAGAAGAGTGGACGTAGGCTTGAATCAAGCCGAACCACTATAAACCGCGTGTTCAATTCTCTCTTTCCTTTACTTAGTCTTACGTTGATTATTACTTATCGCAAATTCTTCAACTGTCTAAGTATTGCGCAATTATAAAGAAATTATCAAGAAAAATCTTTTATATACCTATTCACCCCCTCTCTAGGTACTCGTACTAGCTATATTAGGGGGAATCCTGGTGGTATGTCGGTACGTAATTCCGGAAGCCCCGGAGGTTTGTGCCCGGGGGGGATGCCTCGCGATGCTAGTTGGGATGCGAGATGCCCGGCCAGGGAGTGTAAATGCCGGATGCCCGGTTGTATCTTGGATACATGCCCGGAGGTTCCTCATGATGCCAGTTGGGATACGAGATGCTCGGAATGTGGGGGTGCCGGATGCCCGGTTGTATCTTGGATACATGCCCGGAGGTTCCTCGCAATGCCAGGATTGGGCGCGAGTGATGAATGTGGGATGCAAACATTGGTCCCGGGAAAGAGAAATGTGGCAGTCCAAAATGAAAGGATGAAATTGAGAAATTGAAATTGAAATATGCATGATGATATATGCATGATATGATGAGATGTGCATGGATGCATGGTAATGATGATGGTACATGTGATATGATGATATGATGAAGATGTTACATGCATGGATGCATGGTAATGACGATGGTACATGTGATATGATGATATGATGATGATGTTACATGCATGAATGCATGGTAAAGATGATGGTACTTGTGATATGATGATATGATGATGATGTTACATGCATGGATGCATGGTAATGATGATGGTACATGTGATATGATGATGTGATGATGATCACCTATGGCATGATGATATGCATGTATAACATGATATGATGATGATCACCTATGGCATGATGACATGTATGTGACATGATTGTGATGAGGATGTATGATGGTATATGTATGGCTTCCAGGTAAGTATGCTTGGACGCATGAGTGTCATGTATGATGATTGATTGTATTGCATGATGCATTGAGTGGTTATTGGATTCCTTTACCTGCTAAGTGGTTGTACTCACCCCTTTTGGGGAATAACATTTTAGACTAGATAAGATACCTCTGCTGCCACTGCTACTAATTGACGGATCGAGTGGTTGGATATGATTGCGAGGAGGAGGATAGCAAAGGGAGGAACTTTTGGTCGCCGACACTGATTGATGGACTTTAAGTATTCGACTGTTAGAGAAGATGTCGGTCATCTTTTGAAGTATAGTCGAGTATAGAAACATTGGCATTTCGATGTACCGACTAAAGATGTCCATCTGCTTTATGTAAATAAAAGTGTTCGGCTTTAACTTATATAAGATGTTTAGTAAATAGTAGGTGTGCATCGTTTTCTGAATATAGGGAAGGGAGTTTGTTGGACGTGCTTCCGTATATGAATTGCGCAAAGGGACCAAAAAAAAAAAAGTGTGTAAACCCCCATGGTTGTATGGACCCGCTGCAAATGAAAATTTTATCAGAGTGACATGTTCTAAGGGAAAGTGAATGGTAAGCGAACTGTGGCGACGCAACCGGATTGGGGGCCATCGAGGGGTGCCACATGGGATGTACTTGATGAGGTAGCACACAAGTATGAGACCTTATCAGGAATTTACTGTAACAACTATAGAAATCGACCAGTTAGTACCAGTAGGTTAGAATCGGCATCAACTCGATTGGTAGACCGATATGAAAGTGGATATCGCCGAACAAGTTGCAAAAGTTAGACGTGCTAATAAGTAGAAGTTCAGTAATGTATGCCGGGAGGACTTTTACAGTCACTTGAGAGTCCTGAGCAAGGATGGAAGTACAGCATGAGGGAATGTTGTGATAGGCTTACTAAGGAGTCAGGGGAATACTGATTCCCTATGGGGTTGTGGTCGACAGATCGATGGAGTCATCTCACCTTAGTACAGTACGAAGAGATCTCGATTTGCATGGGTATTCCGAAGTGTGTGTGTATCAGATAATTCACTGGCATGGAGTGCCGGGGATGAGTTATATTTCAAATCTAGATCAAAGGTTCCAAGTTTGGCAAAGTTTTTAGATGACTCCTATTGAAGCTTGTATAGCAAAGTGTACAAAATTTTAGTGACGAAAAGAAAGTGAAGCAAAGAGAAATCACAAGCCAAGGTCAGCTCGGTAATCGGTGATTGCAATTGTCGTGATCAATGTCAAAGTAAAGATTGCATAGAACTGCCAGAAAAGTTGAATCGTTGAGCTTTGAAGGCCCTTAGAGTTTCAAATTGGTGATTGCATCTTTTTGAAGGTGTCACCAATGAGGAATACCTTGCATTTTAGCAAGGAGGGAAAGCTGAGACCGAGGTACATAGATTTCTTAGGGATTCTATAGAAAGAATCAAGATCCTAACGTATCATCTTGTCTTGTTGCCAAAGTTGGCACAAGTGCAAGACGCCTTTCACGTGTCGAGGTTGAGGACATATGAGTCTGACTTGACGCACGTGCTCAATCATTAAGAGTCAGACGTGAATGACAGAGTGTCATATGTGAGAAGCCCGATTTAGTTGTTCATTCAGAAAGAGCAGATTATGTGTACCAAGATGGTCCCCTTGGTCAAAGTGGTCTCACAACACCACGGGACCGAAGAAATGCATGGAAATCGAGACTCAATGAGACGATAGCACCCCACCTTTTTGTTTAAGGATTGGTAAAGGTTTAAATTTCGAGAACAAAATTTTTATAAGAGGAGAGGAGTTGTGACATCCTAATTTTCAGGTTCAGATCTCGATTGGATAAGTCAGGCCTTTCATTAACGTGACTATAGTGTTTTTCTCTGAGATGGCCACTCAAAAGATAACTGGCCTATCTGGTGAAGCCATTAAGAGATTTTAAATGCAATAGACTTGATAATCCGACCAAGAATCGGCTTATCGACCGTGCTCATCTTTAGAGGTCATTACGGCATAGTTAAAAATCGAATTAAGATCATAGATAGGTCGGTTCAACTAAGATGTGTGGCCGATCGTGGGTGACTCCACTAAATTGGAAAATTCTCGTCGACCGGCACTAGTTTGATTTTACTGTCGTTTTGGTATCATGTGTCCGTATTTGAATCCTCGAGATTTTCACGATAACCAAGAGTTGACAATGTGTTGAAGAGGTACGTATGGCTCGAAGAAAATTGACCATGGGCCAATTGCACCAAAAATTCCTAAAAGCTACCCGGTAGGCAAGGTCACACTAAAAGCGCGTTTGATTGAAAAATAACCACGAATTTGAATTCTATTTCAGAAAGTAGAAGTCCTGTCATGTCATGAGTGATTCTAAGAACGTCGACTCACCTTTTGAGGTAATTCTGGAGAGTTCGGGATTTTTCGGGAAATAGAAATGGATGATTCAGAAAATGAACGGAAATACGGATTGGCCAATTGGAAGAAACTTTTGGCATCTGGTATAAGTGAATCGGTGAATAGAAGTTGTTTGAGCTTTTCTGAATTCAAATTGGACTCCAACCGGAATTGTTTGTTCAGAAAATCGGATTATGAGAAAGATGAAATAAAAGTCAGTTTCGAAGGAAATTTGTGGGATTAAAGGATCGCCTTATTTTGGTCTTCCTTGGGACTTCAAATTTTGCAATTGATGAAGAATTTGGCCTTAGAATGATCAATTGACAAGTTGTTTTGAATTGGTTAAATTGTGACTTTAGCTTATGTTATTTCCTATTCTTTTCTTTCGGACCCATGAACCCCACCTGCGCACGCATACGCACCCCTCCCATCTCACGCACATTTTCCCCTTTTGCTTTTGGGCTTATCACCCTCAGTCGACAACCCCATAATTTTGGTCTTCTCTTGCTTTAAATTGTTGACCGTTGGGCCCCATTTTCTTCTTGTCATTGCGTGCCCGTTCCCCTAGCTCACTCTCTCATTTCTGCACGTGTCTTTTCCCCCATCTGCACAATCCCTTTCTCTATTTCTTACGGCCAGCTGCCCCACCGACGGTTCCCTCCTCTGCAGAATTCAACGCTTCTTTTTCTGTTTGACCAAGCTTACGCTTATCCATTAATTAATCACTTCTCTCTCTTGGCTGCGTGGACGAGCATCCCCCTGTCTCATTCGGTTTCTGTTCAATGCGCTGTCCTCCATCAAGACTGAAGAAGTCTTCGGTTCTATATTATTTTTGCTGCTCAAATCCCCTGCACGTCTGCTGCCCACGGACGCCCCACCATCTTGCCGAGCCCCACCATTTTTGTCTTCAGTAGTTGCTGCTTCACATTTGGTTTTCCCACCGGTCAACTAGCGACGCCTCTTCTTCGGGTGTTGACCCTTGGTCCTCCGAGGCCGCTCTCCATCGTCTTCCCAAGTTGGGTCGCCGTTTCAGCCCAACAGCAGTGTCCACGAGTCCACTTCCGGCAGGTCCAGCAAATGAAGTTTGGCCCGGTTCACGGCCGTTTTAGCCATGGCTCGTTCTCCGATCCGCAACTGTTGAACCTAGCCCGAGCCGTGCCCAAATCAGCCCCCATGGCAGCTCATTCAGCTTGTGCAGTGGCTGACCAGCAAGGGTTTGGGGTTGTAGTGGTCATTTCGAGCCCGTCTCGACCCCGGTTGACAGAACCGCTTTGGAGAGAATCGAGCTTTGTCACGTGCTCGTTGATTTGATCCGAGTGAATCTTTAATCAAGTGAGTAATCTCATTAATCCTTGGTTAGTAGACTAATTATGCTTAAGGATTTATTAGTGTTAATTAAGTATGATTAGGTGGTTAGATTAGTGTAGATTAGTGATTATTAATTAATTGTGATGCATATTAGACATTTTGATTGTGCAATTAGCAAGTAGATATAGTCTACTATTTATTGCATGTATCTCAGGATTTTTCCCGACCCTAATCGGGCTTCAATTAGGCATTACGGGCATAAATTGGATTTTTAGTATTTATTTATTAATTTTCGAAATTAATTAATTAATTATTTTTCGGAAATTAGGCAAGGATAGTCGACGACCGAAATTTCATGTTGATTGTCGTGGTGTAGTCTGTTTATTTAATTGAGCTTCGAATCGTGCTGAGTTGATTTAATTGTGGATTTTTAGGATATGTTCCTAAGTGGTTGCTTTTTATTATTTGCTTGGGAAATGATTAGGTATCGTTGTCAGTATCGATAGTAGAGTGGAGGTTAAGTGTGGCATCGTTAAATGGGCACATGGACTCGGTGAATTGATGCATCACTTTGGCGAATTTGTGCCTAAGAGAATGTACGTGGGCCCAATGATTTAAGCGTGGCATTGTTAAAAGGACGCGTGGGCTCAGTGATTTGATGCATCACTTTGGCGAATTTGTGCCTAAGAGAATGCACCTGGGCCCAACAATTTAACTATGGCATCATTAAAAGGACGCGTGGGCTCGGTGATTTGATGCATCACTTTGGTGAACTAGTGCCTTAGAGAATGCACGTGGGTCCAAGGTTGAGTATGGCATCGTGAAAAGGGCACGTGGGCTCAGTGAATTGGTACATCACCTTGGCGAAGTGGTCACCTAAGAGAATGCACGTGGGCCCTTTGAGTAAGTATGTTGTCTTGGAAACGGTACATGGGCTCGGAGACTTGGTATGTCATCCTGCAGAATGTATGTAGACTTGACGACTAGATGTTCCATCGGGGATTGAGGAATATATAGTATTGATTGAATTGACCTAGAAATGGTCCGATTGACATGTAGTCGACTAGATCGATTGAACAATGATTTGATCCGATTGTCATGAATTGATTGATTGTTTGATGTAACATATATAAAGCATTTGCATATAACCTTGAATTGTAGGTTGGGACTGATGCCAAGGTAAGTCTTCTGACTCGTGCTATGCTTAGGCAACCATGTGGTGTATTGGTTTCCTAATAGAGTCTTAGTTGGGTAGAACTTGCTGAGACATAGTCTCACCCCGTTGTGGGACCACATTTTCAGGTTCACAGATGGCAACTCCTCCTAGACGTCTTAGTCGTCCCACAAGAATAATAGCAAGTCACAATTTTCCCCGACCCCAGGAGTGACTGGATGTATGTGATGGTCGTGACTACCGTTTAGGTTTTGGAAGTTCCATACCAGGGGAGGCCCAATAGATATAGGGCCTAGTTCCATACCACCCCTTATGGTCTTAGAATACGCCCTCTCTCAAACTTTGGTATACCGGCAGAAGTGATTGATGCTGCCCGTGCTCTAAATGGGGATGTAGTTAGTCTCCCTGATGGTATGTTAGAGAATCCGCTGTATCGTCTAAATCCCCTGGACCTAGAGAGCTCAGTAATCAAGTCGGAGTAGATGAGTATAGAACTACTAATTTTGAGAATCAAGCCTTTTGTTAACTTTGTAAATATCGGGTAGTATTGTTTCTAAAGTGATCTGATGTGTATAAAAGGTGTGGTTTATATTTCAAGCAGCATTTGTAGTCCTGCTTTTCTATCCCATTGTTTTATTGTTTGGGGATTGTTTGTATGCTTCCGCGTGCTATCAAAAATGAAAGGGTCGGCGATGCATCCTGGGAGTCACTATTAATTGGACCAAGGTGAGGGATGGGTGTGTGCCCGAGGATCGAGGCATGACACAATGCGCTCTAGCCACACAACCACACAATTAAAACAGAGGACTTACCTCACCTCAGTTCCTTCCTACATGTCAACATAGTTCATATCACAAATGTATATAATTAATGCACACAACAATTGAAACACCTCACTCAACTCAATAAATCACAGGGGTCCCGGTTATAGGCAAAACCGTTATGACACGTCACATATCATGTCACACAGTTTTGTCTCACAATCAGGCGCATCTAACTCAAACAATCATGCGTTCCAATTGTTAATTTATCCCCTCTAGGGTATGGGCCTACTTGAAGTTCGGCAATCTACTAGCGTAACCAGGCACTGTCTCTTCCCCATTGAGCACGGCTACGTCTCTCAAAGACGGCTTTCCTGAATGAGCATAGGTCCAGAATCTACTGTGACCCGAAACCCAATGAGTGGGAAACCCATATAGGGTAACGTCAACATAGGACCATTCAATCTCGGTCCAGGACACCATGCATTGTACTCAAATACCCCAATTAAAATAATGATCCCGATATATTTTCTTCATATTAAAAACACCCGGAAAATAGTCGTGTGGGTACACAATCAATTCGAACCAGAAAAAGTGATATCTCTCATTTTCAAACCCCACTATTTGATATAGTACTTAAAATCCATTTTCAGTGTCAAAACTCCACACCCAGGATTTTTCCGAATAAATTCCATATTTTCACAATCATCTCAATTTGCACAATCCAACCATCAAATGCATAATCTGAACACACCAATGCAATTAGCACAAAATTTCGGTTACCGACTATCCCGAGTCTAATTTCTGGAAAATAATAAATAATTAAATATATTCCGAAATTAAATAAATATTATATTAATATAATTTAATAAAATAATATTTATAAATTCGAAATAATTAATTAATTAAGGGTCTAATTAAGATTTCATTAATTTAATCACATAATTAGCCTTAATTAATTATCAACCAAACTAATCACATACCTTAATCTAATTAACAATTAACTAAACTAATCTAACCACCTAACCATACTTAGCTTAATCTAAACATCCTTTAAGCATAATTAAACTCCTAAACAAGGTTTAGTGAGTAAACTCACCAATTTAGCGTTCTGGTGAGTCCACAGCGACGGCAACGCCAAGGCAGGCGACAAACCTCCAAGCAGTGACACCAATCAAGGCCGGGAAAGGCTTGAAAACGAGCCACGAAGATTGAAGACCCTTGCTGGTTTGGCTTCCGTTCTTGGTTGAACCGAAAGAGGGAATCGGCAGTTGTAACCGCGAGGAAGGGCTAATCAGAGCTCCGGCGAGCGAGTGGTCAACAACCGGCGGCACCTGGGGGTCGAGGGGGACTTGTTAGTGGTTGGGATGGGCAGAGGAAAGGTCGAAATGGGAGGAAAAATGAAGAAAATGTGAAACAGTGCAGGCGGGTGGAGCTCTAAATGGTCTGGTGAGCGACGGCTTTTGGCCGGCAGGTGGGTCGGCGGACGACGACGTTCGGTGCGGGGCCGGGCTCCTCTCGTATGGTTTGGATGTGCTGAGCATAGTGGTGGGTGGCATGAAGATTGATTCTCACGGGAATAAAACTTTTAACTCAGTTTTTCACATGAAGGTCAACTAGAGCGAAACGGGCGAGAGATGGAAAACGGGGAGAAAAGGGCTACGATTTCTTGGGGTTGAAGAGGGGGAGAAAGAGTGAAATGAGGGTTGGTTTCTCTGCAATTTTTGGAGCTTCAAATGTCCCAACAATGGATAAAGGAGGAGTAAGGAGGAAGAAGGAGGCTGCTGAAGATGAGGAGGGGCCACAAAATATCCAAAGCACTTGAGTTCTATGCCCCACCATGCATGGCTGTCTTCCTCAGCCAATTTGCAGCCACCAAGCTTCCCAAACAAGCTTCCCAAAGGGTCTAAAAGGTTGTCTCCCCTTGGCCTACGAATTTGGATTATTGACCATCCCATTTCATTCAATTCCCCTTCCTATTTCACTTCAATTCTTCTCCATTTGAGCTCAAATTAACCCCCATAAATTCAACCAAGATGCCATCGTCCCTCTTAGGATTTTTCAGTGGTAGGTACCTAAAGACAAAGGGATACCTGGACAGTCACAAGTATTAATAATTTGAGGACAACTTGAACAGGTCGAGTATCAAAAGAGAGTACTTAGACAGTGGTAGGTACTCAGGGACAATGGGATACTTGGTCAATTGCAAGCATCCCAAACTCAGAAGACAACTCAAATGGGTCGAGTGTCGATAAGAGAGAGAGTATTCAGACAGCGGTCGGTACTCAAACAACAGGATATTTGGACAGTCACAAGCATCCAAATTCTGGAAACAACTCGAACCAATTGAGTGCCGATAAGAGAGAGTATCCGAACAGTGAGGGGTACTCAAAGACAAAGGGATACTTGGACAGTTGCAAGCACCTAAACTCAGGAGACGACTCGAATAGGTCGAGTGTTAAGAAAAGAGTACCTAGACAGTGGTAGGTACTCAAAGACAAATGGGGATAGGGATATGCTTACCTGGCGATATCTGTGATCTCTAAGAGTATGTCTGCTATTCGCACAATATGCACACATGATTGGGGGGGAGTACACTATCAGTGCTATAAGTTGTGTACGACGCTCACTTTGGTGCCAAAAGTTTCCGTCGAATCACTTACGTGCCAAGTCAGAGAAAAAATGATCATTTTGGTGCCACCGGCGAGAGATTACGGCCAGATTAATTACATGGCTTTTATATTAAAAAAATAAGAAGTCCCGGTTGCTTTAAAACAACGTCGTTTTCGGTCTTATTTAAGAAAACAACGTCATTTTGCCGTCCTACGTGGATGGCCTCACAAAAATGATGCTATTTAACTCATTTGGGGATTTTTTTTTATTTGGAGATTGAAATTAGGGTTTTTCCGACCTAGCTCACTCGACCGTTGTTGCTGGGCCTCCGCCATCACCGGGCCACCGTCACTCGCTCGGCCGTTGTCGCTCGCTCGGCCGCCGTCACTCGCTTGGCCGCCGTTGCTCAGCACTGTTCGGACACCCTCAACGACACACGAGGGAGCACCAGCCTTAATTTGCCTAGCTAGCTACTTGGAAGACGCAGGTCGGGCACTCATCGGGAGATCGGAGATGGAGAGGGAGACATCAATGGTGGCACACTCATCGGCGGCCTCCCCGAGCACCAGCCATATCACGACCTTCAACTTGGCCGCCAAGTGGCCGTTGTCGGGGTTGGGGTCGGGGTTGGGGTCGGAGCCGCAGCCACCAAGTGGCCATCGTTGGGGTCGGGGTCAAGGTCGGGGTCGAAGGCTGCGGCCGCGAGCGCGCAGGAGCCGTCGAGGATGGCGACTGGCCAAAGATTTATGGCTTTGAATTGGGGGAGACACCAAATGGCGTCGTTTTGGTGTTAGGATGCTGCTGTGCTCTTCGGCGAGCCACATCAACTTCAAAAATTAATTAAAAAAAAAGTGCCACGTTGGATTTTCGGCCAACCAGATTGGAGTTGGCACTAAAATGATTGTTTTTCAAACTTTTTGGTATTTAAGTGATCAGACAGAAACTTTTGGCACCAAAGTGAGTGTCGTACACAACTTATGGCACTAATAATGTACTTATCCCCACACGATTGTATATGCTGTGAATTCATGGGTTCAAATGTGATTTTGTCAGTTTTGTATCATCTGAGTTCCACTAAGGAAAATTTTGAAAGATAACCTTCATTCCAAATGCAGATGTCTCGAACATGCCAAATGAGGAACTTTTGGTTTGAAAGGACTTTCCGCTATCTCACTATCGTCATGTCAACAGATGTCTGAGTATTCTCACAAGTGGTACGACTTTACTAATATGAGAGGTCTTCGTCAGGACTGTAATGTAGGCTTGGTCAATGGCTTATCAAAGGGGGCCATCAAGGTTAAGGATTATGAAATGCCGCACGATTATCTCCGGGTTTACAAGTCAAGAACCCCGCGAAAAGAGATTAAATAATCTTACTTGTGCTTCTTTGAGCGATGCTTGTAAACATATGAAATCCTACATTAATTGAAGTGCCCTAGTCTGAAGAGACTTTTTACAATGGGGATGTAACGTAGACTTGGCTTACGTGTAAGAGGGTGAGAGTTGGTTGGTGATTGCCTTGGCATTATCACCGGTCTTTTTTCTCACTGTCAGATGGAAGCTCTATTAATTGAACCACAACAGCTACTTTTCTTGGGAATACAAATGGCTGTATTTTTTGTCTAAGGGGCATTAGCCTTGCTTTTACTAGGCACACTACTTTTTCATGCCCCTAGTTTTTAATCCAATCTTCTCATTTATAGGCATTAACTTTACTTTTTCCAGATACACTGCTTTTTCATACCCCTAGTTTTTCATTTTTGTTGTCTGAGGAACTGGCCTAGGCGAGTTCTAGCAAAACATTGTTGTTAGACTCTTGAATCTTCATCTTTTGCCAGCACTTTGAGTTATGCTGCTTAAATGGCAGTAATTCTGTTTTGCCTCAATGTGAGGGTAAAATTACAGACTCACTTGAATTGTACAATGAATACAAGTGCATAAAGAAGGAGTTGCTCTTCATCATTCTAGGGCACTTAAATTATCGTGAGTGTTTATATGCAGTAAAGACACCCAAAGATTGATGCAAGTGCGAACAAGAAAATTTCTATCCCCTTTCTCACCTTGTGATTCCGCCTTGTCTCTGATCTACCCCAATGTGGGGTGGTTCTTGACAGGGATATGAAAGAAATTTCATAAGTGTATGAGGCTCAAAGGAGGTGAGCAATGGATAACCTGGTAGAGAAATGAAATAGCTCTCACTATTCTAGTTATCGTACCATTCGCGAGATAACTCTTTACTCTACATACATGAAATTTTTTGCACTCATCTCACAAGTGTATAGATAGGGGACTGTGTGTAGGATATGGCTTGCCTTTCATCATCCCGGTGTGCCTTATCCGACATGCCCGATTAATTTTATATTCTTTATTCAGCTGTCTATTTTGATAATCCTTAGTGGAATCAGTAATTTAGATGGACAAAAACATCATGCAAAATGCATTTGGAAAAGGTAGGCAGCATTTTAAATATGAAAGATTTTGTATAAATAATTGAATTTACTCAAAATTTTACTAACGACATTATAAGCATTTATTTAACAGAATTGTATTTACAAACATGTTGAATTTTGAACATTAAAAGAGTTATTCACAAATGGGTGTTGATGAATTGTCTCTATTGAATAGGGAGAAGACACAAGAAGGATCAACCGGGGTTGGGAATCTGATCATTGATTTGACAGGCCTTTCTACTTTTGCCTCTGCAGAAGAGAAGATGTGGAAATAAATCTATCAGTAGGGCCATGATCGCATATGAATTGAGGCCTAAAAGCTTTTTGTCATATGTTTTGGCGATATTCGAAACGTCATTTTGCTTAGGAGAGTTTGTCATGCCTCCTACTGATTTGTTGTCCGTATCTTTGGTGGTCAGGTGATCTTGCAACCGACAACATTATCCTTCACTGGTTTGCAAATGATTGGATGGACTTGAAGTGCGAGAGGGACACGAAGTCCTATGTCTCTCCCTTCGTTAGGTCAATTATTCTCCCACTTTTGTAGTTACGGGAGAAGCAAAAATTTTCATTAGTGTTTACAGATGGCAACTAGTTTCTATTTATGAGGATTAAGCCCTGGTTGTGTCTAGGTCACTTCATCTCCCATACCACTAGGTCACGGCGCTAGTAGTGTTTATAGAGCGTTTATTTCTCCATTTAATTGAACTAGCTCTCGGACGACACGTCCTTTCGCACCGACTTGGGTGGCCTTTATATATTCATTTGGCCAGTGTCGATTTACTCAAATTTTGTTGCCTGAATTCCAATGCTTCCCGAAATGCTGGTGATTACTGTTTTATTTTGTCATTCTTCTTAATTGAATTGGCCAAATATATTTTCATGATGGTGTATATACATCACTCATATAAGAGGTGTATAGGCATTTTCATTCTGATAGGGAAATGCTTGGCAATGCTAGATAATGAACATCTTTCAAGGGTAGTACTTTTGTACATCATCGGAATTGACTGGTTTGGAGAATTCTCGACCATCCATTTTAGTCAAGATCAAGGCTCCTCCGAGGAGTATCTTCCTCATCTCATAGGGACCTTTGTAGTTTGGGGCGAACTTGCCTCTGGGCTCAAGAAAGATTGGTTGTGTCTTTCTCAAGACTAGCTCATTTACTTTAAAGCACTTGGGTCGCACCTTTTGATTGAACGACCAAGCTACCCTCTAATGGTAGCTGTGACATCCTGAATTTTTTAGTTTTGCTTTCAATTAAATTAATCGGGCCTTTCATCGACGCATCTACAGGGCTATTCTCAGAGCTAATCACTCTCGAGATAATTAGACTATTAGGGAAAGTTAATAAGAGATTTTAATGCAATAGGCTTGCGAATTCGACTAGGAATCGGTTACTCGACCGTGCTCATCTGCACAGATCATTACGGCACAGTAACGATCGATTAGAAATTAGAAATAGGTCGGTTCAGTTGAGATGTATGGTTAAACGTGGGTGATTCCATCAGTTTGAAAAATTCTCGTCGATCGGCACTAGTTTGATTTTTCTGTTGTTTTGGTACCTTGCGTTCGTATTTGAATCCTCAAGATTTTCGTGACAACCAAGAGTCGCCAATGTGTCGAAGAGATTAATTGTGGCTCGAAGAAAATCGACAATGGGTCATTTGCACTAAAAATTTCTAAAAGCTACCAAGTAGACTAGGTCACACTAAAATCGCGCCAAATTGAAATTAATCGCGAATTTGAATCCGATTTCAAAAATTGAAAGTTCTGTCATGTCACAAGTCATTTAAGGAATGTCGACTCAGTCTCCGAAAATTTTTCCACAAACTGAGTTTTTGATGGAAAAAGTCGAGATAGGGCCGTTTTCGACCGGAATTTGCAAAGGACCGTTTTTAGTAGTGAAATTGGGATGCAAGTGGGATTAATTTGTGAGGAAAAATACCATTTTGATTGTGAGCTTGATAATGAAATTTATACGAGCCATTTTGTGTCGATTCAAGGAGGATTGAAGTCCAATTGGGGGGAATTCAAATGAAATTCGTGTGCCCCCATGGACCCAACCTTTGGATCAACTCAAGCCTTCTAGAAGGGGTCTTTTGGTCTGGAAAATTGCTGTGAAGGCTAGCGAGGAGGTGGGACTAGCTCTGGGGGACAAAGAGATGAGGAAGAGTCCTTGGTGGCCCCTCCAAGCAAAATTGGTCCCCTCCCTCTCCTTCAACCCGTCGACGCCACCATCTCCTCCATTCTAGCTGAGAAAACTTCCTAGTAAAACCAAAAGATCGAATCAGCAAGCCACCTCGCCATCGCAGCCACCCGTTGGAGCCAAACAGCCACCGTCGCGCGTTCGCCTTGGCCGCGCGCGTCTCCGCCGTCCCTGGCCACCGTTCTGTTTCAGCTGAGCAAGTCACAATAGCCCTGCCGTTGCCGGAGCTATTGGGCCGCCCGCCGCCGTGAAGCCTCGTCGAAGCTCCGCCTCGTCGCCGCCAGTCCTTGCCCACTCAGACAGCCATTGGTCCAGCTCCTTTTGGCCTAAACCAATGACTGAAATTTGTGGGTCTCTCAGCCTCTGTCGAGCTCGTTTTCAAGGCTTTCCTGACCCTGAATGGCATTCTCGCTTTGAAGTTTCTCGAGCCTCACAGCATCCCCATCATTTTGAACCGAGCAGTTCGTTTAATAAGTGAGTTTAACTCATTAATCCTCGTTTAGTAAGTCAATGATGTTTAAGGGTTGATTAGTTTAGACTAAGTATGGATTAGGTGGATAGTTAAAGTAGATTAGCAATTTAATTAATCGTTGTCGCATGTTAGGTAGTTAGTTTAGCGCAATTAGAGCCTAGACAAGCTCTAGTATTTATGTAGAGTGGTTCAGAAATTTTTCGGGCCCGTCTCAGCTTTTAATTAGGCTTTTCCGGCATAAGTGTGCATTTTTGGCATTTAACAATTATTTTCCGTAATTAATTAATTAATTATTTATTTTTCGAAAATTAGACCGGGATAGTTGGTGACCGAAATTTTATGCTGATTGTAGTGGTTTGATCTGTTTATGTAATTGACTGTTATTTTATGCAATTTGAGTGTGATTTGTGATTTTGAGATTTTGTCCCAAATATATTTGATTTCAGTAATTAATTAGAAAATCACCGGGCATTGGTTGACAACGCCAAAAATGAATTTGTGGATTGTGAAATTAGTGGGATTTTCAAAGGTGAAAATATTGTATTTTGGCTAAGGTCGACCATGTACTCGCACACGATTATTTTTATCGGGTATGATAAAAATGGTGATTTTGTTAGATGGTCAAGATTGTATATTATATCAACCTACGGACTCTGATATGTCAGCTTAGAGTGCGCAGTATATCAGTATACTATATCAACCCTCGGGTTCTGATATGTCAGCTTAACGCGAGCAGTATACCTTATCAGCTTAGAGTAAGCATTGTTAGTATATTATATCAGCTTGCAAGCGATATGTCAACTTAGAGCGAGCGCTATACTATTTATCAACTTAGTGCGAGGTATACTATCTATTATCAGCTTAGAGTGAGTAGTCCTGATTATGATCAGACTTTATAGATAGTATTGATTGAGATGACCAGGGAAAGGTCTTGTTGACATGGAATTGATTGAGTCGATTGATTGATGAGTCGATCTGGTGTGATGAGCTATGCGTTGATGTGATTGATGAATTATATTGACTTACGGGAAGGAATTGAGGCCAAGGTAAGCCCTTTGACTCGTGTTTGTGCTTAGGTAGCCCTTGGGGCGTATTTTCTTCCTAGTCGGGTCTTAAGGGGTTGAACATGCTAAGACGTTATCTCACCCCATTGTGGGATAACATTTCAGGTCCATAGATGGCAGCTTCTCTTGAGCATTTTGGACAACCTAAGAAGATTACAAAACATAAGTGCTTCATCCCAATCCATGGACACCCTGGGGGATTAGAGTATGAGTTGGTGAAAGCCATAGCCTGAGTCGATGCAGGGTTACCCAAAAAGGTGCCCCATTAATATAGAGCATGGTATCGCCAGGAGCAGAATGGCCAGAGAGAAGGGCCCATACCAAAGTTTGAGGTTCCTTTTTATGTCATGGAAGTTACCTTTGGGAAAGGCACTGCATATCCTCCTGGTGGTTTTGTGGTAGATGTGGAGCCGGACATGTTGGACCCTGAGTCCCCGGTATACTCAGCTGTAGGCTCTAGTTAGAGTGTGCAAGGAGATGATGAGGAGGATGAGGAGCCGTAGTTTTGTAAAACCCCCCTGTTTTGTAAACTTTGTGGATAAAGTGATTTGTAATAAATATATATGACTTGGTTTGTTATATATATATATATATATATAAGTGTGTTGTGATTTCAGTTGAAAAATTATGGCTCTACTTTTTTATTACATTGTGTTATTGTTTGGGAATTATTTATCTACTTCCGCATGCGTATTAAAATGAATGGATCGGCGATGCGTCCTGGGATGTCACTTTTAATCTACCAAGAGGGATGGGCATGCGCTCGAAGGATCAGGGTGTGACAGTAACACTGATCATGACAGACGACTTTCAGTCATTTTTTGTCGATCATATGTAATCGCTCAAGCCTTTGTTGCGTCCATTCTTCCTCGGACAACCCTACCTGGGATAAAATCCACAAGGAAGGGATTTCTAATTCCACAAGCAAGACCGCTTCCATGCCGTAGACCAGGGAAAAAGGGGTTGCCCTAATGGAAGTTCGAATCGAGGTTCAATATGCTGTTAGTGCAAAGGGCAAACCTCTCATGCCAATCGCGGTGGTTTTCAGCTGTCTTGGCTAGGATTCTTTTGATGTTCTTGTTGGCCACCTCCACAGCCCTATTCATTTGTGGACGGTAAGGGGATGAGTTCAGGTGTTGGATTTTAAACTTGGAAAACAATTGGTTGATCAATCACGGTGACGATAGTTTCTGGTATGCCACAACGAGCAATTATGTCACGTCTGATAAGCTTCGTAATGTTTCGTGTAGTTACGCTCACATAGGATGTGACCTCGATCCATTTTGAGAAGTAATCGATTGCAACCAAGATGAACCAATGCTTGTTTGATGCCTTCAGATTGATCGGGCCAATTACGTCGATGCCCCACTTTGAAAATGGCCATGGCTCAAATAATTGGTGCAGTTCGATTGGAGAGACATTTATCTTGCCCTCGTGAATCTACCAATGATGATAGCTTCGCACATGTTGGGCACAATCGGTCTCTAAGGGGAGCTAGTAATAACCTAATCTCATTATTTTCTTGGCCAACATGTGCCCATTCATGTGAGGGCCACATACTCCTTCGTGTAGTTCTTGCATTATTCGTGTGGCTTCGGTTGTATCTACACACCTCAACGAGACTGAGTCATAGGATCTCTTGTAAAAATTTTCACTACTGACAAAAAACCTCGAAGCCATTTTTATCAAGTATTTTCGATCAACAAGGGTGCTTCCTTTAAGAAACTCCTACTTTTGGACATTTTTCATGATATGGTAATACTAGGGCTTCCCGTTGGGTTCTTCAGTACAGCCATGTAGTGGGCCTGTCTTGCCAGGACTACAATCTTCAAGGGCTCCACCTCTAACCCTTCTGTTACTCGCAACATGGATGATAACGTTGCTAGTGCATCAGCAAACTGGTTACGAGATCTAGGTAGGTATTCAAATGAGACGTCCTGGAATTCTTCCACCAATTCCTCCAAGTAGTCGTGATAAGGCACGAGTTTGGCATCTCTTGTCTTTCATTCGCCTAAAGTCTAGAGGATAAATAAGGCAGAGTCACCAAACACTTTTAGTTTCGTTACTTCCATTCCAATAGCCGCTTACAGGCCGAGGATGCATGCTTCGTACTCGGCTATATTGTTGGTGCACGGAAACATCAATTTTGCGGCCAAAGGATAACGTTGCCCATTTGGGCATATCAGAACTACCCCAGTGCTGGAACCCGACAAATTTACAGCTCTGTCGAAGAACATGGTCCACGTGTCTTCCTCTACTATTGAAATCTGGTCATCTGGGGAATTATCCTCACATACCTCCCTAGGGTAATCTGCTAACATATCAATAATCACCCGACCTTTAATTGATTTTTGTGACATCGCTTGATGTCGAATTCTAAGATCGGGATTTGCCATTTGGCCAATTTTCCCACTAAGGTCGGGCGACCAAGCAAATACTTGATCGGGCCATTCTCAATTACTAGGAATGTTTGGTGATGCAAGGTATATTGTCGAAGTCTATGCAACACCCATACCAATGCAGAGCATTTTTTTTTTTTTTCTGATTTGGAGTAGTTTTGTTCCGACGTGGTGAACTTTTTACCCAAATAGTAAATGGCTCGCTGCTTCCCACCATGGAGCCCCTTCTGTGCCAGTATTGAACCTAGGGATTCACTGTTGATAGTAAGGTAGATGATCAAAGGGTGCCCCGGGGTTAATGGTACTAGGACTAGGGGTTTCATCATATACTACTTTAGAATTTCGAATGCCAATTAGCAGTCGTCATCCCATTTAATATGTGCATCCTTCTTGAGAAGTTTAAAGAAAAGTTTTGCAGTTTCAAAAAGTTGGGATATGAATCGCACAATGTAATTTAATCTCCCTAGAAGACTCCAAACTTCTTTTATAGTCGAGGGGGGAGGCATCTCAAATATTGCCCTAGTTTTTGACGGGTCCACTTCTATCCCCTCACAGCCCACAATGAACCCAAGTAGTTCGCTAGAAGTTGCCCCGGACACATATTTTGCTGGGTTCAAGCACAACTTGAACTGGTGAAGTCGATCGAATAACCTTTCCAGGGTTTTCACATGGTCTTCTCCATGTCTGGTTTTGGCGATCATGTCATTAATGTATACTTCAATTTCTTTGTGCATCATGTCGTGGAAAAGGGTGACCATGGCACGTTGGTAAGTTGCTCAAGCATTTTTCAGACCAAAAGGCATGACTTTGTGGTGAAAGGTTCCCCATGGAGTGATGAATGCCATTTTTTCCTTATCTTCCTCTTTCATCATTATTTGGTTATATCTCGAGAATCCATCCATAAAAAAGAATAGTTTGAATCAAACAATGCTATCCACAAGAACGACTATGTGTGGTAGTGGAACGACTATGTGTGGTAGTGGAACGACTATGTGTGGTAGTGGGAAATCATCTTTTGGGCTTGCTTTGTTCAAATCGTGGTAGTCGACACAGACCCAAATTCGACCGTCCTTCTTCTTCACTGGTACAATGTTTGCTACCCAACTAGGGTATTGCAAGACTTCGAGGAAACCCACTTCTAGGAGTTTCATCACCTTCTCTTCGATCTTTTTTAACAATTCTAGCTTGGTTCTCCTTAGCCGTTGCTTCTTAGGGGCTGCATTAGGGTTTGTTGGCAAGCTATGCTCCATGATTATTGGATCGAGGCCTGGCATGTTGGCATATGACCATGCGAATACATCTTGCTATTTCTTTAGGAGGGCGATTAAGGTTGCGGCTTGTTCTTTAGGAAGGTTTGCACCGATCTTTATTTCCCTTGGTTCTTCTATGCTACCCAAATTGACAGTGACGATGTCTTCAGTAGCAAGGGGCTTTGCTTCTTCGTGTCGCTCCCAATTCTATTGGATTTCATCAGAATCATCATCTGAGTTATCATAATTGCTATCATGGCTACCTACGGTGTTGGTTTGGACCGTTCCCGTACCCTCGTCTGCTGCTAGATTATGCCCGTGTCATAAAGCAGATGGGTTAATGAAACAAATAAGGGTAACAGCATGTATGATTCTTTTCTTTTGAAAAAGTGATGAATTGTTCTTGAAGGTCTGAGAAGAGAAAGCATAAGGAAACCCGAGCCTTAGATTTCTTCTTTCATTTCATGGCTGGATATTATTAGTAGGCCCGTTTGGTGTGTCTCCTCATGCCCTCAAAACATATTCAACTTTATTTAGCATTAGGTGGATTTACATTTTGGGGATTATGATTTCAAAAGTTAGTTCCTCAAGTGGAATTGATGTTAAAAACAAAACAAGCCAGACTTAAGATAGGTTCCCACGTAGGGGAATATGCAAGGAAATTAAAGAGGGTTCTACTCGAGCGGGCCTACACCCATCTCCCCTGACAATCCTTCATTGATAGTGCCCACGAAGAAATCTTCATACCAGTCACCAGTCATGCTTTCTTGTGCTTCCAGCTTTATGAATTTTAGATCATCCATGCCTCCCCATCCATCAGGGAAAATGTTCTGATGATGGTCATAGAAGCCTTGGGGGACTGAGTAGTTAACATAGTATTCGAATTTACCACTCAGTTGACGCAAAGTGTCCATGATTGCCTTTCCTCCATGCGTCTCCTTAGCATGTTCGGGGAACATGGTGTAGGTGCTAGGTACCACGAGGAGGTCATCCTTACCATAATATAGCCATGGAGAGCGGAATGTGAATACTTCGGCATCCGAAAGATCATGAAGCTTGTCTTTCAGTATGGTACAGTCATCTAGCGAGTATCCCAGCTCCCCCGAATGATAGTCACACTACTTGGATCGATCATAATCCGGGAAGTACTCAAGAGCGGGACGTCTCAGTTCCTTAGCAATCATTCTTTGCTCTAAGAGGATGGGCAAAATAGTGGCCATTGATTTAGGCAGTGGCAATATGGTCACGTGTTGCTTGAGGACTGGGGGAGTCGAGCCCTTGCCAAATTGTGTCAGTAGGGTCTTCTTCATTTATTTCGGTCGCCAACTCCTCATTGTAACGAGAATGGAATGCATGGGCAGCTTGAGCGAAATTTTCTGTCAAGTGATGTACTGTTTCGCTTAGTTCGTCGACTTAACATTAAAGTTGGCTAAACGAGAAGTTATCGCATGTTCCTTCTAATTGTTCCTCCTCAATGGCACCTATGAAAAGGTCTTCAAACATAGTGGTCATGTCATTTGGCCTTTCTTTCTTTGTAAGTGCCAATTAAATTATGTTATCTAACCCATGCCCAAGTTGTGACAGCCTGAATTTTCAGAATTTGTTTTCGATTAAATAAATCGGGCCTTTCATCGAAACGCTAATAGTGCTATTCTCTGAGCTGATCACTCACGAGATAACTGGACTATCTAGGAAAGCAATTAGGAAATCTAAATGCAATTGGACTTGAGAATTCGACCAAGAATCGACTGCTCGACCGTGTTGATCTACAAGGGTCATTACGGCACCGTCAGAGATCGATCAGAAATCAGAGATAGGTTGCTTCGACTGAAATATGTGATCAAATTGTGGGTGATTCCACTTGATTGAAAAATTCTCATCGATCAGCACTAAATTGATTTTCTGTCGTTTTGGTACCCAGTGCCCGTAATTGAAACCTGGAGATTTTCACGACAATCGATAGTCGCTAATGTATCGAAGATGTACTTTGTGACTCGAGATAAATCGATCACAGGTCAATTGCACCAAAAATTCCTAAAAGTTACCTCATAGACTAGGTCACACTAAAAGCGTGCCAGATTGAAAATAACCGTGAATTTGAACCCGATTTCAAAAATTGAAAGTTCTGTGGGGTCACGAGCTGTTTAAGGAACGTCGACTCATTCTCCGAAGAATTTTCAGAGATTCCGGGATTTTTGCGGAAAATCGATACGGACGTTGCGGAAAATCAGAGGAAATTCAGATGGCTAAATTGATGGAAATTGAGACTTCTAAACTGAGCATGTGAGCGTCGGGAACTTACAGAAAATTATTCAAGATTTTTCCTTGGCGAAATTGGACCTTGACTTATAGAATTGGTGAAGAATTTGAGGATTAATTGAGTGAATTCGGAGCTGGATTTTGGGGCAGAAAAATGGGCTTCAAAATTTGATTAATTGAGGATTATAATTCAAGAAAGAAATAGGGGGACAAGAAGTTAATGCATGGGATAAGCTTGGTGACTTTTTCATTATCTTTTGTTCCCCCAAGCTGTCGAGCACGCCATCGCCATCTCTATCTCTTCCTCTCTCTCTCTCGATCCCTCACTTGTTTCTACTTTGCTTTTCATTTTTTCTTTCATCTCTTCAAAGCATCTTCGGTGTTCTGTTTTGCTTTCTACTCCCCTGCAAACCCCACCGAACTCCATCACCCACTGAAATTCCCTCTCTGCCATGCGTCCGTAGCCCATGCCAGTCAACCTTCACCGTCGAAGCTCCCTTCCCACGTCTCGTCCCCACGAAGACCGAAGCTGTGCCGCCCCACCATCTTGGATTTCTACTTCATTTCTTCCCAGTTCGGCCACGAATCCGAATGCCCCTGCTCCACCGCTTCTCTTCTCCGCAGCCTACGCCCATCCTCCACTAAGTTTTGTTTTCTGCCAAGTCAACTAAAGGAGCTAGAAGTTGACTCACCAGCTCCATCTTCACGAACTCACCCACTTCATTTGTGCGCCCACGATTCCACCAAAGTTGGTCGCAAGCTTGCTACTAGCGAAGCCTTGTCCGTGTTAGCTCGTCCATCTTCACGAAGCCAAGCTTCGTTGCCACGTCCAAGCAGTTCCTTCTTCGATCAAAGCTCCCCCAACTTGCTTCGATTGTTGACCCACCAGCAGCCCGACGAAGATCGAAGACCGAAGTTGCTGCACGCATGTGTCTTCGGCCCAGCAAGCCCATAAGCCAACGAAGCCCAAGCAATTTCGCTCAATCCAGCCCACATGTGTAGTAGCCCATCTTGAGTTTAGCAGCCCACATGAATCAAGCTCAGCTCGTGTCCTCAGTCAATTGAAGCCCAGCCTAAGTTGAAAACAAATCTCAGATTTGGGCTGAGATTTGTTGGGCCCGTTTTAGGCCCGGCCCAAGTCCGTCGACGCTGCCGAAAATTCAGATTTCGGCTGCCGTCACGCCATCTTCGCGGTGAACCAGTTTCCGCAATTAACCGGTGAGTTTATACTCTAAACTCTGCTTAGTAGGCTAATGACGTTCAAGGGGTCTTTAGATTTATTTTATTAGGAATTAAGTGGTTAGTTAGATTAAATTAGAAATTGAATTATTTAATTGAGCATGTTAGGTGGTTAGCATGGTTTAGCTAAGGCCTAAATAAATTGTACTATTTATCTAGAAGGGTTCGGGAATTTCTCCGAGTCCGTATTGGTTATTAATTTAATGATTTTGGCCTAGGTTATTATTTGTAGAATTTAAATTGATTTATTTAATTAATTTCAGTAATTATTTAATTATTAATTATTTTTCCGGAAATTAGGCCGGGATAGCCGGTGATCGGAATTTCGTGCTGATTGCAATGGTGTGGTTAATTTCTACAATTGAGTGTTAAATTATGCAATTTGAGTGCTGACTGGATTTTTGGTATTTAATTCCAAAAATTGTGAATTTCCAATATTTATTCAGAAAATCCCAAGTGTCGGGTTTTGACACCGAAAAGGGCTTTTAGTACTATATGAAATTGTGGGATTTCAAAAAGGATGAATATCAATTTTTTTGGATCAAGTTGACTTTGTACCCACACACGAGTAATTTCATGTGAATTTCTAATACGAAGAAAAAGGCCAGGCTCACCATTTTAATTGAAGCATTTGAGTATAATGTACGGTGTCCTGGGCCATATTTGAGTGATCGTGTGATGGTCAAGAGAAATTGTCCAGGGCTGTTGAGCTGGACGTTATCCCTATTTGGGATACCCCCTGGACAACGGGAAGCCGGTTGCAGTTGATTATGGACCCTATGCTCCTTCGAGAAAGCCGTCTGATAAAGAGACGTGCTGTGCTCAATGGGGTGAGACGATGCCTGGCAATGCCAGAAGACCGCCGAACTGAGAGTAGGCCGTGCTATATGCCGAGATCAAAACTAGGAATGCATGATTAAATTGAGCGTAGCGTTTCAGTTATTGGAGCTTATTGTTGCTCATGCTCTTATGTTGTTTGGGATATAAATTGTACTGAATTGCAGGGTGGATCTGAGACGAGGTAAGTCTCCTTGATTGTGTGATTGTGTGATTAGGACACTTCTGGGCATATTTCCCTCCTAATTGGAGTTTAGAGCTTAGACTCGCAGAGATGATATCTCACCCCGTTGTGGGACAACATTTTCAGGGTCATCGAGTGGAGGACCTGGAGCTGAGAGGAGGTGATCGGAAGCGTAGGTCAATTAGGACCGCTTCTTTTTGGAAGGCCAATCTTTTGTAGTCTTTTGGCCATAGACCTGTGTACATGACTCAGTGTATATATAAAAGCATGTTTGTTTGTGAATCTATTATCCTGCCTTTCTATCCCGAGATGATTACTGTCAGGGGATTTCTTTTCGCTTCCGCATGTGCAATAAAATGGAAAGGGTCGGCGACTCGTCCTAGGAAGTCGCAAATTATTATCAACCAGATAGGGATGGGCACGCACTCGGGGTTCGGGGCGTGACACAAGTAAATGAGAAACTTTGAGCTTTCGTGGCTAAATGGCTTTGGAGCACCGATCATTTCTTCCTCCTCATGCATCATCCTTGCAGGGCCTGGGAAGGTTTCCTCGAGGTGGGGGTATACAAGGCCGGCCTTCTTTTTTGCCTTCCCCTCCCGATGTTGTTCTTTTCCTTTGTGATATCCTAAGCCGATGGTGTGGGGTCTCCTCAAGGTTTTGATGGGTTCGTGGATGCCTTGAATTCCCTTGCCGAGCCCTTGGCCTGAGGTAAAACCACATCCAGCCATGATTTTCCCTACCATGAGTGCAGCGCTTGACATTTCGGGGACAAGAGGTAAAGTCCCTCAAGTCCCGTGTATAACAGACACGAGTTCGAATGATTGATAGCTGGATTCATTTTTGCCACCAAGTTCAACATAAGGGATGGCCGTCTTGTGGTAGATGTGGTGGTCTTCTTCTCCATGGACCATGACCAGTTTTCCTTCAATCACGAACTTTACATTTTGGTGGAGGCTCGAAGGTATTGCTCTAGCGACGTGGATCCATGGGTGGCCTAAGAGGAAATTGAATGCAGTGGGGATATCCATCACCTGGAATAAAATTTTGAATATGGTTGGGCCTATTTGAACGTCAAGCTTGATTTCTCCCACTGTTTCTTTCTTTGTTCCATCAAATGCTCAAACGGAAGTCTTGGCTACCTGGATCTAGGATGTTTCTATTTTAAGATGATGTAGCATCGCTAATGGACATATGTTTACAGCTGATCCGTTGTCAATTAGTACTCGAGCGACATGGAAGGCGTTGTATTTTACTGATATGTAGAGGCCCTTAGTGTAACCTCTACCTTGGGGATTTTTTCATTGGAAAACGCCATTTGATCTTTTAGAATGATGGCCCCAACAAACTCCTCAAGTTTGGCATGCTCGATTGTTTCAGGGACATGTACTTTGCTCAATACCTTCATCAGGGATTTATGGTGCTTGATAAAAATTTGAAGTAACTCCAATAAAGAGATTTGTGCTGGTAATTTCCATAATTGTTCCACCACATTGTATTCTTTGGATTTGACTACAGTAAAAAACTCCTTGGCTTCTTTGTTAGTGATGGGTTTAGGAGGCTACATATTGGCTTGAGCATAGGTTCGCCCAAATCTCGTGAATAAGCCAATGTCGAGGCCATAGGACCAAGGAACTGCATCATTGCCTTCACATTTATAAGGTTGAGGGATCTCGATAAATATATGCGCCCCTGCTATTGACGTTTGGGCTATGGCTCCTTTTCCTTCAACAAGGCCTTTAGGTGGGGTGGAATCCATCTTCTCCTTCCCTGTGTTTAGCACGGAAAATTCTTCATCCCAATTGATGACGACTTGTGATATAGTAGAGACCATGCCAGTGTAGCCAACATACACAATTATTCCAGCCTCCATCATCCTTGATACCCTTTCTTTCATTGTTACTAAGGGCGGTACTTCATCACCTGAATAATACCAAGCTTTTACCAGCCCTCGATAGATGTCAACAGTAGGTGTTTTGACATTTCTAATTTGGCTAGCCTTCGAACTAAATACTACATTTACCTTATTGGTGTGATCAAGGAGTGGATTGCTTTGGATATTTGGCTTTGTAGTTTGGAATGAGAAGGCTTTAGTATCCAACAGGTTCTAAATCCGGTGCTTGAGGGTGAAGCATTCGTCAATCGAGTGGCCTACTTCTCCCATGTGATAGTCGCATTTTTTGGATGGATCATAGTTGGAGAAGTTTTTGGCGTTGGGTCGCTTCGGCTCGATCGAGAGGAGGTTCTTCTTTCAGAGGATTGCCAATACCTGTGATTGAGATCTAGGAAGTGGAGTGAACTATCTTTTGCTGTTGTAGCACTAGGGGGTTGACGGTTAGTGGTATGTTGTTGTCCTACACTTGTTTGAACAGTTGGGGGATGACCGGTGTTTGCAATGTAGGTTACATTGACATCCACCAAGGGTTCTTTGTCTTTTTTCATGTTGAGCCTTCTACTTACGAGTGCAACCTTAATGAACCAGCCATCCCTTAACCCTATCTCAATCTACTCTCCTACTAGAATGAGTTGATTGAATGATTCAGCGATTATAGTCACCATTTGATTGCGATACTCACAAGGGAGGGTTTTGATAAACATTTTTCTTAACTCGAAATCAGTTGATTCAGGACTGATCTGGGTGGCTAGATTCCTCCATCTAATTAGCTTATTCTTTGAACGATTCATATTTCTTCTTTTCAGTACGCTCAAGATCATCACGAGAAGGGGTAATGTCCATTTTGAACTTGTACTGTTTAAGGAATGCCTTACTTACTTCACTTCATGTTTCAAGGAGGTTCAAGTTCTTTGTGATGTACCACCTTAAGGTAGGGCCTACTAGACTTGATTAGAACAACTGGATCCTTAATGGCGCATTGTTAACGTACTGGGTCATTCGAACCAAGTACATTTGCAAATGAGCCTTTGGGCATTTTGAATTTTTCCAGTATTTTAACCTTGGAATAGACAAAGAGGTCTGTTGGAGTAGGATTTTGGATGCCTTGCAGTTGTTTCGGCCTCTCTTCAAGCTTTTCGAGGCATTTGTCATGCTTAGTCTTAGACAAACTATTGGGCTTAGCTCTCTCAACTGTGATTTGGTGCGGGTCATCCTCTAATTCGGGCATGTTATCATCGGTATCTCTTCTTTGATCACTCCGGATGGATGATTGTGGTAATAAGACCTCAATTGAGGCAAGGCAGGAGCCAGTTTGCTTTAAATGGAATCTATTTACTTCAAGAGTTGTTGAAGCACATTAAAGACTTGCTTCATTTCGTTTTCCACAACCGCAACACAACTCGGTACATTTTCTTCAGCCATTCTTGCTTGTGGATTTGGCGAAGGCAGCTATGTCGTAACTACATTTAGAAATATTCACATTAGAAGACTAAGCTACCCATTCTTATTTGCGATGGGAAGTCCCAGTCTTGTGAAGCCTCTTGTTCTTTTGAACTAGCCTTGATACATGTCTCCTACTTGTCTCCAAACTTCCTTCAAGAAATTCAGTCCGTCCTTGCTAAGTGAATTTATCAACTACGTCGTGGATCACTAGTTGCAGCTCCTTAGGAATCCAATGGTTGAGAACGTAGAATGTGGATGCGTGATGGGCTTTTTCCTGTCCCTTCAGTTTTTTGGGTACGACAATCTTTTCAGTGTGGCATCTATTCCATGTTTTTTGGATTGTACGAATTACATCCAAGTAGTTATGGCCAGTATGGGTGAAAAGGATTTGAAACAATCCTAGTTTGAACAGTGTCGAGATTTCTTGGAAGGCCCTATACTGACGAGCCACCCTATATAGATAATATGAGGTAGCTCCGAAGAGACCTAATAGCGGGATGGGGTCATAATATTCAAGCGCGAAGCGTGCTTCTCCTGCATTGAACCATTTAGCTCGCCATAAGAATGCCTTAGGAACAGGGTTTTTTAATAAGTTAATCCAACGAGAGTATTCCCTATTGGGAGAGTATTTTTTCAAGTTGTGAAACTTTTGCAATGGGTGTTTGAATTTGTTGATTTCAAATATTTGCATGAGGGGCCCAAATCCTTTGATATGGGAAAAGAACCACATTTGTAAAATTTCCGGGGTGGCCCTCATGAATTTTTTTTTTTTTTTTGTCTTTGAAACAATTAAGAGACAAAAACGTTCCAGCTAAAACCATATTCACATATCCTATCCCAATAGTGACTTGATTTGCCACCCGCGCGATTGAAGGATTTATGGCATTCTTTCGATAGGGAAAGACAATAAATCCAAAGAACGCCAAGAGGAAGATCTTGCTTTTCTGGGTCATTGGTTGTTTTTCAAAACATTCAGTCAAAGATGATAGTGGGAAAGTGTCATTGTCGGCTTTAACAATTTCTCCTACCGAATGATTTTTTAAAAACCGTGATAGACTAATCACAAGGTTGATGCCGGTCGATGGTCTAACAAGTTCCCTTCCCAAGGGCACTCCTATGGTGAGACTGTATTCTTCCAAAGTCAGAGTTATTCAAATTTGTCGAATACAAAAGTGGATGTTTCAAGGCACCAGAAGTGTGATAGTGCTTGCATGACCCCAGAGTAGACATTAATTCAGAGCAATGGGAGGAGATGGTCGATCCTTGCTTTGATGCGTTCTCGGCCAAGCTAATCGAGATGATCCCACCATCTAAGGAGCTCTTCCTTAGGAGCAGGAATGAACTAGATATCGATTCTTCCCATCGCATATAAAACTGGGAGTTACACAGCCGATCTATTTTGCCATGAGCCAATAAGAAAACTAAGTAAAAAGAAAATAAATTACTTTGCTTTTAAAGAAAATGGCATGCACAGAGACATGCGCATGGTACGTGCGGCTTGATGTCTAAGAAGGCTTGTTGAAATTAAAAGGGTGTTTGCCCGTCGCAGTCTCACGTTGGCATCATACCCTTTTAACCTCAGCTCTACCTAAAGAAATTCGAGAAAAAGAAAGGCAACCTCTATATCGCAGTCTCACATTCAAGATCGTATATTTCTTAACAACTTCCTAAACATCCTATGGCAGCCCAGGTCTGACAGCCGGGTTGTGTGTACCATGTGTAGTGCTTAAACATTAAAGCATGCATAGCAGTTTATAATCTCAAGACACTTTACTTTAACAAAATTAGAATAGATCTTTAAGCTACTGATCTGCATAAAAAGAAAAAAAAAACCCCAAGTTAGTAAAGCACTTAAATAAGATAAAACGGCCTATGTCCTCAAAAGTGTCCCCAGTGGAGTCGCCAAGCTATTGTGACCCTTTTTTCTTCAGCACCCACAATTAGGGCAGGCGCTTGCAGAGACTAATGGTTCAGCTATTAGGCTTAGCACGGATTCTCCCAAGCCCACCAATTCACTACTTACTAATTTGATTTTTTAACCTATAAGTTAATTTTAAAAATGAGTCGCCACTAATCAATTTAGGGTGGGTCGATTAGAAACCCAAGCAAAATATTAAGAGAAATATTCGCTCTTGTGCAATAAGAGAAACTAGGATCGGGGATTTGATTACACAAATTAATCACTAATGCCCTTTTGGTACCTAATCTTATTTAAACCCTAAGGCTTTTTTATTTTTGAGGGATTTTTTCGTGCATTTTGTGGAGGAAAAACATTTTTGGGTCTCTTCGTATTTTTTGGACATAAAAAGCATTTTTTGGATTTTTGATCTTTTTTTAGTATAAATCATTTTTGGCTTTTTTCTGATATTTTAGACTTTTTTGGAAAATGTGGAATATTTTTGGTTTTTTTTTTTTTTATTTTTTGGAAAATAATTTTTAATTTTTTTATTTTTTATTCAAATATTATTATGATAATATAATAATACAAAAATGACTCGGGTTAGGACCGACCCGAGTCACCGAGACTAGGGGTCCAAAACGAGCTTGAGACGCAAGCCCGGCTTGGAGAGAAATCCAACTCCAACATTTTAATTCTTTAGCCCAACCCAAGTAGATTTTGAAAATAAATGGCCCAACTGAAGCCCGAAAACCAGAAGGCCCACCGCGAAGCCCTACCTGAACCCAAAACCGACTAGGCTTGTGCCGACCCAATGACCCAGCTTGTGTGGCTAAACCCTAGAGGGTATCGGGTCACGAGCTCGACCTGGCTGACTCGGCTTCGCAGCTTTTGCTGTCACCTTTGCAACACAGCGGCCATAAAGCTGTCATCAGCCTCGTCTCACTGCAAAGTTTCAGCGGCACCACCCCGGCCTACCCAAATCGACTATCCCTCCAGCCAACCACCGTTGCCGACCACCATTGTTGGCCACCGAAACTTCGGTGCGGCCAACAACTCCTCTTGGGCAAATCATCGAGCACTCAGGGGGCACCGGTAGGGAGAAGAGGAGGATGCCATAATTAGGACTTGAGGCAACAGCAAGGGTCACGGCATAGGAGGAAAAGCGACCACAACAGCCCTACGAGGAATCGTTAGGGCCGGAACACGCGTAAGGCGAACAACCGCGAGCTCTGGCCCTCTGCGTCCTAAATAGAAGAGGAAAAAAAGAAAACCTTAGTTCACCGAAGCAAAGGCACGACGGAGGGCTACCGACCTGGTTGGGGCTACGGTGGTCGGTAGTTTCTTCCTCGATGGATCTTGCCCACAACTCATGAATCTCCCTCTCTAGGGTTCGCTCGCTGCCAACCTCCCCCAATGTCTCTCGGGAGGAGGTCGTTTGAGCTAGCAACTCTTTCTCTCTCTTGCTTACTCTTTGATCTCCCCCCGAAGTCTCTCCGGGGAACGTCTCCAAGTTTGCTTGCTACCATCAACGGAGATCGCACTCGCCTATTTATAGGCGAGAAGGATCCCGTCGACGGAGAGCCTCAGCTGTCAGCCCTTGGCTTGCCAATCGGACTTTCTCAGTCGAACCGGCATCCCATCCCTACTTCTCCACCGGGGCATGCTCGACATTGAAGGCAAGCATTAATGGCGCTTGAGAAACATCTTCTCTAGCCGATGTCAGCCTACTCCTCCTTGGCGTAGATCCTGTGAGCTACAGAGAGGGGTGAGGGAAGAAAACAAGAAGGAAGAGGGGCCAGGCTTTGGGGAAAGAGGCCGGGCCTAGGGGGCCGCGGGGGAGAGGAGAAATGGGGGCTTGACGCGAAGGCCCGCCCCATGCGACTCTGCTTCTATTTATTATTTATTATTTTTGGGTTATTATTATTAATTATTTATTATCCGAAAAAAAGTAAAAGAGAAAATAAAGATTAATGGATGCAAGAACAAAAATTAAGGCCTAATTAAAAAAATCCTAACCAAAATTTAGGTGTCAACACCTCTTCGTCGTCACTATGAGTGTCGAACTCCGTGACTAGTTCAACCCTCTTTCTTTCTCCGTGTATGTTTGTGCCTTCACATGGAGGTTGGGACTAGGCATGTAACCTCCCTTAATGGAGATGCTCGAGTTCATATCTGGGTTGCAAGACCTCGCCTTATATTTGAGTCTAAATTGAATCGCCAGTTAATGGTGTCCATGTCGGTGTCCTCGTCATTTTTAATGGCTATTTTGTAATAGTAACTTACAATTTTCGTTAGTATACATAATGGAATGACCATAGTGAGACAAATTAAAAAGTACAAGGACTAAATTGAAATGTAAAAGTTTCTCAAACAAAATTGAATACTAAGAAAAAATCATTAATTCACCTATATTATTGCCCAAAACGAAAGAAGATAATACAAATCATCAAGATTGTCGATTTATGTGAAGATTGTTGATAAGTACATAAATGAGAGAGCTTAATTAACTTAAAAAGATCCTTTATGGGAGTGAACAATGCAAGTTTTACCTCCACATTAGGTCATGCAATGCAAATGAGTGATGTCAAGATGCTATTTTGTTAATATGTTGCAATCTCGCTTATGGGAACTATTAGAAACGTTTTCTTATAAATTTACAAAAAGCAACCTTCAATTTTTGCCTCAAATAATAATTTTACATGTGCTTATTCCGAAATCTATATTTACTTCCTCATGAGATTTCCAACCTTGCAACAAGAGGTTTCAAAAAAAATTTCTCTGCACGATATAAATTTATTGTTTGTGTTAGGAAAATCTCTTATGATATTTTGAAGATGACAAAATAAATTAAAGGCTACTAACGTGTTTAATGGTTGAGTAATAGACTATGCAGATGATAAAACATGTAAAAGATATTGTCAAAGTCTATATTTGGAAGAACCAAAAAACAAACTCTATACTGAAGCTGAACTTATTCAAACTATGTTTACACCTTAAGGCTAAATATGTTCAGAAGCAGAATATGTTTAGATTTATGTCCAGATTGTAAAGTCTACTTCAGACAGAACACACTTACGTCCAAATTGTAAAGTCTACTTCAGATAGAACACACTCAGACTTTACATCCAGAATGAGACATAAGTCCAAAACGTGACAAGGTCAAGAACGAGACACAAGTTCATAACGTAGCCAATTTCAAAACAAAGCATGTTCAGAATGAAACAACTTGATAGAACGTAACACAAGCCCCAAACATATAATAGCTAGTGATCTGGTTTGGATCTACATTAAGATAGATTTGATTGACTCAATCTAATTGATTGACAATTAGATTGAAGACAAGAACTTTCTATACGAAGAAGCTTTACTTATGGAAATCAAGATTCTGTTTGTATGAGCGATCAGAATCAATTTGGGATTCTACTTCTATCACTCAACTATTACTAAATCTTCTTGATACAAATCTGTCCAATGGGTAGATTGGAAGACGATCTTCTAGATATTGTCCAACAGCTAGTTTGGAAGTGGATGAGTATTTAAGATGATTAAGGACCGATAAGTAAGTAAGAGACGGGGCGTAGAATTTATAATTCCAAAGTCTGAGCAAATTTCGATCACACACTTGTCTTTGGTGAGCTTAAATGTTTGTGATCGTTAGAGAAATACCAAAAGAGTGACTTAGTGAGATAGTATGATCTACCATTGAATGTTTGCACTCAAAGTTGTAATCTCTTGTTGATCATATAGTGAAATTCAGCCAGAATGTTGTTAGCGTGGGAGAATGGACGTGTGCTTGATATAAGCCGAACTACTATAAATTTCTTGTGCAACATTCTCTTTCCTTAACTCTTCATATTTAAGTCTATTGCATATTTATAGGTTATTTCATAAGTCTGTTCCATCGCATAACAAATTCTGACATCTACCAGAAGTTTGGTGGCTCGCTTATCAGACTATGATCCTTATTCAGACTTTGCTCGAAATTTATTTCATTCCGCATTTATTTGCCAATGTTTATTTTAAACACCTATTCACCCCCTCTAGGTGTTCGTACTAGCACTTTCAGTTTGTTAGACTCCAATGTAAATTTAGACCTTTCTCGACATAATGACGCAAAACGCACGCTCGAAATAGTGGAAGATGAGTAATAAATCATAATAAAAACCCAAGAATGATTTGTGCTATTTATACCGCATAAAGAAAAAAAGTAGTTGAGCCACATAGGAAGCACGAATAAAAGAAGTATATATTTATAACTTACGTCTTGAAATTTATGGATGTTAATCATCATATGTGTCCACCAAAAGTCATAAGGTCAACATTCACATTTGCCCCACTAATTTAGTATTTAGGTTAATTCCAAGTTCTCTTCTCATAACTAGGGGTGAGCGATTCCCGATTCCTTACAAGTTCCACCTGGAACCTAGAACCTACCATCGGGTACAGGTTCCTAATTTTTTGGAACCTAGAATCTACCCATCAAAACCAAAAACCTGGAACCTACCCCGTCACGGGTTCCAGGTTCCAACAGGTTCTTTTTTCTCTTTTTTGTTTCATTTTTAGTTTTAAAAAATGATAGTGAACATGTTACACATTTACATAAATGATTGGCAAAATTAGGATCCCTTGGTTAGGAAAATTGTCTAAATAATATACAAAATTGACTAGGTGAAGCATACCATGCAGCAACAAGGAGAAGTTGCCTCCTGTTATATAGTCATATATAAGGAGCTTCTCATCTTTCGAGTAGTAATATGCACGAAGTGAAATGACATTCGAATGCTGTCCTACCCTCTACACGTTCTCCATCTACTGCTCAAACTCTCGTTTCTCCGCCACCACTTCCTTCAGCCTTTTCACCACCGAAAGCTGATAGTGAGGGCTGCACTTGAAAAGCTCCCAACATACTTGCGTATTTGGCAGGGCATTCTCACCAAAGAAGATGGCAAGATAACAGAGGTTAATATCGGGAATCATGGGTTGACAGAGAGAAGCAACTTGTTGGAGAAGTTGCTGAAGATAGCTAAGGAAGACAATAATAAGTTCTTGTTGAAGCTTAAGCAAAGGATTGAGATGGTTGGGAATTTGAATACCCCAATCAACTAATGTGCGAGAAATGGAAAAATATTTTAACCCACTACTAATCCAACTTTGCACCTACAGAGAAGTTCAAAATAAATGAGGTTCAGTGGATTAACATTAAAGGAAAAAGTAGTAGCTAATTGTAAAACTATTTAAAAAAAAAAAATTGTTCTTTTTATTGGAACTCAAAAGGAGATACTTTTGAGTTCCTAGAATGGTTATAGTCGATGTTGATGGACTCTTGGCCCTGAAAAAAACGCTCAATTATGTTTTCACCTTTACTAGTAGAAAAAGAAGGCTCTACAGATAATATGAACTAAACCACCTTATTCATGTCAATTGAACAAGCAAGCTGCTTAGCTTCATTCTATCCTAAGTGAGGTGGCATGAAAACATGCCTTACCAAACCTCTTCCACTGATTGCAATACATATGAAAGCCAACAACATCACCAAATAATAGACACTGCAACTCATCACCGAACGGCCACTTCAATTGATTTGAGTTATGCTGTAGCAAAACCTTCAGCTTTTATGATTGATTTCATCATAAGACCCCAAGTTTGTTCATTATCTCCTCTCCTAAATAGTAACTTGAGAATTCTAAAAGCAGTAGTAGTAACCCCTTGTGTTTGAAAAGTTTCAAAACATGGTCCAATACAGATTATGGCACTGTCTAGTAAGATGATCTTTGTTTTAAAGCCTTTTCATGTCAATGAAAATATTCTCCTAATTATCCAACACACTCCTCAAATAGCAATCATCTATTATGGAAGAAACAAAATAGCAATCACCCACGGTTAAGGAGGAGGCCAGATGTGCTTCATTTCCTTTCTTTTCCACAAAAATTTACTCTTTCCAGTCAATTGAAAAACTCAACATATCAAGCTTGCCTAAAAATTTGTATAAACAAAAATCGCAAAAGGAAGACATTTGTCTGAAGATGCTACCACAGTTATCCAACTTTTATTAAAGCATTGCTCACTATTCTAAAAGTGATGCCCAACTCACATCAAGTGCATATAAAAAGATTAATTCAGTTGAAAGAAGACAGGAATGGAACATTGCCTTTCTTAAATAGAGAGGTTAGACATTGTCTCACCTCATTTAAATGAAATGGTGGCTTTATGAATTCTGGTAAAGGGAGGATGATGTCGGTGCATGTTTCAGAGAAAAGAAGAGAGATGATGAACTTGTCTATGATGGTGAAAGTGAAAAACAATTTCCGGGATTTTAAAATCTGAAGTCATTTTCCTCATTTTTGGGTGCGGCTTTTCCTCTTGATGAAAAGTTTTTCACTTAGACCAACTAACTTTCCAGCATCAAACACCATAATAAGATGAACGCGCTTTTTTAACAATCATTTTCAAAGAAACAAGCAGAGCCAACAAAAAAAAAAAAAAAAAGCAAAATTTTCACGTTGTGCTGATAGATAGCCGCCAATGTGATCAATATCAAACAGCATGAAGAAACTACACCATCCCACGTGGTACAGTCGAATCCTCATTCAAAAGTCCCCTCAAATATCAGCACAAAAGATTCTCTCCACAGCCCAACATCAGCCACAATAAAGAGAAGGTGCCCAACAATTCGCCAACAGTTGCATGACACTTCCCATAATTCAACCACAACTCTCACTAAGCAGCACGAACAATATCAATCTCCACGCAACATAACCAATCTAGACCCTAAAGCGGATTCCACATAAATCCCAATTCCCAAGGAGAAGCCGGAAGAACATAAAACTCACCCATCTTGCGAACATTAACCTTCCACTTATTGGGCTGAGGCTGAGCAAGCGCATCCTTCGCTCGCGAGCCGCTCTCTTCGCCAAGTTGGTCTGATGCCTCTTCCCCTGCGTGTGCGCCAAGTAGTTCCCATCGTTGTTGTGTAGCATCAAGCAAAGCTTGCACTCGTAACTTCAACCATCGAAATAAACCAGTGCCGCTGTTAGCCCCGTAAAAACATCAAATTGACGCGAAAGCCCGGTTACGGGGGATCGATTACGAGGGGGGAAAGGAAGGGGGGAGTCTGAACTTGCCGAGGTGGTTGCGCATGAAGTAGGGGTCCTTGGTGAGATCGACGGTCTCAAGGGCGAGGCGTCGGAGGCGCTCGCGGCGGTCGATGGCTTCGTTCTGGGCAGAGGCTGCGCCCCTGCTCCCGGGCTTCGAACCCCACTCCCGATCCATTCTCTCGCCGTCGTCAAGCCTGAGTCGGGGTCGAGGGAGTCAAGACACCGGAGTGGACAGGGAGAAGAGAGTGAACGAACTCTGAAATTGAAACCGAGGGAAGTCGCGAGAAGAGAGAGGGGGAAGAGAAGTGAAAACCAATTAGGGTTTTCGGTTCCGGTTCTTGGACAGGAACCGGAACTCGAACCGGGAACCGGAACCTCCCTCCTTGGAACCTGGAACCAAACCGGACCCTGCGGTCCGGTTCTCCGGTTCCCGGTTCTACCCGGGAACCACGCTCACCCCTACTCATAACGGTGCTGAATCACGATATTCTGTTTGAGTCTGAACATGCCTTCAACCATTGCTTTGCCTAAACTTGGTATTATTGATGTAATCAGATCAATAATTATGCGCTCCATGTAGTAAAATGCCGTCAATGTACGTGAGATAAAATCATCTCTTGGGCATCGAGAGAAATGCTTCGGAGTGATGCTGAAGTTTCGATAATAAATGACAAAATCTTCCCACTTTTCTTTTGCAAGTTATCACATTATCATGGGATAAAACTACCCGAAGTCTGTAAACTTGATCGGTTTGTGTAATTCAATCCTTGAATTTTTTTATCTTTGTTATCAAATCCTTAAATTGTGTTTTCTTTGTTCACATTGGTACTTCCGTCAACAAAACAAACGAAAATGCTTATGTGGCTGTTAAGTCGCTATTCAATGCCATGCCGTCTCCCACGTGGCTGCCATATGACTCCTACGTGCTCATTTGATTCCAGAAAAAAACTGAAAAGGAACAAAAGTTAAATTTATTTCGTTAAGGAAAATTTGGCAAAGAAAAACAACAGAACAAACTCAACTCGGGACTAGCGAGAAAATATGGGAGATGTCTTGTGGTAATCGAGATTTATAGTAGTATAAGAAGATGAATTTGATATTTGAGAAATGTTATGTCATAGTTGTTTTTTGAATCGTAATTGCTGATGGGTGTTCATCTAACTACTTGTGACGGAACCTTGCTTGTTTGTCCGAATGACGTGTTTTCTTTGAACTATATGCCAGGATATTGTTTTAAGCTTGATTCAGAAATTGGGAATGCAAGCAATTTGAGCACGGACACATCTTCTCCATATAGAAATAGAGACGAGCTTCATTCCCTCTTTTCAATGTTAATACGCATGCGGTTGTTCAAAACAAAGTTGAACATAACCTTGTGTTAAATTTATAGGATCTTACGATCCTTGATGACTTCACAAAAGTTTGGAATGACATGATTTTTGCACTTGAGTTGTTGAGTTCTTAGGTGGCATGCGTATGATTCAATTCCATGTTCATAAATATGTAGTCTCTTATTGACAAATGGGGGAGCTTGTTGGCGATAAACATGTCAAGTACATATCATCCGTTGAGATTGAAAATGACATGGTTTACTTCCTGCAGTTACTGAAAATGATATGGTTTATCTAAATATGCGATTTAGCATTTGGAGTTTACTGATTTGAGTTTTTAGGGTGATCTTGCACTCAGAGAAAGGATAGTTTTGAGTTGGTGGTTATGGAGAACTTGAGATTGAATGGAGCATACAGGGGTGTTGCAACCTAATCCCTTTCGACCAGGGATGGAAAAATTAGGTTTAGAGTATTATCAATTTCGAGCCGATGACTTTCCATTGATTCGAGTTATCCTAAACCCATATCTCGCATGACATTAAGCATTCAAATTTTAAATCAATTAAGTCTACGCAAATTTTGACTAAAGAGTTGCCACCAGCCTTTTTGATCAGCTAGAAACAAAGTAAAATACAGGAGAATATCTTACTATTCACACATCAAAAAATTGTAGACTTGGGGACTTGATTACGTTACTCCTATAACCAACACCCTTTGCCATAACAGCCTATTATAAGAAATCTAAGGTTTGTCCTAATTAATCTAGAATAGGAAAGTAATATCTAAAATATTAAAGTACACAATCAATTATAATCGTAAAAGAAAGTACACAAGCATACTAATAACTTCCTAAAAGAAAAAGACAGTGCAAAACTGAGAACCCTATTGTAAATCCCTAAAGGCTTGTCCAATTTTAAATTTTAAGTTTTAGGAATTTTCCAAATTTTCTGATTTTTTTAATTTTAATTTTAATTTTTTGAATTTTCTGATTTTCTATTTTTTTTTTTTTAATTTTCTGTTTTTCTATTAATGGTTTTTCTGGATTTTTTAAAACAATTTTAAAAAAATTCTGAAATTTTTAAGTTTTAACATTTTTCTAAATTTTTTAAATTCTTTAGAATTTTCTGAATTCTTTAAAGTATTTATTTATTTATTTATGATTTCTAATAATACCTTTATTATGAATTTTAATATTAAGAAAAAAGGAACTCGGACCAAGTCAAGAGACCCGACCCGACTGAACTGACCTGGACCCTATCGGTCCAGATTTGACTAAAACTGGGCCGGCCTTAAGGCCCCCACAGAATTAACTAAAATGGCCCACGAAGATTTCTTTAAAAAAAAAAAAAAACTTCCAATTTCTACTCTCAACCCAAAATTTCCAGCCCACAACTAGCAAACCAAAGCCCACCATGAACAAAACTCAACCCGTTTCCCATTCTTCTATTTTCTGCTTTTTTCTTTCTTTCTTTTTTTCTTCTTTTTCTTTTCCTTTTATTGTCCTTTTCTGCTGGTTATCTTCAACCTCCAACCTCCTTCGACGAAGACTCCCTTTGCGCCTGCAACTCCCGCCGAACAAAGAACACTCGACACCACCACTATCTTGACTACCGACCGCCGTTGGCCTAACACCGATAGTAACTACCACCGGCTGCCTGCTCCGACGGCCACAAAATTTTACAAAAGATCCACACCTAAACTGCATTTTCGACACTAAATATTCCAGCAATCCAACAAACACAAATGCACTTAAAAATAGAGAGAGATGCCGACTCGAACGACGTTAAACCACAGGGGACTCGCCAGCGAGGGAAAGTAACTCTGGTGGAAGGAAATGGACGTCCAGCGATGGTGTAGGCTCAGCAATGTATGGATCAAGACATGAAACAGAGCAAAACCAAGTATTAGATGTGTTCTAGGGATGTGCAACCGGACCGGGTATACTCGGGAACCGAACCATCCCACCCATAAAATAGGGCGGAATTGATCCAGAAACTAGTTCCCAAAATTCGAAACCAATTTAAACTAGTCTTGGAACTGGGTCCAATTGATTACCCACCTAGGAACCGGTTCCTAGACCAGTTTTGGAACCGGTTTGGGAACCGGTTTTATAAGTATAAATCCAAAACCCTATTTTTCCCCCCTTATTTCTATTCTTACTCCTGCAATTACACGGCGTTTTTCCTCTTAGCTCTTTCAAACATGCACAACATTTCTCATTCGTCGTTCCTCTTCCTCACTTGCTTCCCTCCCTCATTGGCTCCTTCTCGCACTGTTCGATGGACGAACGGTGGTCGCCACCACCAAATTCTTATATATCACCTGGATTGGCTCGCTTAATTTCTCTTTTGTAGGAGGAGTTATGCTTGCATAAATGAGTAGCTTCATGTAATAGTTGTGGGAATAAGACTAATATTAGACCCATATTTATTGCTAATTCTTTGCCTTATGATTTTATTTATTATAATTAGCTTTGTGAATTCTTAATTTTTCATTTAGTCATAAAGTTCATGTATTTATTTTATTACAAGTGCTTAATGTTTCGATACAAATTAGGAGGATTACGTTATTTTCTCACGTATTAATATAAAATTCAAAGTCGTATAAGATATCGGGAGATTGCAAAATAGGTTCCCATGGAAATAGGGTTGACCCTGAAACCAAACCGGAAAAACATGATAAGTTGGGTACAGTGTCCAATATAAACAAAGTCGGATACATAGTCCAAATCTAGACCCTACCCATCCTGAACCCGATCACCTCTAACTTGTTCTTCACCATCCACAGAGAAACCGTGTATCAATGTAGCTTTGAGATTCGGTTTTATGAGTTAAGTTTACATAATTCATTTAGGCAAAATCATCAAACACGTAATATACACTCGATTATGAACTCCAGAAGCCATTTCAGCATTACATTCGACTTAAACAAGATGCATCAACCTTTAAATCGACATATCTCATTGCGCAGCGGTGTCAGCTTCGACTAAATTCTTCGCGAGCTCGTCATTTGAACAAAAATGCCCTAGAACTCATCAGAACCGAGTGAAAGCTTACCTAGTTTCAATGCACGTCGCCAGAATCAAAGGCAGTGATTGCCAACAGACGGTGGCGAATGGCAGAGAACGAACGCAATCTTGATCGTGTTCTAGAAGCTTCAAGTTGCTCTCGCCACTTGCTCGTTGCACCTCCTTCGGTCACGCTCGCCTTCCTCACCGTGCTGTGTCACCGTCGGCTCACAGACGTGAGTCTCTGCAAGAGAAAGGGACACGGGACATGGGCTGGGCCTTCTTTTGTTTGACTCTATGATGGGCCAAGGAAGTACAAAAGGAGATGGACTAAAGAGAAACAAAGAGAAGGGCCGAAGGAATTAAAAGAAATGGGCTGGAGCAAAATTTGTTAGAAGAATGGGCCAAAAAAGAAGGAAGCAAAGCCAGGAGGGGCGAATGGGCTTAGAGGGCCGAATTTGCCAAGTGGGCTGGAAAACACCAGCCCACTAGATTTTTTTATTCATTTTGATTTCATTTTCATTTTTTTGTATCTTATTATAAATTTTTATATTTTGCAAAATAAAATAATATTTAAAACATCAAAAAAAAATTGGATGTCAACATGGGGATTGACCACTCTAGATCTTCTTGAAAATCTTGGCATTGTGGATTCAAATGAAGTTGCTTCATGGATCTTGCAATGCCAAAACAAGTCTGGTTTGTACTTATTTGTCTCTTGGCTTCTTTTTTGTGGTTATCCAAGGAAAACATGCGGCCGATAGAACCTCCACTCCACAATCAATCAAATATTTCTTATTTGACAGTATGATTAAGATTTTACCTTGGGATTAACAAATTCCATCTATTACGATGATGACCACATCTTAGGAGTGCGAATGACAATTAGGGCTGCCTGTGCAGGTGGCTTCGGTAAGAATATTGGACATGATCCGCATCTGCTGTTTACACTTAGTGTCACGCAAAGTTTTGGCAATGTTCTTGACATCAATAAGGTGACATATTGTATCCTTTGGAATAAAGTGTCCTAGATTTGCAAACTCTTACCATCGACGTAAGTTCCTTGACGTTGTTCTATGTTTTAAAGTTTACAATATAATAAGAGTGACAAAATTGCCTTAGGCTCTATTTTGCATGTAAGAGATCGGATTATGTCATGTTACGGAATTTTGATTACAGTTACTTTATAGTGTGTATATTGCCAGCCAAACATTGACGAGGGGGCTCTCACGATGGAGATTGAAGTTGCTATTGTTGGATAATCTCTAGTATCAAATGTTCTACATTGTTGTGCCTAAACTATGATTCAGACATCAGAGCACTGCAAAACCAAGATGGATCTTTCTCTGGGGACATATGGGGCGAAGTCGATACTCGTTGTCCTCTCCTCGTCTTTGGTCAATTAAAATGTATGTTCTTCTGAGATGTTTCTTTATTAATTGATATCCCTTTCCCTCCTTTTGTTTCCATCGAAGGTTCCCTTATTGAGCTATATGCCGTCTTGCAATACTAAACGGTAGGATTCGATAGATGTGGACAATGCAGTCAGATATATTGTGAGTTGCAAAACGCTGGATGGTGGATTTGGTTGCATTCCTGGTGCAGAGTCTCAAGCAGGGCAAAGTATGTCATAACCTTATGCCGGACCTCTTTCGCTGGTTTCTAATTTCTGATTGGTGCTTAGTAAGTCATGCATTTGCTTAAATATATGGCGGTCTTCTAATTATGTTCCAATGAACACATCCAAAGGATAAAACCAAGTCGCTACAATTTTAAGATATTCGTTAGGACTCATCTTAAACATGAGAAAGTATACAAATTCTGGAGGAGAATTAGGCATAAAACAATGAAGCGCCAATCAATTAAATTAAGATGCACGAGAGCCTTACCAAGCACCTTGCTACGAAGTGACTCATTTTTCTCTCTTCTTTCAATTCATATAAGAAGATATTTGCGAAACGGAGAACGGGAACATGGGCGTAATCATGAAGTGACAAGATTTGGTGTTTCTGCTTCAATAGATAACAAAGCCGTGTGGATTTTGTCTAAGCTAATTGTCTAGTCGGTCACGTAGCAAAATTGACCTGTGGAATCCCCTACCATATGCAGTGGACCTCAAATTACCAATGGAAAATATAATTACCCAAAATATGATAAAAAAAATGGATATCCCATTTAATTCCGTATGATGAACCAAGAAGAGAAGCATTGTTTGCTTCATTTTCAATCATTGAGAGCTCCTCACAGGTAATAAAGAGACAGTGGATACTCATTTAAGCGACCATTAACCAAACCTTAGAATATACTAACAGACAAACTCTTCATGAGAAGATGCTCAACATCCTGTGCACATGATTAGGCTCAATCGAGCAGTCCCCAAAAGGATAGCAACATAACTAGACTACGCCTACAGATAGTCAAACAAATATAAGAAAGCAGACCCTTATACAACTATTAGCATATGAAGCTAGAGCTAGAGCTAGAGCTCGAGCTCATGCTTGACTATGCACAGATAAGTCACACAATTACATTCAACTAAACACCAACTGCCACACCGAAAAAACACCCAAATAAATAAATAAATAACACCAACTGCCACACCACTCTTACCTGTTCTTCAGTGATTAGCTAGTGATCCAGAGCTTGTGTTCAGGCCCATGACTTCCGCCACTAATGGAGTCAATGAATGCACCAAATTCCTCCAGCTGAGCGGTATTGAAGAAGAAAATGGGCGGTAGAGTGAAAAGTGGCCCTGGAGAAGGACTTGACGCTCACGGACATGGAACTTGAAGCTCACGAAGAAGGACTTGAAGCTCGTGGATGACAGAACCTGCGAAAGAAGAGACAATGGCGACCGACACGGCAAAGGACGGACTGAAGCTTGTGAGAAGCAACGAGGATCGGGCAACAGTGATTTGCTTGAGCAGCGGGAGAGAGGAAGAAGAAAACGTGGAAAAGAACCCTAATCCCAATTCAATCCTTCGTTCATGAAAAATAATCGAGCTTTCTTTTTCCCTTTTGTTTTTCCGACTCTGTCTGCAGAAGGAAACGATAAGGTGAGTTAAGGTGAGGTCTCCTGGGCCTACATTGTCGACTCAGTCGCCACCGAAGTGAACACACAGCATATGGAGATTCCCAATAAGATGGGGAATTTTAATAAGATTGTCCTTGGTTGCACGTTTTAGAATCAGTTCATTGTCTCTCTTCACTAGAATAAAGTGGAAATAGAAAGCAAGTAAAGCAGAAGAAACAGCGATGATCTATGAATAGAAAGAAGGCATACCGTTTCGGAGTCCTCTTATCCATATATAGAGTTAGAGCTCAAATGCGGTACTATATGAAAGGAAAAAATGTCTTCAGAGCTGAGAATCTTCTCTTTGTAAGACTCCCAAGTGTTGGGAGTTCGACCACAGTCGGGTAACTTTCCACTACATGTCATGAATATCGAGCACATATTGGTATTTTTGAGCTCGATGGATCAAAAATCCTCTCTATTGATCCGCACAGATCAATTTTCAATTGATGCAAAAACTCTAATTCGCCAACGCCCTCGACAACCTGTAGGCTCCAGCACCGGTTAAGAGTCAACTCCATCAAGTACTTCAAGTTTGACAAACCGTCTAATCTTTTTAATGAAGTGCACCCTCCAACTGAAAAAACTAACAATGATTTCAGCGTAGAAACAAATTCAATATCCTGAACCTATGGGCACCCCCACAGAACGAATTTTCGAAGCATATTTAGGGACCTTGGGAAATAGAAGTCTCCCCTCCAATGATCAATCAACTCGGGAGCTTGTAGCTCATTGCACCCCGGCTTCTTCCTCAGATGGACTGACCCCTCTGACCATTTACGGTCTTCGATGAATTTAATTTTAATTTGCCGCAACACCTTGTTTTCCCCCGATTCTCTCGAACTTGATGAAACGATTGCAGTTTCCTTTTTCAATGGAAGAGGCCGTATCTGTTTCCCTCGAGTGTCGTAGAGCTCTAGAACTATCAACTTTGATGGAAGTTGTTTGAAAGCTGGCCCGTCTAGTCCATGTAGAGTGAGTTCTTCCAACAGAGAAAGGGAACACAAATCTATAGTTGAAACGCAGACATTCGAAAAGCAAAATTGCAGCTTGCTCAATCTGGATAAACTCCCAATCCACTGCAGGTCGCAAGTTTGAATTATATCTGATTTGGCCACAGATTCAGAGCCATCGGATAAGGCCAATTCAACTAGATTAGTAAGGTATGAGAGGTTAGGGATAGTCACCAATGAAGTAGATGTCAGCTGAAGAGTGGTCAAACTTCTTGGGAGCTCTGGCAGCCATTGTATCTGATCACAATTATTCAAATGCAGTGTTTGGAGGCAAAAGAGCTTGCTTATTGTATCGGGCAGTTTTTCAATCAATGTGAATGATACATTAACAGATGACAGGCTTGATAGTCTATCAATGGAATCCGGTAATCTTGTAATTGTAGTGCCTAATACATCCAGCTTCGTCAACGACGTTAATTTCAAAATTGAGCGGGGGAGTTCCCTCAAGCTACCGCACCTCCTAAGAGAGAGGTGCTGCAGGTTACATAATTCTCCAATTTGTTCAGGTAATTTTTCAAGTTCGACACATAACTCAAAACTCAGGTCAATTAGCTTCGTCAGTTTCCCAATAGAGCAATCAATTTCCTTCAAGGAAAAAAAATTAGAAACAGTCAACTTCTCTAAACCTGAGTTCTGGGGAAAAGTTGGCGTCCCATGTATCGATGTATTATAACAAAGAGTGAGAACCTTCAATTTCCTTGCCCCCTACAAAAGCCAATGAAATGTCGGGACAGATAGAAATGAATATGGATTTAGGCTACCAATGAGAAAATTAGATCACAAATTTATCGATTTTGTCTTTCATTGAATGAGAAAATTAGACTAAGAGGGAAACTGGTATACCTTGATTAGGCTCTTGAACACATCTTCTGTGATATCAACCCCAGAAAGATTCACCACAACCACATTTTCTAGATGCAATGAATTAGTTGCCTCAAACCATTGATGACAATGGGCGGCAGGTCCAGGAGGAATAGCATAACCGTAATCCAAACTGATCCATTTTAACTCGGGAAGACAGCCTGCAAAGTCACCTTTGCAGACTACCTCACACAACGAAAGAAACCGCATACTCGGGAACCGCCTAATTTGCTCTGAAGTGATAGTTGGTTCAGACAAATCCCTTGATTTCAAACGGAGTGCTTGTACGCTTTCCTTATTCTGCCAATGATATTGATGAGCAAAAGCAGGAATTTGTCAATGTCCCACTATTTTATTTCGTAGAAGAGAAGAAAAAAATGAAACAGATGAGTAGCTCCCAAGTCAAAAATGTAAACCCTCAATTAAGAAGAGGGTATAAGTAATGTTCTATTCAAATTTGGCCACACTTTACCTCTGTTGATCTTAATTCGTGAATGATGTCATCTTTATCGCACAATCTGGTACGATCTTTTTTAGCAATTGCCCTTCCAATGTCTCTAAAATGGTCGTGCATCCAAAGGTTATTATCATCTAACTCCTTTATCATGCATCTGTCAATAAGGACCTGGATGGCATTCTCTGGGTAAAACTTACAATCTTTCCACACATACATTGGATTAGTCTTATTCTCACCAACTAAAAAGCATGCAATATCGAAGAATATCTCTTGTTCATTCAGCTTTAAGGCATCATAGCAAATCCTTAGCTTTGCCAAGACATCCTCAAGAGGTGTTTCCTTTAGCTTCTCCAACCACTCTTCCCATATTGCTTTCTTTTCTTGAAAAAGTGCTGAACCTATTGCTTGAAGAGCCAAAGGTAGTCCATATGTAGTATAGACAATGTCCTTTGAAAGAGTGCGGTAATTAGCTAGAGGAGAGTCATCATTGAAGGCATACCTACTAAAAAGTTAAAGTGCATATTCATCACTCAACCCTCTCATTTTATGATCCACAATATGATACTTAACGTTCCTACTTTCCAGAATGTTCTTGTCCCTAGTAGTAACAATTATTCTGGTACCAGGATACAAAAATTTCTCTCCGATTAGATTTTGGATCTGGTCGGTCTCATCAACATCATCCAATACAATAAGCATCTTCTTGTTGCATATTGTTTCTTCAATTGTATTGATCCCCACTTCAATGTCATCAATTTCATGAGCCTCTTTAGAAGTACAGGACAATAATTTTTTTTGCAGCACAACTAAGCCCCCGCTTTTTGCCATTTCCCTCACGTCATCAAGAAAGATGCAGTTTCTGCCATATTGAGGACATATTGGTTGAAGATAATCTTGGCGAGTGTTGTTTTACCGATGCCGCCCATCCCATAGATTCTAATGAGCCACACACCACTAGGATCAATATCTAATAAATCTTTTATGCGTGCTATTTGATCCTCCATTCCAACTAAATCTCTGGTTTCACGTCTCTGTCTTGTCTTGAGCCTGGCCATAACCTTGTCAACAACCGCCTCGATAAGTTCTGCATGGCTGCCACAAAGTTGAACATTTTCAATTGAGCAAAGGTGACGAATCTGCAGGTTGATCAACCATCTACTAACCAACCAGGTGGGAACGCGATCAAGTTTAAAAATATATAGAAGAAAAATGTTTGATCTTTATATCAAGTTGAAGAATCAGAATTTCTGGCAAAAAAGGGTAGAAGAATCAAAATTGAAACATCTAATGAATTAACGTAATAGAAGATTTACTTAAATAAAAAATGGTCCGATTGTACAAAATAGTTTTCACAATCATGATTAGATGGTTACCTTGTATCATTCTCCACCTGCCATCCCTCCTCGATGCGACCAACTTCTATGAGAGCCTGCCGCCACGTCTTTATATCCTCTGTGCTGAACTTATGCTTCTGATCCTCCATCATTTGCTCCTAATTCAATATGTCGTTCTTGTACAACGTCGTTTTCAGCTTCACATCATCAGGTTTCACGTTGTAGAAGATGGGCAATATGACCTTCTCCTTCCCATCTTCTTTATGTTTAGAGTAGTTCTCCACCATCATTGCAAGCTCGTCAAGGCACCAATGACTTGAAGCATAGTCTTTGGAGAAAATGGGTATGTAGAGCTTGGAATTTTTGATCACTTGCAGAAGGTTGTCACTAATTCTTTCATCAAGTCGAAGCCCTTTGTCATTGATGAAAACACGAATCCCGGCATCTACCAAGGCTTGGTGGAGGATATCGGTGAATGAACAACGAGTGTCAGGCCCTTTAAAACTTAAGAAGACGTGGTACTCACCTCTTAATAAATTTTTATGCGTGCTATTCGATCCTCCATTTCAACTAAATCTCTGGTTACACGTCTGTGTCCTTTTCCTTTTTGTGTTGCCGACTTTGTCTCTCTCTTTCTTTTCTGTATAAGGAAACGATAAGGTGAGTTGAGATGAGGTCTTTTGGGCCAAAAAATTTCTCTTAAGAAAGGACTTTTGTTATAGATGGCAAGGAATGTAAGATCCCTAACCTCGCCACCGAAGTGAACACACACAGCATATGGAGATTCCCAGTAAGATGGGGAATTTTAATAAGATTGTCCTTGGTCGCATGTTTCAGAATCAGTTCATCGTCTCTCTTTACTAGAATAAAGCAGAAATAGAAAGCAAGTAAAGCAGAAGAAACAGCGGTATTCTATGAATAGAATGTAGGCGCACCGTTTTCTGCGGAGGATCTGCTGTTTCTGTTACAGAGTCCGTTGATTCAAATTCATGCTTCAAAGCTTTCTGTACTTGCACCGAGTTCTCAGCTGGACATTCACTGATATCCAGCTTTTCCAAAGATGTTAATTTTTCTAGGCCTTTAATTTGATGGATCATTTTGCATCGTCTAATCTCTAAAACTTTCAGCGACTTCAAGTTTGAAAGATCAGGCAAACTGCGGTAATCACAGTCAGATAGAATCAAACTTCTCAGTGAGGTTAATTGGTCAAGTCCATTGAGATTTTGTATTTTGCAGTTTGATATATCTAGCCTCTTCAGGGCTTCAAGCCCTTCAAGCCCTTCAATCTCTTCTATCGCAGAGTGGTAGAGCTTGAACACTGACAACGTCTTGGGAAGCTCAGATACTGCTTTATGGCTCGAACCAGGAAGGGTAAGCATTTTGAGCCTTTTGAGCGGAGGCATATCTGTCAGCTCAAACTTTAGCTTGATAACTTGCGAAAGAGACAGTTCTAGTTTCCTCAGTTTAGGAAACGATATTGAGAAGCATTGTTTGTCAATCATTCGATTCACGTTGGATTCTGGCATCGGCTCTCTTGAGGGATGTCAGTGTGCCTTCAGGTCCCCAACACTTTGCCACAGCTCCTCCAATTCCTTCAAATCTTCAAGATGGGGTAGTGCTTTCATCCTTTCAGAACTCACATGCAGACAAACTAGAGAAGGTTGAAGCTTCGGCAACTCTTCAATTTCATTACAGAGAAGTAAATCCAGGGTGTGAAGACCAGATATGGTGGAGATTTCAGGGGGTAGGCTAGATATACTGGAATGCCCCAGCGTCAATGATCTCAAATTACGTAGTCCCCTGATATCACTGGGAATGGCCCCCTTCAAACTCCGACACCAGGAAGCATGTAGTTCTTCAAGCTTGGTCAGATTTCCAATCTCCCCAGGAAATGCTCGAATGAAAGTAGAATCCATTCTCAGCACTCTCAAGCTTTGCAGATTTCTTATTGAATTGGGGAAAATAGAGATACTAGTCGCAGATATATCCAACTCCTCTAATGACCTCATTTTACCGATAGAATCTGGAAGTTCCTCTATGTAATGGCAATCCCTCAATGATAAGAGTCTTAGATTAAGCAGCTCCCCCAGTGAGCTTGGGAGCTCATTAATTTTGGCACCATCTAATGAGAGTTTGGAGAGAGCAGCCAGGTAACTAATTGAACTGGGCAGGTAAGTCAATTGTAAGCACTTGAAGCCACTGAGAATTTCAAGGTGCTTCAAATTGCCTATGGAGATTGGGATTTTCCGTACAGAAGTACCGTCGATAGAAAGCTCTTTTAAAGCTGTCATACAACCTAGTTCCACTGGCAACCCGTTCAACTGGGAGCAGAACTTCAAATTCAGGGAGATCAAACGTTTCAGATGGCTAATTGAAGGATCTAGCCTCACCAAATGAGAACATCGTTCAAGAATCAGGATTTCCAAATCTTTGTAACCAGAGAAGTCGGGAGTGAACAGTAATTCAGAACACCCGGTAAGGTTCAAGACTTTCAGTTTCTCCATCTGTAAAGCCAAAACAGAAACCCACACATGGTCAATTCGGAGATATTAACTTTGAGAAAGCAAATATAAAACAACCAAATACCAAACCACCTTGATTTCACTCCAACCTCGCCAGTCTTCCGTGACTTTGCTCCAAGACAGATCAAGAATAACCAACTCTCTTAATACAATATTTTCTGCATTAAAATCCAGAGGACACCTTTGCCAACAGAGCCACTTTACCCTTGGAAATGCACCTGTAAAATCTCCGAAAACTTTTGCATTATCCAACTTGAGAAAAGTTTTGTCCGGCAAGCTCTCAAAATCTCCGGCTGTGAATTTGCATGAGTCGTGATCATCTTGGTCAATGCAGAGAGCTTCAACATTTTCCATTCCCTAGATTTGACATAAGTAACAAAATCATCAGAAGCTGTAACCCAAATACCCATCAGAGTAAGGATGCTTTCCTTGCCCTATATGCTAAAGAGTACATATACGATATGATTCCTTAAGAAAATATGACAAAAAAAAGAAAATTATAGAGGTGTTTATTTGACACAAATGGCCCTTAAACTTTGGCCTAATGTGTAATGTGATCTTTAAACCATTAATTTGTTCAATGTGTGATCCTTGAACTTTTGTCCAATGTGCAATATGATTTCTGAACTTTTAATACATGTTCAATTTAGTTTTTGAATTATGTGAAAATGTTCAATGTTATCTTTCCATTAATTCAAATTTAGGGACAACATTGAATATTGTCATATAGTATTGAATATGTGTGAAATGTTAGATATATGCCCTAAAGCTACTATGTAATAGTTACATATTAAGGATTTCAATTGTACATATAAGGATTATGTTATTTTAATTTTAAAAGGAATTGATTAATTAATCCTTTATTCGTTTAATTAATTAATGTACACATGGTTGCAACGCACATGATATGTGCGTTGCCTTTTATTAGTAATAAAATAAAATAAAATAAAAGCTTAAAGCTTCGTGCATGTGCACGATTCTTTAAATCGTGCACATGGTCGCGGTTGCTCGACCATCATGCATGAAGCATGCTGCTGACCATCATGCACAGAGATCGTGCATGATCGTGATCAGCAACGGTTGCTGATCCCACAATCAGCAACCATTGCTGATTCGTGAAGGCTTTAAGAAATAAAATGCCGCAAAAAGGTTGCGAGGAATCAGAAGATGCTTTGCTAAAATAGAGAGCAAAGTGTGTGCGTGTTCTTGTGTCTTTGAGACGCAAGAAAGAAGAGCATTATTTTGTTTGGGCCGTGACTATTATACATCAAGAATACGACGGATTATTTCCACGTGATTGCTAGCACGATCAAAGTGGTGAATATCCGAAAGTTCTCTCTTCGTTTGACGTTCGTTGTTGGTGTGTCGAACTAGAGGTCCGACGCTTGTGGGACTCGGGCTGTAGAACATCCGAACCGACTCGTTTCAAAGCACGCTTCGAGAGGTATTTCGTTTAACTCCCTTTTATGTATAAATTTTTGATTAAAACGCACGAACAATGCCTTAGGAGAATCATGTGTAATATATATATATATATATATATATATATATATATATATATATATATATATTTGTTTCCGCTGTGTTCATTTCGTTAATTTCTCTTATACATGATTCTTGAAACCCCAACAGTGGTATCAGAGCCAACCTTAGGCATTTTTCGTGCGTTTAATTGATTTGTAGTTCAAAGATATTTTTGCGTTCTAATGGCTAATTTATTTTTGTTAAGAGAATTGGTTCTCTTACTCTTATGTGGCCTATAGAAGTTGATTAATTTATGTGATAAATTTAATCAACTAAGCAAAAATTAGAACTAAATCAATTTTGAATCAAAAATCCATAACTTGTTATATTTTGTGTTTATATTCTACAAATGATATGCAGAATTTTATGCATGCCTTCTAGAGCTTTAAATTTTGAATTTATGGCTCGTAAGGAAGGGTGGTGATCATGGAAAAATCCCTAAATGTTGTGATTGTTGTATGGATGAATGTATGATGATTACAGGTATTCTTTTTGGGGATGTAATTATTAAATGGAGGCTGCGTCCTTCCTTTTATATTTATTTTTATGAAATGTAATTTTAGTATAGTTTTGTATTTCAATTATTGATGCAAATACTACAAGAAAGGAGGAGCCATTGGAGGAGCCATTAAACCAGTGAGCTCTCTGGGCCCGGTCTTTAAAGAGTTCAAAGATTGAAGAAAAAGTGAAGAGCAGGTCCATATTATTAAAACATTAAAATGGCTAAATGGGTCTTTTTGTTTCGAGACCCATTGAACCATAATTTCATGATCACCACATAGGATGGATATTATGTGATATCTATTTATTTATTGTGTTTATGATATCGTGCATGTTAAACCGGTTAATGTGCAAAGTGAGACTGTTAATAACGACCCAAATCTCCTTACAAAGAATATTAAGTCGAAACGGGTTTCGGACTCGTGGCCTTCCATCGTCGTGGTTTGATCCAATATTATAGTGGTTAACTAACCAGTTATGGATACATAGGGGTTAATTACCATTTATAATATTGGACCATTCCATTATGCATATGATGCTGTGGGGTTGGAACCAAATGATTTCTAATAACTGTCATGTGAGGGAATCATTTGTGTTTTCAATACTTGCATGAGACGATGGGCTAGACTTAACTATGATCATGATGCCAATAACTGTTAGGTGAGGCTTTCATGGTCTAGAGGCCGAAGTTATGATTGGGACTCGCATATGATGCGTTGAACAAGCTGGTTCACTCACTAAGTTCATAGGACACCAATAACTGTTAGGTGAGGTGGACTTTGGGCTAGTGGGACTCCAATCCCCACTAGTAATCTTTACCAAACAAAGATTACCGCTTCCCATCTTAAGGAGTATGTGATTCGAATATAAATTTAATGGGATGATCTATTTCATTTAAAGACCAAAATGAAATAGTTATTATGAAAAGTACAACGGCTAACAATTTATTTTCTGCAACAGATATATTATTACTCTGAAAATGGTGACTACAAACCCACTCGCTTCAATACTTGACAAGAATTGTTTGATTGAACCCAATTTCACTGACTGGGTGAGGAATTTGAGAATTGTTTTCAATTCAGAAAAAATTGGGTATGTGCTTGATGAAAAGATGCCAACCTCCTTTCCTGAGGGTGGGATCCAAGAGGAACGTGTCACTTATGATAAGTGGCGTGATGATGACTTAAAAGTTAGGTCATATATGCTTGCTTCGATGAACAATGAATTACAAAAGAAGTATGAATCTATGGAAGATGCTAGGTCGATCATTTTGCACTTAAAGGAATACTTTGATGAGAATGGTTGAACCTCTAGATATGAGATATCTAAGGCATTGTACCGTATGAGGATGGCTGAAGGATCATCTGTTAATGATCATGCTTTGAAAATGATCGGCACATTGAAGAATTGGCTAGGCTGAATCTCGTTATGGACAATGAGTTAGCTGTGGATTTGATCCACCAATCTTTACCTGATTCCTTCTCCGATTTTGTCCAAAACTTCCACATGCATAAGATGGAGAAAACTCTTGCTGAGTTACATAGCATGCTGGTAGTTTATGAGAAGGAAATGCATAACACGAGGCCAAATGTAGCGGCTATGGCTAAGGCTTCTTCTTCAAGGGGTAAGACTATTTTAAAGAAGAATAAATGGAAGAGGCCTGCCAAACCTGTTGTGCAACCAAAACCCAATATTGATAAAGGGAAATGTCATTACTGTGGTGTCAAAGGGCACTGGAGGAGGAACTGTAGGAGATACCTGTCATGCCCTGATCCTCCGAGCGCGCGAACATCCCACTCTGGTCGATACAAATGCGACTTCCCAGGACACGTCGCCGACCCATTCATTTTTATTACACATGCGGAAGCGAAACAAATCCCCTGACAACATTTAACTTGGGATAGAAAAGCAGGCAATCAATCACAACCAAACAAGCTTTCTATAAACACATAGGTTTATATACAACACTGGATTGTCTACAAAATAGACAGGCTCAACAACTAGGGAACTGTCCTATGACCAACTTGTCATACACGTTCGCCAATTCTTCAGCCTCCACCTTCTGAACTCCAGGACTTCCGATCCTCCACGACCGTCATCTAGGGACCTGAAATATTATCCCACAACCGGGATGAAACTACGTCTTAGCGAGTCATACCCTCTAAAACTCAATTAGGAAGAAAATACGCCTCTGGGCGCTCTAGCCACACAAATAGGATAGAGGGCTTACCTCGCCTCAGTCCCTTTCCTGCACATCAGTACAATTCATATTCAAACAATGCTCGTAGAAGCTGAAACTACCGACACTTATATCGGTCTATCAATTCAATCAATCCAATCATTCGCAATGATTCAATTCCATCATACTATCTATCTTTCCATTTCAATTCGTACTATCTATCAACCATTACTATCTATCATTCAATACCATCTATCAAACCAGTCGTTAATATGATACATGCTCTCCAAAGCTGTAATATATAGACGGTAGCTCGCTCAAGCTGCATAGATAGATAGCTCACCAAAGCTGTAACTGATAAATAGCTCGCACAAGCTGCATAGATAGATAGCTCACCAAAGCTGTAACTGATAGATAGCTCGCACAAGCTGTATAGATAGATCGTGCTCGCACAAGCTAATAAAATGATCTTAGCTCACCAGAAGCTGCCATATATATATATATGTATGTGTGTGTGTGTGTGTGTGTGTGTGTGTGTGTGTATCATAATTGCTCGCCTAAGCGAATGCATATATATTAACCAATGCTCGCCAAAGCTGATCATTCAATAATAAACCATAGAACTGGATATTCAATCCAATAATAACCAACGATTCAAACTAGTCATACAAACCAATTACGGTGCTAAAAGCCAACACTGGGTATTTTCAAGTTAAATACCACAACTTCATCAATATCATTCAATTCCACACTTTTGGAATAATGAACCATAATCATCAATAACTCAATTTCTCAATTTAAGCTTAAAATTAACACAAACCGACCGCACCTTTGCAATCAGCCGCAAAATTCTAACGACCGGCTATCCCGGCATAATTTTTGAAATTATTAAATAATTAAATTTAATTCCGAAAATTAAATAATTAAATATTATATTATAATAATATAATTTAATAAAATAATATTTATAAAATTCGAAATAATTAATTAATTAAAAATAATTAATTATGGCTTAAACAAGATTACACTAATTTAATCATACAATTAGCCCTAATTAAACACCCATTAAACTAATCATACAACTAATCTAATTTACATTAAAATAATCTAATCTAATCACCTAAACCTAATTAGACTAATCTAAACACCCCTTAAGTGTCATTAACTCACTAAGCAAGAATTAGAGGATAAACTTACCGGTTTTACACGCCGGTGAGTTCACGGCGACCCCGACACCAAGACGGTCGATAAACCCCAAAGCGGCGACACCAATAGAGGCCGGGAAGACACTGAAAACGGGCCTTGAAGTCTGGAACTTCTTGCTGTCTTCTGCTTCTGATTTGGGCTGAACTGCAGAGAAGAAACCAGCAACTTCAACGGCGAAAACGGGCCGATCGGAGCTCTGGCGAGCGGGTGGTTGGCAACCGGCGGCTGCCGGGGGTCTTGGGGATCTTATAGGAGGTTGGGATGGGCAAAGGAAGGGTCGGAAAGGGGCGAAACAGCAAGAAAACGCGGAACAGGCGGAGCAAGGCGGAACCATACGGTCCGGCGAGTGGCAGCTTCTCTCAGGATTTCGGGACGATCGGAGAGTCGTTCCGGCGAGCGGCTGGATGATCCGGAACGGACTGGATGTTCTCGTGACAACGGTGGGTGGAGCGATGGCTAATTCGATCGGTAATACTACTTTTTACTCGAATCTTTGACGAAAGGTCAGCTGGAGCAGAAACTGAAACGAAGGAAAACAGGGGAGGAAAACGGGTCCGATGATGGCCTTGCGGGCGTGCGACGATGGAGGGGCTGGTGAGCTCGGTTTCCTCTAGTTTTTCCAAGCTTCCTCTCTTCCTCAACAATGGAGAAAGCCAAGAAAAGAGGAAGAAGATCATCAGCTGAAGAGGGGGCCTCCTTGGTGGCTCACTAGAGCTCAACACTTGTCTAAACCTCATTTGCTTTGCCCCCACCATGACATCACATGACATCATCCACTCTCTCCCCTCAATCTTCCTCCACAACCTTGCCAATAGGTGCAAAATAGCTCTCCCCCCATGGCATACGAATTTGTTACATTTCCCTCTTCAATCTCAATCAATTTCATCCAATTCTCAACTAAACACATCCACTTGAAGCCCAATTAAATCCATCAAGGTATCCTCATCCGTCTCATGACTTTTTCCCATCAAATGATCCAACTTGCATCCCGAAGATTCAATCAAAAACAACCCTCTGATAATTCCGAACAAAAACGGCTTACTTTGCTTTTCTGCCAAAAATCTCGGTTTGTAGAAAAATCTTCTGAGGATGAGTCGACGTTCCTAAAATGAATTGTGACTTGACAGGACTTCCAATTTCTATAATCGGGTTCAATTTCACGGTTAAATTCAATCTGGTGCGACTTTAGCGCGTCCTAATCTACTGGGTAGCTTTTAGGAATTTTCTGTGCAATTGACCTGTGGTTGATTATTTTCAAGCCACAATGTGCATCTTCGATACATTGGCGACTTTGGATTGTCGTAGAAATCTCGAGGTTTCAAATACGAACATAGGGTACCAAAACGATAGAGAAATCGGTCTAGTGCCGATCAATAAGAATTGTGTAATTAGGTGGAACCACCCACACTGAATTACATGATTCTGTTGAATCGACCTATCTCCGGTCTTTAATCGATCTGTGCCGTAATGACCCTTGCAGATTAGTACGGTCGAGCAGTCGTTTCCTGGTCGAATTCTCAAGTCTATTGCGTTTAGATTCCTTAACGGCTTCACCTGATAGACTAGTTATCTCGTGAGTGGCCAACTCAGAGAAGAGAGCTATAGGCGCGAAGATGAAATGCCCGACTTATTTAATTGAAACCAGAATTGGAAAATCAGGATGTCACAGTACCTCGCGAGTTTAAAGGTCAAGCCCAAGAACCAACCTTATGAAGGTATGGTGTCTATGCTTATTGAAACTAATCTTATGATTAGTGCTGAATCCAGCTCATGGGTTCTAGATTCTGCTACAACTTCACATATTTGTATGTCTTTGCAGAATCTGGAAATAAGCAGGATGCTAGGGCGAAATGAGATTGTCCTGACGTTTGCCAATGGAGCAAGAGTTGCTTCATTAGTTATAGGGACTTTTCATTTATGTTTGCCTTCTGGACATGTAATGTTTTTAAAGAACTGTTTGCATTATAAGAATGCTGTTAGGAACATCATCTCTATACCTCGTTTGGGTAAAGAGAATTATGAATTTTCTTTTGCTGATAATGTATGTTCTATTTATCATAATAGAATATGTGTTGGTTCTAGCTTATTAACCAACAATCTTTATACCATTACAATGTCCGGTAATGCGATTACCAATGTCAATAAGCAAAATAGAATTGATATAAATGCCATAACTAATAAACGCCCTAGAGACGGTCCAAATAAAAAGTATGTTTGGCATCTCCGATTAGGTTATATTGGAGAAGACATAATTAACAAGTTGAGTAATGATGGATACATTGATCCTTCAAATTTTGAGTCATACTCAACTTGTGAGGCATGTCTTCAAGGAAAAATGACTAAAGCGCCTTTTGTGGGACAAAGTGCACGAGCTGCTGACATATTAGAATTAATACATACAGATGTATGTGGACCAATTAATGAAACTGCTAGAGGTGGTTATAATTACTTCATTACCTTCACCAATGATCAGTCACGGTATGGTTATTTATACCTCATGAAGTATAAATCTGAATCCTTTGAAAAATTCAAGGAATTCAAGGCTGAAGTTGAGAAACAAACAGGAAAATGTATTAAGGCTCTTCGATCAGATCGAGGAGGTGAATACCTTAGTACTGAATTCTGGACTTTCTTAAAGAGAATGGCATTTTATCACAGTGGACACCTTCTCGGAACTCCAGAACATAATGGTGTATCGAATGAAGAAATCGTACTTTATTAGATATGGTACGATCTATGATGAGTTACACGATTTGCCAATATCCCTTTGGGGATATGCCCTTGAGACAGCTGTATATATACTTTTGAATAGAGTGCCGTCCAAATCTGTTCCAACTACGCCCTATGAGATATGGCATAGTATGAAACCTAGTCTTAATCATATTAAGATTTGGGGTTGTCCAGCTTTTGTGAAAAAGCTGAAAATGGAAAAATTGGAGGCAAGATCTTAACAAGGTCGCTTCATTGGATATCCAAAGGAAACTCTTGGATATTATTTCAATTTTCATTCAGACCAAAGAATTTTGGTATGCAAGCACGCTTCCTTTTTTTTTGGAGAATCAGTTCATCCAAGAAAGTGGTGCGGGTGGAAAATAGTCTTACAAGAAGAAAATAATGAAGTATCAAACAACCGAGTTCAGATACCAATCTCTGATTCAGTTGGAGCTTCTGATACACAACCTCTTAGGAGAAGTGCGAGAACGTCTCGCCCACCTGCTCATTATAGACACTCGGTTGATCATATTGAACCATTATTCATTGTGAATGATAGTGATCAACCCGGTGATCCTAAAACCTATGAGGAGGCGATGTTGGACATCGATTCTGGTAAATGGCTAGAAGTCATGAAATCCGAAATGGATTCAATGTTTTCCAATGAGGTATGGACCTTGACTGACCTGCCTAATGGTATTGTACCAATTCGCTGTAAATGAATTTTCAAGAGGAAGATGAATGTTGAAGGTCAAATTGGAATTTACAAAGCACGGCTGGTGGCGAAAGGATATTGTCAAAAAGAAGGAATTGATTATGACGAAACTTTCTCACCTGTGGCCATGCTAAAATCCATTCGGATTATGTTGGCTATAGCTACACACCTGGATTATGAGATATTCCAGATGGATGTCAAAACGGCTTTTCTAAATGGTTTTCTCGATGAGGACATCTATATGGAACAGCCACAGGGTTTTGAATCCAATAGTGAAAAACAGAAGGTGTGTAAGCTTAAGAGATCCATTTATGGACTCAAACAAGCCTCCGAAGTTGGAACATCCGTTTTGATGAGGTAGTCAAATCGTTTGGCTTCATAAAAATCCGGATGAACCTTGTGTATATAAGAAGATCGTGGGAGTGCAATTGCATTTCTGGTTTTGTATGTCGATGATATACTTTTGATTGGAAATGAAGTACCAATGATATCATTGATAAAACTATTCTTGTCACAGAAATTCTCCATGAAAGATTTAGGAGAGGCAACCTACATTTTAGGTATCAAGATCTATAGAGATAGATCAAGACGATTGATTGGCCTCTCACAATCTACGTACATAGACAAAGTGTTAACACGGTTTAACATGCAATGTTCCAAGAGAGGATTATTGCCTTTTAGGCAAGGGATCCGTCTTTCTAGATGTGTCCCAACACTCCTGAAGAAAGAGAGCGGATGGAAAAGATACCATATGCATCCGCTATTGGAAGCATAATGTATGCTATGCTATGTACTAGACCTGATATTGTGCATGCTGTAAGTATTACTAGCAGATATCAGTCTGATCCAGGAGAAGAGCACTGGATAGCAGTCAAGAATATTCTTAAGTACTTGCGAAGGACTAAAGATTTATTCTTGATATATGGAGAAGGAGAATTTAAAGTTGTAGCTTATACTGATTCTGATTTTCAATCGGATCCTAATGATTATAAGTCTACATCTGGGTTTGTCTTTACATTCAATGGTGGTGCAGTTAGTTGGAAAAGTTCCAAACAAAGTATAACTGCCGATTCCACCACTGAGGCAGAGTATGTAGCTGCTTCTGAAGTAGCAAAGGAAGCCACTTGGATGAAAAAGTTTATTTCTGAACTTGGAGTCGTTCCTTCAATTGAGCAACCGATCACATTGTTTTGTGATAACAATGGGGCGATAGCTCAAGCTAAGGAACCAAGGTCTCACCAGAAGTCCAAGCACATTGAGAGACACTTCCATCTCATCAGAGAAATTGTTGGGAGAGGTGATATTGCTTTGCAGAAAATTGCCTCAGCAGAAAACGTGGCAAATCCCTTCACTAAGGCCTTACCTCAGTCTTCTTTTGAAAGACATATTGACAAAATGGGTTTGAGGTACTAGACAAGTTGGCTTTAGTGCAATTGGGAGATTGTTGGATGTATGCCCTAAAGCTACTATGTAATGGTTACATATTAGGGATTTCAGTTGTACTTTCATTATTATTATTTAATTAATGGCAATGACGTATTCATTCATTTGTCCAATTATTTTATATTGATAAATGATTCCATAAGATCAGTTGCAACTAGACCTATTCTTGAAACGTCAAGAATATATGTGACTGGTTCATAGTTAGACTGAATCTTTAAATCGTTCCCGGTCGATGGATTATTGAGTGGATATTAATAATCCTGTTGAGGCCGGTGTGTTCTTAACTTCGCCATTAAGTATTGGATACTTAAGGGAATGATGAGTCACATGTCATTGGGTATTATGATGCCTGAGTTAGAACACAGGTATTTGTATTAGACAAATTCACTGAATATGACGCATATGGAACGATTAGCGACATGGAAGCTTTTAGCATGGTCAATGTCTAATTGTTCATACTTTGGTCTTGTATAAATAATCCTTAGACCTGAGGTACAGTGTTAACTTGTGTATTGAACAAATATGGTTCACAGGTGCACATAATGCCGGGTCATTGATCCGTCTTTATACCTGATGGTCATAGTTTGTTCATATATGAAGTTACACATGTGTGCAATATGGAATCTGTCTCCTTGTTATATGCAATGTATGATAATGATGTCCTATGCAATCTAATTGTGACAATGTATTGAAATCCTCGGCTGGGGTTGTAATTGAGAATAAATTGTTTATGTCTCGAATAAAATGCATGTCAATTAGATTTGTGCATATGATCAAATTAATGACTTGACAAATATTCCATGGTCTTTGTTTGATCGGGACATAGTAAGATAGAGGGATTGAATTACACTGTAGCCAAAGCTGACAGGTTCATTATGTTCTTAAAGTATTCACACTATCTGGGTAGCCATGACATAGTGCTAGATGTCAATCGTGGCTTGTAGGACCTAAAAGATTAATCGGGACAATTAATTCTTTTTGAAGTACTAATGTGTTAGTACAAGTCTTACTACCAACATAGTGACGAACCTAGGGATGTCACACACCATAAACAATTAGGATAACGTGGAACAAGAGAGAAATATTATTGCAAATATGTTTACAATTACTGCAATCGAATTGAGTCGATTTGAAATTAAATTAAATGAGATTTAATTTAATTTGTATTATAGTCATGAGCCTACTTGCATATGATGCACACGCATGCCCAAAGTGGATATATGTTAACATACCCCAATTGTGTACTTTCATTATTATTATTTAATTAATGGCAATGAATTGACAAAATGGGTTTGAGGTACCAAACAAGTTGGCTTTAGTGCAAGTGGGAGATTGTTAGATGTATGCCCTAAAGCTGCTATGTAATAGTTACATATTAAGGATTTCAATTGTACATATAAGGATTATGTTATTTTAATTTTAAAAGGAATTGATTAATTAATCCTTTATTCGTTTAATTAATTAATGTACACATGGTTGCAACGCACATGATATGTGCGTTGCCTTTTATTAGTAATAAAATAAAATAAAATAAAATAAAAGCTTAAAGCTTCATGCATGTGCACGATTCTTTAAATCGTGCACATGCACGGAAGCATGGACCATCATGCACAGAGATCGTGCATGAACGGTCAGCAACCGCTGACCGTTCTTGCACGATGGTGCATGATCGTGATCAGCAACGGTTGCTGATCCCACGATCAGCAACCGTTGCTGATTCGTGAAGGCTTTAAGAAATAAAATGCCGCAAAAAGGTTGCGAGGAATCAGAAGATGCTTTGCTAAAATAGAGAGCAAAGTGTGTGCGTGTTCTTGTGTCTTTGATACGCAAGAAAGAAGAGCATTATCTCGTTCGGGCCGTGACTATTATACATCAAGAATATGACGGATTATTTCCACGTGTTTGCTAGCACGATCAAGTTGTAAATATCTGAAAGTTCTCTCTTTTGTTCGACATTCGTTGTTGGTGTGTCTGAACTAGAGGTCCGACGCTTGTGAGACTCGAACTGTAGAACATCCGAACTGACTCGTTTCAAAGCGCGCTTCGAGAGGTATTTCGTTTAACTCCCTTTTATGTATAGATTTTTGATTAAAACGCACGAACAACGCCTTAGGAGAATCATGTGTAATATATATATTTGTTTTTGCTGCGTTCATTTCATTAATTTCTCTTATACATGATTCTTGAAACCCCAACACGAAAAGTTTAGGAATTATATTGAATAATTTAAAAGTTTAGAGATCGCATTAAACAAATTAAAAGTTCGGAAACTATACTGCACATTGAATCAAAGTTCAGAGATTATTTATTTTAGTTTCCTTTTATTTTCCAAAAACAAACTGAACCAAAAGGTTTTACCTTCTCCTTGCTTATTGCCTTTGGAACCATATCCGGTATGTAAAATTTTCTCCGAGTTGGATCTCCAGAGTGGTAGAGCTTGAACACTGACAACGTCTTGGGAAGCTCAGATACTCCTTTATGGCTCGAACCAGGAAGTGTAAGCATTTTGAGCCTTTTGAGCGGAGGCATATCTGTCAGCTCAAACTTTAGCTTGATAACTTGCGAAAGAGAGAGTTCTAGTTTCCTCAGTTTAGGAAACGATATTGAGAAGCATTGTTTGTCAATCATTCGATTCACGTTGGATTCTGGCATCGGCTCTTTTGAGGGACGTCGATGTGCCTTCAGGTCCCCATCACTTAGCCACAGCTCCTCCAATTCCTTCAAATCTTCAAGATGGGGGTAGTGCTTTCATCCTTTCAGAACTCACATGCAGACAAACTAGAGAAGGGGGAAGCTTCGGCAACTCTTCAATTTCATTACAGTGAAGTAAATCCAGGGTGTGAAGACCAGATATTGTGGAGATTTCAGGGGATAGGCTAGATATACCGGAATGCCCCAGCGCCAATGATCTCAAATTACGTAGTCCCCTGATATCACTGGGAATGGCCCCCTTTAAACTCCAACACCAGGAAGCATGTAGTTCTTCAAGCTTGGTCAGATTTCCAATCTCCCCAGGAAATGCTCGAATGAAAGTAGAATCCATTCTCAGCACTCTCAAGCTTTGCAGATTTCTTGTTGAATCGGGGAAATTAGAGATACTAGTCGCTGATATATCCAACTCCTCTAATGACCTCATTTTACCGATAGAATCTGGAAGTTCCTCTATGTAACGGCAATCCCTCAATGATAAGAGTCTTAGATTAAGCAGCTCCCCCAGTGAGCTTGGGAGCTCAATAATTTTGGCACCATCTAATGAGAGTTTGGAGAGAGCAGCCAGGTAACTGATTGAACTGGGCAGGTAAGTCAATTGCAAGCACTTGAAGCCACTGAGAATTTCAAGGTGCTTCAAATTGCCTGTGGAGATGGGGATCTGCCGTACAGAAGTACCGTCGATAGAAAGCTCTTTTAGAGCTGTCATACAACCTAGTTCCATTGGCAACCCGTTCAATTGGGAGCAGAACTTCAAATTCAGGGAGATCAAACGTTTCAAATGGCTAATTGAAGGATCTAGCCTCACCAAACGAGAACATCGTTCAAGAATCAGGATTTCCAAATCTTTGTAACCAGAGAAGTTGGGAGTGAACAGTAAATCAGAACACCCGGTAAGGTTCAAGACTTTCAGTTTCTCCATCTGTAAAGCCAAAACAGAAACCCACACATGGTCAATTCGGAGACATTAACTTTGAGAAAGCAAATATAAAACAACCAAATACCAAACCACCTTGATTTCACTCCAACCTCGCCAGTCTTCCGTGACTTTGCTCCAAGACAGATCAAGAATAACCAACTCTCTTAATACAATATTTTCCGCAATAAAATCCAGAGGACACCTTTGCCAACAGAGCCACTTTACCCATGGAAAGGCACCTGTAAAATCTCCGAAAACTTTTGCATTATCCAACTTGAGAAAAGTTTTGTCCGGCAAGCTCTCAAAATCTCCGGCTGTGAATTTGCATGAGTCATGATCATCTAGGTCAATGCAGAGAGCTTCAACATTTTCCATTCCCTAGATTTGACATAAGTAACAAAATCATCAGAAGCTGTAACTTAAATACCCATCAGAGTAAGGATGCTTTCCTGGCACTATATGCTAAAGAGTATATATATGATATGATTCCTTAAGAAAATATGACAAAAATGACCCTTAAAATTTGGCCTAATGTATAATGTGATCTTTGCACATTTAATTTGTTCAATGTGATCCTTGAACTTTTGTTCAATATGCAATATGATCCCTAAACTTTTGATATATGTTCAATTTAGTCTCTGAATTATGTGAAAATGTTCAATATTATTCTTCCATTAATTCAAATTTAAGGATAATATTGAATATTTTCATATAGTATTGAATATGTACCAAAAGTTCAGAGATTACATCGAACAATTTAAAAGTTCAGGGACCGCATTAAACAAATTAAAAATTTAGGAACCATACTGCATATTGAATCAAAGTTCAGAGATCATTTATATCAGCTTCCTTTTATTTTCCAAAAACAAACTGAACCAAAAGGTTTTACCTTCTCCTTGCTTATTGCCTTTGGAACCATATCCGGTATGTAAATTGGAACCATATCCGGTATGTAAAATTTTCTCCGAGTTGGATCTCCAGATCCCTTTGGATTTAAAATTCTTCGGCCAACACGTCTTAGCAATCTGTGCATCTGCAATTCATTGTTTTCTCCAATTTTTGCCAGGGGCATCAGAACGCAATCAGGAGATGGAAGATAAGAACTGGGCCACATATATGAAGCAACCCGGGCGTCCACACCCGTGATAAAACATGCCATTTCAAGGAATATATGTTTTTGCTTTGGATCTAATGCTTCGTAACATAAATCCAATATCTCTGCAAAGCAAACCGTAGCCTTTTGAGAACTACTCATAAATTTTTTTATTGACTCGTCAATCTTTTCCCATTCTCCTATTGATTTACCCCGCAAAAATGAACCAATAACTTCAATTGCTAATGGAAGTTTCTCTGTAGCATTGACGACACAGTTTGCGTGTCCATCATAACCAGGTACAGGAGATTTCTTCCCGAATGCGTGCTGGCAGAAAAGTTCAAAAGCTTGATCATCATCTAACTTATCAACCATGTAGGTGCGAGCCTTCTCGGGATCATAACCTTTGAGGATTTCCTCATTTTGAGAAGTCACAATTACTCGACTACCTAGACCAAACCAGGGCTGGTCTCCTACAATAGCATGAAGATGGGATTGCTTTTCCACGTCATCGATAACTATTAGAACTTTCATTTCATGAAATATATCCTGGAAATCTTCTATTCTTTCATCAAAAGAAGGCTCTTCATGATCTCGTTCAAGGAGATCACGTATCAACTTAGTTTGTAAAAACTGAATACCACTAGGATTTTGTGAGGTTTCTTCGACCTCTGCCAGAAAGCTACAACTATCAAAACAAGAAGAGATGCGGTCGTATACGGCCTTGGCTAGAGTCGTCTTGCCGATTCCATCAGTTCCATAAATTCCAATAATGCTCACCTCATCATTGACTTCCATCTCCAGTAAGTGGGTGATTTGTTTTACACGATCATCAATTCCAACTACATTTTGAACAGCTGCAATTGCATAATTTCTATCTGAGGTTTCCATCTCTGCTACTTGCTGTCTAGCTTCATCTTTCGTTTTCTCCATGCTCTGCAAGAAAAGCAGAATTTTTCGCCATATTATTAACATAGTTGGAGAAAAGAACAAACATCACCTGGTTGGTCTCTCTCTTGTAACATTGCTTCACTTCCATTTATTTATACAAGATATTTGTCATTAGATTTTTCTTGTTGATGCAAAATTATGTAGAAAATTATTCTAGCATACTCTAATACATAATCTAATGTCAGATCTGATACACTATTAACAAGGAAGCTTAGCTAGTAATTTAATTTAATTTGGTGACATTCCTATCTGGGAAGTTGGATCTACTTATTTGCTGACCAGATATTTCAATTTTCAAGAAAACTTGATATGCACATCACAACAATGGTCACTCTAATTAAATTAATTATGTTATTATCTCGGAAGTGTAAATAAGTTCTAAAAAGCAAATGAGCTACGTTCATATTAAGTTCATATTATCTTCGGATCCATACAATTTTCTTTTGTTCTTCTGCATCATCTTTCCACACATTTTCTTGTGTTGCTACTATCAAGTTGAATCAACTACGTTCAGTTTTTGGCGACAGTGATCTTGGACTAAGTGAAAACAATGCTTAAATATTCTTATTGAATTCCAAATACAAGTATGTTCCAATACCACACTCTCGTTTACAGGTGCTGAGCATTCCTTGATTGGTTTACTCGGGTCACTTGGTTACTTCTACATGTAATCCTATCCTTAAATTGAATATCAAATATCATTTAAGAATATTGTCTCTTCGCTAAGATTTTGCAAATTTCTTGTTCAATTCATATGTTGCCTCTTTTCGTTGGCACTCACGTATTTTTTATGAAACATGCACAAATTGACAAAAATCAACAAGTGAGAAAGAATGGAAAATGATTGGTGTATGGATGAGTGATTGGCATCCTCGTTTGAAGGAATAAAAGATGACTAACGGAATGAGGTAAAACTGGCTGCTGCGTTGATAAAAGTAGGAATCTTTTTTGGGGGAGATAAAGTTTTGCTGCAAGACAGCCCGCAAAGTCGCCTCGGCAGATTATACCAGACAACTAAAGAAACCATATATGTGGGAACCGCTTAATTTGCTCCGAAGTGACAGTTATAGGAGGTTGAGACAAATGTCTCGATGGCAAACGGAGTGTTTGAACGCTTCCCTTGATCTGTCAATGTCATTGAGGAGCAGAAGCAAGAATTTGTCAATATCCCACTATTTTATTTCATAGAAGAGAAAAAAAAAAAAAACGCAACAAAAGAGTAGCTCCCAATTCACAAACATGAATCCCCAATTAAGAAGAGGGCATAAACAATTTTCTATTCAAAATTTAGCCATACTTTACCTCTCTTTTTTTTTTTTTTAAATTCACAAATTATGTCATCTTTGTCCCACAATCCGGTACATTATTCTCTAGTAATTGCCCTTCTAGGATCTTTAAAGTGATTGTGCATCTGAAATCTATCATTGCCTAAAATCTTTATCATGCACCTCTTAATAAGGACATCAATGGCACTCTGGGCCAAACCCATTATTTTTCCACACATATTGTCACACCTTGAACTCCCAAGAGCGCGAACATCCCTCAACGGTTGATTAATTACGATGTTCCATGGTGCGTCGCCAACTCATTCTTTTATCTTTCGATTAAACGTAAGCGAAATGTACATAATAACTCCATAATCAAGGATTATGAGTTAACTCACGGATTTTACGGTGACGATGAGCTCATGGCAATAGCGACACGACGGCGATAAGAACACGGGCCTCACAGGACCAACGGCAGCACCATGGTGAGGCGGTAGTAGCTTGAGCCCACGGCCAAGGAGGGGCTCAGCTTAGTGTGGTCATGGCCCGGTGATGGTTGTGGCTTGAGGTGGTGAGGGACAGCTCGAGGGACAGTGAACGAGCGGCGGTGACAATGGCAGTTGTGACATCCTGAAATTCGACCCCGTTTCGATAAAGTGAAATGGGCATGTCGTCGACGTGCCTATGGTCCTTTTTCTCTGAGCTGATCACTCACGAGTTAACTAACCTATTGGGTGAAGCTGTTAAGGGATGTATCTGCAGTAAAATCCCTAGAAGCTACTCAATTGGTTAGATTGGACTAAAATCGTGTTTGACCGATTCTAATCATTAAATTTAAATTGGTTTCGGGAATCGAATATTCGAGCATGTCACAATTCATTTTTAGGACCGTCTCATCGGTTGTCAATTTATTGACGAGTCCGAAATTTCAAGAAAGAAATTATCGGAGGAAAAATTGAAGACCAAAAAAAAAATAAAAAGGGAAAGATAAAAGAAAAGAAAATAAGAATAATTGTATTATTTTAATTTTATTTTTCCCCTGTCTCCCTCTCTCTTCTTTTCCCTCTTTTTCTCTCTTTTCTCTCCCCTTTCCCTCCCCTTCGTGCGAACAGCTTTTCCCCCCACCGACTTTTCTCTCTCTCTTCTCATTTTTGATCGATCAATCCTCATCTTCTCTCTCTTATCTCTTTTTTCTCTCTCACTCTCGACGCTCTCTGTCTCCCTCTTTGTTCGAACAGAAGCGGAAGACCGAAGACCAGAGGAGCTCGCCGAAGCCAGCCACTGTCGCCACCTATCCCGCCGCCCGCACCTGCGCGTCCGCCGCTCGCCGCCATGCGCCGCTAGCCCTGTTCCCTCGTGCCCGGGCGACCTCCCCAAGCGAATCCACCTCTTTCCAGCCCTGTTCCGGCCCGTCCAGCCCACTTCCGACCGCCGCCCGGCTCTGTCCGGCCACCGTTCGGACCGCTGGAGCTCCCCTCACCCTCCGCCGGCCTCCCCTCGCCGCCCTAGCCGCCGGACCAGCTCCCGCCAACCCAATCTAGCAAACCCGCGAGTGGGTTTCCAGCGGCTTTAGGCCCGCTTTTGGGCCGTTTATGGGCCTCGAACCCGAGCCGTGCTTTGGGAAGTATTGTTCCTCGCGTCGCCCCCATCGGATTGATCCGATTTGCGCGCGATTCCGGTGAGTAATCTCACTAATCCCTTCTTAGTTGGCTAATTATGCTTAGGGGTTGGTTAAGTTTAATTAAATGCAATTAGGTGGTTAGATTAGAATGGATTAGTGTTTATTAGTCAATTGTGATGCGAATTAGATAAATTAAATGTGCATTTAACAAGTAGACGTGGTCTACTATTTATTGAGGGTAGCTCGGGATTTTTCCCGACCCTAATCGGGCTTCAAATTGTTAATTCAGGCCTAAGTGGAATTTTTGGTATTTAAATATTATTTTTCGGAATTAAATTAATTAATTAATTATTTTCCGAAAATTCAATTGGGATGGCTAGTGACCGGAATATTATGCTGATGACTGTGGTGAAGTCCGTTTATTTAATCGGGCTTTATTTTGAGCTAAATTGAGTTTTTAATATTAATTATTTAATTTTCGAAATTAATTAATCATTTTTCGAAAATTCAATTGGGATGGCTAGTGACCAGAATCTTGTGCTGATTGTCATGGCGCAGTCCATTTATTTAATTGAGCTTTATTTTGTGCTGAATTGAATTATTCGTGAAATTGGAAATTATTCTTTAATTGAATAATCTTTGGTTATTAATTGGAAAATAACCGGGTGTCGGTTGACAGCACGAAAAGTGTTTTGGTGGACTATAGAAAATGTGGGAGTTATGGAAAGGAAAATATTATATTTTGGCTAAGGCCAGCCGTGTGCCCACGCACGATATTTTATCGGGTATTTTTAATATGAAGAAATGAGGCCAAGACATTACTTTAATTGAGGAAGTTAAGTGCAAGGCACAATGTTATTGGGCCATGAGGGATTAATCGTGTGTTGGTTTATAGTTGAAGCAAGATGATTATTGGAAGTTGATGTGATGTGTGTTGTGTTGAGGGAAACCAATGGATCATGAGCAGGTAAATGACTAAGTACTACACAAGTAGAAGACTTCGTGTGAGTCACCTCTAGCGCCTTATGCCATTGCTTATAGTAGTTAAGGGCTAAGTATTACATGGCGACCTGAGTCGCATGGGAATTACCTCTAGTGCCTTGTAGTATTGTCATGCATAGTGAAGGGCTAAATGCTACGTCTCGAGTGAGTTACCTCTAGCGCCTTATACTATTGCATTTGTAGTGAAGGACTAAGTACTACACGATAACGAGATTTCGTGTGAGTTACCTCTAGCGCCTTATGCTATTGCTTTTGTAGTGAAGGACTAAGTACTACACGATAGCGAGATTTCGTGTGAGTTACCTCTAGCACCTTACCCTACTGCATTTTGTAGTGAAGGACTAAGTATTACACGATAGCGAGATTTCGTGTGAGTTACCTCTAGCGCCTTATATAATTGTTATTTGTGATCAAGGACTAAGTACCGCACGATGACGAGACTTTGTGTTGGGGTCACCTCTAGCGCCTTGAGCCTATATTTGAGTGGGAATGTTGAATTGGTATGTTGAGATTAATTATCGAGTATAGATGGAATCACGAATATGATTTGATTCGTGTGTCATGGATTGACTGATTGAACTGAATTGGCCGGGGAAGGGTCATCGTTGACATGTAATCGACTAGGTCAATTGATCATTGTTTTGATATGATGTTGTGAATTGTTTGATTGAACGAAAATGATCGTGAGTGGTCTTGTTGACCTGTAATCGACTGGGTAGATTTGATTGATGCTTCGATCTGTGATATGATTGCTTGGGTGTCTATTTAATCTGTGCTAACTTGCAGGTGGGATCTGAGGCCAAGGTAAGTCCTCTGCCCTATGTGTGTTTAGGCAGCCTATAGTATAATGGTTTATTAATCAGGCCTTAGTGGGGTAGAACTCGCTGAGATGTAGTCTCATCCCAGTTTGGGAAAAACATTTCAGGCTCGTAGATGAACCCGAGGAGGAGGAATCTGAGAAGGAGAACTCTAAGGTGAAACCTGAGAAGAAGAATTTTTGGAAGAAGAAAATGATACCGAGAGGGATCTTGAGTACAATCTAGATGGACTGAGATTCCATCTTCTTTGGGAATCCTGTTTTGTTGTGAATAGAGTAAAGTAAAAAGCTGTGAAAAGTTGTGAAGTACTTTGGGTTTTGTTTTGTATAAAAGTTTGGTTATAAGTTTCAATATGAAAAATATGGTCTTGCTTTTCCATCCCATCGTATTTATTGTCTGAGGATTATAACTGCTTCCGCATGTGCTTATAAAATGAAAGGGTCGGCGATATATAGTCCTGGGATATTGCATTATAAAATTGACCAATAGAGAAGGATGTGTGTGTGCCCGAGGATCGGGGCATGACAGTGGTGGTGCGGCAAAGGGGCAGCAAGTGGATGGCTATGAAGAGGAATAAAGGAAGAAGAAGAAGATGAAGATGAGAGAAAATGAGAGAAAATGGAGGGGAGGTTTGGCCATCTTGGGAAAATGAAGGGGGGAGAGAGAGAGAGAGAAATGGAGATATTTTCCCCAAAATACTCTCGGCCACATCTTTTTCCCTTTTTATTTTTATTTAAAAACCTTCTAGAAGGGGAGTTTTGGTCTTTTCACACTTTTTGGCAAAAATTTCAATTTTACCGTTGGGTGCATTTGGTGGGCTTGGCTTAGCCCACTTGGGCCCTCATGGCCGAATCCCATGGGTGTGAGGCTCATTGGGCCTTCGCTAGGCCCGACTCCCTTTCCAGCTTCCAATTCTTGATTGATTAGTCATTATCCGATAATTTTAATGCTTATTGATAACTCAACGGATAAATGAGGCGACGTCCAATAGGTTTGTCTTGAAATCCTAAAAAATTCAATACTCAAAACCTAATTAAATTTCATTGTTAAAATCGATCAAATGCAACTTTAACACAACCTAAGTTATTGGATGGCCATTAAGGATTTTCGCACAATTGACTTGTGGTCGATAATTTTCTATCCATATTTGTACCCCTTCAAATCTTGGATGACCCTCGGTTGTCATGTATATAGGCAAGGGTTTAATTACGTACCGTGAGTACAAGATCAATAGAAAATCGGTTTATCGTTGTTCGCAGCGAGTATCGTAATTGTGCGGAATCACTAGTAAATCGACTACGTACTTCTATCGAATCGATTTATATCTGTTCGCTAATTGACTTATAACAACATAGTATTGTCCTTTATCAATCCTTATGATCGAGCAGTCTATTATTGATTAAATTCTCTAGTCTTTCACGTTTTAACCATTTATGACTTATCTCAATAAATTAGTTAACTCATGAGTAATCAGTTCAGAGTAAATTTTACTATCAGTGTATTGATAAAATAATCATTAATATATTTTGAGAATGGTCAAATTTCAGGATATCACATGTATATTGGATTAATTTTATTCTCACCAATGAAAAAGCATGCAATATCAAGAAATACATGTTGTTGATCTGGTTCTAAGGCATCATAGCTAATCTTTAGCTTTCCCAAGACACCCTTATGAGGTGTTTTCCTTAGCTTTCCTAATGAAAAGTTTAAGTGCGTCTTCGTTGCTCAATCGCACCATTTTCATAATCCATGAATTTGTACTTAAATCCCTAGATATTTAGAACACTCTTATCCCTAGTAGTAACAAGTACTCTAGTACCAAGATACAACGATTTCTCTCCAGTTAGTTTTTGGATCTGGTTGGGCTCATCAACATCATCCAATACGATTAGCATCATCTTTTTGCAAATTTTTTCTTCAATCATATTGATCACATGATCAATGTTATCAATTGTCTGAGCCACATTACGATAAGAGATATCGAACAATCACTTTTTTTGCAGCTTGACTAGGCCCTTGCTTTTTGCCGTTTCCCTTACATCATCAAGAAAGTTGCAATTTCTCCCAAAGTGAGGAGATGGTTGGTTGAAGATAATCTTTGGCAAGCATTGTTTTATCGATGCTACCCATCCCATAACTTCCAATGAGACACACACCACCATAATCAATGTCTAATAATTTTTTTATGGCTGCTATTCGATGCTCCGTTCCAACTAAATCTCTGGTTACATGTCTCTGTCTTGACTTGAGCCTGACCACAACCTCACCAACAACCACCTGGATAAGTTTCTCATAGCTGCCACAAAGTTGAACAGTTTCAATTGAGAAAATGTGAGAAATTTGCATTTTGACCAACCATCTACAAACCAACCAGGTGGGAACGCGATGAAGTTTAGTATATAGAAGAGAAATGTTTGATCTTTATATCAAATAGAACAACAAGAGTTTCTTGCAAAAAAGGGTAGAAAAAATATAAACATCTAATGAATTATTGTAATATAAGATTTACTTAAATAAAAAATGGCCCGATTGTACAAAATAATTTTCACAATCATGGTTAGATTGTTGCCCTGAATATTTCTCTAGCTCCCATCCCTTGGTGCCACCAACTTCTTTGAGAGCTTGCCACCACATCTCTATATCCTTGGAGCTGAACTTATTCTTTTAATCCTCCATCTTTTGCTCCAAATTTGATATGGCATCCTCCTACAATGCAGTTTTCAGTTCCACGTCATAGAAGATGGGCAATATGACCTTCTCTTTCCCATCTTCTTTATATTTAGAGGTGTTCTCTACCATCTTCACAAGCTTGTCAAGGCATCAGTGACTTGAAGTGTAATCTTTGGAGAAGGTGGGTATGTAGATCTTGGAATTATTGATTGCTTGCAAAAGATCACTAATTTTTTCACCAAGTTGAAGCGCTTTGTCATTGATGAAAACATGAATCCCGGCATCTACTAAGGCTTGGTGGAGGATATCGGTGAATGAATGATGAGTATCAAGCCTTCTAAAACTTAGGAAGACCTGGTACTCACCTCCTATGTATTGTTGGTATTCGTTCCTGTCTTTGAATTTGTCATAGGAGCTCACTTCGTACTTAACAAAGTCAGCCCTCTCACCTGGTCTTTGAGTTCGCAATATGACATTTCAAATATTTGAATCCAATCCCATTTGCCATCCAAAACGTGTATAAGCAACTTTTTAGTAGGTGTAGTTTCTGGTTTACAATCATTAAAGTTGATGACTTTACAAAAGAAAAATAAGGCGGGGGACAATAATGGAGGTGCACCTTTTACACGCCCAATTTCCTTCGAGTTTCTCCTTTGTGCTTTTAAACTTTTGGCTTAAAAATATTTGATTCTCTATATCTATAGTTGGACATATTTAAAATCCCCATCTAGTATTGTAAAATAACAATTTATTTACATAGAGTAACAAAATATTCCTAAAGAATTGCCTTTCATTCTGACACTTGCGACTCTAGATAATTAGAAAAATCTCCTTCATACTATAGAGATTGGATTTGCTGCATTCTCTACAGCAGATGCTCCACCTAAGCATTACCTACGCATATACTTACTACTCACTATGAAATATTTGTTTTGATCTCTCCGCCTTGAAGACTTACCTTTAATTATAATCAATTTCCTTTAACAAGTCAAATATTTTCATAAAATCCGGCTTTATATTAAAAAGCAAATGATAATTTATTTCCTACTAATGACTATTAGAATGGGAACGTGGTGTAGTTAGTGTGGTTTGGACATTAAATTAAACCAAACTATATAAATATGCTAGAATATATTTCAAGTTTAAGCTCCTCGGATGAAATAGGATCATAAGAGAATTATAGACGCTTATAGGGGTAAGCATCAGTTTAGGGTCAACCCTAGACCGACCACGGACCAGCCCAATTCGGCTAGTCCTGGTCCTGTCTTTGGGGGGATTGGGTTGGACCTTGGTCTTTGGACCCTTGGACCTTGCACTGTGTGGGCTGCTACTCAATCCTGGAAGTTTAGGATTAGTCCAACCTAGACCAACCCTTTACATAATATTGTGTGTGTGTGTGTGTGTTTTTGTCTACTTCAAATTATAGCACCTCCTTCTTAGTTCTCTTCATAGTTCAGTTTGTCATGTAAATTAGAAAGTAGAAAGAAACCTAGTTCCAATTCAACCAAAAAAAAAAAAAAAAAAAACCCTTCACTAGCATTGGCCTTGCTTGCCTGCCTTAACCTAGCTTGCCTACTTGCCTTGCTCATGACTCACCTCTCTTCACTCGCCTCGCTCACCTTGTTGCTCGCCTCTATTCACTCACCTTGCTGCTTTCTTGCCTCGCATGTTCGTTTTTATGATTTGTTGCTTTTAGCAAGTGTAAATTTATGTTATTAACTTATTTTATATTTATGTATTTTTTTTGGTAAAATATTTTATATTTATGTTTGATATGCATTGGTGTTCATAATTTGATTTTTTAATGTTGCATTGTTGATGAGTATGCAATTTGAAATAGTAAGTTTGTCCTTTTAAGGAGCATAAAAAAGGAAATAGAAAAAAAAAATATCTTGCAACCTGGATTGACTTTAGAATCGGCTTGGACCTATAGGGTCAATCCGGTCATTGGTCTTAGGCTTAATGGGGTCCGTCCTAGGGGTAAGCATTGGTCTAGGGTCAACCCTAGACTGACTTTGGACCAACCCAACCCTATTGATCCTAGTTCGGTTCCTAGGGGGACTAGGTCGGTCTTTGATCCTAAGATCCCTGGACCAGCACTATGCAGGTTGGTCTTTGGTCCTAAGAGTTTTAGGATTCGTCGAATCTGAACTAACCCTGATTGTATATATTGTATATATTATATATCTAATATATTATTTATAATTTTTATCTAAAGAAAACCCTAAGTCAAACGGCGTCGATAGCATTGAATGGCTCCTTGGGAGTCCAAGTAATTTTATAATGTTCTTTAATAGTTTAGACTTTTAATGTCTTTTGTGGTATCGATAATTATAATTTAGAAATAAAGAAAATGTCTATGTGAGGAGTCCTCACGGCGTCCAAACCGGCGTAAACAGCTTCTCACAGTATCATCCTCTAATAGTCGTTCTCTTCTGTCTTCTTTATGCTCTTAGTTTTCAATTTGCCAAGATTGAAAAAAACAACTTCCCCGCTCGCCGCTCGATGGTAGCCTTGCTCACTTCTGGTCACTTGCATCACTCGACGCTCGACGCTCACCCCCTTGTTGCTTGGTGCTCGCCCTACTTGACGCTCGCCCCATTTGACGCTCTCCACTCGCCTCTCTTTGCTGACCTCGCTCGTTGCCAAACCCAATGGGTTGGTTCGATCCTTAGTAGCATTTTCAAGGAGTACAAATAAAAGTAAAAAATAAAAATTATCAATTGGTCTCGATTTAACCTTGGAACCGGACTGAACCCATTGGGTTGATCTAATCCTTAGTTGCCTTTTCAAGGAATACAAAAAATGAAATAAAAAATTATTGATTGGTTCCGAGTTAACCCTGGAATTGGATCGAACCCATTAGGTCTTTCCAGTTCTTAGATGCCTTTTCAAGGATTACAAAAAATAAAACAAAAAAGTTATCGGTTGGTTCCGAGTTGACTTTAGAATCGGACCAAACCCATTGGGTCGGTCCAATCCTTAGTCTTAGGCTCAATAGTGAGATAGCTAGTACAAGCACCTAGAGGGGGGTGAATAGGTGCACAAACAATTTATCGAGATACGGAAGTGATTCTTGGCAAACGATAGAAAGGAAATTCTCTCTTGATTAACAAAATAAAATATGATCAAGGTAAAGAGAGTAAGGAAGAGAAAATTGAACACATGGTTTATAGTGGTTCGGCTTATTCCAAGCCTACGTCCACTCTTCCGCACTAACAGCCCACCGGCTGGATTTCACTATGAACAAAAGAGAAGTTACAGCACAGCTTTTCCTTGATTCCACAGTGTAGATGTTCTACCCCACCTCCTCAAGGTTTCTCACAAATATAGACTCTCTTTTGTATACAAGTATTCGCTCAAAGGAATTGTCTAATCAAAAAGGAGCTTCAGACTTTGGAATTCTTCTATCGCGCACACCTCAACAACTTATAACGTCTTCCTTGTATACTCCTTTATGCCATCATACCCGTTGGCACTTACCAAAGGAATTCCTCTAATCTACCCGTTGGACGGAATCAATTAGGAAGATTATCCGAGCTATTAAAAGAACGTGTCGATAGCCCATCAATCCTGTTCACCCATACAATCAGGATCTCGGTTTCCATAAGTAGAACCTTCCAATAATATTTAAGCAATCACCTGATCTTCAATCATCGAGTCAATCTTCGATGAATCAAAGAATTCCGTTATGTCTTTTCCAGCCACGAGATCTTCTCTAGTTGAGAAGGTTAAATCCTTAACGAAACATCCAGCTCTGGATAACCTTTATTCAACGGATTAGAGACTGTCAATGAGGATAGACTTTGAGTCTTGAGTCTGGCTGTCCGGAGGTCTTCAGACTTTAAATAGCGTAGTCCGCAAGCCTTCAAACTAGATCGATGGAAACGTTTTGTCAGCTTCAAAACACTTCAAGAAGATTTCTCCAACAATCTCCCCCTTTTTGATGGTGACAAAACTTTTCTACAGATTTGGACAATTTTGACCTGCAAAACATTTCTCAAACACATATGCATATCTTATAGAGATAAATGGCTAAATGAATAACACTAGAATCCGCAACCACAGAAAATAGGTTAGTCTAATAAGTGATAGAGCCATCCATAAGATATCAATAGTAGTTAATAGAAGCAGTCAAGTCCAAGTCTAGTTTAGTTCTTATCCAGACACAAAAACAAAGTCAAATAGAGTTCAAACAACAAAACAATCCAACAAAATCCAACAAACAATCCAACAAACCACACGATTAAAAGTTTAACGATTAAAAGTTTGTTCAAATCTTGCATCTCTCCCCCTTTTTGTCAGCATTAAAAAGGTTAAGATGAAAATGGAATGAAGTCAAGATTGCTTGGGAACGCGGACAAGCTGGAAATCTCTCATAGGCGAATGATGCCTTCCAGCCTTTTCAAGTCTTCCTTGGTTGTGCAATCTCCTCACCCTTGGCATTGGCCTGAATCTGAACAGAGAGAGCTTGGATCTGATCATTCAATGAACATGAAGAAACTTGACCCGCATTCTGCAAGTTTTGAACCTCGTATCCCAAGGCATAAATTTGACATCGCATCTCCATTAGAATATCCATGATTATGCGAAAATCTGCTGCATTATTAGTCTGAGTACTTGCTTCGGCCCGATCTAATAGAGTAAATGCAGACAATGGTAGATCAACATAATCTCGCAGGTTTGGCGATGAAACTTCATGACCTTCTTCTGGAAATTGAGAGGCATAAACATCCTCTAGGTCTGCGGCAGTGTGAGCGGCCCGACTCCTTCACTTGCATCGGGATATGAAGACTTCCCTCCTTTCTCTTGATCTCCCCCTGTTTCCATGTCTACAGGTGGAGAAGAGTGTTCCTCAGGTTCTCCCTCTTCTCTTCTTTCTTCTTCAGGTCTTTCCTCCTCTGCTTCTTTTGTAGCGTCTCTTTCTTCTTCTTCCTTCTCCTCTGCTTCCTTCTCCTCTGCTTCTTTCGTCATTTGTTTCGATTCTTTCTCTGGAACAGGACGACTTAAATTCTTCAAAGCCATTGCAGAGATGGTGATGTCTTCCTCATCATCTTCATCCTCAACGAGGAGAGCTCTTCTTCTCTTGGATGGAGCAATCATGGGCTCCTTTCCTTTTCTTTTAGCTGCAGAAGAGATTTGATGAGTTTTGGCAGGAGTCTTCTCCTTGAATTTCTCCAACTCGTTGCTCAGTTCCTTCAGACACATTTTGGTCACCATTTTCAGTCCTACCACCATATGATCGCATGATCGAACACAAAAGATTTGCGAAGGCTGAATATTCAGATGTCTGAATAACTTCGTAACAAGGCTTGGGTAAGGAAGTTGACCTCTGTCCTTCATCATTGCTCTATACATGTGAAACATAACAGTGTGAGGGAGAGAAAACCTTTTCCTAGTGAGGATGGCATACATCAGCTTTGCCTCTGAACTTGAAACATCAGTCTTGGAAGTTGATTTCGGTCGAAGGCAATTGATCACAATCTTGTGAAGCAAGATGTTGAATGCACTCATCCTTAAGTAGGTGATCTTCTCCTTTGTTCTCCTGTCCTTCACCAGTTCCAGTGTGGCCCGAGCAATGGAAACTTTGATCGGTTGATATCTCCCTCTTTCAACTCCTAACACATCTGCCAGCATATCCATATCCACAACATAGTCTTGATCTTTGACGCTGAAAGAGAATCTATTCGCATCCAAAAAGCTAAGATTTGAATAGAAATATGCAGTTAATTCAAAGCATAGGCCTCGTAGTGTCGGAGCGAGAACTTTTCAAGTTGAAGATAGCGAACTTTTCCCTCAAGTTCACATTCACAAAGCATCCAGAAAATCAAAATCCACACTCCTAGGGTTTATTACCCCACGCTTCAGCAATTTCGAGTACAGATCATTTTGTTCCTTCGATCTGAACAAATCTCCCCTTTTTCCACGATTTTCAACCGCAACACCCATTTTCGGTTGAAATTGGTTGTACAATTTGTCATCATCATTCCCATCTACAGGATTCGGCCCCCAGTCACGAGGATCACTTGGGATATTCACAAGGGTTTCCTCAGCCACCCCTTTACAAGCAATTCCCAAACTTTCCATTTTCCGCAAAAAGATATATTCGTTCCCATATCCTTTGTCTTTAAGAAAATCATCAACATAGTTCAAAGGAGTACGAGTTCCTTTTAAGGCACGATATAGCTTGTAAATATAAGCGGGCTTTTGAACTCTTACAGGGTCTGCATCCTCGATGATTTCTTCCTATTGTTGATGATCAACGCCTTGAGGACTAGATGGAGGAGAATGACGCTACGAGAATGTTGTGGGCTCGGTTGCTGTTTGGAGACACTTCTTCTTCGTAAGATCGAAGTGCGTAGGCCCCTCACTCATTCGCCGTGGTCCCCGCTTTGCGATTCTCGAAGACTTTCTTGAAGATGACATCTTTCTCAGTTTTTGGAAGATTCCTTGCTTGACTTTCCCAAGAAAGATGACAACTTTTTCGAAAATTAAACAAGGGAGAAAACGGAAATGGAGGATCGATGCTTTCTAGGTTTTTTTTTATAGAGTAAAGTGAAGAGGAATCAACAAAGTGCACGATCGGTTAAAAAGAGAGATAAACGAACCGTCACAAAGGAAATAAAAAGATGCCTTTTCAAAATAACTGTCTTTTTCTGCAAAAATAGCCATTTCAAAAGTAACTTCCTTTTTGAAAATGAAACGATGCAATAATTAAGTCGATTAAATATAGCAACAATTTAAACACAGTCTGACGATCGTACCTCTTCAAGATAAGATTAGAGAGAGAGAGAGAGAGAGAAAGACTTACAGTCTGACGGTCGTACCAAGACTAACTTACAGTTAAAGTCTTGTATGTTTAAGTCTGAAAGTCTTAAGACTTTGATTTCCTCATACCTCAAAATGTTGAGTCTGGAACGGATAGATTCAAATTGATTTTTCTCCAAAGGTTTTGTGAATATATCCGCCAGTTGGTTCTTTGAGTCAACAAATTGAATTGAAACATCTCCATTTTGAACATGGTCCCTAATAAAGTGATGTCGAATCTCTATATGCTTTGCTCTTGAGTGGAGAATTGGATTTTTGGTGAGGTTGATAGCACTGGTGTTGTCGCAATTAATTTCCATGCATGAGTCTTCAATTCCAAAGTCTCTTAGTTGTTGTTTTATCCACATAATTTGTGAACAACAACTTCCGAGAGCTATATACTCGCTTTTTGTAGAGAGAGCTATTGTACTTTGCTTTCTTGAAAACCAAGACACCGTCCCCGCCTCCAAGTAGTTGATAGGTACCCGAGGTGCTCTTTCTATCGACTCGCATCCAGCAAGGTCTGCGTCGAATATCCAAGAAGAGTAAAGTCTCCCATTTTTGGATACCGAGACCAAAGCTTGAAGTTGATGAAATATATTTAATAATACGCTTTGCAGCATTCAAATGAGATTCTTTTGGGTCTGATTGAAATTTGGCACAAATGCAAACACTAAACAAAATGTCAGGTCTAGAAGTAGTAAGATAAAGAAGAGATCCGATGATACTCCTGTACAGCTTTTGATCGACTTTCTTTCCTTCTTCAACTTTGTCTATCTTCAAGGAACTTGACATTGGTATGTCAACCTTTTTGCAATTGTCCAGACCGAACTTTTTGACAAGATCATTTGCATACTTTTCTTGATGAATGAAAGTTCCTTCCTCCAATTGTTTTATTTGAAGTCCAAGAAAGAAGGTTAACTCACCCATCATGCTCAATTCAAATTCATCCTGCATAGTCTTAGAAAATTTCTTGCACAAACTTTCATTAGAGGATCCAAAGATAATATCATCGACATATATTTGAACAAGCAGAAAACTTTTACTTTCTCTTTTAATAAAAAGAGTAGTGTCTACTTTACCTTTAACAAATCCATTTCGAATTAAAAACTTACTTAATCTGTCGTACCAAGCTCGAGGTGCTTGCTTTAAGCCATATAAGGCCTTTTTGAGTCTAAATACTAAGTCTGGTTTCCTTGGGTCTTCAAACCCTGGTGGTTGTTCCACATAGACTTCCTCATGGATGAATCCATTTAGGAAAGCACTTTTGACGTCCATTTGAAATAACTTGAAATTTTTATGACAAGCAAATGCAAGTAATAAACGAATTGCTTCTAACCTTGCTATCGGTGCATAAGTCTCGTCATAGTCGATCCCTTCTTCTTGTGTGTATCCCTTGGCCACGAGTCTTGCTTTGTTTCTTACGACTTTACCTTTCTCGTCCATCTTGTTTTTGAAAACCCATTTAGCTCCAACAACTGATTTACCTTTCGGTTTTGGAGTTAATTCCCAGACATCATTAATTTTGAATTGTCTGAGTTCTTCTTGCATAGCTTCAATCCAGCTTTCATCGGATAAAGCTTCTTCTATGCTCTTGGGTTCTATTTCAGAAATAAGAGCCACGGCATTAGACTCTTCTCGCCTTTTGGATCTTGTGCGAATTCCTTCATTGATGTCGTCAATAATAAGATCTTTGGGATGACTGGACTTATGTTTCCAGTTGCTGATTAATTTTTCAGATTGATGATCACTTCCTTCACTTGAATCTTCAACAGTCACTTGTTGCTGATCCTTCAAAGTCTGAGCTGCTTCTTGAGATTTAGACTTTGTAGAGTCTGGAGCAGATTCAGTCTCTTCTAGATGAGTCTGAATAGATTCGTTTTGTATAGAATCTTGGAATTTGACATTCATTGATTCTTCCACTGTTTGAGTCTTTTTGTTGTAGACTCGTACGCTTTGCTTGTGGTTGAATATTCAAGGAAGATGCCTTCATCGACTTTTCTTCAAACTTACCAACTCGATCATTTGCATTTTTAAATATGAAACATTTGCATCCAAATACATGAAAATATGAAACAATTGGCTTCTTTTCTTTGAATAGTTCATAGGGGTTTTTTTTTTTTTTTTCTAGAATAGGCCTTAGAAAGACTCTATTGATAATATAACATGATGTTGAAACTGCATCAGCCCAAAAACGTAAAGAGATATTGCTTTCAATTAAAAGAGTTTTAGCCATTTCTTGAAGAGATCTATTCTTCCTTTCCACGACTCCGTTTTGCTCTGGAGTATATGGAGAGGAGAACAAATGTTGAAAACCAAATTCATCACAAAATTTTGCAAAGTCTTGATTTTCAAATTCACCTCCATGGTTTGTTTTTATACTTGAAATGACATATCTCTTTTCATTTTGAACCTTCTTAGCAAATTTTTCAAAGTAAGAGAAAGTTTCAGACTTACTTGCTAAGAAATATACCAAAGTAAATCGTGAGTAATCATCCATAATTACTAGGCAGTATTTCTTACCTCCAATGCTTTGCATTCTTGTTGGTCCGAAGAGATCCATATGCAAGAGCTGCAATACACGATTAGTGGAAATTTGATTTATTGGCTTAAAGGAATTTCTTACCTGTTTTCCCAATATACATGGTGTACATAGATCAGACTTTTGGTATGATAAATTGGGTAGACCACGAACAAGCTTCTTTGCGAGATTTTGGCTATCTCGCTTCATGTTGATATGCCCAAGCTTTTTGTGCCATAAGCTTGCTTCGTCTTGGATTGAGATTAAACATTGCGATTCATCTGATTTCACGTCCAAGAGGTAGATATTCCCATGTCTTCGACCCATGAATAACTGAGTAGAGTCTTTACTAGTTCCTGAACAAATACCCTCTTGAAAGTTGATTCTAAAACCGGCATCACAAAGCTGACTGACACTGAGCAGATTGTAATTGAGCCCTTCAACTAAAGAAACATTGCTTATTGTGAGGTTCCCAATCTTTACAGTTCCAAATCCCACTATTTTTCCTTTGCTATTTCATCCAAATGAGACTTTTCCACCATTCACTTGAACGAGCTTTATGAAGTAATTTGAATCTCCTGTCATGTGTCTCGAGCATCCACTATCCAGATACCATTTCACTTTTTTCTTGATAGTAACTGCATTCAAAAAGAAACTCAAGCTTTCTTTGGTACCCATATTTTCTTGGGTCCTTTTGAGTTAGTCTGATATACGGTTTTTGCCCGAACTTTATTGAGGTCTCCAAACCATTGGACATTCTTTCTCAAAATGATCTGCACTATTACATTTTGAACATCTAAGAGCATTGCGACCTACTGGTTTTACAAAGTTCCTTTCAAAATGATTTTTGTAGGCATCTCTTGTGGGTCTTTGCTTAATCCTTTCCTTAACTTTAGGAAAATCGATTAAAGGAATAGTTTCAGCAATCATTCCCAAACCAGATTTATTGAAATAAGGTCTTTGAACATAAAGTATTTTCTCCAGTTTTTCAGAACCTAGAGAAAATCTTTTGGAAATATTTGAAATATCATTTTTCAAGAATGCATTTTCTTTTAAAAGATTATTTTCACTTTCTTTGAGAGAAGAAACATTCTGGTCTAAGCATTTCACTTTTTCCTCCAAAGCATTCTCTTGTTGTTTTAAAGCAGAATTTTCTTTTTTGAGTTCGGAAATTCTTTTAAGAGAAGTCTTAAGACTAAAACATAATTCATCAATGTATTTTGAAACTTTAATAGGGATTTTGAAGTTACTTACCTCGAATTCACTTTCTGAATCTGAATCAGTCTCGGAGTTTGATTCGAATCGATTGTACCATTAGACATATGTTGGCATAATCATTATCACTATCTTCGCACTCTGTATCACTCCAGGTTTCAGCTTTGAGAGCTTTTCGATATCTTTCAGTTTTTCCTTTCTTCTTCCTGAGAAGAGGACAGTTGGGTCTGATGTGTCCCTTTTTCTTACATTCAAAGCAGACTACATCTTTGTTTGATTCATCATCTTCAGAGACTTGGTCTCGTTGCTTTTGAAAACTTTGTTTCTTTGAATTGAATCTTCTTCCTTTTCTGTTCAGCTTTCGAATCTTCTTATCATGAGAGCAAGTTCTTCATCATCCATGTTGTCTTCAGAATCTATTACATCAGAATCATCATTAGATTTTAACGCAATAGATTTCTTACCTTTAGGGTCTTCGTCTTCATTGATTCATTCCACTTCATAAGACTGAAGAGTCCCAACCAACTCATCGATAGACAGTGGCATGATTCTTTGGGTCTCTCTGATTGAGGTCTTTACGTGATTCCAATCCTTGGAGAGTCCACGCAGTAGCTTGTTTACTTTCATGGGATCAAAAATTGGTTGACCTTGATTTTCAAGACCATTCACGATTTCTGTAAAACGACTAAACATGTCAGTTATAGATTCTCCTGGTTTCATTCTGAAGGCTTCGTATTGACCGAGAAGAATGTTGATTCTTGTCTCTTTCACTCGATCGGTTCCTTCATAGGTAATGTGTAATCTATCCCAGACTTCTTTGGCTGTATCACAAGAAGATATTCTGTTATATTCAGTAGGTGATAAAGCACAATATAAAGAATAAATAGCTTTTGCAACAAGAGCTTGTCTCTTAATTATCTCTTCCTGTGTCATTTTGCTAGACTCAACAGTGTCTTTTCCTCTTTATGAGACAGGAGCAGCTTTGGGAACGATTCCTTTCTCTACAACGTCCCATTCTAGAGGATCCTTTGATCTTAAGAATGCCTTCATCTTGTTTTTCCATATGTTGTAGTCCTTTCCATCAAAATAAGGCGGTCTAGTGTTGCTTTGCCCTTCTACCAGCCCTGGAGCCAACATACTAGCCATGGATCTTTAACTCTGAAGTAAAACACTTCAAACAAAGTGAGTACACGAGCTCTTATACCAATTGAGATAGCTAGTATAAGCACCTAGAGGGGGTGAATAGGTGCGCAAACAATTTATCGAGATACAGAAGTGATTCTTGGCAAACGATAGAAAGGAAATTCTCTCTTGATTAACAAAATGAAATACGATCAAGGTAAAGAGAGTAAGGAAGAGAAAATTGAACACATGGTTTATAGTGGTTCGGCTTATTCCAAGCCTACGTCCACTCTTCCGCACTGACAGCCCACCGGCTGGATTTCACTATGAACAAAAGAGAAGTTACAAGCACAGCTTTTCCTTGATTCCACAGTGTAGATGTTCTACCCCACCTCCTCAAGGTTTCTCACAAATATAGACTCTCTTTTTGTATACAAGTATTCGCTCAAAGGAATTGTCTAATCAAAAGGAGCTTCAGACTTTGGAATTCTTCTATCGCGCACACCTCAACAACTTATAACGTCTTCCTTGTATACTCCTTTATGCCATCATACCCGTTGGCACTTACCAAAGGAATTCCTCTAATCTACCCATTGGACGGAATCAATTAGGAAGATTATCCGAGCTATTAAAAGAACGTGTCGATAGCCCATCAATCCTGTTCGCCCATACAATCAGGATCTCGGTTTCCATAAGTGGAACCTTCCAATAATATTTAGGCAATCACCGGATCTTCAATCATCGAGTCAATCTTCGATCAATCAAAGAATTCCGTTATGTCTTTTCCAGCCACGAGATCTTCTCCAGTTGATAAGGTTAAATCCTTAACGAAACATCTAGCTCTGGATAACCTTTCTTCAACGGATTAGAGACTGTCAATAAGGATAGATTTTGAGTCTTGAGTCTGGCTGTTCGGAGGTCTTCAGACTTTAAATAGCAGAGTCTGCAAGCCTTCGGACTAGACTGATGGAAACGTTTTGTCAGCTTCAAAACACTTCAAGAAGATTTCTCCAACAAATAGGATCGGTCCTTGGTCCCAAAAATTGAGGATTGACACTGTGCGGGTCAGTCCTAAGGTTAGGGGGTGGACCAGGCCAACCCAAATCATGCTCATCCCTAGTCGGTTCTCAGTCCCAAAATTTAAGGATCAACACTATGTGAGTTGGTCCTTGGGTTAGGTGTTGGACTGGTCCAATCTGGACCATGCTTACCTCTAGACACTCGACCACTGTTCAAAATTGGTGAGAGGAATGGCCTGTCAATGGCCATGATGTGTTGCTTTGAGCACGAAAGAAAGAAAGAGAAACCATGATGGCCTTGAGCTTAACGGACGGCTTTGCTCAGCTGAAGAAAGGGAAAACGAGATTAATGGTGGCCACTACCGATGTGGGCCGAAAGGGAACAAGACCAAGAAAGTTGCAAGGATGGCGTCTTTTCATGTTGGCCACTCGTTTCCTTTCTTCTTCTTTATTTGGTTCTGCTGAATTTCCTGTATCAAGAGGAAGAGCTCTTGGTGTCAGAGAGCTCTGAAGGCTGCACAAAGCATATTGAAAAGTGTGCTGAGAGTTCCTCTTGATACACCAAATATTTCTGTTCCAAAGCCGATTAAATCTTTTCCTAAGATTTGTGTCATTTCTTTATGAGAGAAATTTTTTTTATGTTAAATATTGTGTGACTTGTTGAGTGTAATTAAAAATTGAAAAACACTAAGAGTATTTAAATAACTTGAGTGTAATTGTAACTTTTAATATATCCTTTGATTTGTAATAAAATCTTGTAATGCTCTTCCTGTGGACGTAGAACACAGCTAAATCATATAAACCTGGCTCCGATTCATTTTCTTGTTCCGTGCATTTTTTTTTCAAAAAGGAATATGGTTAGAAGAAAAGTGAAACCACGCTAAAAGATATTCAATAGCATTAGGCATTCATGAATAAATGCATGAAAAGTGCATGAAAATGTATCTTTCATTTTCTTAAGATATCGATCAATATTTATAAACCCAAATTCGTGGTTGATGATAGAATTTGTCCCATCACCTGCTTAACATTAACTCCGATCATAAGGACGAGATTCAATGCAATCAACACGACCCGTTTCTTCTAAGATGTCTCTGACAATGCATAGTGATGTTCTTTTATTGCCATTTTCTCCATTGAATGGCACCAGCTTGTGTGTACCTTTCCTTTTGCTTCCTTCATTTTCCATGATTTTATGGTCGCACACAATTTATTTATTTAGTTTTGGACGCAACATATCAAGAAATTCATAAATTTGTAACTACAATCTTGACATATTAAATAAGTATGTTTTACATGATTTGACATATATTTTCAGGACCTTTGTTAGTGATACACTTTTTTGGTTAGCATGATTTAACATAAATCATTTTCGTATTTCATTTCTTAATAAATATTTTAGGAGAAACTGAAAATCATTATGAATGTTATCCTTCGGTATTTGAACCACCATAGTAGAAGTAATGAAGACCAGATAGAGCCTAGCCACAATTAATTATTTTTGGCTTAATTTATTTATATATGTTTTCGTGGCGTTATTAGTTGCTTTTTTAAAATAATAATAATAATAATAATAATAATAATAATAATAATTATTATTATTATTATTAGTTGCTTTGACTTGTTGACTAAATTGGCGTACTGTCCAAGATGACTTGTCCACATTTATTTTATCTCATTTATAGCACTAGTATCCAAATCATTCGATTGAATCAACTCCAATTTATAAATGCAAATCACTCCATCCACGTGCATTAGGTTAGCTCCATTCAAGAATGGCTAGCGAGGCACTCTAGGGTTATGAGTAAAGGACATCTTGATCAAATTTGGACAAAATTTTGTTTTAAGAATAGCATTAAAATACTCATAATGCATTCATGATGGTTTATACGAACCCAACTTTGCACAAATTATGTATAAAACAACAAACCTTCCAAAGATATAGCAATCGGATATCATAAATATGGTCATCTTCCAAGCACTACTTTGTACAACTTAGCAATATCTTATGGAAACACTATGAGCATGTACATCCTATGCTTCAAGCCATTGCCTCAAACGATTCAAATACATAAAAATACGTTAATGCTTACTTTTTAAGTAAATTAGAAGATCATGCAATACCATATTACAAGATCCCCAAAAGATACCAAAATGCCATTGATCGAAATTACATTTTTACCTTATAATTAATCACGCATGCTACATACATCTTTAATAAATCCTAAAGGTTTTAGGCATGTGGAAATCAATGTTATTGGACAATTAGTTTTTGGACCTATTGATTCAAGAGCTAAAGGTAGTTTTTTTTTTTGGTAAAGGTAAGAATATATTGAGTTTTAAACCAACACTATACACAAGATTTGACGCCAAAAACTTGCACTCATAAAGACAACAAGTTAGAGTGAGTGGAAGAGAGCCGAATGCAAAAGACAGCCACTAAACAAAGTAGCAGCAAGCTAAGGAAAAAGAAAAGCAGGCTAAACAGCCAGCACCACCCAAAAGTAGCAACAGGATCCACCTTCCGCTACGAACAGCAACCAGCCAAGCGATCCGCAGAAATAGCGAAGCAATCTGAGCCAGCAGACTACCAAACAGCAAATCCACCACTCGCACCCCAACCCTAGCAGTGAAATCTCAGTAGCCTCAAGCCATCCAAACTACAGCTCCGTAGGAGTAGAAGAGAAAATGCAAGGATAAATCCCCCAACTACGTTGAAGTCTCTTGTTTCTTGGGTTATCCTCAACATTTCTGAACATTAAGGCCTTGTCCTTAACAACTTTAAGGAGGTGGTTTTTTTTATGGCCGAAACCGCCAATGTATGGTCTCTAAATAGAATCTTGTTTCTGTACTTCCAAATAAGGTGGCAAAGAGCACCAAAAGAAAAGCGGGCAATGGAACAATAGAGATCCTTACTGGAAAAAAACTTCAATGCCCACTGAAGGTTCTCCGACCAGACCCTGTTGCGCACAGGGAGGTTGCATCTAGCAGCCCAAAAGAAAGCAAAGCTGGCTGTGATGCAACAACCAAAAAACAGATGATCGATGGAATCTAGCGTCAACTTGCAAAATGCACACAACGCATCCCCAATCCTGCCATATGATAAAAGTAAGGCTTGGGTGGGAAGATGGTTCTTGGTAATAAGCCAGAGATTGAACTGATATCTCAGAGCGATTACATTGTTCCAGATCAAGGAAGCCCAATCAACCCGAGCCTTCTTCCTTCTGATGGCATGCCATGCCGATGCAACCGAGAATAAACTGGAAGAACTTTCTAGCCAAGTAAAACGATCCGGTACCTGAGAAAGGATAGGAAGGGGCTGCTCCTAAGACTCTAACACTGTCCTCATGGACTAGTCAAACGGTGAAAAAAGATCAGCCACCGTAGCGTGCCTGGGTAAACCAGAGCTATAGATCAAAGAGTCCGAGAAAACAAGATTTAAGGGGCCTCTCGGGTGCCAGTGGTCAAACCAGAAGGAGACTGAAAGGCCATCCCTAACCTCCAGAGGAAGGAGAGTCGGATTTTGGTTCTGACATGGAGGATTCTCTTTTAAGCCCAAAAGCATAAAGGTAGTTAATTTGCAGTATAGACAATGCCTTTTGAAAGAGTGCAGTAATTGGCTTAAGGAGAGTTATCGTCCAAGGCATGCCTCCAAAAAAGTTTGAGTGCACAACTCATTGTTCATCAAATTTCAGCTGCTCTTTAGGATTGGACACTTTAGTATAATAACATTTCATTCATTAATGGGAATAGCTTTTACTACGTTTTTAACGTGAAAAGCCTCTACACCACATCATCCTCCTTCAAAAATTTACAAAAGAACAAAAAGTGCGTTACATTAGAAAAGGAGAAAAGGACGTTTACTATAAGATATGATGAAATTCTTGATTTTAATGCCCAAAGCCCCATGCCACTTTCGTCAGTTGAGAGACATCATTTTGGACATTTGTATTACATGACTCACAAGATTTAATTGAAAGTTACAGATAAGCTATTTCGTAGTAGTTGGAGCTTTTAATTAATAGTCAATAAAGTTGATGGCTTTAAAAAAAAATGAGATGCAGGATAATTATGAAGGTGTACATTTTCACACTAGTAGTTTCTTTTGAGTTTCTTCTCGATGCCTTTGAACTTTTGTATTAAATAAAATCTGATTTTCAAACGTTTAAATCATTTATAATTATTTTTTTTTGGTAAAGGGTAAAAATATATTGAACTTTAAACCAACACTATACACAAGATATGGCACCACAAAACTTGCACTCAACAAGACAACAAGTCAGAGTGCGTTGAATGGAGCCGAATGCAAAAGAAGACCACAAATAAAGCAGACCTAAACAAGCATAGAATAGCCTAAACAACAAGCAAAAGTAACCTAACAAGAGGCCGCACAAGGCCGGATGGACCCCACAAACTCATACTACATCCGCCAGCGACAAAAGTGAAGAACCACCAAGGAGCTAGCCGCATGCAGGGAGAGCATCCAATTAGCAACAAGCTAAGGCCCTACAGAAATAGAAGAGTCTCTAGTAGAGAAGATAATCGGATCAATACCCCAACTACGCTGCAGGCTCTTGTTTCTAAATGTATCTCCACACTCCTGAAAGTGATGGCCTTGTCTCCGACGACTTTAAAGAGCTGATTCTTCACCGGTGGAATGGCTAAACTCTGCTCTTTAAAGAGGATGTTGTTCATGTGCTTCCAAATAAAATAACAGAGAGCACCAAAAGAGAAACGGGCAATACACTTATAGAAGTCTCTGCCCATAAGGAATGAGATGGCCCAATTGAGATTCTCAACCCATGATCTATTCTGCCACGGGAGATTGCATCTCGCGGCCCAAAAGAAGGCGATGCCAGCAGTGATTCGACATCCAAAAAATATGTGGTTTATAGAATCTGGCACCTCATGACAAAAGGGACACATGACGCTATCTATCCCACTATAAGATAATAATAGAGCTTGGGTAGGAAGCCTGTATTTGGCAATAAGCCACAAGTTTAGTTGGTACCTTGGAGTGATCGAGTTGTTCTAGATGAATGCATGCCAGAAGACCCAAGTCTTCTTCCTCCTACTGATCTCCTAAGCCGAAGCCAACGTGAAGAGGTGAGAAGTGTTCCCATTCCAGCTAAAACGATCCGAGTCCTGGGTAAGAATCGGAAGGGGATTCTCCCAAGAATCCAAGACCATCTTGACCATGAAGCCATGGTTGGTGAACAGGTCCGCCACTGTCGCCTGCCTAGAAAGGCCAGACCCATAAATGGCTGAATCTGAGAAATAAAAGTTCAAGGGATCCCTAGGGTGCCAATTATCAAACCAAAGAGACCGATCGGTCATCCCAATCCTCCAATAGAAGGAATTCCAAAATTCAGTCCTGAGTTAGAGGATCTTCTTCCAAGCCCACGAGCAGAAGGTTGGTTTTTTGGCCACCTAGAAGTTCGACCTTTTTAAAAAAGTCGAGTGAACCCATTTGCACCATAATGATTCCTTGTCCAAAAATAGAAGCCAAATATGTTTTAGCATGGCGGCCTTGTTATACTCGCGAAGTCTTCGGATGCCAAGGCCCCCCTCCTCTTTTGGGCAACAGACATCCTCCCAAGACACCTTCGCACCCCCTTTACCCAAACCCGAGCCTTTCCAAAGAAACTGTCTGAGGATTTGTTCAATTTGGTCTAGAATAGCTATAGGTAAAATGAAAGCACTAGCCCAGTATGCTTGGATGGCATGAAAGACTAACTTGATCAATTGCAGACGGCCGGCAAAGGATAGAAAGCAATGAGTCCAAGATTGTACCCTCACTGTGATGCGGTTGACAAGCACGCAGCAATCTGCCTTGCTGATCTTGGAAGTGATGATGGGGACCCCGAGGTATCGAACTGGTAGGCTCCCTTCAAGAAACCCAAGGGCAAGGAGAATTTGGTTCCTTAAGGAAGGTGATCCTCTTGCAAGGTAGACCTCACTTTTGTTTGCGTTTGAAAACAAACCAGTCCATTCCATGAAAATTTAGAGACCTTCCTTGAAGAGCTCCACCGAAGGCAAATCGGCTTCACAGAAAAGGAAGACGTCATTTGTAAAGAATAAGTGTGAGAGGCTTGTCGCTCTGCATCTCCAAAAATATTTGAACTCCGGCATCGAAGAGCGAAAAGAGAGAATACCAGATAAGGGAGATAAGGGGTCCCCTTGACAAAGCCCACACCCATTGGCAAAGAAGCCATGTGATTCCCCATTCAAGGCAATGGAAAATTTAGAAGTTCTCACACAAGTCAAATGATTGGGAAATTTGAAGGCCAGAAGGACAATCTCAAGGAAGTCCCAATTCACTGCGTCGTAGGCTTTCTTGAAATCCACTTTGATTGCACACTTAGGTGAGTAGGGATGGAGGTGAAAACCAGAGAAGAGTTCTTGTGCCAGAAGGATATTATCCCTGATTTGTCGGCCTTTAACAAATGCACTTTGGAAAGGCCCAATGACATCCTAAAGAACTACTGCGATCCGATTGGCCATAATTTTAGTGATGCACTTGTAGATGGTATTACAACATGCGATTGGCCTGTAGTCATCCTCAAAAGTTGCATTCGGGCTTTTTGGTACTAAGACCAAAATGGTGTTGTTAATCTCCCTTAAGAACCTACCCGAGACAAAGAAATCATTCACTACCGTTGTAACCAACTAACCAACCGTCCCCCAGTTATGTTTAAAGAATTTAATTTTGAAACCGTCAAGTCCAGAAGCTTTGTCTTTAGGCAAGGAAAAGAGAGTGTCCCGAATCTCTAAGTCAGAAATGGGTCGAGCAAGGAAGGGAGCCTAGTCAGCATTGAGGGGGGACCAGATAACCTCATGGATTGCCTGAATCGAGGGTCTTCCATGTGCTACCCGCGGCGACAAAAAGTCTTGGAAGTGACTGACAAAGTGCTGGTGAACTATCTCCGGGTCAATGATTTAAATGCCCGACACATCCATAACAAAGTGGATTCTGTTCCTCACTTGTCTCTTATTAACATAATGATGGAAGAATCTAGAGTTGCAGTCACCCTCTTTAAGCCACTTGATTCTGGACTTTTGCCTGACGAAGGATTCTTCTTTAGAGCGCAGGTCCAAGAAAGATCGTCACTGACACTTCTCCAAATTTGCAAGGCCAACAGAATTTGGGTCTTGCTGAAGGTCAAACTGTGTAGTCCGCAGCATACCCCTCGCTTTAGAGGTCCTGACGGAGATGTTGGAGAAGGATTCTTTGTTGAGAGCCTTGAGATGACCTTTGAGGGATTTAAGCTTGCACACCAGTCTAAACATGGCCACTCCCTCACCTGGCTCCTCTCAAACTTGGTTGAAAATTGAATTGAAGTCCGGATGATCCATCCAAAAGTCAAAAAACTTGAAAGGTTTCCTTCGATGTACCGGGTTTAACACTTTGACCATCATAAGGGAGTGATCAGAGATACCTGGTGCAAGGAAGGAAGCCTTCGAGTAAGAGAAATCCTGGCTCTACTTGGAATTTACAAGGACCGTGTCAAGCTTTCTCGCCTTCCGTGAAACTCCAGAAGAGGTAGCTCAGGTAAACCGACATCCAACATACCTCAAGTCGTCTAAATCAGCTTGAAGTAAGCACTATCTAAACTCATCAAAGTATGGGATCCAAATGTCCGTGGCCCCCAGTCTATCAGACGGCTCTCTGATAGCATTGAAATTACTCGCAACTAGCCAAGGCAAATCCTGTAAAACTGCACTTTTAAGGATAAGGTCCTCCCAAAGTGGTCTCCTGGAAGGGAAAGTGTGCTATCCATAGACAACCAATATGGACAACCAATATACAACAAACCACACCCGAAGAGAGCATCTTAAGATTCTCATGAATCACCTGGGCGTCAACCGAAGACACTTCGAAGCTAACAACCATAGGATTCCAGCCAATCCATATCCTTCCTCTGGGAGCACAACTATAATTTGAAATCCAACACCAATCCTTCAACAAACTCGAAGAGATAGAGGAGAACAGAGCTTCCGGAACTTTAGTCTCCAAAAGACCAATGAAGCAAAGACTATTTGAGGAAACCAAACTTAGGACCTCGACTTGCCTAATAGGGTCAACAAGAGCCCCAATATTCCAAATACCTATGTACATAAGTAATATATACAAACGGGAGAGAGAAGAACAACTTACCTCCGCTTGGAAGGTTTCTGGCAAGAGGTAACTGATTCCACAGGGGTCGTAGTAGGAGGTGGATCAGTGGCAAGAGTTAGCAATTTATCCTGCATCGTCTCTAGCCTTCTAGATGCAACCCTTGGGGACGGGCAAGGGGAAAGTAGATCCTCATTCGAGCAGCTAGAAAGGCTAGCCGAGACATCCGATTTCGCACCTTTATCTTGCGGTTCCAAGCAGAGGGCAACAAAAGGCGTGAAATTATCCGCACCGGGATAGAAAGGGATACCACCACCTTCGGAGGAATACTTAGTCCTTTCATAGGCTTCCGAGAAGAGACGGAAGGCATGAGTTTCCCCGAAGCAGAAGCCTTCACCTTTCGGTTAAGCCCCTCATCACCAGAGCTATTCGGACGGGAAGAGGGACCTTCCTTTAGGAGCACGAACATCTTCTTTTTTCCTTTGACCTATTTCCAAGCTTGTTGGGGCAATTCTTGCAATTCTCGCCACAACCGAGTTTATAAGGCTCGCTCCGGAACTTGCTGGAGCTCGTCGGGGGGGGCGGGGGAAGGGGTTCACTATTGCAAGGGTAGGGACGTGATCTTTTCCAAACACCGAGCGGGGTAGGGGGGACAGCTTGGACCAGCTGCACAACTATGTCGAAGCTGACTTTTGCTGGGGGAACAACACAATTGTGACCAAAACAGCCACACCTGCCGCACTCCACCGGCCTCCACTCATACTTGATAGCCGCCGAGCGTAATACTCCATCCAAGACGACATCTACGGAATTCCACCTTGCCTAGCCTGCCTGGATCTCCACGAAAACCCTCGCAAAGGAAATCATCTTCATTTTCTCCATTCGCTCATCGACATATAGGGGTTTTCCCACAACACTTGCAATGGCACTTATGGAGGGTGTCGACCAAAGATCGGAGGAGAGATTCTTCAACCTAATCCACATTGGGATCGAGCCTTGCTTATCCTTTTTAAGCTCCATGAGGGGCTTCCATTGTTGCAAAATAAAGTGCACCCTTGCAATCGTGAGAGGGCCATCCTCAAGGATTTTCCTTTAAAAAAGTGGATCCGAGATATGGAAATAGAAGAATCCTTGGTCATCCGCCAAGACTTCATCAAGTTTCGGGCCCCAAGCATACTTTAAGGATTCCTCCATAAGCTTGAAATGAAGCTTCCTTCCTATGTAATAACTAATGAGACAATCGTTCCACTTGGGATCTGAAGCCTCCAATACCTCCTCCAAAAGATGAACAATTGGCTTGTTATCCACAAAGGTAGGTGAGACATAGGATAAATTATATCTTTTTGCAGTAAGCCATGCCACACACCCATGAGCGAGCTGGGGTGGCCTTCGAGTCTCTTGGTCGCTGAGCAAGAGCCTGCGGCCTCTTGGAGGAAGACCGAGCACGGCTGTGGCCTCCCGAGTGGCCTGGGCGAGCTGGGGGCTTCTGTGGCCCTTTCTATTTGTCTCTCGGGCTAGCAGGGGCTGGCTTGAAGGAAACGTTCTGACCTGGATGCACCAGAGGTGGGCTACCATGTGCATGGGAGGAGGGGCTTCGCCCCTTTGAGGTGCCAGCAACTTGTTAGGCCTTTCAAGGAAGACCAGCCGCATTAGAAGCAAAAGCGGCCATTTCACAAACACCTAGTGCGCAGCCCACTCACTACCAAAGAAAAGCCATTGAAATGAAGGAAATGTACCAGACCCAGCTTCAACGACACAACGCGGGATAGGAGGTAAGACAAAGCAGCACAGAATCAGCCCAGTAAGAAGCAACACACGCAGCAGAACCCAGAATCCACAGGAACAGTGCACGACGCACTAAAACGGCAAGATTTGATCTTGTAGGCCAACTGAGAGGATGCGGCTTGGTGGGGGAGGTGCAAGAAGGTAAGGCGACTTTTACCTCCAAAGATGAGGCCAAACAGCCGACTGGAACCACCTCAGTAAGTGGAACACTAGTCCAGACAGTCGGGTGACACGAGCACTCCTAAGGCAGGACATAATTCGACTTGTAGACCATCCACAGAAATTCCTTCAGTGGAGATGAAGAGGAAGGTCAAAAGGACCTGTCCTCCAAATTTTAGCCCAAACGGGCAGCTAGAACTCTGGGAACAAGCGAAACACCGGTCAATGAACGGTGCTAAAATTGCATGGAGAGAGAGCACTCAATGAACAAAACCCGCGTGAGAAACAAATGGCAAAGCATTAAAACGTTTATAATTATTCTATAGCTCTATCATGATTAAATGTATTTATATAGATAAAATCACAATTTATCCATACAAATGCATAATAACAAAATATTCCTAAAGAATCCCTCTCATTATGACACATGGGATTATAGTTAATTAGAAGATTTTCCCTCATATTATTGAGATTGGATTGGTTGCATTCAATAACAAAAAAAATGCTCCACCTAAGCATTACCTAAGCATATACTTTACTCACTATAAAATATTTGTTTTGATCTCTTTGCCTTAAAGGCTTACCTTTTATCATAATTAATTACTTTAGCCACTCAAATATTGTCATAAACATGCCTTTATATTAAAAAGCAAATCTTTTACAACACTTATTTTCTTATTGAGAACAATCGATATATGAGCATGGTGTAGTGAAGGCCATCAGCCAAAACCAAATTATGTAAATGTGGAGATATAGCTTGAGCTGGAGCCCGATCAAATCAGATTGAATGAGAATTATGGACATTCGACCTCTATTCAAGAGTGGTGAGAGGAAATGCAATGATGGCTTGTCCATGGTAATGATACTGTTACATCTTCGATTCGGACCCCTATCTTGGGCACGAGGAATGGACTAAGGATTAGTGTGCCGATTAATGGGACTAGACCACAAATCGATTCATGGATTGCTCATGAGTCGACTAGATTACATCATTCCAAGTGTCCATTTAGTTGTAGGATAATCATTGCCACTTAAAGTGATCAAATTATTGGAGACAAAGAGAGACCACATGCCTAGGAGAAGGAGAGAACTTAGGGAATAAATTGCTTTGCTTAGAAAGGGCTCAATCATTAGTTTTGGAAGCTTGTCCATAAATAACATAAACGATTCATAAGCTTAGATGTCCAATTAAGGCCATGATTACCCTAAGGTGAGACTCGCTGTAACATCCTCAATTTCGACCTTTATTTTTATAACATCCTCGATTTCGATTTCGTAAGGATTGGTCATAAGGTCCTACATGAATCGACCATGGGCCATTAGCCATGGATTGATCAGGTTTGATCGGCAAGGAATTGTGGATCGGTTATGGTCCGACCAACCGACTGATCGACCGATTACAAATTGGTCAAGGTGTTGGCCCCAAATATTCTACCAATCATACTGATGGGATAGGATCACTAGCTCATAAGATTACTTTTTTATCATGAGAATTGATCATGGGATAATTTTGGATCAGTGGATGGTCATGGGTCGATTTGACCGATCACAATTTCTAGTCGCGGGTGATTTCTTCCGATTTTGCACCGATACACGAACGATCCTAATTGATCAAATGCGACCATCTTCCAACCAAAAATACATCATTCCCTATTTAATTCTTAGTAATTGAAACGGAATCTCGAATTGATGATGTCCAATCATGGATCGGTAACCCACCAACCATGAACCCTACCAATGGATCGGGTGCCGATCGAAATGAGCCCAAGGATAGACCCGACTATTCCGTCATAAATTCTAAGATCCATGAGTGCCTTGGCTTAGTGTTAGGCCATGGGTAGTGTGGCACCCCTCGATGACCCCCAAACCGTTAGGGTCGCTGCAGTTCGATTTCCATTCTCTTACTTGACCTGAAGGTCTATCAATCCTAGGGGTTTACATCTTTTAAATCAGTCCCTGCGCAATTTATATGGTGGAAGCACATCCATCAACTCCCTTCCTTATATTCAGAAAATGATGCACACCAACTTTACATTTATAGGTAAAAGCCGAACACTTTTATTTACTTAAACCAGATAGACATCATTCATCTGTATATCAAAATGCCATAGTCTTCTATACTCGGCTATACTTCAAAAGATGACCGACATCTCCTCCAACAGTCGTATACTTAAAGTCCATCAATCAGTGTCGGCGTCCCAAAAGTTCATTCCTTTGCTATCCTCCTCCTCGTGGTCATATCCAACCGCTTGACCCATCTACCGGTGGCAGTGGCAACAGAGGTATCTTATCTAGTCTAAAATGTTATTCCCCAAATGAGGTGAGTACAACCACTCAGCAGTAAAGATCTACCAAACTTCATAATGCGTCAAACAGAACAATCAAGGTATCATGAATAAAACACATATCATTCATGCATTTGAGCATACCTCACCTTACAGCCATGCATATATCACCATACAACATGCATATACCATCATGCACTTGTACTCATATCATCAAGTAGCCATGCATATATCACCATACAACGTGCATATACCACCATGCGCTTGTATTTATATCATCAAGCAGCCATGCATATATCACCATGCAGCGTGCATATACCACCATGCACTCATATCATCCATGGTATCAAGCATACATCACCATGAGATCCATTCAAGCCTTCATGATCGCATTCTCAATGTCAAATAGCATCAATTTATTTTCATAAGCAAATCATGCATCATGCCATATGCATACACTCATGCACATGATTCACTTTCAATTCTTATCTTTCACGAGGATCTCATCAGTTTTTCTTTCCAAGGATCAATGTTTACATCCCATAATTTATCTCTCGCATCCAACTTGGCATCGCGAGGAGCCTCCGACACACACCTCCGGGCATCTCGCATCCCACCTATCATGAGGAATCTCCGGGGCTCGCCATGAAAATAGTTACCCCTACCCTCCAGGCATGCATCATGATACAACCCCCCACCCTCCGGGCATGTATCATAATACAACCGGGCATCCCGATACACCCAGGGAAAGCCTCTGGGCATGTATTCATAATACAACTAGGCATCCAAAGGGCATCAACTCATTCGAACATCTGGGCATCCTGACACCCGAGGCATCATTGGCTCACACCTTCGACGGTATCATCATTATCTCAATTTATATTCACACATGTATCTCAATTTCAACATGGCATTTGATGCATCAATATCAAGAGTCTCAACCAGCTTTTGATGTAATACAACATGCCATATGTCACCACATATGCAGCATAATCAACCACTCAATACATTATATCACATGGAGCAATTTCATTTATTTTTGAAAATATAACAAAATTTCAGATAAAAACAGATTGCGCTCCTTTGGTGATAATTCTTGAAAAATTAGTAAACAGCCTTATTAAATTATAAAAATTTAACATGTTATATAAAAGATCTGGAGGAAAATATTTCATGAAGAACACCAAATCAAAAGAGCATCACACAAATCAGTACAATTCACGCACCACAGACCTTAAAATTTCGGAATATTGCCATACACAGTTTTGTTCACAAATTCGGTAAAATCCTAAATCAACTCCAAAATTTCTGAAATTGTTATATGTTATAGACAAGATCCAGAAGTAAACATCTCATGAAGAACGCGAAATCACATTTGTGATGGATTAAAAACTATAGCCATCATAACCATCTCTAACTCTCGGAAAAATTCCCAGATCTGACCATTTCAAATAAAATCGTTTCACCAACCTGAACTGATTAATTTCCTCTAAAATTTTAGTATGTTACTCCTTAACATGTCATCACCAACTTTCATTCAGAACACAAGATCAAATTTCAACCGGAGAATTTTGTAAAATTCACAGAACCATACTAAGTCGGCATTTCGTTTCCAGATCTGACTTTTCCAAAGAAAAATAGTTTCACCGGTCTATACTTGTCCATTTCTTCTGAAATTTTGATATGTTACTCTCCAAGAAGTTCTCTACATCTTTCATCAAGGAGTCGAATTAAGATTCCAACTAAAAAGTCATATGCAGCTCACATTTTCCTCAAAGGTCGAACTGATCTTTCCAGAAAACAGCATGCTAGGCCAACAAATTTTTCCCCAAAGCTCCGAAATTTCATTTCTTCCACCACAACCGAAATTCACTATTTTCTACACAGACATCACAGCAAGCAAAGGGTAGGTTTTAGGACTCTACTTGCCTCAAATTTGAAGGAAACACAGCAAGACAAGGCGGGGCAAGGCGGCGAACGACGGCAGACGCGCAGACTCCTTCTTCCTCTTCTCCTCTCGCTCGCTCGCTCACTCTCCCTCTTTCGGATGGTAACTCTCTCTCTCTCCTCTCTCTCTTCCGGTCGAAATCCCCCTCCCCCTTTTCCTTTTAATTGAATTAAAACCCTTGCATGCTTTACTTCTTGCATGGAGGGACGCTTGTCTCCAATTTTTTGCATGGAGGGACACTTGTCCCTAAGAAGGAGACAAGTGTCTTCTTGTTGAAGACACATGGAGGAGGCCCATCCGGCTCCTCTCTCCCCTTTCCATGCAGTCGACAGCCCTATGGGCTCTATGGGCCGCCCCTCTTGGCCCACTTTAGGCCAACACTCTTGGGCCTAAAGTCCAAACTTAAATGGCCCAAGTTTATTTTTAAGAATACATCTTAATCCTCATTTAAATAAATACTAATTGCATAATAAAATCGCCAAAAGACTTTGTGACATTAATCCATAAAATCAAATCTATAAAGTGCATAGTCAAGAACAAAATCTTCTTTATCAAATTGTCCTATAGCACCAACCTTGATCATCCATTAACATAAGATGTATTTCTACCCAAATAATTCTCCATTAAAATACTCGGCATTAATCTATTGAAATTCTTTGGTTTAAAGGCCATAACATAAATCAATAACACTTCCATTACCTTTTCATAGGTCGTAATGCATCCAAAGGTTGCCATGAAATTTTGGGATGCCATAGGTAGCCCTAGGATTGGTCTCGAACCGATCAAAGGACAATCGACCTTATTGGCCGACCGACCGTCCAACGGAACGGTTTGGGCGAATATGGGACGTAATGGTCAAACCTTTGGTGTACGTGATTTGATTTTTCAAGGTGTACCTAATGATCTCTTCTCCAGCCTCGGAACTAACTTGGATGATAGAATTCTCTAGACCGCCTTATTAATGAAGAAAAAAACAAAAGTAAGGAAATTTCTAGAAACCCCTCATTAAATGAAGGGGTGAGTTGTTATTTGAATAGTCAAAAGTCATGATGGCAGCCAAAATATCTTTGAAGATTCTAGAAAAAGGCGGCACATAAGTGGACCAATTAGAGAGAGACACACAAGGCCTCATTAATGGCTGAATGTTCGAGAATTACTGAGTTGGCAACTATAGTACAACTATTGTCAAACTTCATTAAATATCCATTAAATGCAGTATATAGGTGGACCAATGGAAGAGCGAAAAGCGGGCCATCATTGATAATGCCTAAGAGCTTAGATTGCCAAGCAATGCCTTTAGCCATGCCAACTCACTTTCTAGGTGTAATTATAAGGCAAAATAGACTTGTCACCCAAGGACTTTAGGCGGGACACTTGGAAAAATTAAAGTGGACCATTTGACTTGATAATGACGACTTGAGATTTGCCTTGGAAAAGAAGTTAGTAATTCATGCTTAGGTGTCCTCTAAAATCTTAGGTTATGATGAACCTAAAGAATATTCTTTGTGAACAAGCCAAAGACTAACAAATCAAGAGAAGACATTAGGCATCAAGTGGCTTATGTGTCACTTAGGACCATAGGCACATCATGACCCTAAATTGAGCCTTAGAGAGCAAGTCAATAAGTGGTCCAATAAGAAGATGGCAAGTGTTCTCTTAGGACCCTAGGCATGCCACCTTGCAAACTAGGCTTGCCACCTTGATGCCATAACCATGCCACTTCAAGAAATGTAATTAGGCCACTTAGATAAGTAATGATGGCGCCAAGTAGTATAAATAGGAGGATCTCTCCTCATTTTTCACCATGCCATTCATTTTCTCCTTTCATCCTCTATTTCCTTTCTCTCTTACCTCGCATCCTCAATCCCTCAAGCTAATCTAAGTTGGTCTTCAAGGTTCGTCAAGGTAAGTAAGATTCCTATGTCTCCTCAAGGCGGTAATCTCCATTGTCAAGTCTAGTTAGGTACTCACCCGTCAAGCCGTGGGTAGGATGTTGGATATTTTGTATGGTTTTGCTCATATTTGTGCTTGAACATGTGCTTGAGTTGTTCATGCCTAGAATGAGACCGGGGTTCGTTCGAGTTGAGTTCATCGCAAGACAAAGTCACGCAAGCCATAAAGCATTGATTTTGGCATAAATAGAACGCCGGGTCCAAGTCTCGCTTGGTGTAAGAATCGCCCAGCTCCATAAGGTCCTAAGTCGACATTGAGGCATGTCGATCTTATGCCTTGATCGATACGGGGATCGCCTAAATTCACGAGGTTTGGGTAAGGCACCAAGCATGCCGATTTCCATGGTCCAAATGGACGTGGGGATTTCGTGCTTGACATTGGATCAAACCACGAGTTGAGGGTCATTCTTGAGACATGTGCATTCACATCAGGTTAAAACTAAGGTCCGTCAAGTTAGAGATTGTTGCTAAAGCTAGGTGAGCCTAAGCCTCGAGGTCTTAGATCGGTATTGAAGCGTATCGTTTCCAAGCCTTGTTCGGTGTGGGGATCGGCGCTAAGTGACTAATTCAAGTTACAGACCAATGATCATTCCCAACATATTTGCTAGTGAAATACAAGAAACTCTTGACACACACGAATGAATGAACACACCTTTGAGTCATGTATGTGTCAGCTAAGAGAAAAGATAAGAACTGGCTTGTGTGATGCATTTATGCATGCACTTGAAGAGGAAAAAAATGTCTGTCACCACATAGCCTTGGCGGTGATACCTCGTTCATTGAACGAGAAGCCCTAGTTGAGCTAGTTTGCCTAGGTTTTGAACCTGGATGGCTTGGGTAAACTAGCCCCGGGATGCCCTGGTTGAGCCAGGATGCCTGAATTGTGCCTGGATGCCTTGGTGAGCTAGCGCCAGGATGCCTTGATTGAGCCGGGATGCCTTGGTTGAGCCGGGATGCCTAGCTTGAAACCGGATGTCTCAATTGAGCCGGGAGGGGTTGGTTGAGCTGAGACGACGCTAAATGAGTTTGCATGAGTGTCAATATATGCATAAGTATAATATGTGGATATATTTATAAATGTAAGTATGCATTGAAGCATGTTGTGATAGACATTTGCATGTAGTTAAGGATAGCAACAAGTTTGCTATTGATCTGCCATCGACATTGTTTATGAGTGTTGTACTTACTAGGTTTTGATGATGAGATGTTCTCCTAGTAGAGAACTAGAAATTTTACTTACTGAATTTCCCCAAAACTCACCCCCCTCATCTTTTGGTCTTGTAGATATGGAAATCTCACGTTAGTTTTGGGAGCTACAATCACACTAGAGGAGATAGGATTTCCCTTGGCCTATGTGGAAAACTGGTAGTATGATGTAAAAAGAAAAGAGGGCCCATAGAGAAAGGGCTTGTAAAAGTACCATTATGATATAAGTTAGTGTGTTCTATGTGATATTCTAGATGTTGTTATCCGGGAGGTTATTTGTTTACATTTCCGCATGTGCATGATAACAAGATTAAAGAATCGGGACGATGATGAGCCTGGAACATCACAAACATAACCCTTGCCACTCGTGACCTTGGAGATAGAGTTGGGGTTGTGACAATTTTGATCTCAACTAGTAGACTAAGGATCGGTACACTGATGGTGGGAATAGGCCATGATTGACTTGAGGGTAAGTTATGGACCAAGGACTAGCCACACGACCGACCAGACGATTGGCCAATGACTAACTAGAGGACCACTTGACTGACCCAAGGACTGGCCTTGGACTAAGTCGCAAACCCTTTACACGGTAAAGGGGAAGGCCAAACTCGATTTCACTAGTTGAGCCAAGTTACGTCTGACTTCATCCGATCATGGCTAAAGCACGAACTTTGGGCCAAATAAAGTAATCGGTCACAATTAGACTCAATTAATTTCCACCCAATGAGATGGCCTTCAAACTTAGATATTTACCATGGTGCATTTAATGTTCTTGGAAGGTAGTTGATGACTAAGTAAGACACTTGACACAATTAATCTTGCTCTTGGAAGGTAATCATGAAACTTTAGATTTTTGTAGATCAAGAGAGGGTGAGTCATAAGCCTATTAAGAAGACTTGGGTGGCCCAATAAGAGAAGGAACAAGTGTCACCTTAGGAGTAGGCTTGCCACATCTTCCTCCTTAGCTTTGCCACCTTATCCACTTAGGCTTGCTACCCAAAGAAATCATATTGGTCTAGCTGGAAAGGTAATGATGAGAGGTTTGCCTATAAATAGAGGCATTCCTCCCCATTACCACACACACCACCCCACTTCTCTCCCTCACTTACACTCTCTTTTCTCACATGCCTTCTCACTATCGCCCTCTCTCCCTTTCATGGCCTTACTCGCCCACCGCCTTATTGGACAGCCTTCTCTTGGTAAAATTACCTATAGTTCATTGAGGTTCATTGAAGGTAAGTAAAATCTCTAACTCTTGGCTAAGGCAATAGCCTAGGTTGTCAAGTTTAGTGGTGTGCTCACTCGTGTAAGCCATGTGTATGTTGTAATGTTCTTTTGTATGGTTTGCACATGTTTGCTTGCTTGAATGTGTTCATGCCCCAAGATGAGGTCGACATTCGCTCAGCTTGGGAACTGATGTCAAGTCACAATGGCTTAAGTCGTGAGGCCTTAAATCATTATTAAAGCATGCCGCTTCTAAGTCTTGCTTGGTGTGGACATTAGCCTAGGAGTGTGGCTCAAGCCACGAATCAAGAACCATGCCCAACACATAATATAGCATGATGTTAAGAGCCATAGTACACTCACTTGAATGAGGATGCCTTTGGGTCATGCGAGTCGACTAAGAAGAAAAGTAAAAAACCAGCTTGTATCACTTTTATGATGCACTTAAAGAGGAAAAAGTGTCTGTTGCCACATAGCATTGGCGGCGATGCCTCATTCATTGAACATGATGCCCTAGTTAAGCTAGGATGCTTGGGTTTGAGCTAGGATGCCTTGGTTGAGCCTTGATGCCTAAGTTGAGTATGGATGCCTTGGTGAGCTAGTGCCAAGGTGCTTCGATTGAGCTAGGATGCCTTGGTTGAGCTAGGAAGCCCATCATGAAGCTAGAAGCCCTGGTCGAGCCAAGAGGGACTAGTCAAGCCATGATGACGGTAAAAGAATCATTGTACGTGTGTCGGTGTATGTATAAGTATGATATGTTGATATGTTTATTGACAAGCTGAAGGTAAGCATGCATTGAAGTATGCTATAATGGACATTTACATATAGTAAAGATGTAACAATAAGTTTGCCATTGATCTACCATCAACATTGCATTGCGAGTGTTGTACCTACTAGATTTTGATGATGAGATGTTCTCCTAATAGAAAATTAGGGGTTTTACTTACTGAGTCCATGACTCACCCGATTATTTTTTAGAATTGTAGGCATGGAGGAGTTGTGGTCTCGTTAGAGGAGTTAAGGTTTACCTCGGCCTTTAAACATAGAGCATATAGTGGTTGTAAATATAAAAATGTAATTGATGTAATTGTGTATTTGCAAGTAATTGTTTTCCTAATTGTTTGTTGTTGTCTGGGTGTTGTATGTATACTTCCACATGTTTTTAATGAAAATATTAAATAAATGGGATGGTGATGCGCCTGGAACGTCACAAAAATAACCCTTGTCACTTGAGACCTTGGGGATTGAGTCGACATCATTACACTTGCTTGCCAAGTTTGTTCCCTTAGAAAGCTTCTTGAAGGCAAGACAAGGAAGAGACCAATAATTGGTAGTGTTTCATGAATGGGGTGCAACTTCTATGAAGAGAAAGGGAAGAGCTACTTGAAGATCAAGCTTAGCATTTGGAAGTTGGCCAATTAATGCAAATAAGCTTATGTGTCCTTTATGTTTAGGCCATGATTAACCTATCTTGAAACTTGGAGGAGAAGTTTTGCCAAGATAAGTTCTTGTAGTGACACTTGGATAAGGAATGATCTTGCAAGACCATTAGGCAAGCCAACTCATTTCCTTAGATTAGCCACATCTTCAATTAGGGTCATCATTTAAAATTATTACTCAAGACAATAATTGAGATCTACAAGAACATAGGAGGCGCCACTTAAGAAGAGGAGAAGGGGAAAGCTTTGGCTATAAATAGGGAGAATAACTCTCATGTCTAAGGTTTGTCACAACCCCCACTTCTCTCTCCCTCTCTCTCATCCGCCCTCACTCTCTCAACCTCCTCTCCACCTGCCATTCCCGAAACTGCTGTGAGCCACCGTCTGCCCACCTTCATCTCCCCCATAGACCCCAATTTCGGTCAAGTAGTAAGTAGATCCCATAATCGTTGGATAGGGCATTGCGTTGCATAGTCTGAACATGAGTTCTATTCTTGTTGTGCTTGTAGGAGTTTGATATTGCTTGCTTGTTGTTGCTTGAACTCACGTAGGTTGTTCGTGTACTAATTTTGTATGCTTTGCTTATGTTATCACTTGCAAACGAGGTTCGGAAATGAGTTGAGTTCGTGTCACATGTTTGTTGTGCTTACGAGGAGATGTTATTGTTTACTGACACGGCTTGCTCATATATAATTGTCTACGCTTGCAAGCACGCCCCAAGTTTCAGGAAGAGGTCTCGTTCATCTTGAACATGCATGGAATGCACGACGAATTGGGTCTCTCTTGTTTCAACGTCATTGAGGCGTAACGTTTCCAAATTAAGTTTGGCCTAGATCGTTATACAAACGTATCAGACCAAGCCACAATTCTTGACCTGTGCTTGGTATATTTTAACAATAAGATTCCGATAAGTCATAACACACACTTTGTATGGCGTGCCTTTGAGGCTTCTTGTGTTGGCTTAAGCTAAAGATAAGAACCGGTTTATGTGCTTGTGTATACATATGATCACACGAGGGACTAAGCTATCACCAATGGATTTCAAGACATTGCCGTCACCAATGGATTTCGGGACGATACCCGATGGATTTCAGATGCCGTCTGCAAATGAAATTTAGGACAAAGCCCTATGGATTTTGGATGCCGTCCACGATGAATTTCGGGACAATGCCATGCCCGATGGGATGGGACAATGCGCAATAGATTTTGAAAGAACTAATGGATTTTGGTTGGTGCCATTTGCGAATGGAATTTGAGATGAAGCCTGATGGATTTCAGATGTTATCCATGATGAATTTCAGGACGATGCCATGCCCAACAGGGTGGGACGATGCCTTATCACACCTCGATCCTCGGGCATGCACACATCCTTCTCTTTTTGTCGATTTTATAATGCGATATCCCAAGACTATATATCGCTGACCCTTTCATTTATTAAACACATGCGGAAGCAATAATAATCCCCAGACAATAAATACAATGGGATAGAAAAGTAATGCCATATTTTTAATATTGAAACTTATAACCAAACTTTTATACAAAACACAAACCAAAGTACTTCAGAACTATTCACATCAAAATGGAGATCTCAAAAGAAGATGGAATCGTAGTCCATCCAGGTCGTACTCAAAATCCCTCTTGGTATGATCTTCTTCTTCCAAAAGTCCTTCTCCTTAGGTTTCACCTCAAAGTTCTCCTTCTCAGATTCCTCCTCCTCAGCTCCTCATCCGGATCCTGAAATGTTTTCCCCAAACTAGGATGAGACTACGTCTCAGCGAGTTCTACCCCACTAAGGCCCGATTAGTAAACCATTAAACTATAGGCTACCTAAACACGCATAGGTCAGAAGACTTACCTTGGCCTCAGATCCCACCTACAAGTCAGTACAATTCATAATAGGCACCCATTTACTCCAAACAAATTGAACCAACCGATTACATGTCACACAAGTCATTCCCCACAGTGGAATATCTAAAAGTTAGGCCACGTGCATTCTCTAGGACGACATCCCAAGTCTCCAAGCCATGTGCCTCAAACCTTGGGCCCACGTGCATTCTCTAAGGCGACCTCTTCGCCAAGTTGGTACATCAAGTCACCAAGCCACGTGCCCTTTAGATGTCATTCTCAAATACTGGACCCACATGCATTCTCTAAGGCACTAGTTCGCCAAGGTGACTCATCAAATCACCGAGCCATGTGTCCTTTTTACGATGCCCGGGCCCACGTGCCTTCTCTTAGGTGCTATCTCACCAAAGTGATGCATCAATTCACCCAGCCACGTGCCCTTTTAGATGCCAAACTCTGTCACCGAGCCACGTGCATTCTCCAGGATGACATACCGAGCCTCCGAACCACGTGCATTCTCTCAAGCGACCTCTTCGCCAAGATGACATATTCAACCACTAAACTCACGTGCATTCTCCAGGTGATATTCTAATTCACCGAGCCCACGTATTTTCTTTCAGGTGATTATCAACTTACTTTCAATACTGACAACCAATGCCCAACGATTTCTCAATCAAATAATCAAAAGTCACTCAATAATGACATGCCCTAAAATTCACAATTTAAATCAATTCCATACAATTTAAAGCTCAATTAAATAAACGGACTACGCCACGACAATCAACACGAAATTCTGGTCACTGGCCATCTCAGCCTTAATTTTCGAAAAATAATTAAATAATTAATTAATTTCGAAAATTAATTAATAAATATAAAAATTCAATTTAGCTCAAAAATAAAGCCCGATTAAATAAAACGGACTTCACCACAATCACCATCATAAAATTCCGGTCACTGGCCATCCCAGGTTGAATTTTCGGAAAATAATTAATTAATTAATTAATTTTGAAAATTAATAATTAATTACTAAAAATCCAATTTAGGCCCGAATTGCCGAATTGAAGCCCGCTAAGGGTCGGGAAAAATCCCGAGATGCTTTCAATAAATAGTAGACCATGTCTACTTGCTAAATACACATTCAATTTGTCTAATTTGCATCAAAGTTTACTAATAATCACTAATTTATTCTAATCTAACCACCTAATTGCATTTAATTAAACCTAACAAACCCATAAGTATTATTAGTAAACTAAGCAGGGATTAGTGAGGTTACCCACCAGAATCGCGCGTAGATCGGATCAATCCGACGAGGGCGACGCGAGGAACAAAACTTCCCAAAGCACAACTTAAGTTCGGGGCCTAGAAACGGCCCAAAACGGCCCACGAACAGGCTGGAAACCCACTCGGCCACTTGCTGATCAAGGCTGGCCGAGGCTGGTCTGGCGGTTAGGCGGCGAGGGGAGGCCGGCAGAGGGTGAGGGGAGCGCCGACGGTCCGAACGGTGGCCGGAGATGGCTAGACGGGGCGGAACAGAGCTGAGCAGAGGCCGAACGGAGCTAGACGGTGCACGGCGAGGACGGCAGGCGCGGGAAGGAGGTAGCGTAGTTCGCGGCGTCGCATGGGCGTGCGGTGCGGGCAGCGATGGTGAGCTGCAGCTTCTGTTCTTCTTCAGTTCGCTGGTTCGCACGCGAAGAAAGAAGAAGAAGAAGAAGAAGTTGGTTCGGTCACGTGGGGGAAAATGGGGGAGAAGAGAGAGGGGAGAGAAGAAGAGAGAAAGAAGAGATAAGAAGAAGGGATTTTCTTTTGACTAGTCAAAAGTAGAAAAAAAAAAGAGAGAAGCCAATTTAAAATTGGCAAGGGGGCATTCGGTTGGTGGGGATGCTCGCACGAAGGGGGAGGGGAGGAGAGAAGAGAGAGAAAAAGAAAGAGAAGGGAGAGAGAGAGAAAAAGAGAGAAAAGGGAGAAACGAAATAGAAAAAAGGAAATAGTACAAGAATAAGAAATTTACCTTATTCTTAAAATTACTATGATTTTCCATTTCTCTTTCCCTTTTTATTTTCCTCCGGTCTTCGATTTTTCTTCTGATAATTTCTTTCTCGAAATTTCGGACTCGTTAATAAATTGACGAGGGATAAGACAAGTTCCTAAAAAGAATTATGCCACGCTTAAAATTCGATTCCGGAAATCGAGTTTAATTTCGTGGTTAAAAATCGATCGACGTGATTTTAGCCAAATCCAACTAATTATGTAGCTTTTAGGGATTTTACCGCAGATACATCCCTTAACGACTTCACCCAATAAGTTAGTTAACTCGTGAGGGATCATCTCAGAGAAAAAGGACCATAAGCACATCGACAAAATGTCCATTTCACTTTATCGAAACGGGGTCGAGTTTCAGGATGTCACAACTCTTCCCCTCTTATAAAAATTTTGTCCTCGAAATTTAAACCATTACACACTTTGCTCAAAAAGGTGGGGTACAACTGTCTCATCGATTCTTCAGTCTCCCAAGTCGCTCCTTCAATACCGTGGTGTTGTCAGACCACTTTGCCCAACAGAATGGTCTTTGTACGCAGAACTTGCTTTTTGCGATCGACAATTTGAACCGGGCTTTCCACATATGAAACACGGTCATCCATGTCCAATTCCTCGGAATTGAGCACGTGGGTCGGGTCAGGCTCGTACTTCCTTAACATCGACACGTGAAAGACGTCATGCACTTGCGCCAATCTTGGCGGCAACGCAATACGATACGCTAGGTTTCCGATTCTTTCAAGAATCTCAAACGGACCTACGTACCTCGGACTCAGTTTGCCTTTCTTACCAAAGCGCGAAGTTCCCCTCATTGGTGACACTTTCAAAAAAACGTGATCACCAACTTGGAATTCCAAAGACCTTTGACGCTTATCTGCATAACTTTTCTGCCTGCTCTATGCGGTCTTTAATTTGTCTCTAATTACTATCACGGCATCTACTGATTGCTGAACCAACTCTGGGCCTGTTATCTTCCTTTCTCCAACTTCATCCCAACATACTGAAGTTCTGCATGCTCTGCCATACAACGCTTCAAATGGAGCCATCTTGATGCTTTGCTGATAACTGTTGTTGTAGGCAAATTCCACCAGATGAAGCTGATTATCCCAACTTCCTTTGAAGTCTATTACACACACTCTTAGTATGTCTTCAAGAGTCTGAATTGTCCTTTCAGATTGGCCATCCGTCTGAGGATGATATGCCGTACTATACTGAAGCTTTGTACCTAAAGCACTCTGCAAGCTCTTCCAAAAAGCAGCAATAAACCTCGGGTCTCTATTGAATGTTATCGTAACCGGCACTCCATGCATATGAACCACCTAACGCACATACAGGTCTGCGTGTCTATCCGGACTCAGGTCCTTTCGAACTGCAATGAAGTGAGCCGACTTTGTCAGCCTGTCGACCACTACCCAAATTGAATCATTTCCTTTTTGACTCATTGGTAGTCCAGTCACGAAATCCATCGTGATATGCTCCCATTTCCATTCTGGGATTGCGAGAGGTTGCAGAAGTCCTCCCGGCTTGCAATGTTGGGCTTTTACTTGCTGACAAGTCAAACACTTGGTGACATGCTTGGCAATGTCTGCCTTCATACCTAGCCACTAGTAGTATTAACGTAGGTTCTGATACATCTTAGTACTTCCAGGATGAACGCTGTAACTGCTACGATGTGCTTCAGATAAAATATTCTCTCTAAGCTCTACATCATCAGGTACAACCAAACGTCCACGGAGCCTTAATACCCCATCATCAGAAACTTGAAAATCAGCCTTTCTTTTATCGGTATCCTCTTCAAGAATTCTCTGTACGTCTGGATCTATCGGTTGGAGTTCTTTAATTCTGACCTGGACATCTGGTTCAATTCTGAGGGTGACCATAAAACTTGAAAGGTGGCCTACCTTAAATTTGAATTTCGAATCCCGAGCTCTCTCGATTAAGTTCCACTCCTTAACCAAGATTTGCGCTATTGAAGACTTCCGACTCAATGCATCGGCGACCTTGTTCGCCTTTCCTGGGTGATATAGAATATCACAGTCGTAATCATTCAACAATTCCATCCGTCGGCGCTGTCTCATGTTCAATTCCTTATGAGAGAACAAATACTTGAAACTCTGATGGTTTGTGAAAATTTGAAACTTTTCTCTGCACAAGTAGTGCCTCCAAATCTTTAACGCAAATATGATGGCTGCGAGTTCTAAGTCATGTGTTGGATAATTCAATTCATGAGGTCTCAACTGCCGGGAAGCGTATGCAACAACTCTGCCATGTTGCATCAGCACGCAACCTAATCCCCTAAATGACGCATTACTATAGATCTCGAATTCTCCAGGACCAGATGGAATCGTCGGCACGGAGTCTTTGTAGTCAGCTTTTCCTTCAGCTCTTGGAAACTACGCTCGCACTTGTCTGACCATACAAATTTCTCTTCTTTCTTCAGGAGCTTTGTCAGAGGCGACGCTATCAATGAGAACCCTTCCACAAACCATCTATAATAACTTGCTAACCCCAAAAAACTTCTAATCTCTATCACTGTTGTCGGTCTTGGCCACTTGATCATGGCTTCTATCTTGCTCAGGTCGACGGAGATTCCTTCCCCGGAAATCACATGACCTAAGAACGCAACACAAGTCAACCAAAACTTGCATTTGCTAAACTTAGCATACAGCTGATGAGTTCTTAAGGTCTAGAGTACTACTCTCAGATGATTCTCATGCTCTTCATCACTTCTCGAATAGACCAAGATGTCATTAATGAACACGATCACAAATTGATCCAGATATTCCTTGAACACTCTGTTCATCAAATCCATAAAGGCAGCTGGAGCATTCGTCAACCTGAACGGCATCACCTTAAATTCGTAATGACCATACTGGGTACAAAATGCCGACTTAGGAATATCCTCCTTCCTAATTCTTAGTTGATGATATCCTGTCCTTAAGTCGATTTTCGAGAATATTGACGCTCCTTGCAGTTGATCAAACAAGTCATCTATCCTCGGTAATGGATACTTGTTCTTGATCGTTACCTAATTGAGCTGCCGATAGTCAATGCACAAACGCAACGAACCATCTTTCTTCTTAACAAATAGAATTGGTGCTTCCCAAGGTGATGCACTAGGACGAATGAATCCCTTATCCAGTAACTCTTGCATCTACACCTTCAGTTCCTTCAATTCAGATAACGCCATTCGATAACGTGCCTTTGAGATCGGTTCGTCCCCAGTGCTAGCTCGATTACAAATTCAATCTCTCTTTCCGGCGATAACCCTGGCAATTCTTTTGGAAAGACATCTGGAAACTCCTGTACCACTGAAATATCTTCCATTTTCAGCTCTTCAACTCTCGTATCCACGACAGTTGCTAAGTACCCTCGACAACCCTCGTCTAACAAACGAGCTGCTTCCGGCGACGAGATTAAGGAAATCGAAGGTCCTCCTCGATTCCCGACAAACTCGAAGCTCTTACCACCTAATGGGTCAAACTGAATTGCCTTGCGATAATAGTCCATTTTAGCTCGTTGATTGGTGAGCCAGTCCATGCCAATTATCAAATCAAAATCATACATGGCTAGGACTAACAAGTCAATTTTCCCCACTCGCTCACCAATCTCTAACTTGCACCCCGAACATCCCCAAGCAGCAATAACTTTATCTTTCAAGGGTGTAGATATGCAAATTGCTGACTCCAACAATACAAGACTCAACCCTAGCATCCTAACATATTGCTCGGCAATGAAGGAATGGGTTGCTCTCGAATCAAAGAAAGCATAAGCAAGTTGGTCGTTGAGTGAGACCGTACCTGTGATTGCGTACACGGTGCCCTGAATTGGAGGTCTCTGCTGTCCTCCTTGCGGTGCATTATGAGGGGCATACCCTCCTATTTGTCTCATCGGTGGTGGCGGCGGCAATTAAGGTGGTTCTCTTTGCTTCTTTGGACAATATCTAGCTATGTGGCCCTGTTGGCCACATTCGAAGCATGCACCCATCCTAGCTAGGCACGGTCCTGTCTAGTGTCTTCTCCCACATAAGCAACACACACCAACACTACTGGGTACCGGCCTATTAATCCACTTTTCTTGCTGGGCGGGCCTTGGAATCTATTTCCAAACATCGGCCTCTTTCCTTGGTGGATGTTGTCTCTATGAGAGCTAAACCTCGATCCAGATGAGGTAGCTTTATCATTCTGATCTTTCTCAATCTTCTGAGCTCTCCGATATATGTCGTTATAAGTCTTCAGATCCAGAAGAACTAATGCGCTTCTCAAATCTTGTCTGAATCCATCTCTAAACCTCCTCGCTCGGTTCATAGGATTCTCAATTAACTCGGGGGCATATCGCGAAAGTTCAACGAACTTCGCCTCATACTCATCAACAGATAGGGAACCTTGGCGAAGACGTTGAAATTCTGCCATCTTCACCTCTCTGGCAGTCTCGGAGAAATACTTATCATTGAAGGCTTCACGGAAAGTGTTCCGATCTGAAACGCGCCTTCGGAAAGATCATTTCACGAGTAGTCATCCACCAAGTGTCCGCAACTCCCTCAGTTGGTAAGTTGCTAATATTACCTTCTCAGCCTCGTTGCACATCAGTAATGCAAACACCTTCTCAAGCTTCTGAACCCATGAAGAAGCAGCTTCGGGATCTCCAAACCCGATGAACAAGCGGTGGATTTAGTTTTAGGAAATGCTCAACTATCTTATGGACTGGTCTTGCAGCGACCACTATCCCCGGTGGACCTTCAACATTCACGGCAAGCGGAGCAAACGGCGGGTGCGGCAGCAGAGGCAACTCCGGTGGTGGCGGCAACAACGGCAGTTGTAGCGGCCTGGGTAGCGGCTTCAATAGTAGCAGCTTGCTTATCCATTCTAGTACCCATCGCTTCTAGAACACGCAAGATCCCATCCACCCTAGGATCATTAGGGGCTGCTACCCCAACATCTACGACAGGTGGAAACATTCCACTCGCACTAGCCTGTGCTGGCGCTCGACCACGTCCACCTCAGGTTCCAACATGAGTCGGAGCTCTACCTCGAATAACAGCCCTACTGGTCCTCTTTGTAGGAGTTCTCAGCTCCTGATCGCTTATAGTTTATCTTTACTCAACTAACACATGTTTCCAATTCAACACCAAATTAGAAACGAAGCGATCCAAACAACAAACAATTTTAGCACTCAGCTAATACAGACATGCACTAGCATGAATTTAAAGGCCTTTCCTACTAACTATCTCATGGTCATTGCTCCTTATCACTCCAATCCCTAACCATTGCTCTGATACCACAAAAAGGGAATGTCATGCCCTAATCCTCGGGCATGCACACATCCATCTCTTTTGGTCGATTTTATAATGCGATATCCCAGGACTATATATCGTCAACCCTTTCATTTATTAAGCACATGTGGAAGCAGTTATAATCCCTAGACAATAAATATGATGGGATGGAAAAGTAAGGCCATATTTTTCATATTGAAACTTATAATCAAACTTTTATACAAAACACAAACCAAAGTACTTCATAAATATTCACATCAAAATGGAGATCTCAAAAGAAGATGGAATCTTAATCCATCCAGGTCGTACTTAAAATCCCTCTCGGTATGATCTTCTTCTTCCAAAAGTCCTTCTCCTCAAGTTTCACCTCAGAGTTCTCCTTCCTCAGATTCCTCCTCCTCAGCTCCTCATCGGGATCCCGAAATGTTTTCCCAAAACCGGGATGAGACTACGTCTCAGCGAGTTCTTCCCCACTAAAGCCCGATTAGTAAACCATTATACTATAAGTTGCCTAAACACGCACAGGTCAGAGGACTTACCTTCACCTCAGATCCCACCTGCAAGTCAGTACAATTCATAATAGGTACCCATTTACTCCAAACAAATTGAACCAGCCGATTACATGTCATACAAGTCATTCCCCACAGTGGAATATCTAAAAGCTAGGCCACATGCATTCTCTAGGACGACATCCTAAGTCTCCGAGCCACGTGCCTCAAACCTTAGGCCCACATGCATTCTCTAAGGCGACCTCTTCGCCAAGGTGGTATATCAAGTCACCAAGCCACGTGCCCTTTTAGATGTCATTCTCAAATACTGGACCCACGTGCATTCTCTAAGGCGCTAGTTCGCCAAGGTGACGCATCAAATCACCAAGCCATGTGTCCTTTTTACGATGCTCGGGCCCACGTACCTTCTCTTAGGTGCTATCTCACCAAAGTGATGCATCAATTCACCGAGCCATGTGCCCTTTTAGATGCCAAACTCTGTCATCGAGCCACATGCATTCTCCAAAATGACATACCGAGTCTCCGAGCTACGTGCATTCTTTCAGGCGACCTCTTCGCCAAGATGACATATTCAACCACTGAACTCACGTGCATTCTCCAGGTGATATTCCAATTCAGCGAGCCCACGTATTTTCTTTCAGGTGATTATCAACTTACTTTCGATACCGACAACCAATGCCCAACGATTTCTCAAGCAAATAATCAAATCAACTCAATAATGACATGCCCTAAAATTCACAATTTAAATCAATTCCATACAATTTAAAGCTCAATTAAATAAACGGACTACGCCACGACAATCGGCACGAAATTCTGGTCACCGGCCATCTCAGCCTTAATTTTCGGAAATTAATTAAATAATTAATTAATTTCGAAAATTAATTAATAAATATAAAAAAATTCAATTTAGCTGAAAATAAAGCCAATTAAATAAACTGACTTCACCACAATCACCAGCATAAAATTCCGATCACTGGCCATCCCAAAGGTTGAATTTCCGGAAAATAAATAATTAATTAATTAATTTCGAAAATTAATGATTAATCACTAAAAATCCAATTTATGCCCGAATTGCCGAATTGAAGCCCACTAAGGGTCGGGAAAAATCCCGAGATGCTTTCAATAAATAGTAGACCATGTCTACTTGTTAAATAAACATTCAATTTGTCTAATTTGCATCAAAGTTTACTAATAATCACTAATCTATTCTAATCTAACCACCTAATTGCATTTAATTAAACCTAACGAACCCCTAAGCATAATTAGTAAACTAAGTAGGGATTAGTGAGGTTACCCACCGGAATCGCGCGTAAATCGGATCAATCCGACGAGGGCGACGCGAGGAACAAAACTTCCCAAAGCACGGCTTGGGTTCAGGGCCCGGAAACGGCCCAAAACAGCCCATGAACGGGCTGGAAACCCACTCGGCCACTTGCTGATCAAGGCTAGCCGAGGCTGGTCCGGCGGTTAGGGCGGCGAGGGGAGGCCGGCGGAGGGTGAGGGGAGCTTCGGCAGTCCGAACGGTGGCCGAAGATGGCTAGACGGGGCGGAACAGGGCTGAGCAAAGGCCGAACAGAGCCGGACGGCGCACGGCGAGGACGGTAGGCGCGGGCAGGAGGTGGCGTAGTGCGCGGCGTCGCGCGGGCGTGCGGTGCGAGCGGCGGGATGGGCGGCGATGGTGAGCTGCAACTTCTGTTCTTCTTCAGTTCGCTGGTTCGCACGCGAAGAAAGAAGAAGATGAAGAAGCTGGTTCGGTCACGTGGGGGAAAATGGGGGAGAAGAGAGAGGGAGAGAAGAAGAGAGAAAGAAGAGATAAGAAGAAGGGATTTTCTTTTGACTAGTCAAAAGTAGAAACAAAAGAGAGAGAGAAGCCAATTTTAAATTGGCAAGGGGGCATTCGGTCGGTGGGGATGCTCGCACGAAGGGGGGAGGGGAGAGGAGAGAGAAGAGAGAGAAAAAGAAAAGAGAAGGGAGAGAGAGAGAAAAAGAGAAAAGGGAGAAAAGAAATAGAAAAAGGAAATAGTACAAGAATAAGAAATTTACCTTATTCTTAAAATTACTATTATTTTCCATTTCTCTTTTCATTTTTATTTTCCTCCGGTCTTCGATTTTTCTTCCGATAATTTCTTTCTAGAAATTTCGGACTCGTCAATAAATTGATGAACGATGAGACAAGGTCCTAAAAAGAATTATGACACGCTTAAAATTCGATTCCTGAAATCGAGTTTAATTTCGTGGTTAAAAATCAATCAAACGTGATTTTAGCCCAATCCAACTAATTAGGTAACTTTTAGGGATTTTACCGTGGATACATCCCTTAACGGCTTCACCCAATAAGTTAGTGAACTCGTGAGGGATCAGCTAAGAGAAAAAGGACCATAAGCATGTCAACGAAATGCCTATTTCACTTTATCGAAACGAGGTCAAATTTCAGGATATCACATGTCTAGTGCATTTAAGAAGAACTAATGGATTTCGATTATGTGATGTAATAATCAGAAGCTGTGTGATGTATTATTGATGATCGTGTGCATAAGTTATGGAATATTATATAGCTCTTAATCATGTTTACATTTTAGGCACTTGAGAGTTACGTGTATATTTAAGATGCTATTATTTGGCACGTGCATATTTTATATGCTATTATTTGAGCCTTGAGAATTACATGTATATTTTATATGCTATTATTTGACACATGCATTTGTTATATGCTATTATTTGGGCCTTGACAGTCACGTGCATATTTTATATGCTATTATTTAGCATGTGTATATGTTATATGCTATTATTTGAGCCTTAAGATTCATGTGCATAATTATATGCTATTATTTGGGCCTTAAGATTCACATGCATATTTTATATGCTATTATTTCAATCTTGAGACTCATGTGCATATTTTATACGCCATTATTTGACCTTGGTCATGCTTGTTTTATTAGTAGTCGATAAATCTCATATGTTTTAATGAAGGTAAAGTAAGTGTTTTGGCTATTGATATATCATCGATGTTTTAGCATCAAGAATTGCGTGTTTCTAATACAAATATGAGGCAACCTCCTGTACAAGAATTAGACGATTTACTTATTGAGTTTTGACTCACTGTTGTTGATTTTCCCTCTTTTTCAAGCCCTAGATATGGGTACTTTCTCTCGTTTGCTTTTGGTGTGCCCGTCGACTTGAAAGTGAACGTGCTTGAGATAGGAGATGCTAGGACCCGTGTCGGAAGTAGACAATCACAGTATGGGTGGACGAGGATTTAGGGTATTTGGTTCCTCACCGGTTTGAGGTTTGATATATTTGGCTCAATGGGGATCTTTTTAGACCCATCCATGGATATGATGGATCACCCGATGGCCTCGACAGATCCTCATCGGACCCCACGATGTCGAATCCGCCAATGGCACCGTTACTGATTTCGACCCCAACTCTTAGAGATGCCAGCCTACCGATGGAACCATTTTTGGAAACCGCCCTCATAGAGGAGCTAGGACTAACCCCCACCTATTTTTTTGATGTAATTGGAAACGACCCTAACAAAACGGGCTTGTAAATATAACTTTAGATATGTATAAAGAAGCGTAATATAAGTAGTACATTGGATGAATGTTTTTCCTTGATATTGAATTATTGTCAATGTTGTTGTTAGGTGTTGATATTATATGCTTTCATATGTGCATAATCAAGAAATAAGAAAAATGGGATAGCGATATGCCTTAAGACGTCACAATTAATCCGCTCGGGTCAAATCTTCCGCGGCTTGGGGAGTCTGGGACGTGACAAATACCATCCCATCATGGTGCTGCTCTGAGCGTGGAAAGAGAGGGAGATCCTGATGGCCTCGGCCATAAGAGACAGCCTTGCTCAGCTAAAGAAAGGGGAAAGAGAGATTGATGATGGGACAAAGGCCAAAGAAAACGACAAAAAAAGTTGCAATAATGGTGTCTTTTAAGGATGGCCGCTCATTGTTTCCTTTCTTCTTCTTTATTTGCTTCTAGTGAATTTTCTCTCTAAATTCGAAGGGATGAGAGCTCCGAGGATTGCACAGAGGAGATTGAAAATCTCCTCTTTAAGGGTTTGATTCAGAAAGGTTTTATTCGTGAAATTACACAAAATGAAGCAGATTAAATCTTGTCTTAATATTCACGTCATTATTGTATGAGATTGAAAAATTATTTTGAGAGGAGTTGTGAGAATTAATGACAAAATTATTAGTTGTAATTGAGAAATGAAAAACACCAATAGTATAAAAGTGACTCGAGTATAATTGTAGTATTTATTGTATCGTTTCATCTATAATTAAATTGTGTGCTCATTTTCTCATGGACGTAAGTCACATTATTAAACCACGTAAATTTAATGTTTGATTAACTTTCTTATTTTGTATATTTCATTTGATCACTTGTTTTATTTTCAACAATAAATATGATTTGAAGAAAAGTGAAACCAAATTAAACTGTATTATAGTCAAGATTAAACCAAGCCAAACCATTTTTTGCGGCTGGATTCTGCTTAATCATTCTTTCTTCTTTTATTTTATATCATCATCATTTGTAATTTCATGAAAAAAGATCAAAATTCTATGTCGCAACCCTTCAGAGGCGAGATCCCCGAGGAAATTGCTAGATTACAAAGTAAACGCAAATTGTCCCTCTTGCAAAGTGACGCTTGCTCTTCGCATGACCAATCTCAACTTAGTTTCTATTAATTGTATTATTAAAAGTCACCATTAATTTTTTATGAACTGATTAGGAATCAGGTAAAATGCAGGAGCCTGTCTTACTTATGCAAACTAGAGATTTGCGGGAACTTGATTGATCTAGATATATCTAACACCCAATTTGGAATATTTTCTCTTTTTATGAGTACAATTATTCATGCGGTCTTCCCAATCTTAGTTACCCATTTTATCCTCAATGTTGAGCAAGGCAAGTGATCATGCATAAATTCACCCAAGCAAACACATATAAAATCCAATAATACCAAAACGCATAGAACAAATAAAAGGTAGGAAAATAAAGAACTCAAGCCATATCAGGGAATAAAATAATACAAAACCTTGTTATTAAGTTCCCGGACAAGAGATATAAATAGAAACTCATTATAAAATTTCCAAAATATACTATGGCTCAAAACTGGAAAGTAATAAATGATACTTCATGAATATCTACTATATAAACTACTTTACCAAAATGAACTGTTACATCTAGAAGTCAAATCTACTTAATAAAATCTAAAGTACAATGCAATGTCAAGAAAACAAAAACTGATTATGAATATGCATAATTCCTCAAATTCACTCCCAAATGTGTGTGTGTGTGTGTGTGTGTGTGTATAATTGAAAATGCAGTTTATCTTTTTGTTTGTTTTTGTTTCGCATTCCCTTTTCATTTTATTTTTCGCATTCCCCCCTCCTTTATCTATATGTTATAGTAAAATGAAATTAAACAAAAAATGTACAAAGTGCTGAAACAAATTTGAACTAGAATCTATGCCAAAATAATATGTAACGTAAGATTTTCATGAAAATTTGCACTGTGTTCACTTGGAATTTTTTTGGTCAGAATGTTCACTTGGAATTTTAACCTTAAAATTCTTTCGAGAACGAGTTAGTGCACACTAGAAAATAAAGAAAAATAAAGTGACATAATGCTATGAATTACAATGAAACTAATCCCCACTGTACGAAAATCAACGGATGAATATGTATATATAAATTCCCCATTTTCTCTCTTTCGCTTTTTTTACATTTAACTGAAGGCATGCCTACAAAAAAGTTAAATGCATTGTCATCGCTCAATCCACCAATTCATAATTCTTGAATTTATACTTAAGTCCCCTAATATTCAAAATGCTCTTGTCCCTAGTGGCAACAAGTGTCCTAATACTGGATACAAAAAAATTCACTCTGATAAGTTTTTGGATATGGTTACTGTCATCGACATCATCCATTACAATTAACATCTACCAATACTATTAATGTCATGAGTCACTCTACAATAAGAGATATCGGACAATAATTTTTCTTGCAGCTAGACAAAGCCCTTGGTTTTTGGTGTTTCCCTCACGTCATTAAGAAAGTTGCAGTTTTTCCCAAAGTGAGGATAGAGCTGGTTGAAGATAACTTTGAGGGTGCTGTTTTTTCAATGCTGCCCATCCTGTAGATTCTATTGAACCATACACCCCCAGAACCGATGTCTGATAAATTATTTATGGCAGCTATTTGATCGTCCATTCGAACTAAACCTTTGATCACTTGCCCAGACCACAATCTCTCGTTAACAACTGACTTCATAAGATTCCCATTACTGCCACAAAGTCAAACAGTTTCAATTAAGAAATGTGACAAGTTTGAATGTTGACAAATATCAGAGCCCGAATCTGTCTCTATTCATTTTGGATGCGCAGCTCTTTTTTGTCAAATTTTAGCCGTTCTTTGGGATTCACATTTTAGAAACAATAACATTACATTCATTAATGGGAGGAGCTTTATATATTCTTAATGTGAAAAGCTTCTCCACCAAATCTTCCTCCTCCAGAAATTTACAAAAGAAGAACAAGCGCATTACCGTATAAAAGGAGAAAAGCCTATTTATTGTAAGATATAGACTACGAAATTCTTGACTTGAACGCTCGAAGTAAGATGCCAATTTCGCGAGAGACATCATTTTGGATGTTTGTATTGCATGACTCACGGGACTTGATGAAGGACAGGCAACTTCACAGCAACTGCAGCTGCAGCTTTCAATTTTTAGTCAAAAGAGTCGATGGCTTTATAAAAAACGAGAAGGAGGACAATTATGGAGGTGTACCTTTTCAAACGCCCAATTTCTTTCGAGTTTCTTCTTGGTGCTTTTTTGAACTTTTGAATTTAAAAAAAAAAAAACTGATTTTCAAAGTTTTAAATCATTTATAATTATTTTATAGCTATATCTATGGTTAAACATATTATCTAAATAAAATCATAATTTTATATAAATGCATAATAACAAAATATTCCTAAAGAATCGCCTCTTATTATGACACATGGGACTCTGGATAACTAGAAAAATTTCCTTCATACTACTGAGATTGGATTTGCTGCATTCACTCAAAAAAATGCTCCACTTAAGTACTACCTTAGCGTATACTTACTACTCACTATGAAATATTTGTTTTGATCTTCGCCTTAAATGTTGAAATATATCTCAAGCTGGACCGGACGAGAATTATGGACACTCGACCTCTGTTCAAGAGTAGTGGGAGGAAATGCAATGATGGCCTGTCCATGGCCGTGATGCCATCCCATCATTGTGTTGCTTTGAGCGTGGAAAGAAAGAGAGACAGTGCTAGTCTTGACCATAAGGGACGACTTTGCTCAACTGAAGAAGGGGAAAAGAGAGATTGATGATGGCTACCGCTGATATGGGACAAAAGGGAGAGAAACGAGACGTAGAAAGTTGCAAGACTGGGGTCTTTTAACGATGGCCACCGATTGTTTCCTTTCATCTTCTTTATTCGCGTCTGGTGAATTTTTTCTTCAAATACGAGGAGGAAGAGCTATTAATGAGAGCTCCGTGGACTGCACAAAGGAGTTTGAAAATTTCCTCTTGAGGGTTTGATTTAGAAAGGTTTTCTTCGTGAAATTACACAAAATGAAGCCGATTAAACCTTGTGTTAACATTCATGTTATTCTTTTAAGATATTGAGATATTATTTTAGGAGAAATTGTGAGGGATGAAAACAGAGTTATTATCTATATTTGAGGGATGAAAAACGTCAAGAGTATCTGAGTGACTCAAGTATAATTATAATCTCCATTATATCGTTTCATCTATAATGAAATTATGCATTCATTTCCCCATAGATGTAGGTCATACAATCGAATTATGTAAATTTGGTGTCTGATTCATTTCCTTATTTTATGTATTTTATAGGGTTAATATCCTGAAAAACTCTAAACTGGTACACTTGTGACAATTTTACCCCAAACTATTTTTTTGACCACCAAAAACCCAAAATTGGTATACATTTGACAAATTTACCCTAAACTAGTACACTTGTAACAAATTTACCCTTTATTAGTTTTTGTTAAATTTTACCGTCAAATTATTAAGTTAAATGATATGTGACAGTTGACCAGTATACCAATTTGGGATTTTATGCTCCATTTGTCACAATTTACAATTTTTGTGATTTTTTTTTTGTGATATTAATCCAATTTAACGTAAGGTATATTTGTCATAAATTTATTAGTTTGGGGTTTTTTGGGATCGAATAAATTAGTTTGGGGTAAATTTATCATAAATATACCAGTTTAGGGGGTTTTTTTTTTATAGTCAGTCGGGGTTAATTTGTCATAAGTGTACTTGGTTTGGAGTTTTTTATGGTCAAAAAATAGTTTTTGGTAAAAATGTCACAAGTGTACCGGTTTGGGATTTCTTAGAGTATTATCCCTATTTTATAAGATCACTTGTATTATTTTCAACAATATGGTTTGAAGAAGAGTGAAACCAAACTAAACCATATTATAATCAAGATCAAACCAAGCCAAACCATTTTTGCGGTTTGATTCAGCTTAATCATTTTTTCTTCTTTTATTTTTATTTTTCTCTTCATCATTTGTAACTTCATGAGAAAAGAAGAAATTCTATGTTAGAGAATCTTCGTTGGGCTATGAAATTCCTTTTCAGTAAGGATTTCTATCACTCCCTTGCCTACTTTTCGTTTGGTGCTCTTTGCCACCTTATTTGGAAGTACATGAACGAGATTCTATTTAAAGACCATACCCTAGCGGTTCCGACCGTGAAGAACCACCTTATTAAGGTTGTTAAGGATAAGACCTTAACTTTCACAAATGTTGAGGACAACTCAAGGAACAAGAGACTTCAACGTAGCTGAGGGATTGATCCTTGCATTTTCTCGTCTGATCCAGCTCATCCTTAGTGTTCCTACTTGTGGATGTTGTTTTGCTGCTGGCTGGCTCATGGTGCTAAGTTTTGGCATGGGGGTTTTGCTTCGCTTCTGCCATGGAATGCTTCACTAGGTGTTGCACGTGGAGGGTGGCGGCATTTTGCTTGGGGTTTTTGGGCGTGGGTAGCCGTTGTTTGGTAGGCTAGTTGCCTTCTTTTGTTTGGTGGTCCTTCATTGTGGCCTTTGTTGTGCTGGCTTTGCAGTGTAGCTTGTTGTGCCTTGTTGGCTTTCTGTTTTCCTTCTTTCGGCACCCTTACACTCATTATGTCTTTGTTTCATTTTGAGTGTTTGTTTTGGTGCCATTCGCTTGTATATATTGGTTAAAGCTTAATACAATTACCTTTACAAAAAAAAAAAAAGAAAAAGAAATTCTATGTCGCAACTCTTCCAAGGCGAGATCCTCAAGGAAGTTCGATGTCTTGGTTTCTATTTAATTATTTCATTTGATTAAGAGTCACCATTATTTTTTATAAATCACTTAGGAGTCAAGTAAAATGCGAGAGCCCGTCTTACTTTTGCAAATCAGAGGTTGGATTGAAAAGTTATAACTAATCAAAGTTTGGTCAAATTATTTGAAAATTATTATTTTAAATTTCTTTTGGAAAGCAGAAAGAATGATGACGTCAGCCTCCGCCACCACCAGTGGTCACCAAATGTTGCTTCCAGCGTTAGCCCGATGATGGAACGGCGACAATCCGAACGTGAGCCAAAGCCATAGAGGCCCAGTTGCACATTGGCCTAGCTCACCTAGGCCGCATCTCCTATCGCACGACTGGGCCCAAACGGTGCAGGGCTACATGTGGGCCCAAGCTGTCCCCACACCCATTTCGTGCGAAGCTAGGCTTTCAAAGCCCCATTCCGCACCTATAAAGCCTAGTCCATCATTTGTAGGCCTTTCGCCACATTTGCTTTATGTTATGCATAATTTCCTTTATGAAGTGCATCATACTCCTTTGTTTTCGAAATTTTCCTACTTTGTTTGCTCATTTGGACAAAGGTAATGCATTTCAATACTCTCTCTTTCTATTTATTCAGTCAAATTTTGATAACTAACTTGATCTTGTTTTATAAGGAAATTTCGGTGAGGGTCAAATGTGCAAAAATCGCTGTTCCTAGGTGGGTATGAAAAAAAATTTGGGCAAAAGACAAGTGTTCTAAACCCCCTTAAATAAAATTGATATCGTTATGTTGTTGGATTTAGGTTTGAATTAGTATATAAATTAGTTGTTACTCCACTGTTTTAAAATTAGGCTTTTCATGAATAATTGAATCATCATAATGTCTAAATTACTCTTTGAAGAAAATATAAAATCGTGATTTTGCAGCTATTATTCCACTTCAATAAAAAATAAAATAAAAAAAGATCATAGTTTCTTTGGGCAGTTGTTTTGTTTGTTAAAATATTTGAATTGGAAAATCCATTGCATGAAACCAACCCGTAGATTGAAATGCCGCGAGAATCAGTCAAGCAATCTTGAAGGTTGGAGACTGAGGTCCCCCGGCTTGTGAACCAAGGCCCCACGGACATCGTGATTTTCTATAATACTTTAAAAAAAAAATTATACTTATTCTGCCTAAAAACATTTTTAGCTCTCAAGATCCTTATTATCTATGATCAAAAGATCATAGTCATATGCCGGGACATAAAATAACAAAGGAATATCCTTGGTTAGATCTTCAGAAAAATCATAAGTTGCATCGGTAATGTTTGTAATTATTTGAGTATTGCATTTAAAGGACATAATTGGAAAATGTGGTACTGAAAGAGCATTGTGGGGGAGTCTAACCCCTTCCCACATATAAACGAACTCCTAGATGACTGCAAGTTTCTTTGGTTTTTGCAAATGACCAATGCTTTCACAATTGTTTACAATCAACCTAGTTTTCTTCCTTCAGTAAGATGGGTAGTAGGGAATAGGGAAAAGATTAATATGGGAGAGACAAAATGACTTCCTAGAAGAGTCATAGTAGGACTTGCAAACAAGGAAGAACCAAAAAAGATCTCTGAGCTTACTCACAGAGATACCCCAGCTTGGAATGAACAACTTATCAGGACCCTATTCAATGAGCACACAGCTAATGAAACTCTAACAATCCCATTGGGTTCTCAGGCAACGGAGGATAAATTATGCTGGACAAACACAAGCATAGGAGACTATACTGTTAAAAGTGGGTATAATTAAATCAGAGAGAAGGAAGAACAGAACAACAACACCCCAACCTCTACCTCTCACCAAATCCCTAAATCTCTTTGGACAAAGATATGGAAGGCTAAGACAAGCCCGGAAATCAAAATTTTCTTATGGAGATTATGTCAAAATGTGTTGCCGACAAAAGAAAATCTACAAAAGAGAGGTATAGTGGAAGAAAATACCTGTGATTTATGTAAACAGAACCTAGAAACAGTAGAGCATCTCTTCTTACTTTGCCCTTGGACGCATCAAATTTGGATGGACCCTGCACTACAAATTCATATCTCACCTTATGGACTTGGTTGAATAGATGAATGGCTACTTAAATTCAATCATACCTCTGCAAGTTTCGACCTCCTTGCATCTATCCTCTGGTGTATTTGGAAAGAAAGAATCAACTCTATTTTCTGCAAACTAAAGCCGAATACGAAGCACCTTATAAGCTTAGCTGTGGCGGAAAATCAGTGCTTCAATAGTTGACAAAGTGTAGTGAAAAAAACATAATATTCAGATAGAGATTGATCTCCACGCTAAAGATCAAACAGGGCCTCCCAAGTGTCACAAACTCGTGTCATATCATTTTGGCCAGAATAAAGTAGAGCACATTTATCCCAAACTTCCTTAGCAGAATTACATTGAATGAAGTGAGGGCTAATCTTCGGATCCATACTATTCCATAACAATGTACTAATCATTACATTTCTAGCAGTCCAATCATCTACTTTACTCTTATCTAAGGGCATTGTAGATATAAGATAATCATTATGTCTAGTTGCAGTAAGATAAACTTGTACATCTTTAGACCATGATAGATGGATAGTGCCATCCAACTTGACAAATGTCAATTGGAAATGAGTCAAACCAGTAGATGATGCAGAAGCCATCAGTATTAACTCCACTGAACTCCAATAATGCAATTAGCTAGACAGGTTGAACATAAGAATCGACCAAACCCAATAATAATGACACTATAATCGAGCACTTAACTCCAGTTGTGCAATTAGCCACAAATTAACAAACATAAATGAGGGTTCAACTGGTCTACCATTAAGTCAATATACTTTATTGAGAGGCCATTAAATCATACCAACCAGCACTTCAAAGATTACTGGAAACCATCCAACACTTGAAAGATTACTATACTAATATCAACTAGCACTTCAAGAAGTGATTTACTCCAGTGAGAATCCATATAAGTATACTGGATAACGTCTTCGGATGCCCTCAGTTCGGGTCCTTTTTTTTTTTTTTTTAAAGAACCGAACAAAGACCTTACAGAACCAAACGAAGGCCTCCGAACTCCTCAAGATATTTGAAAACCACATATTCTAGATCGTAAGACACACAAAGACTAAATCGTGCAATTGGTCTTCAATCTCGTCATCAAGAAAGAAGGTTGAGCACATACCGATTTTGTTGGATGGACTTCAGCGATTGATGCTGGGCAGTAGTTTTGTCCAGATCCGCAAGACAAGCGTCAATTGGAGGTAGCTGGTGACGATGAGGACGCTAATGAGGGGCAATGACGAGGGCATCTTGTGTTGGGTGACGAATATGGATCTGGATCTAGATTTGACGACGCAGTCTTCTTTTCGTTCAATATTTCGAGATGAAAGCAGCTGAAGACACTTTGGATGAAGCTGGGCAACATGCAGAGAACTGTTCGGATTGTGTAAATAGAGTGATGATTATCACGTTCCCAAGGATGAACACAAACTAAGGACTCGCCAAAACCACCTTCAAGTCCCGGAAATACTCACCCGAGTTCTTGACTACTATCGGCAGTTGAGTGGAAAACCCTGAGAGCGACAGATCTGGAATTCTTCGAGAGTGACATATTTGGAATTTGGATCTTAGAGAACCAGCATCCTTGCTGCTCTGCTGTCTAGAAGAGAAGTGCGCCACGGCAACGACCATGCTCTAATACTATGTGGAAAGAGAGAGTATTCTACGTATTGTATTCTCTTAATCATAAAAGATAACAGGAATACATACAATATATATATATATATACATATATATGAGTAACCCTCTCAACATAAGATTAAGTATTGACTACTTTACCCTTATTATTATTTCCTAATAGAGCCATAGAGCAAACGTAAAACAGAAGTTAGTCCATAAATGTATCTACACCATGCCACAGTGCAATCAGCCGGAAGATGCTGACAAGATAATTGACCACACAATATCACAATATATTCCCATCAAGAATCACATGCCTTTATGCTTTATTTTGAAAGGAGGGAAGGGGAAGAAAAATGAGGGATGGATGTCGAAGATGGGGTAACAGTTAACCTTTTGTGAGGAGAAAAGGAGGGGACAAGTCTTCTCCCTTTTTCCCTCTCCATGTTCCCAAACAATGCATTAAGGTAACAATGTCGTCACAGGACAACAAGAGTGAAAACTAACAGAAGTATGGGAAAGAAAAACCTCTCTTATGAGTTAACCGAGAAAAACAAGAAGCTGTGACTTACAGGAGGTGTTCTACAAATACAATCTGCCATGATATATCCTATAGCACATACCGCACCGTAATGATAATCCTGAAGAACATATTGAAATTCCCAAATCAGGAGAACTCTTGACTTTAGAGTAAAAGAAATGAAGGGTAAATTTTCCAAGAAAATTCACCAAACCTTATTTTGCGTGAATCGCTAATTTAAAAAACTAGCTAACTTATCAAAGCTGAGGCAGCCGTGGCCGGAAGACCAGAGGAAGCCATTCCAAGTAAGCGCACCGCAGTTTCATGAGTATCAATGTCCCGGTGACTCAGTAATTGCTTTAGCCATGGCACTTTGTTAGCATAATGAGGAACGATCACCCGTAAAGATCAACAGTTAGTAGGAAAAGTTAATGCTAGTCTCACAGGGAAAATAAAATAAAGAAAAGAAGCAGCAAGTCCAGTGACTTCTTTTTGTTGTACTTGTGGAGCATGAGATCTAATTGCCACCAACATTGTCACGCCCCGAACCCCGAGTACACGAACATCCCTTAGTGGTTGATTAAAAATGCGACGTCCCAAGATGTGTCGCCGACCCATTCTTTTTATCTTTCAATTAAATGCATGCAGAAGCGAATTAAATTAAACACCCAGTCAATCAATAATAGTAGGGATAGTAAAAGCACCACAACAATTTCTCGCAAACTACGATTTATTTATTAATAGATTAACCCGAGGAGTTCAATATATACAGGCCTACTACACAAGGAACTCCTATACAACCTACTAACAAAAAGGGTCAAGGTCGGGGTTAACTTTCAACTACACAAGCTCCTACAACCTCCACTGTAGTACCCAGGCCCAGCCACGAAGTCAAGCATGATGTCAAGTGAGCACGGCTCCCCAGGCCCTTCCGGCTCGGAATCCATATCCACTATGACACCGTCAGAGATGTCAATATCCATCAGGTGAGTGTCTTGCTCAACCTCATTTCCCATCAAAACCATGCAGTGGACCCTCCCGACCACCAATCGACTCCGTAATAAACCACGCCTTGAAGCGGTGGGGTGCCACATTCACAAAACCCTCATCGACCCAAACCGTCGTCACTACCAACTCTCGGAATCGGTTGGTCCTAGGGATAGGATAGAGAGTAGTCTCTACCTCCATATCCCAGGGGACCCCGAACCGTACAGAGTGCATCTCCATACTACGGAGCTGAAAATATTTTGACAATGACGGGGTGAGATAAAAATGTCAGCGAGTTAAAATCCCTAAACCTCCATTAGGATGTGAATTCACCTCAAAGGTGGCCTAAGCACGTGCCAAACATAACTCGCCTTGCCTCGGCACACCCCTGCATGTTTGCACATCTTGTACAGCAATAATAGAGTAACGTGCCTAATCAGAACACATACGAGAATTTCACGTGCATTGTCGACACATGTGTTCCAATTATTACGACCCCTTGGGCCATGGCCAACACAAGTGTCGGCGGTCTTCCGGTGTAACCGGGCATCGTCCTACCCCATTGGGCACGGCATCATCTAGGACCCCCGCCTAAATGGCATTCCATAAAGGAGCTTTGGCCCGGCTTCAACTATGACTCGGAATCCGGACCCCTGCCGGGCATCCGATAAAATCGAGCATCGCCCCCAAACTCCCATTGGGTGACGGGTTCGATTAGGTGACCACTCAAGCACACAATCAATCAAGCCAACCTTTTATTACCATTATTTAGCCAAGAATACCAAAATCTATTTTCAAATAATAAACTTGGCAACTCTTTTTTTTCTTTAAAATTCCCCCAAATAAATTCGTACGTGGTCACGTATTCAAAATTAACCTGTCAAACTTTGCACACTTATATTTTAAAACCTCATTGTTTTATTGAGCACATAAAATTTGGCGTCCAAACTTGACACCTTATTTGTTTTCTATTTAATTGCTCATAAAACCATCTTTTACAATAATAATAGATAATTATCATAGAACAACCAATTACACAATATCGGACGTGCAAACACTCAAAATCACGCATAATTTCATCCAAGAAAACGAGTGTAAAATTCTACATAACGACTAATCCGTCACTAATTACGCTAATTGCGATTAATTAAATAAATGACGATTAAATTAAGTAAATTACGATTAATTAAACTAAACTCAATTAGTTAATCTAACCATACTTAATTAGACTAATCGTAACTATTTGCACTGATCATAAATAAGCTTAATCTAATATACCCTTAATCTCAATTAAGAGTAAACTAAGCTTAACTAAAGCTAATTACCATTAACACTAATCTAACCACCCCCTAAACGAAATTAATGGCCTAATCAAAGATTATGAAGTTAACTCACAGGTTTTCGACTGCGGCAAGCTTGCGGCGATGGTGACGTGACGGAGTCGAGAATGTGACAACCGCGGCTTGAACAGAGGCTCGACGGTGACAGTTCGGCAAGGTTGAGCTCACGGCCAAGGGGGGGCTTGGCTTGGGCGAACAACGGCTCAACGGCAACTTGGAAGCTCGGCGAACAGTGGCTAGACACTAGGGGTGTAGGCAGTGGTGGCTAGCCGTGGAGGAGTTGGTAGCAACAATGGCTGCTTGGTGGGCTGAGCTGCGGTGGAGTTGGTGCGAGCGGTGGTGGTTGGATGTGGAGGTGGGGTTGCGGCGTGAAGATGCGGTTGTTGGTGGGTGCGGGCGTGAAGGTGAGACGCTGGTAGGCGTGAAAATGGGATGAGGCGGAGGGAAGAATGGGCAGAGGGAAGAAAGGGGCACGGGGAAGGAGAAGGGAAATAGGGAGAATGAAAGCAAGGGAAGAAAAAGAGATGAAGGGGAAATGGGCTGCTTCGAAAGAGACGGGGAGGGGGCTGAACGTGCGTGAGAGAGAGAGAGAGAGAGAGAGAGAGAGAGAGAGAGAGAGAGAGTAAAACAAAGCAACCAATCAAAACTCTTGAGAAATATCTCAATTCATCATCACACATGCCTCAAAGTCTTCTATGCTCATCCTTGGTCACCCAATCACAAATTAACTCTAATTTCCCAAAATTAAAGCTTTTTGGGGTAGAAAAATTCAAATTTTCATCCCCATCCGAATTTCATTTCTTTTTTTTGTCCAAAAAACATTTTTCCGCAAAATTTTGGACTTGTTGAAAATTTGCCGAAAGATGAGATGATATCCAATAAATAAATCATGACACACTCGAATGTTCGATTCCTAAAACCTAATTAAATTTCATGGTTAAAATCAATCGAATGTGACTTTAATACAACCTAATCTATCGGGTAACTTTCAAGAGTTTTAGCACGTTTGACATGTGGTTGATAATTTTTTATCCACATTTGTGCATCTCCGAATCGTAGATGACCCTCAGTTGTCATGTAATCGTGAGGGTTCAATTACGTATCCTAAATATAATATCGATAGGAAAACGGTTTATTGCCGTTCGATGCGAATATCGTAATCGTACGGAGCCACCCGCAATTCGACTACGTACTTCCATCGAATCAGCTTATATCCGTTCGCTAATTGATTTATAACAGTGTCGTACTGACTATTGCCAATTATTATGGTCGAATGGTCGATTTTTGATTGAATTCTCTAGTCTGCCGCGTTTATATCCCTTAACAACCTTACCTAATAGGTTAGTTAACTCGTAAATAATCAGTTTCGAGTAAAATAACCATAAGCGCGTGGATGAAATAACCATTTCATATATTTAAAAATGGGGCCAAATTTTGAGATGTCATAACTCTTCCCCTCTTACAAAAATTTCGTTCTCGAAATTTAAACCACTACCATCCTTTCATGAAAAGGTGAGGGTATTGACGTCTCATCGACTCTTCACTTTCCCACATGGCTCCCTCCGTTCCGTGGTGTTGCCAGACCACCTTAACCAAGGAAATCGTCTTGTTGTGTAGCACTTGCTCTTTTCGATCCACTATCTGAACCGATCTCTCCACGTATGACACCCTCTTGTCCATGTCTATTTCCTCGAAATTTAGCATGTGAGTTGGATCTGGTTCGTACTTCCTCAATCTTGACACATGGAAGACATCATGCACTTGAGCAAGTCTCGATGGCAACGCAAGACGATACGCCAAAGTCCCAATTCGCTCTAAAATTTCAAAGGGACCGACGTACCTCAGGTTTAGCTTCCCTTTGTTGCCAAAGTGCAAAGTACCCCTCATCGGTGACACTTTGAGGTATATGTGTTCACCTACTTGGAACTCCAATGGTCTATGCCACTTATCTACATAACTCTTCTGATGACTTTGGGCAGTTTTGAGTCGATCTCGAATGACTTTGATGGCGTTGACTGACTTTTGAACCAGCTCAGGGCCCGTAATCTTACACTCTCCAACTTCGTCCCAATAGACAGGAGTCCTGCAAGCTCTACCATACAACGCTTCAAATGGTGCCATCTTGATACTCTGCTGATAGCCATTGTTGTAGGCGAAGTCAACTAGATGAAGCTGTTCCTCTCAGTTCCCTTTGAAGTCCAGTATGCAAGCTCATAGCATGTCCTCGACGGTTTGAATAGTCCTCTTAGGCTGACCATCTGTCTGCGGATGATAGGTTGTGTTATACAACAGCTTCGTTCCTAGAGCAGTTTGTAAACTTTTTCAAAAAGCTGCCATAAACTTTGGGTCTCGATCTGACGTGATTGTCACTGGCACTCTATGAATACGAACTATCTATCGTACGTATAATTTAGCATACTTGTCTAATGCAAAGTCCTTTTGTACGGCGATGAAGTGAGAAGATTTCGTCAACCTATTGACTACAGCCTATATGGAATCATTACCTTGCTGACTCCTCAGTAATCCCATCACAAAATCCATTGTGATATGTTCCCATTTCCACTTGGGAATCTCGAGAGGTTGCAAGAGTCCTCCAGGCTTGCAATGTTGTGCATTCACTTGCTAGCACATCATGCACTTGACAACATGTTTGGCGATATCCGCCTTCATACCGTTCCACCAATAGTGTTGATGCAAATTCTGATACATTTTTGTGCTGCCCAGATGAATGTTGTAACTACTATGATGGACTTTTAACAAGATTTCCTCCTTAAGACCCACATCGTTGGATACAAACAATCGCCCACGAAACTTTAGTAATCTGTCCTCACTAACTTGAAAGTCAACTTTCCTCTTTTCCACATCCTCTTGCAGAATTTTCTGAATTTTAGGGTCTGTCAATTGCAACATCTTAATCTTTACCTGCACTTCCTATTCAATTATGAGGGTAGCCATGAGACTTAAAAGGTGGCCTATCTCAATTTTGAAATTCGAATCTCAAACTCCTTCGAATAGGATCCATTCTTGAACTATCATCTGTGCAATTGATGACTTTCGACTTAATGCATTTGCGACCTCATTGGCTTTTCCAGGATGATATAGGATGTCACAGTCATAGTCCTTGAGAAGCTCCATCCAACAACGTTGCCTCATGTTCAACTCCTTCTAAGAGAATAAGTACTTCATGCTTTGATGGTCCGTAAAGATCTAGAACTTTTCTTCGCACAAGTAATGTCTCCAAATTTTCAAGGCAAAAATGATCGTTGCGAGTTCCAAGTCATGCGTCGGATAATTCAACTCATGAGGTCTTAGCTGACGGGACGCGATGCAACAACTCTCACATGTTGCATTAAAACGCAGCCCAATCGTTTAAACGATGCATCGCTATAAATCTCGTATCCTTCAGGTCCAGACAGAATCGTCAACATGGGTGCGGTAGTTAGCTTTTGCTTGAGCTCTTGAAAACTGCACTCGCACTTATTCGTCCATTCGAACTTTTCTTCCTTCTTTATTAATCGAGTCAAGGGAATGACTATCGCAGAGAATCTTTCCACGAATCGTCTGTAATAGCCTACCAATCCCAAGAAACTTCGGATCCTGGTCCTTGTCATTGGTCTTGGCCAGTTTATCACGGCTTTAATCTTGGTCAGGTCCACGAAAATCCCTTTGCCAGAAATTACATGACCAAAGAAAGTTACATGAGTTAGCCAAAACTCACACTTATTAAACTTGGCATACAACTCGTGTTCTCGTAGGGTCTAAAGTACCATCCTTAAGTGTCTTCATGCTCCTCTGGACTTCTTGAATACACCAAGATGTTGTCGATAAACACAATCACGAACTGGTCCAGATACTCCTTGAACAATCGATTAATCAGATCCATGAAAGCAGCTGGGGCATTGGTTACACCGAATAGCATGACGGCGAATTCATAATGGCCGTAACGTGTACGAAAAGCTGTCTTCGGTATATCCTCTTTCTTAATCCTCAACTGATGGTAACCTATCCTCATGTCAATCATGGAAAATATCAATGCTCCCTGTAGTTGATCAAACAAGTCATCAATCTTTGGCAATGGATACTTGTTCTTGATTGTTACCTAATTAAGTTGGCGATAGTCGATGCAAAGGCTCAATGAACCATCCTTCTTCCTTACAAAAAGAACTAGCACTCCCGAAGGCGATGCATTAGGACATATAAATCCTTTGTCCAACAACTCCTGCATCTGCACCTTTAGTTCCTTTAACTCTGATAATGCCATACGGTAAGGAGCCTTAGAAATTGGCTCTGTCCCAAGGGCCAACTCAATCACAAACTCGATCTCTCTTTCTCAGGGCAAACCGGGCAATTCCTCAGGAAACATGTCAGATAACTCCTGCACCACGGCGATGTCCTCCATTCTTGGCTCCTCAACTGATGTATCAACTATGGTTGCCAAATAACCTTGGCAACCCACTTCTAACAATCAGGTTGCCTCAAGCGATGAGATTAAGGTAATCGAGGGTCCTCCTCGACTTCCAATAAACTCAAAACTTTCACCCGTTAACGTGTTAAACTGAATCGCTTTACGATAATAGTCTACGGTAGCTCGTTGCTTGGTAAGCCAATCCATACTAATAATCACATCAAAATCAAACATTGCCTGCACAATCAAATATATCATTTCCTCTTGCTCACCAATCATTAATTTACAACTAGGACGCTCTATCGTAGACAACACTTTATCCTTTAATGCGGTGGATATACTAATAGCTACTTCCAGTAGTTTTGAACTTAACCCTACTAACTTAACGAATTGCTAAGCAATAAATGAATGGGTAACTCTAGGATCAAATAAAGCATAAGCAGCATGGTCGTTCAACAAGACTGTACTTGTCACCACGTTTTGTGAGTCCTCTGCTTCCCTTCGGGTGACAACATACACCTTTCCCTACATCGGAGGCCTATTGAGAATGCCTTGTTGTGTGTTCTATGATGCACTCCCTCCTGATTCCCCTATCTGTGGCAGTGGCACATGTGCTCCCATGGGCCTACATGGATAGTTCTTCACCTAGTGGTCGTGTTGGTCATATCCTTAACACGCTCCCATTCTAGCAAGACATAGGGTTGGTCCATGTTTTCTTCCACAAAATCGGCACACACCATTCGAGTTGGGTGCCGGCTTTCCAATTCCACCCTTTCGGTTGGGAGGAATGGAATACTTTCCTCCGTCATCGGCCTTTTCCCAAATCAGTTGCTATCCTTGTCGTGCACGAATCGAGATCGAGATGCAACGGCCCGTTCATTTAGATTCCTCTCGATCAATTGGAACCTCTCATACAACTCATCATAGTTTTTTAGATTCAGTGGTACCAGTGGGTCCTTGATCTCTGGCCTCAGACCATCTTTGAACCTCCTCGCCCTGTCCACTAGGTCCTCAATTAGCCTCGGTGCATACTTGGACAACTCAACAAACTTCGCCTCGTATTGGTCCACAGACATTTGATTCTGGCAGAGACGTTGGAATTTCGGTCATTTTCTGCTCCCTCGCGAAATCCAAAAAATACTTTCCGTAGAAGGCCTCAACGAAGGTATCCCACTCCAAGACCGTACCTTTGGGAAACATTCTTCCTTTGGTGGCTTCCTACCAAGTACTCGCGTTACCTTACAACTGGTAGACCGCCGGTACTACCTTGTCCTCTTTAGAGCACCTCAGCAGTGCGAAGACCTTCTCTAATTCTCGGATCTAGAAGATTGTAGCCTTCGGATTGTCCGCTTTGGTGAACCTTGGCGACTTCAGTTTCAGGAATTACTCCACTAGCTTATGCATAAGCCGTTCACCATTTCCATTTCTTAGTGGGACTTCAGTAGGTGCGGCGGCAACAGCAACAATGGCATTGGTGGTAGCAGTGGCAACGGCAATAGCAACAGCTTGGTTCTAAGCTTGCTGACCGATCATGTTCCCCAGAGTCTTTAGTGCTTGCATGATCCCATCCATTCTAGGATCACCTGGTGCTCCTCTTCTAGCACCAGCTTGAGGCGGTACTCTACTCGTGGCACTAGCCTAAGCTGGTGCTCTCCCCCCAGTGCTTGCTCGCCTAGGTGTCCTCCCTTTGGCACCTATCAAAGCTACTACGATCCTTCTCCGAGGGCCTCTCTGCTCAGGATCACTCATCTTGCAGGGTCCTTACAAAAAAAACCTGCTTTCCAATTCTAACACGGAATTAGATATTTAAGCGACCCACACAAAACAATTAATCAATCGCAAGCATAAGCGTAAGGAAAATGTTTTTCCTAGCTAATTATCGCATAACCTATTGCACCTTATCACTCCAAACCTTCACTAGGCTTTGATACTACTTAAACAAGGATGTCACGCCCCAAACCTCGAGTACACGAACATCTATCAGCGGATGATTAAAAATGCGACGTTCCAAGACGCATCTCTGACCCATTCTTTTTATCTTTCATTTAAACACATGTGGAAGCGAATTAAATTAAACACCTAGTCAATCAATAATAGAAGGGATAGTAAAAGCACCATAATAATTTCGCACAAACTACGATCTATTTATTAATAGGTTAACTCGAGGAGTTCAATATATACAGGCCTACCGCAAAAAGAACTCCTATACGACCTACTAACAAAAAGGGCCAAGGTCGGGGTTAACTTTCAACTACACAAGCTCCTACAACCTCCACTCTAGTACCCAGGCCTAGCTATGAAGTCGGGCACGATGTCAGGTAAGCATGGCTCCCCGAGACCTTTCAGCTCGGAAACCGGATCTACTACCACACCGTCAAGGATGTTGATATCCATGGGGTTAGTGTCTTGCTCAACCTCATTTCCTACGGGCGGCCCATCAAAACCATATAGTGGGCCCTCCTGACCGCCGTTCGGCTCCATAATAAACCATGCCTTGAAGCGGTGGGGCACCACATTCACAAAACCCTCATCGACCCAAACCGTTGTCACTACCAACTCACGGAATCGGTTGGTCCTAGGGATAGGATAGAGAGTAGTCTCTACCTCCATATCCTAGGGGACCCCGAACCGTACCGGGCACATCTCCATACTACGGACCTCAAAATATTTTGACAATGACAAGGTGAGATAAAAATCTTAGCAAGTTAAAATCCCTAAACCTCGATTAGGACGTGAATTCGCCTTTAAGGCAGCCTAAGCACGCACCAAACATTCAACACGCCCCTGCATGTTTGCACATCTTGTATAGCAATAATAGAGTAACGTGCATAATCAGAACACATACGAGAATTTCACGCGCATTGTGGACACACATGTCCCAATTATTACGACCCCTCGGGCCACGGCCAACACAAGTGCCGGCGGTCTTCTAGCGTAATCGGGCATTGTCCCACCCCATCGGACACGGCATCGTCTAGGACCCTCGCCTAAACAGCATTCCATAAAGCAGCTTCGGTTCGGCTTCAATCGTGACTCGGAATCCGATAAAATCAGGCATCGCCCCCAAACTCCCGTTGGGTGACGGGTTCGATTAGGGGACCACTCAAGCACACCATCAATCAAGTCAACCTTTTATTACCGTTATTAAGCCAAGAACACAAAATCCCTTTTCAAATAATAAACTTGGCAACTCTTTTTTTTTTCTTTAAAATTCCCCGAAATAAATTCGTACATAGTCACGTATTCAAAATCAACCTGTCAAACTTTGCACACTTCTATTTTAAAACCTCATTGTTTTATTGAGAACATAAAATTTGGCGTCCAAACCCGACACCTTATTTTTTTTTCTATTTAATTGCTCTTAAAACCATCTTTTGCAATAATAATAGATAACTATCATAGAACAACCAATTACACAATATCGGACGTGCAAACACTCGAAATCACGCATAATTTCATCCAAGAAAACGAGCGTAAAATTCTACGTAATGACTAATCCGTCACTAATTACACTAATTGCGGTTAATTAAAGAAATGACGATTAAATTAAGTAAATTACAATTAATTAAGCTAAGCTCAATTAATTAATCTAACCATACTTAATTAGACTAATTTTAACTGTTTACACTAATCATAATTAAACTTAATCTAATATACCCTTAATCTCAATTAAGAGTAAACTAAGCTTAACTAAAGCTATTTATCAATAACACTAATCTAACCACCCCTAAATGCAATTGACGGCCTAATCAAAGATGAGGAAGTTAACTCACAACTTTTCAACGGCGGCGGGCTCGTGGTGACAGCAACACGACGGCGTCGAGAACATGACAACCGCGGCTTGAATGGAGGCTTGATGGTGGCAGTTTGAAAAGGTTGAGCTCACGGACAAGGGGGGGCTCGGCTTGGGCGGACGGCGGCTCGACGGTAACTCGGAAGCTCGGTGGACGGTGGCTCAATGCTGGGGGTGTAGGCGGTGGTGGCTGGCCGCAGAGGAGCTGGTAGTAGCGGTGGCTGCTTGGTGGGCTGAGCTGCGGTGGAGTTGGCGCGAGTGATGGTGGCTGGATGTGGAGGTGGGGTTGCGGCGTGAAGATGTGGCTGCTGGTGGGTGCGGGCGTGAAGGTGAGACGCTGGTAGGCGTGAAAATGGGATGAGGTGGAGGGAAGAATGGGCGGAGGGAAGAAAGCGGCGGGGGAAGGAGAATGAAAGCAAAGGAAGAAAAAGAGATGAAGGGGAAATGGGCTGCTTCGGCAGAGAGTGGGGACTGAACATGCGAGAGAGAGAGAGAGAGAGCAACCAATCAAAACTCTTGAGAAATATCTCAATTCATCATCACACATGCCTCAAAGTCTTCTATGCTCATCCTTGGTTACCCAATCACAAATTAACACTAATTTCCCAAAATTAAAGCCTTTTTGGGGCAGAAAAATCAAATTTTCATCCCCATCCGAATTTCATTTCCTTTTTCTTTTTGTTCGAATATCATTTTTCCACAAAATTTCAGACTCTTCGAAAATTTGCCGAAAGATGTGACGACATCCAATAAATAAATCGTGACACGCTTAAATGTTCGATTCCCGAAACCGAATTAAATTTCGTGGTTAAAATCGATTGAATGCGACTTTAGTACGGTCTAATCTATTGGGTAGCTTTAGGGGTTTTAGCGCATTTGACCCGTGGCTGATAATTTTTTATGCACGTTTGTGTATCTTCGAATCGTAGACGACCCTCGGTTGTCATGTAATCGCGATGGTTCAATTACGTATCCTGAATATAATATCGATAGGAAATCGGTTTGTTGCCACTTGACGTGAATATTGTAATCGTGCGGAACCACCCACAATTCAACTACGTACTTCCATCGAATCGGCTTACATCCATTCGCTAATCAATTTATAATAGTGTCATATTGACCTTTGCCGATTATTATGGTCAAGCGGTCAATTTCTAATCGAATTTTCTAGTCTGTTGTGTTTATATCCCTTAACGGCCTGACCTAATAGATTAGTTAACTTGTAAGTGATTAATTCTGAGTAAAATAACCATAAGCACATCAATGAAATAACCATTTCATATATTTTAAATGGGGGCAAAATTTTGGGATGTCACAGGTGCCCTAGAGGCACAAGCATGCAACTCAACTAAGCCTTCTAGTACCATAGCATGATCTAGCATTAAACACATGTTTTTCACTGAAGGTGAAAATTTATATGGTCCTCCATCAGTTTGAGAGAGCAGCTTTTCTGACTCAAAACACTTCAACAGAAACTTGATCATTGCAATGTAAGTTTCCAAAGGAAAAAGGAGTTGTTGTTCCCCTGTTTCAATTGATTCTAACACTTCTGGTCGCTGCTTGAGGAGGTAAGTTAATATCTCTCCTCGTTTTGGGTACTTCAGAGTGATATCATGATGGGTGGTTTGCCCAATATTGTTACTAGGGAATAGGCCTTCCAATGCCATTTCTCTTCAAAGAAATTTTAAAAGTAAAAAGCAAAACAAACAATAACTTTACATTAGTAATGGAGACAACTACCACCGTATCCATACATAATGAGGACAAAGACCAATATACAAAGCTAGCCAGAGAGGGTCTTATACACGGGGAGAGCTTTAGTGACATTATGAAACATATGAAGAGAACAAGCAACCGATGTCATGTAGCATTGAAAGAGCATAAGCATGAAGAAACTTAAAACATCAACACCAAATCATCAACATCCATGGATTACACTAAGGGGTGCATGACAATCAGTAATTTCTATTCCAGAAACAATTTTTCTATAGCAAACTTGTTTCTAGAATATAAATCCATTTGGTAAAACTATTTCAATTTTCTATTTTTGAAATAGATTCTTGTTCTAGAAATAGGTTTGGAATAGAAATTAGAAGTAAAATTTTATACTTCTCTATTTCTGAAATAGAAATGAGAAATAAAAATTCTTCTTATTGTGTCCTCCATCCATCGCTGTTGACCACTTTGTTCGTCGGTCGCCAGCCGCCGCTTGCCGCCGCCGATCGCCGGTTGTCGGCTGCCGCCGCCGGTTGCCGGTCGTTGGCCGCCGCCGCCGGTCGCCGGTCGCTGGCTGCTAGTCCACTGCCATCCGCCGGTCTGCAGCCATTGAAAGGAAGAAATTTTTTGTCTTTATCAAACAAATTTCTATTTTTGAGTAGAAATTTTATATCGTTATCAAACGATGATTTTTGCATAGAAACTCATTTAGAAATAGAAATAAAAAAAATCTATTTCTCTTCCGAAATCAATTTCTGGCCAAAATTGTTATAATTCGTGCCCTAATAATTTGACAAAGAAGTAACATGACCGACAGGCCTCTATAAAATGCATGTACTTGTTCGTACATCCTTGCGACAAATAGAGAAATGTCTAACACTCTACACTAAGCCATAACTCTCCCTCTTATGTGGCATCCCAAAATTTGACCCCTGATTCGAATATATGGAATGGTTGTTTCGTTGACGCGCTTGTGGTTAGTTTACTCGGAACTGATCACTCACGTGTTAACTAATCTATTAGGTAAGGCCGTTAAGGGATATGTATGTGACAGACTAAAGAATTCGATCGGAAATCGACCGCTTGACCATAATAATTGGCAAGGGTCAATAAGACATCGTTATAATCAAATTGCGAATGGATATATGTCGACTCGATGGAATCACATAGTCAAATTGCGTGTGGTTCCGCACGATTGTGATATTTGTGTTGAACGGCAGTAAACCAATTTTCTATCGATATTATACTCAGGACACATAATTGAACCCTCACGATTTTATGACAACCGAGAGTCGTCTACGATTTGGAGTTGCATAAATGTGGATCGAAAATTATTGACCACGGGTCAAACGCGTTAAATCTCTAAAAGCTACCCAATAGGTTAGGTCGCACTAAAATCGCATTCAGTCAATTTTAACCACGAAATTGAATTCGGTATCGAGATTTGGACATTCGAGCATGTCACAATTTGTTTATAGGATGTCGTCTCATCTTTCAGTGAGTTTTCGTCGAGTCCAAAAATTTTGCGGAAAAACGATTTTTCGGACAAAAAGGAAAATAAAAGGAAAATTCGGATCAAGAGGGAAAAAGGGAATTTGGCTGCCCAAAATGGTTTATTTTTTAGGAAATGAGGACTAATTCTTCATTGGTTGGCCATTTGACTTGGAGGGATGAAGACTTTCGAGGCACAATTCATGAGTGTTTAGATATTTGGCCAATGCTTCCCTTTGGTTGGTGCTTTGACTTCATGGTTTCCCTCTCTCTCTCTCCCATCTCTTTCCTCTCTCCTTCTCACCCCCAATCACGCACGCTCATCCCCTTGCTGCAGTAGATCACTTTCTTCTTCTTCATTTCTCCCTCACATTTCTTCTTCTTTCCTCCCTCTTCATCTTTGCTGCACCACATCTTCAGCAGCTTCCCATCTTCAAGTTTTCATCATCTCCATACACCACACAGCTGCAACACCTCCAACCCCGTCCAACCTCACAGCCACCATCACGCCTCACCAGTAGCTTCACTAGCCCATAGTCCAATGACCAACAGCATCCCACAGCTCCATTGCACGCCTCCAGCACCACCGTCTGATGCCCACAGCCGCACTAGCAGCTGTGGCCAGCAACCGCCACCCTCCACAGCCGCCCCACCACCTCACGCCACCGCCTCAGCCCTGCAAGTATTCACCAACCAACAACCATGGAACCGGATCCCCTCCTTGGCCGAGAGCCTTGTAGGGCCATTTACTTCACCGTTGAGCCTCTTTTGGAGGCGCGGTAGTCTCAGGTTCTCATCGCCATCGCGTTGCCGTCACCGTGAGCCCGCCACTGTCTTAATCCGGTGAGTTAACTCCCTAATCCTTGATTAGGTTAGTAATTGCACTTAGGGGTTAGATTAGTGTTAATTAAGATGGTTTAGCTTGGCCTAGTGGATTTCTCTCTGAATCGGTTTGTTGGACACTCGCCGTTTGCCCTTTTTGTGGGTTAAAATACTTCATTCTTGAAAAATGTTCTAAACATATTCAACTATGACATATATTTTACTCTGGATTATATGGATTTAAAAGAACAAGATTCCAGCTTTGTTACATGCAAAGTAGAATCTCGGTTTGTGCTGGAACCAGTGACCTTTTTGTGTTTAAAGGATTTTTATAAACTCTTAGGGTTCAATTTTCGAAAGAGTTATTTCAAAAAAGTTTTCATCACATATTTTAGTTTAACATAATCAAATTTTAGATCAAATGGACAAGTTTTGGACCTTGAACCAAGCTGGTTTTGGAAAACATAAATTCTGGACATGGACACAGTTTTTGGTAACGAATTGTGCGAATTACTGCTCTTATTATAGGAAGATCTGGGTCAAGGTGTCTTCATGAAAAGTGTTCTTTTAGGTGTCCTTTATAACATATTTAAATTTGAGAATTTTCCAAACTCGTTTGTTTATGTTTCTGGAATTAAACTTGGAGACGTGCGAGTGGACCCGGTTTCTACTGGTTGTGGTTTTGTGGTTGTTCTTGGTGTCTTGCTTGCTAGAAAATGTATATTTTGTGGTTTGGTTGACTTTTGGCAGGCTTAGAACTTATGCGTGATATTATGATATTGGTTGTTCTATGTTAGCTCCAATTGTTATTGCAAAAGATGGCCTTATGGGCAATTAATTAGAAAAACAATGAGGTGTCAGGTTTGGACGCCAAATTTTATTTGCTCAATAAAACAAGGAGGTTTTATAGTAGAAGTGTGCAAAGTTTGACGGATTGATTTTGAGAATGTGACCACGTACGAATTTATTTCGAAATATTTTGAACAAAAAAAAAGGGGTTGCAAGGTTTATTATTTGAAAAGGGATTTTGATGTTCTTGGCTATTGAGGAAGATAACAATGGACTTGAGTAATGGTATGCTCATGTGATCACCTAAATACCCTGATGCATATGAATATGTGGGGTAATGAACCTGTCCTGATGCGTATGAATATGCGGGACGATGTCTGATTAAGTTCGATGCCCCACATCAACAGATGTCGGTCGTGGTGGAGGCCGGGCTGATGCTCCTTATTGGAATACCGTCTTGATGCATGTGAATACGCGGGATAATGCCGTGCCTGATGGAGCGGGACGATGCCCGGTTACACCGGATGACCGCTAACTGCTGAGTTGGCCGTGGCCGTTGGGTCGTAATAACTGGAACATGCCTAAATGGTTGTGATTGTTGCGCCTAATTATGGGGCAAAATTATGTGGCACGATATGAGACGTGTCATAACGATTTTACCTTATAATCGAACCCATGTGAATGTTTGAAGGATGAAGTCCTATGTTCCACTTATTGATTTCGCTTGTTGCATTGATAATAGTATATGTGATGTACTAATATGCAGGGACGTGGTGAGGCGATGTGAGTTTGGTATGGTGCATGTTTAGGACCACCTTCAAGGCGAATTTACATTCTAATTGGGGTTTAGGGTTTTGACTCATTGAGATTTATCTCACCTTGTCATGGTTAAACTTTTTCGGGTCCTTAGTATGGAGGTGCGTCCGGTACGGTTTGGGGTTCCGTGGGATATAGAAGTAATTAATACCTTCTATCCTATCCCCGGGACCAACCGATTTCATGAGTGGGTTGTGACTACGGTGTGGGTCGACGAGGGTTTGGGTTACGACGTGCCCCACCATTTCTAGGCTTGGTATTTTACGAATTCGAACGGTGATCGGGAGGGTCCTATCCATGGTTTTGATGGACCGCACGTAGGAAATGGGGTTGGGCAGGACACCAACCCTATGGATATAGACGTCCCGAAAGGTGTTATGGTAGATCCAGATACCAAGGGCTCGGAGATTCGTGTTTAATTGATGACCTACTCGACATCTTGTTGGAACCCGAGTTTGGTTATTAAGACTAGGGGTGTGCAACGGGAACCGCCCAAACCGGGAACCGGCTAGACCGGATCGGACTGGTTGGTTTTGGGCGGTTCCCACAGTCAGCGGTCCGATTCCCAATTCCTAATATTGGAATCGGCGATCAGTTGGTTAGGCTCCCGGTTCCCAATCGGACCAATTTTTTATATATATAATTTATATACATATAATATATAAACATTATATATAATATATGACTATTATATATAAAACTTATTTCAATCATAATTGCAATTGGATAACAACCTCTTGTGTGGCCAAGAGACCATCAAAACTCTTGTTATTCTTTATTTATAGAGAAAACTTACTTGTTAGTTTCATCTTCTACTCGATGTAGGATAAGGCTCCAAGAGTTCCTCATGCTCACTCTCTCTCTTGCTCCCCTCACTAATAAAAGACAAGACACTTCAAGCCTCCAAGAGTCCCACATCGACTAAACATTCAAAGCATAGAAGAGAGATTGTCTATAAAACCTAAGCCAAGCACAACCTTTAGCCAAATTGTTCATGGCATTTATGCTTAAGAATAAGCATAAAACACGTGAAGTGTGATTAATATTCATGCAAGTGAAGTTTGAATATTTTGCATGTGGAAACATGTGTGATTGGTTTTATTGGATCGCCCCAGAACTGAATTTGATTGAATGGTCTGGAGTACGGTCATTATTTAGTGAAAAATTGCCGATTTCGTTGGACCGAACCAGACCGGACCGGAACCGATGGTGCGGTCCAGTCCACGGTTCCCAATTTTGGGAACCAGCTCTCCCGGTCTGGTTCCCGGTTTCACCTTGGAACTAGACCAAACCGAGAACCGATCGCCCCTAATTAGGATGGATGGAAGTTAGGCCTGACCTTGACCCTTTTTGTTAGTCAATTGCGCAAGTATGTGTTTTTTATAGACTTGTAAATATGAACTCGTAGGGTTAATCTAATATGTACATAAAGCGTAGTTTGTGAAAAGAAATTCACTAGCATGTTTTACTATCCCTATGTTTGATTGATGGCTGGGTGTTTATTTAATTCACTTCTGCATGTGCTTAGCGACGTGTCCTAGGACGTCGCATTTTTAATCAACCATTGAGAGATGTGCGCGTACCCGGGGTTTCGGGCATGACATCTTATATATACAAATGCTACCCAAGAATGCCCAGCTAATTGACTAAAAGGCGTTTTAGAATATTTTATCATATGTACACTTTTAAGTGAACATGTCATCTACCTTATATCCAACTTATCATCTGCAGCCCCAAGCATACATAGATATCGACTCAGGCAGTGCTGCAAATCAAACTATGTCGTCGCCCAACTCACAGCACAGTAACACACTTCACTTCGTTCCTGATTAAAAGAAGGTACTCAATTTCCATATAAATTGTATACTCCTCCTGCTATACATATTTAATAAACCAAAAAAGTACAAGACCTGCTTGAAATTTTCCAACAGTAGTGTCTCCAATCCTTTAGCACAGTAATCGATGCATCCTACGAATGGCGCAGAAACAGAATCAGTGATCTCTCATAAAGGGAGATGCATCAAAAGAAATGAAAGGAAATAAAGCTGTCTGTTAGGACTTAAAGGTCTCAAAACCAGAAAGGAGGAATCTCTTCCTTCAAACAGACATATTTAACTTATTTTCTTTTAGAATCTGAATACCCAAGAGCTTATGACAACAGATTGATCCATATGCCCTTTTAGAGGGGATACTTTTCTCACCTATTGATTGAAGTGACAACTTAACCATATGCCGATGAGAAAACTGAGATAGATTCACCAAATCCAAGACCAAATCAAAATGCCACACTGAGATAAAGATATTCGCAAGTAGAGATATTAGAGGCAATTAAACTACAATTAATGCTTCCACCACCATCACCACGCATCACCACTACCACTACTATCAACAGACCTTATAAGCAATTCCTCTTCCGCCACCACCATATCGGCTACTCCATTATAAGCCTTATTCTAATAAGTGGCTCGACTGTATGATTCATTTCATGCCACTGTTTTCGATTCTGTATCATCCGTTGTAAGCGCCAAAGTGCTATATATCACTCTTTTTCACCTCCTTTAATATTTTATTTTGTGTCACATACATATACCTAAAAGAGTTGTTATTAAAATCACACTGAGTCTAGACTCCAAAATATAATCTAAAGCCAGTAATTTTTATAAGGTTGCACTAAATGCCCTATTAAAGAGCACAAAAGTAACACAATCTCGAGACAAGTCGATGGTCATCCCAATTTATTTTATAATACCTGTCAGTTGACTTTTTAAATTTGTAACACCATGGAAACCAGGCTTTTCCTAAGGTTTGAGGTAATGATATCAGTCTTCTCATCATACATAACAAAAGCCAAAAATGAAAAGTGTCAACAATCTATCTTCATATTCAAATAACCATGATTATAAGTGCTTTAGCATAGACCTATAGGTAATGAAATGTAGAACCAGCTATAATCGTTTCAGAAAATTCAATCTTGAAGCACTACTGAAAAATTATTTTATAGTTGGTGAAGAAATTTGAACCATTTGCACCTAAAGATGAAGCTCACCAATTGCCAAAATGACTAGTTAGAACAAGCATTTGTCATGTGCTACCAGAAAGGAGTCTCCATCAATTATTATGTCATGCAAGACATCGAGAATCAATATTCATATCATTGTACTTAATTAGTATGTCCATGATGGGGTGCGATTGGAACGCACCATTTCGCCTTAATATGCTACGATGGAAAGGCACATTTTGAAAGGATATGAAGGGAGTTGTATAAAAGTCTTCTAAAGATAACCGTTAGCACGGTTGGAAGAACGTATGTTCAGAAATTCCTCTCATTTTCTTGTCCCCTTTCCATCAAAGAAAAAGAAGGCATTCCATTTCTCCTTTACAAGAACAATAGGCATTTACGCCGTGGAAATCGGATGTTTTCCTCGTGATTAAATTCAGACCAACGTGAGGTAATATTGTTCGTGATTCATCCGCAATTCAACAATCGTTCCAGGGTAAATTGTTGTTTGCGCATCGAAAATAGGTAAGTTGTCTTCCACCGACTTTCTTCCAACATTGGTATCAGAGCACGATTGTGATTTCTGCCTTGTTTATATCGAATTTTTTCGTTTACCATTTGATATTGAGATCAAGAGAATGAAATCTACACTGTTTGGATGTTTAATGCTCGGAATTGCAATCTGAATCATCAAAAACAAACCGAAGCAAAGAACAAGTTCGGAGTTGTGTACACCCGTACGGTTTTGGCCATTTTTTTGGAATATTTTTTTGGCCAAAATAAATTTTTAAATATATGGGGTGAAAGTACTCATCGAGACGTGTCTAAGGATGGGTCGAGTGCCACTAGAGGATGCTAGACACACCCACACGCGCGGCCAGAAGCCGCTGTGCATGCGCGTCACGCATGTGTCGGCAAATCGATGCGTCCTGATGTCACCGTGACGTCATCCAACGGTCGGTAACCGCTAGGACGATGTCATCGATGACGTCACCGCCGGCGACAGTTGGCTGGTCGATCACCGGACGACGACCTAACTCGAGACCCGACCCGTTCGAAAACCCGACCTGAACTGACTCGACCCGAGATCCGACCCGACTTGACCAGGCCGTTGACTGGTGAATTGGTCAGGCGGTCGGACCGGTTGCCGATCGGACTGGCTATGAGCCATTTGGCTCACTAGCGCGTGCGTCACACGCACCGCACACTCAGGTGGCGTGTGTGGGCGCGTGGGAGGTCAGATTGGAGCGTGGTCAGCGGCGTTTGGTTTGTATGGATGTGCTCTACACTGTGGTATATATATATATATATTTTATTTTTAAGTTTTCTTAATGTATAAAAATGTGTATGGAACCGTAAGTATGCGTATTTTTATGGCATAAATGCATAATTTATTCATTTGTAACTTGTATTTACTTATTTTTTAGGAAATACAATAGCTAGCCTATATGAGAATGACGTCATATATGCTGTATAGAGCTTGGTTCGATGGTGGCATGTATATAGTTTAATATACTTGCAATTTTCTGTTACATGTTGAATTGCGGTTTTGATTGTAGTTGCAGCGTGATTGTTTTTTGTATGTTGGTTCAATTCATGCTATGCTTTTGTGTTAATGAAAAAATATAGAAATTACATGATGTCATGTAATTATTTTTCCTAGTGGGAGTTCATATGTTGATAGAATTCGAAGGAGTTCTCACCTATAACTCAAAATTTTCGCAATTTAAACTAATTAATGATAATAGAACAATCGTACATAGGAGCTAATTAGGAACATAGTAAATTTTCATTTCTATGTCTTTTGTTGAATTATCATTATTTTAGTTTGTCTTTACTGCAAATTAAATGTGTGTTACTCTGAAAATATGCTAGTATTGATTTTGCGTTTTTTATGTCAATATGTTATAGCAATTGATTATGGCTTCGGCATTCAAGACCATTGTGGCTGACCTTAATAAGGGTGAGCAGCTTAATGGTAACAATTATGATATTTGGCACCAAAAGGTTCAGTACATCCTTGAGGAGCAAGAGGTTTCGAAAACCCTCAACCACACCATGGATGAACCTGAGCCTGGAACTTCAACTCAACACAAGAGAGAGCTAGAAGCTTATCAAGCTTGGAAAAAGAAAATAGCATTGCTCGTATCACGTTGCTGAGCTATATGCAAGATGATCTCATGTGTAAGTTTGAAAGTTATGATAAAGCTCAAGCTATGTAGGTTGCCTTGAAAGATAAGTTTGAGGGTATATCTACCACTAAGTTGAGGAGACTTATCATTAAGTTTGACACGTACCAAAAGCGCCCAAATGTAACAATAATGCAACATTTTCGGGAGATGTCAAACATGATTCGTGAGCTGAAGTCGGCAAGTCACTCCCTTATTGATGAACATCAAGTTCAAGCTGTTATAAGGTCTCTTCTTGGCAATTGGGAGCATATGAAGATCAATATGACGTATAATGAGAATATTGTCACTTTTGATGATATTGTGCATCATTTGGATCTAGAGGATGAGTGCCTAGAGGTTGCGAGATCCTCTACCCATGCTTATGTTACTAAATCGAGTTCGCGCAAAGTTTCGGACTTCAAGCGCAAAAGGAATCATCAATTCAACAACAAAGGGAAGAAAACTGATCATGCACCTAAAAAGGTTAAGACCTTCCTACGCGAAAAGCGTGGTAGGAAGAAGGACAAGGCCAAGATGAAGTGCTACAATTATGGCAAAATGAGTCACTTTGTACGATAATTGACTATTCCCGGTACTCCATAACAAAATAGGGTAGTTGAGAGAAGAAATAGAACCGTATTGGAAATGGTTAGATCTATGATAGCACAAGTAAATTTACCTATCTCTTATTGGGGAGATGCGTTATTGATTGTTGCCTATGTACTTAACCGAGTGCCCTCAAAATCGGTCACTTTCACCCTTTATAAATTATGGACTGGTAGGAAACCGGACTTAAGTAATCTACGTTCATGGGGATGTGCAACTTACATTCATGATTATTCCCATAAATATGAAAAATTAGGCCCTAGAGGGATGAAATGTATCTTTATAAGATATTTTGAACACTCAAAATGGTACGTGTTCATAGATGAAAAAGCTTATGGAAGTGTGATTGAAATGGAATCACAAGATGTCATGTTCTTAGAGAACGATTTTCCTAGTAGATGTGAGATTGATAAGGACTTCCAATTATATGAGATGGAAGATCCTAATAATACACCCACTAATGTTATAGAGGGAAATGAAGATTTACCTCAACATACAAGACCTAGTGGGAGTGTTGCATCGCCTGACAAACTGAATTCAAGAGAAATTTTGTTACGTAAAAGTAATCATAAAAGTATTCCTTATTGTCGTTTTGAGATTGAAGGGGAAGCTTTTATGATTGTTAAGAAAGACGATGCTAAGCTTAAGATTGTTCAAGAGGCTCTCTCATCCTCTAATAAGGAAGAATGGAGAAAAGCTTTGGAATATGAGATAGAATTAATGAGGGCAAATCACGTCTGGGACTTGGTTGATCTACCACCCCATTGCAAGGCCATTGGAAATAAATTGGTCTTCAAGATTAAGCGAAAGACGGATGGATCCATTAAAAAGTATAAAGCTCGTCTTGTGGCGAAAGATTATACTCAACAGGAGGGTATAAACTATGAGGAAACCTTTTCACCAGTTGTAAGGTTTGCCTCAATACGCCTTATCCTAACCATCGTTGCACATTTGGACCTTGAATTATATCACATGGATGTAAAGACGACATTTCTCAATGGAGAACTAGATGAGGAAATCTATATGAAGCAGCCAATAGGTTTCATAGCTAAAGGTCAAGAGCATAAAGTTTGCAAACTTGATCGCTCAATATATGGCCTTAAGCAATCATCTAGATAATGGTATCTTCGTTTTCATCGAGCCATAATCACTTTTGGTTTCACAATAATCGAAGAAGATCACTGTGTATATGTTAAGCGGTCCGAAGATAAATTTGTGATTTTATCACTTTATGTGGACGATATTCTATTGGCGAGAAATGACAAGGTTTTGATTATCACCATAAAAGAATGGTTGTCCTCCAATTTTGAAATGAAAGACATGGGAGAAGCTGCTTATATATTATGAGTTAAGATCAAAATAAATCGATCAAGGAAACTCCTTACTTTATCACACGAGTCTTATATAATGAAGATTCTCAAGCGTTTCAATATGCTGCATTGTAATCCCATTGATACCCCTATCATGCAAGGTAAAGGTCTAAGTACTAAGATGCGTCATAAGACTCCAGAAGAAAATAAAGTGATGGAAATTGTTCCTTAAGCTAGTGCGGTCGAAAGTTTGATGTATGTTATGATGTGTACTCGACTTGACATATGTTATGCCGTGGGATTGGTGAGCCGATATCAATCAAATTCCGGTCAAGCACACTGGAAAGCAGTGAAGAGGATCCTAAGATACTTGAAGGGCATCATAGACTATCGACTTTGTTACTAAGGGAATGATTTACGCCTGTTAGGTTATTCAGATAATGATTGGGGTGGATACCTAGATGAGCGTAAATCGACTTCTGGATATGCGTTTTTGCTCAATGGAAGTGCAATTTTTTGGAATAGCAAAAAAACAGACATGCATGGTCTTATCTACGATGGGGGCAGAATTTATTGCATGCTCTGCGGCAGTGCCAAAAGTAGTATGGCTAAAACGTTTCTTGGAAAATTTAGCCACTGTCACTGAAGTTACAAGACCGGTGATAGTTTATTGTGATAGTCAAACAACCATTGCATATATGAAGGATCTCAAGTATCATGGAAGGACAAAACACATTGACATAAAGAACAACTTCATAAGAGATATAATATCGTAGAAATAAGTGATCTACAATGCGTTTCAACCAATAGAATGGTTACTGATCCATTTATGAAGGCTATTCCTAGAGACATATTCTTGACCCACAAGATGTCATTAGAATTACATAGAATGTGATATGTGTTATTGTAGATGATCATTGGTTTATGTATTTGTGGACATATGTATTGTACTTGTTTGTTTATTAGTGACTAGCACATACACATATATATTATTGAAAAGTATGTCAGCAGGCAATGATTGACTCACTCACACGAGCAATTACCTCAAGTGCTATAGTTAGTACGTTGAGATGAAACGTTATGTACAAATAAATACCGAATAGCAAGTATAGTACATAAAATAAGATGTCGCCTTAATTGGAGTCAAGATGAGGTTTGTGATTTGTTTATGATAAGATCGAACATGATAGTCCCACAATCATGTATGCCTAAAAGATGCCAGATGCAAGTACTTAATTGGACGCTATAGAAAGCGAGCTGATATAGCACTCGAGCTAAACATGAGTACGTGAGAAGCACGTGACTATGTTTACCCTAAGATCCGTATAGTGGATATATTTAATAAATGACATACGCTCTTATAGAAAGAGAAATCTACTATAGCATGTAATTCATACTACATGTACATTGCACAACCAACGAGGGAAGGTGAGTAAAATTATCTCTATTTACTCATCATGTGAGCCCTTGAGGTAATTTATAATTTACCTCATTTTGTGCCCTATGTTACTTCTGACTATGTTTTTAAAGTGTATGATCAATGTTGCTACTTTAGCATGTTACCGGCGGTAATGAATGGATATGGTTTTATGGGACGTGTCTAGGAAAGTAGTTGTTCTGAAATGGAGAGAGACATGAGTGCAAAGGAAGATTATTGTTGTTTTACCTCTATCACATGTATTTACTGTTCGACCAATTATATCGCCGTCTATGGTTGCGGATATAATTGTAAATACATGGTGTTTTGAGAATAGTCAAGTATAGCCTTTAATGGATAGGTATACTTGGATTGATATAACAAAATATGTCTAGGGTACTGTGAGACATCGATTGCTTATTTCTTTTCGGGGTTGTAGCCATTATGTCATCCCTAACAGGTGTATAATTTGAGCTCCCAAGTGCAAGTGTGCTCACTGGTCGCATGGCTTACTTGCCAATATGAATTGTTTTGTAAAGTTGATAAATGTTGAATGCCTTATATACTTGATAAAGTGCTATCAAGCCCATCATGTCCGAGTGGGAGATGTTGTACTTAATTAGTACGTCCATGATGCGGTGCAATTGGAACGCACCGTTTCGCCTTTATATGCTACGATGGAAATGCACCTTTTGAAAGGGTATGAAGGGAGTTGTATAAAAGTCTTCTAAAGATAACTGTTAGCACAGTTGGCAGAATGTATGCTCAGAAATTCCTCTCATTTTCTTGTCACATTTCCATCAAAGAAAAAGAAGGCATTCCATTTCTCATTTACAAGAACAATTGGCATTTACGCCGTGGAAATCGGATGTTTTCCTCGTGATTACATTCAAACCAATGTGAGGTAAAATTGTTCGTGATTCATCTGTAATTCAACGATCGTTTTGGGGTAAATTGTTATTTGCGCATCGAAAACAGGTAAGTCGTCTTCTGTCGACTTTCTTCCAACACATATTGTTACCTATATGGAGAGAGCATAGCTACCTTGTATGCAACAGCAAGGGAGACAGTTGCTTCTTGAATCATAACGTGAAGAGATGGTGCATCCAGCTTCAATGCATCAAAAAGACGAGCAACCATATCAACTTTATCCTAAGGGTAGGCCAAATAGGGGATGATCCAATGCACAAAAAGGCCCATTTTTTTTTGGGTATTTTGGGGGGTGAATTGGAGAGAGGTAGGGAGGGAGAATCTCATCTCGTACCTAAAAAGCTGAGGCGTTCGCTTTGCCAGCGACCCAATAGGTTAAAATGCCAATGTTTCTGTGTCGTTGGCATGAGTATCTGATGAACAAAACAAATAGGTATTCGTGGACTAAATACTTACTGGATCTTAATCTTAAAAGATGACTGAAAGAACTACAATCAAGCGAACTCTGCTACATGCTAAGCTCACCTGATTCAAAACTTGATAACCATCAAATGTCTTCATAATTCCACTCAAGATAACAGGGCTCATCAGATTTATCTGATCAAGCTCTGCCTAAGAAAGAAATAATTTAATCGGTAAAAGTCATCAGTCCATTAATAACAAATTTTTCCAACAGTAGAATGACAAGATAAACTGCTAATGTTGCTAATCATTTTATTTTCAAGTTTAATTATAAAATGTATTAAGTTAACGAGAGTTGTCGATAGTCCAATACTCCTCGAGCAAATAATCAACACTAAGAAAAATGGCTAAAGTGACATCATTGCATATGCCTTCAAATAGTTTCTATATGAAAGGAACAGACTTCATTGACATATGTATTCAGATATTTCACAGGTACAATTCACAAAAAAAACAAGAAGGGCCCTCTAAACATATTACTGTGCTTATTTGGGTTTCCACACTAAGAAGCAAAATTAGTTAGTCTCTCCGTTAGATCGATGAATGGTGAGCGAGGACTTAAAAGATTGAAATAGAGAAATGCATGTTAAAAGCACCTATAATAGTATTCAATTATCAAAAACAGGAATTTTAAGAATTTTTGCCAAACACTTAATACCCAGATGCTTAATCTCGCATTGTATCTAAGAAGTCGATTCTAGATGCTTGAACTTTTTTAACATTTCATTAGGTAGCATTATTTCATTTTTCCTCTTTTCTTAGAGCCTTTGAGGGTGTGTTAAGTTTGGAAGAGGAGCTCTTTAATTGAGGCAGAAGACCAGTTTAACTCCACAGCAGTTAAATAGAATGCTTTAGCAAAACCCCACAACCTACATATTGTTGACACCTAAATTTTGATTAGGTTTTTAATTGATTAGGCCTTAATTTATTTTATTTTTCCTTTTTTTGGATAATAAATAATAGATAAAAAAACAAGATGAAACAATAAAAAATGAATTAAAACAAAAAAAAAAACACAACAGCCCATAGGGCTGTTTCCCCTCGGTGTGGGCCCTAGGGCCCGCTTGCCTCATTTTCCCTAAAAAGCTCGGCCCCCTTGGTCTTCTCCCTTCTTGGCTTCCCCCACCTCAGCAACACATGCACATAGGGCATGACGCCGATAGATAGGCGGATGGCGATGCACATAGACCAATTGGCGATGGATGGGATGCACCTTAAAAGCGAGCAAGTGGGTGGTTGAGGCAACGCCAATCTGGCCGCAACAAGGCCGGTCAGCACGCGGAGGACTGGCAGCCAAAGCGCTTCGTCGACTAGACCCCCCACTTATAAATAGGCCAGCACGGCCTCGTCGACAAGCACAAACAAGCCAACGAGCTCGAGGGATTCCCGGAGAGACTTCGGGGAGCTCAAAGAGCGAGCAAGGTAGAGAGGGATTGCGAGCTCAAACGACCACCCCCGCGAGACGTCGGGGGAGGCCGATGGCAAGGGAACCCGTATAGAGGAGGAGATCAGAGGAGGTCTGGAGATCCGGATCCGAGGGCAAGGCCATATCTTATCATCCCAGGCTAAATCTAGGGGTCGACCACCCACGCCAAAGCTCCAACGCTGCTCGACGCATGTCGAACTCCATGCCACCGTGTTGCCATCATCCTTCGACACTGTCCGATGTGAGCCGAGACCTCTGCTGAGCTGCGCCATGATCGATTTGCCAATGCCATGCCAAATCTAGAAGCCGAGGGGCCGCCATCCTTGCCTTGTCGTCGTCACCTACACCTACAGTGCCCGTCACTGCCACCATTCGTCACCTTGTCGTGCCATTGCTGCAGACAGGTAATAATAAGTGCCAATCGCCACCACTAGTCACGCCTTGTCCACCGTTCCCCACTGCATCTCGACCCTAGCCACTGCCCCCACCCCCACCGTTGTTGCTCACTGTCGCTGCCCCATCACGACTGTCGTTCCCTTCGCCGCCTCTCTCCTGATGCCTCCGCCGCCATCGTGCCATAACCTACCACATCATCTACCGTCACTAAGTTGCCATCCGATGGCATCCCATCCATCTCCTTTTGGCACCATGAAGGAGCAAGGGAGAGAGGAGGCACGAATCAAGTCAGAAGAGTCGAGCCAAGTACAATCAACCGGGTAGGATTTTGGGTGAGTCAGGTTGGGTCGAGCCCGGTCGATCTTGGTTTTGGGTAGGGCTTCGCGATGGGCCTTCTGCTTTTCGTGCCTTGGTTGGGGCCATTTCTTTTCAAAATCTACTAGGCTCCAATTGTTTGAAAAAGAAATCGGTCTAGGCCTCGTGCCTCAAGCCTAGCCTGGCCGAGGCTCCATCAACCCGGGTAGACCGACCCAATTCGGTCTAGACACTGTGTCGCCAATTGTTACGACTTGGGTCGGACCCAACCCGGGATTCGATCCAGGTCATTTTTAATATATTATTATAAAAAATAATATTTTAAATATAAAAAAATCAAAATAAATAATTTATTTTCCAAAAAATATAAAAATGTCTCATATTTTCTTGGAAAGTAAAAAAAAAAATCCAAAAAAATTTACGTTTTCCCAAAAAATCAGAAAAAGTCAGAAAATGACCATTATTTCCAAAAGAAGATCAAACATCCAAAAATACCTTTTAATTGAAAAGGACCCAAAAAAAATGTGTTTTTATCACAAATGCGTGAAAAACCTCTCAAAAATCCAAAAAGCCTTGGGGTTTAAACAAGATTAGGTACTGAAAGAGCATTAATGATTGACTGGTGTAATTAAGTCATCGATCCTAATTTCTCTTGTTACGTAGCAACAAATATTCCTCCCAATATTTTGCTTAGGTTTCTAATCGACCTACCCCAAATCGATTAGTGGCGACTCATTTTTAAAATTAACTTATAGATTAAAATATCAAACCAGTAAGTCGTGAATTGGTGGGCTTGAGGGAGCCTAGGCTAAGCCTAATAGACCTAGCCAAACCATTAGCCTCCGCAGGTGCCCCTCCCTAGCAGGGGCGTCGAAAAAAGAGGTCGCGATAGCTTAACGACTCTATTGGGGACAATTTGAGGACAATTGACTTGTTTTTTATTTTATTTTTCTGCAGGTCAGTAGCTTAGAAGTCTATTTTAATTTTGGTTAAAATAGAATGCTTTGTGATTACAAACCACTACGCATGTTTTAATGTTTTAGCACTACACGTGGCACACACAACCCAATCGCTGAACCTAGGCCGCCATAGGATATTTAGGATGATGTTAAGAAAGATATGACTTTGAACGTGAGACTGCGATATAGAGGTTGCCTTTCTTTTCCCCGAGTTTATTTAGGTAGAGCCGAGGTTGAGAGGGTATGATGCCAACGCAAGATTGCGATGAGCAAACACCCCCTTAATTTCTCTAAACCTTCTTAGTTATAAATCGAGCCGCACATATCATGCGCATGTCTATGTGATTGTCATCAATTTTCTTGCCTAAAGTAAGTTTTTTCAGTGCACTTTGCGATTTACTTACCTTCCTGTATAGCAGTCCATGATTAGTCTAGGATTTGATACCACGGTCATTTAAATTTGGAAGTAATTGTCATAAAGTGTTTTTTTTTTTCTAAAAAATACTTTTGCAAAAGAAATTACTTCCAGTTGGTGTTTTTATTCTCAAGCATGTTACAAAGTTCTTTTGCAAGAATTTTCGTTTGCTTCAAAAAGGGATAGAAGTCTTTTTCAAAACTTGTTGCAATTCATGCTTTCTTCGCGTTTCAAATTGCATATCTTTTTAGTCCATGCTAACATGTCACATGCCCTTTTTCAATATATGCTTCGGAAATCCTCTACCTTTTCATGAATAAACAAAAAGAGTAGGATTAGGTCGTCATCATGGATTGACTCTCTATTTCTGCCTTGTCTTCACACATGCTTGTTTATTCATGGGAAAGTAATCACGGAACGTCAACATTTGCCAATCCAGACTCGCTCAAAAGCAAGAGCAAGAATGGCCAAAGAGAATGTACTAAGTCGTGTTGCGGTCGTGGAAAGCAAAATGAAGCAATTCTTCAATGTGCTTCAACAACTCTCGAAGTAGATAAACTCCATCTAGGGCAAACTTACTCCTGTCCCAGCCTCGATCAAGGTATTGTTGCCACAATCATCCACTAGGGATGATCAAGATAGAGATACCGACAATGACATGCCCAAATTGGAGGATGATCCACACCAAACCGCGATTGAGAAAGCTAAGCCAAATAGTTTGTCTAAAACTGAGCATGAAAAACACCTCGAGAAACTTGAGGAAAGGCTGAAACAACTGCAAGGCCTCCTACAATAATGGACCTCTCCATTTATTCAAAGGTCAAAATGCCAGAAAAATCAAAATGTCTAAGTTTGAGAAGTGCGATGGCACAACTTGCCCGAGGGCTCATTTGCAAATGTAGTTGGTTTGAATGACCCAGTACATTAATAATGCACCATTAACGATCCAATTGTTCCAATCAAGTCTAGTACGCCCTGCCCTGAGGTGGTACATCAACAGAGAACATGAACCTTCTCGAAACATGGAGCGAAGTGAGTGAGGCATTCCTTAAGTAGTACAAGTTCATAATGGACATTACCAATTCTTGTAAATATCTTGAGCATACCGAAAAGAAAAAGCACAAATCGTCAAAGAATATGCTATTAGATGGATGAATCTGGCTGCCCAAATAAGTCATGAACCAACCGATTTTAAGTTGAGAAAGATTTTGATCAAAACCCTCCCCTACGAGTACCATAATCGAATGGTAACTACGATCATCGAATCATACAATCAACTCATTCTAGTTGGGGGACAAATTGAGATAGGATTGAGAGATGGTTGGTTCACTGAACCTATACTCGCGAGCAAGAGGCTCAACATGAAGAAAGATAAAGGACTCCCGGTAGTGTGACCTACAAAGCAAACACCAGTCACCCCCCAACCATTCATATAAGCACGGGAGAACGACAGACAACCATCCGTCAGCCATCCCAGCGTTACAACAACAGGAGGCAATTTGCTCCACTTCCTAGATCTCCATCCTAGGTACTAACAATCCTCCAGAAGAAAAACCTCTTTTCGATTGAGCCAAAACGACCTAACGCCGAAAGCTTTTCCAACTACGACTTGCCAAAGATATGTGACTACCACATGGGCAAAGTAGGGCACTCAACTGATGAGTGCTTTGCCCTTAAGAATCGAATCCAAAACTTGTTGGACGCTAAAGCTTTCTCATTTCAAAGCACCGAGCCAAATGTCCAAAGCAATCCGCTTCCCGATCATGCCAACAAAATAAACGTGATATTCAGTTCTAAAGCCAGCCAAATAAAAAATGTCAAAGCACATATCGCTCACATTTATCGAGGACTAGTAGAGGCCAAGTATTATTCAGACAATGAAGTATTACCCTTAGCAACAACGAAAGAAAGGGCATCAAGAATGATGGAGGTTGGAATAATTGTGTATGCCGGCCACACCGGCATGGTCTCCACTATATCACAAGTCATCAACAATTGGGATGAAGAATTTCCCGCGCTAAATGCAGGAAAGGAGAAGTTGAATTCCGCCCCACCTGAAGGTGTCTTTGAAGGGAAATGAGCCATAGCTCAAGCATCGACAACAGAAAACATCTATAGTTATTCAGATCCCCCAGCCCTATAAATATGAGGGCAACAATGCAGTTCCTTGGTCCTATGACCTTGACATTGGCTTAGTCACAAGGTATGGGCGGATTTATGCTCAGGCCAATACATAGCCTGCAAAACCCATCACTGACGAAGAAGCCAAAGAATTTTTGGCCGTAATCAAAGCCAGTGAATACGATGTGGTGGAACAATTGCAGAAATCACCAGCACAAATCTCTCTATTGGAATTACTTTAGATGTCTGTCAAGCACCAAAAGTCCTTGATGAAGGTATTAAGTGAAGTACATGTCCCTGAAATGATCGAACATGACAAACTCAAGGAGTTTATCGGCGCCATCCGTTTAAAAGATCAAATGGTATTTTCCGATGAAGAGATCCCTGAGGATGGTAGAGGACACACCAAGGCCCTTTACATATTAGTCAAGTGCAACGCCTCCCACGTCACTTGAGTACTGATTGACAATGAATCTGCTCTTAACATTTGTCCACTAGTGACACTCTGTCATCTTAAAATAGAGACATCCTGGATCTAGACAACCAAGACTTCCGTTCGAGCATTCGATGGAACAAAGAAGGAAACAATGGGTGAAATTGAGCTTGACATCCAAATAGGTCCAACCACGTTCAAAATTTTATTCCAAGTAATGGATAGTCCCACTACATTCAACTTCCTTTTATGTTGCCCATGGATCCACATTGCTGAAGCAGTACCCTTAAGTAGTCTCCACCACAATGTAAAGTTCGTGGTTGAATGAAAGTTAGTCACGACTCACGGAGAAGAGGACCACCATATCTATCACGAGACGTCCATTCCTTATGCTGAGACTAGTGGTAAGAATGAATCTAGCTATTAATCATTCGACTCCAGCTGTTGTCCCTGAAATGTCAAGCGCTGCAATCATGATAGGAAAATCATGGCTAGATACGATTTTACCCCAGGATTATGGCTTGGCAGGGGAAGCCAAGGCATTTGCGAGCCTATCAAAGCACTGAAGAGGCCCCACACCGTCGATTTAGGATATTGCTCGGAGAGAGGTAAATAAGAAAGCCGACCTTGTATACCCCCACCTCGAGGAATCCTTCCTAATCTCTGTAAGGATGATATATGAGGAGGAAGAAATGATTGGTACTCCGAAGCAATCGAGTAACGGAAGCTCGAAGTTTCCCATGGGTCAGGATGACATAACTCAGCCGACACTCACGAAGAAAGAAGGGCCAGATGACATGACCACCATATTTGGAGACCTTTTCATAGATGCCATTGAGGAGGATCCACTGGCGAATGAACAGCGATAATTTCTCATTCGGCCAGCTTCAACATCAAGTCGATGAACTACGCGAGACAGTTCACCACTTGAAAAAAAAATTCGCTCAAGCTACCCGTGCATTCTATTGGAGAAAACTCCTTTACTATTTTGAAGTTGACAAAACATTTCCAAAAGTCTAATCTGAAAAATTCTAGACTCTACTGTCAAAGTCTGAAGACCACCAAACTTTAGATTCAAAGTCTAACCACACTGACAGTTTCAAGACTAAAGAATGAAGACTTATCCAGATGCGAGATTATCTTTATTTCTTTAAGGATTCGATCCGTATGGTTTATGGATGATCTTATGGCTGGATATAGCACCCACATGATTGACTATCCTTATTGGAATCAATTCGGATATGCAAATCTTTTGGAGGGCAAGCAAACTTGGAAGGTTCTACTTATGGAAACCAAGATCCTGATTGTATGGGCGAACATGATTGACGAGTTTTCATCACAATTATTTGATGACTCAAGATCACCTTGATTGATTCTGTCCAACGGATAGATTGGAATAATTCCTTTGGAAAGTGCCAACAGTCATGAAGATATGAAGGAGTATTTGAGGCAAATTCTCTAGTTGTTCGATAGAGTGCGTAAAAGAAAAATTTCAAAGTCTGAAGTTTCTAGTTCCTTGTTATTTCATTCACCGTGCTCAAAGTTGTATACACAAAAGAGAGATACTCATAGTAAGACTTTGTGAGAGATCAGTTGTGACACCCCGAACCCTTCGCAGGTCGTCACCAGCGCCCGTGTTACATCTTTTACCATCTCTATCTCTTGGCTAAATTAAGCCTTGCCAGATTACAGGCATTTTTTTTTTTAAAGCGGTCCCATGCGCGACTCATAGCGGAAGCAAAATTTACATCGTCATCTATCTCCCTTCTAACCCATGCTACAAATACACACCAGCTACACACATCAGGATTTTATATACGAACATCGACACTTTATTTACATATTCTTTTAGGATGGGACTCCTCCTTTCTCGGGTCGATACAAAACAAGAAAAGCGAGGACTCTGCCATGTCCTGCCTAAAATCTCAAAAAGGAACTATCAACCCTCTACATCAAGCGCACAAGCTCCCATCAAAGGTGTTGATTATCTACATCAAAAAGCTCGGCTCCTACTCGTCGCGCGTGAGTCTCACACCCAACCCGGTGCATCAGGTGGTGGCGGCGGCAGCATCCCTCGCATAGCACCATCTCGGCGGACATGAACAGAAATGAACTCTTGTATGACAGGGCCCCCAGCCAGGCCGATATCATACATAACTAAGCATCGCACTCGGATAAACGTCAATCCGGGCACAGAGGGACAATCTAACTCCGTACACTCCACCTCAACATCATACGGTAGACCGTAAAATACCCCACGCGAAACAGCAGGTAGCGGCATAGTGCTAATCTGAAATGTTATCCCCAAAAGGGGTGAGTACAGCCACTCAGCAGATAGGGAAATTCAATAACAACTCAGTGCACCATGCATACCATCATACAATGCAGGCATTGCTTACCTTTTTGATGTCAAGCGTATTCATGCATCATCATAGCATATATATATCATCATCATCATGGCATCTCATATGTCATTATCATCACATCATCATTAACCATGCATCACCATGCATATCACATCATCATTAGCCATGCATCACCATGCATATCACATCATATCATCATCAGCCATGCATCACCATGCATATCACATCATCATTAGCCATGCATCACCATGCATATCTCATCATATCATCATTAGCCATGCATCACCATGCATATCACATCATATCATCATTAGCCATGCATCACCATGCATATCACATCATCATTAACCATGCATCACCATGCACATCTCATCATATCATCATTAGCCATGCATCACCATGCATATCACATCATATCATCATTAGCCATGCATCACCATGCATATCACATCATACATCAATTTCCACTTTTATTTATCAATTGATCCCCACATTATCTTTTCTCAAATCATCAAATTCACCATCATCACCATCCCTTCGGGCAGAAACCTCCGACGGGGATCCCAAGTATCCCAGCCATCTCATGGCCACCGGGCTTCCGGCCCCCACATTCCGGCATCTCGCATCTCAACTAGCATCACGAGGCATTCCCTTCGGGCAGAAACCTTCGACGGGGCTTCCGGCCTTTACCCTTCTAACCAGGGATCTCGCACCCTAATCCCGGCATCGCGAGTCACTCCCTTCGGGCAGAAACCCTCGACAGGCTTCCGGCCCCCACATTCCGGGCATCCCGAAACTCCTGGGAATCTCTCGGAATTATGCCACTCGGCCACCGAGATATCATCCTCCGCCACAACCTCTTTCTCACATACCATTTTCCACTTTTTATCATCCTTTTCATCTTGTTATTTCATGGCATATGATTTACATACATGCATCACAATTCATGATCATTCCTACATCAATGCCATATAACAATACATCATAATTAATGATCATACATGCATCAATGTCATATAGCAATGCATCATAATTCCATAATCATTCATACATCAGTGCCATATAACAATACATCATAATTAATGATCATACATGCATCAATGTCATATAGCAATGCATCATAATTCCATAGGACTCATGGCCAATAAAATAATCCACCTCTTATTTTATTATTATTTTATTATTATATTATTATTATATTATTATATTTATTTATTTTCATAAATAAATATTATATTTAATATCAATCAATCATTAAACAAACAATTAGAATCAAATTTCACATAAAATCCATGGCTAATTTGCATTTTACATAATTTCCCAAATTTCCACAAAATACACACAACATTCGGATCATGGCCAGATTGCACAGTTTTCGAATTAATTCAATTAAAATACTCATATGACCTCCGAAAATTCCCAAATTTTACAGGATGATAGACAACACATTTTCGTGCATTTTTCATGCAGAAATTTAAGCCAAATTCTTTATATATTAATTTATATAACTCCACGAAGCTTCTGGAACCTCTATCGTTTCGTCCAGAACGTACATCACCGAAAAAATTAGGTTTGACCCATCAAATCTCTTTCGTTTCTCCTGAAATTCGAGTATGTTATGTAAAAATGTGTTCTTTACAATTTTCATGAAGGGATCTAGGTCAAATAACCAGATTATGGTCACCATTTTAACCCATGAAGTCTCGGGTGTCTCGGTACACCTCACCAGAATCAACCATCTCCAAGATCTAACAGATTCATCAAGTTATACTTGTTCTTTTTGCCTCATATTCGAGTATGTTGTAGCTTAAGGTGTTTCCTACAACTTTCAAGAAGACAACAAGGTGAGATCTCCAACAGAAATCAACATGCAACCAAGAAATCAACAAAAGGTCAGTGAAAATTTCGTAGATCTAAGTCTCCGTATAACAGAGCTTTTGACCCCACATATTACCATCGTTTTCCATGAAATTCGAGTATGTCATACTACAAGATGTTAGCTTCAACTTCCATGAAGACACCGAAGCCAAAATCGCACTCCAAGTACACATGCAAGCTCGAATAAGATACTGTCTACCACCAACCGAACGGAAACAGCCACATAACATGAACACATTCAACCCTTACTTCGGTATTTCGCCCAAATCACCCTTAAAACCGAACATGCAACCATCAAAACAACATGCAAGAGAAGTTAAGGACCCCCCACTTGCCTCCAAAATGAACGAACAGCAAGCACAAGGCGGCGTAGGACGGTCGGACAAGGCGGCGACGGCGAACGGGCGGCTCCTCCCTCTCGGCTCCGCCTCCTCTCTCTCTCGAATTCTGTCCCTCACTCTCTCCTTTCTCGGCCAAATGAAGAAAAACCGCTCACTCTCTCTCCAAATCCCCTTTTTATACCCCCCTAGGCTCATCATAGGTAATGATTGATCCACCACACCCATGGCCAATGCATGCTCTTCCTTTGGCCACTTGTAATTTCAATTTTTTGAATTTTGATTTGGGTTAATGGGCTTGGGCTTAGGCCCAACCGGCCACTCTCCCTTGGGCTGGTCGAAAATCCTTCTTGGGCCCAATGGGCCGACTAGCTTGGCCCACCAAGCTCTAGGCTAATGGGTCCAAGGCCCATTTCGAAAATAACCCTATTTTCTCTTTTCTTTTTCTTTTTTTTTTTGAATTCCTTTTTAATTAATATTTCTAAATTCAAATTTCATCTTGGCCAAAAACCTTGGGATATTTTAATTATTGAAATTTAAATCATATGGCCAAGCATTTAAATTTAAATTTCCACAACACAAGCAAAATTCATCAAATTAAAAGACAAATTGGCCAAAGCATAAGCCATAAAATTCTATCACCTAATTAAAGACATTTAGCACACCTTAAGGCTCGGCTTTGAATTTCCGGGATGCCACATCAGTAGAGACTCTTCACTAAGAAGTCGAGATCACAAGTTGTAAATCTCTTTTGATTCATAGTGAAATCAAGCCAGTGGGCTATCAGCGTAAGAGAGTGGACGTAAGGTTGATTTAAGCCGAACCACTATAAATTTTGTGTTCTTATTCTCTTCCCTGAACTCCTTATTTTTAATTCGTAGCTTTATTTATTTGATCAAAGCTAAATACGTTCATAGTTTGTTATCTTCTAAAGGCAAATTACTTCTACTGAATTTTGCAAAAACTTTTATTTACACCTATTCACCCCTCTAGGTGTTCGTACTAGTCCTTTCAATTGGCATCATAGCTTGTGTGCTTATTTATTGAAGTGCTTTTACTTCTTAAACTAAAGATCTATGGCTAGTATTTTGGCTTCAGGTTTGGTTGAAGGCCAAAGCAACACCAAACCTCCTTACTTTGATGGGAAGGAATACAATGTGTGGAAAAACAAGATGAAGGCATTCCTGAGATCGAAAGATCCCCTAGAATAGGATGTGGTAGAGAAAGGGATCATTCCCAAAGCCACAGAAAGAGGAAAGGAAGTTACAAATGCTAGCGAAATGACACAAGCAGAAATATCCAAGAGACAAGCTATTGATGCTAAAGCTATCTATTCCTTATACTGTGCTTTATCTCCTATTGAGTATAACCGTATTTCTTCTTGTGAAATAGCAAAAAAAGTTTGGGATAGATTGCATGTCACATATGAAGGAATTGATCGAGTAAAGGAAACTAAAATCAATATCCTACTCGAACAATATGAAGCCTTCAAGATGAAGCTTGGAGAATCCATTACTGACATGTTCAGTCATTTCACAAAGATTGTAAACGGCGTAGCATATCAAGGACAGCTAATCGCAGGACCAATGAAGGTTAATAAATTGCTGCGTGGACTCTCCAAATACTGGAATCACGTAAAGACATCAATAAGAGAAACCCAGAGGATCATGCCTCTTTCAATAGACGAACTAGTTGGTACACTTCAATCATATGAAGTGGAACAAATCAATGAAGAAGAAGATCCCAAAGGTAAGAAGTCAATTGCTTTAAAATCTAACGATGATTCTGATGATACAAATTCAAAAGATGACATGGATGACGAAGAGCTAGCACTCATGATTAGGAAGTTCAAAAAGTTGAATAGGAAAGGAAGAAGATTTAACTAGAAAAAGTAAAACAATCAAAAGTTCCAGAAGAAACTAAATGAGGACGATGAAACCAACAAAGATGTGATATGCTTCGAATGCAAGAAAAAGGGGCACATCAGACCCAACTGTCCTCTGTTGAAGAAAAAGAAAGGAAAAACAAAGAAATACAAAAAAGGCTCTCAAAGCAAAGACATGGAGCGATACCGAATGTGAGGAAAGTGATAAAGATTATGCCAACGTATGTCTAATGGCAAATTCAAAATTAGACTCAGACTCTGAAACAGATTTAGATTCAGATTTAAACAAAGACATTGAGGTTAGCAATTTAAAAATTCACGTTAAAGTCTCAAAGTATATAGATGAACTCTATCTCAGTCTCAAAACATCTCTTAAGAGGATTTCCGAGTTGAAGAAGGATAATTCTCAACTGAAGCAACAAGAAAATTCTAGGAAAGAAAAACATGAAAATCTAGATAAAATTTTTGTTGATTTGAAAGAAAATGCAGATTCTCTTTTAAAGGAAAATGCCTTTTTGAAAAAGATATTTCAAATATCACAAAGAGATTTCAAAAGGATCTGAGAAGTTGGAGAAAAATCTTTCTGTACAAAGACCTTATTTTAACAAATCTAGTTTGGGTATGACTCTAGAAACTATTCCCTTAATTGATTTTCCCAGAGTTAAGGAAATAATCAAATAAAGACCTACAAAAACATATTATAAAAATCATTTTCAAAAAGTTTTTGTAAAACTTGTTGGCGAAGTACTCTCAAATGTTCAAAGTGTAATAGCTCAGAACATTTCGAGAAAGAATATTCCACGGTTTGGAGACCTGTAAAGAGGGATTGGGCAAAGACGGTTTTTAATACTAACTCTCCTTGAGTTCTTTTCATGATTACAGGTCACTATCAAGAAGAATATCAAATGGTATTTGGATAGTGGATGTTCGAGACACATGACAGGAAATTCAAGCTGTTTTATTAAGCTTGTTCAAATAAATGCTGAAAAAGTTTCCTTTGGTGAGAACAACAAATGAAGAATTGTTAGATGTGGAATTGTGAAGATTGGAAGTCTCACTATCAACAATGTCACCTTAGTGGAAGGTTTGAATTACAATCTACTCAGCATTAGTCAACTTTACGATACTAGATTCAAAATTAAATTCCAAAAAGGCATATGTTCGGGAACAAGTAAAGACTTCTCTCAATCTTTCACTGGACGAAGACATGGGAATAACCTTCTGGATATAAAACCAGAAAGTTCTCAATGTCTAATATCCATTCAAGATGAAGCAAATATGTGGCATCGAAAGCTTAGCCATGTTAACATGAAGCAGATTACCAAAATTTCCTCCAAAAAGCTTGTTCGTGGTCTCCCCAACTTGGCTTATCAAAAGTCTAAATTATGCACGCCATGTGTTTTAGGAAAATGGGTTAGAAGTTTTTTTAAACCTATAAATCAAGTTTCTACTAATCGATTTTTACAACTTCTGCATATGGACCTCTTTGGACCAACCAAAACTCAAGGTATTGGTGGAAAGAGATATTGCATAGTAATCGTTGATGATTACTCGCGCTTTACTTGGGTTTGCTTCCTGGCAAATAAATCAAAAGCCTTTTCTCACTTTTCAAAGTGTGCAAAGAAGGTTCAGAATGAAAAATGATATGCTATATCTAGCATACGAACAGACCATGGAGCTTGCTATATCATCAACAGATTGTTCTTGAGGCCTATTCTAGAGAAAACTCCTTATAAAATGTATAAAGGGAAGAAGCCAAATGTTTCTTACTTTCATGTGTTTGGCTAAAAGTATTATGTTTTGAAAAATGCAAATGATCGAACCGGGAAGTTTGAAGAAAAATCAGACAAAGGAATTTTCCTTGGTTACTCAACCTCAAGCAAAGCATATAGAGTTTTCAATAAGAAAACTCAGTCTGTGGATGAATCTATAAATGTTAAGCTTCAAAACTCTATACACAATCAACTGGATCAGACTCAACTCAAAGAATCTGAACCTGCTCCAAACTTTACAAAGTCTACCTTCCCCAAAGTGGATCAGAAAGATTCAACAGAAGCAGAGAATCAGCAGACTCTTAGACTAACCAGCAACTGGAAGCATAAGTCAAGTCATCCCAAAGAACTCATAATTGGCAACGTTGATGAAGGAATTCGTACCAAATCCAAAAGGCGAGAAGAGTCTAGTGTTTTAGCACTTGTTTCTAAGATTGAACCGAAAGTATAGAAGAAGCCTTGGCTGATGAAAGCTAGATTGAAGCTATGCAAGAAGAGCTCAAACAATTCAGCATCAACGACGTTTGGGAGTTAATTCCTAAACCTAAAGGTAAGTCTATTATTGGAACTAAATAGGTTTTCAGGAACAAGGTGGAAGAGAAAAGAAAAGTACTTAGGAACAAAGCAAGACTTGTGGCCAAAGGATATACGTAAGAAGAAGGGATAGATTATGACGAGACCTATGCACCAGTAGCGAGGTCAGAGGCAATTAGATTATTACTTACTTTTGCTTGCTATAAAAATTTCAGGTTATTCCAAATGGATGTAAAAAGTGCATTCCTAAATGGATTCATCCAAGAAGAAGTCTATGTAGAACAACCACCTGGATTTGAAGTTCCAAGAAAGCCAAACTCAGTCTATAGACTAAAAAATGCATTGTATGGACTAAAGCAAGTACCTTGAGCCTGGTATGAAAGGTTAAGTAAATTCCTAACCCAAAAGGGTTTTGTTAAAGGAAAGGTAGATACTTCTTTGTTCATAAAAAGAGAGGGTAGTGATTTTCTATTGGTTTAAATCAATGTTGATGATATTATTTTTTGATCTTCTAATAAAAATCTATGCAATAAATTCTCTAGATATATGCAGGATGAATTCGAGATGAGTATGATGGGTGAATTAACTTTCTTTCTGGGATTGCAAGTTAAACAATCAAATAAATGTATTTTTATTCACCAAGAGAAGTATGCAAAAGATCTCATCAAGAAATTTGGATTGGAGAACTGCAAAAAGACAAAGACACCAATGTCAAGTTCTTTAAAGCTAGACAAATTTGAAGGAGGAAAGAATGTTGACTAGAAGCTTTATAGGAGCATTATTGGTTCGCTTCTTTACCTTACTGCATCTAGACTTGACATTTTGTTTAGTGTTTGTATCTGTGCTAGATTCCAATCAATCCCAAAGAATTTTACTTAAGTGCGGCTAAACGCATCATCAAATACGTTGCAACTACTCTAAAGCTAAGTCTGTGGTATCCTAAAGAATGTGACTTTACTCTCCTTGGATATTCAGATACAGATTTGGCAGGTTATAAAGTTGATAGAAAAAGTACTTTTGGTACTTGTCAACTGCTAGGCAACAAGCTGGTGTCTTGGTTCTCAAGGAAGCAGAGTACTGTAGCTTTTTCAACAGTTGAAGCAAAGTATGTGGCTCTTAAGAGCTATTGTTCTCAAATTCATTGGATAAGGCAATAGTTAAGAGGCTTTGGAATTGAAGAATTGTGCACTAAGATCAAATGCGACAACACCAGTGCCATCAATCTTACGAAGAACCCAATTCTTCATTCAAGGGCAAAACATATAGAGATTCAACACCATTTCATAAGAGATCATATTCAGAATGGAGAAGTTATGATTTAGTTCATTGACTTAAAGAATCAGCTGGCAGACATATTCACAAAGCCACTGGAGAAAAGTCTATTTGAGTCTATTCGCACCAGACTGAATATCATATCTTTTACTAGTTAAAGTCTGAAGGTGGTCAGACTCAGAATGTCCAGAGACTACATTTGTAAGTAATTTTCTCTTCAATGTAGGTAATTTAATTTTAGCATGAAAATTTTGAAAAGGTAAGTTGATTTTTGAATCGCTACTTGCCTTTATAAGTTATCTTTTCAAAATTTTGAATTTTTGGCAATTTTTATTTTCGAAAAAGGCAGTTTATCTTTTCCTTTGTGATGATTCATATACCCCATTTCACTTGCTTTATATACTGTCGAAGTTCTTTTCCTCGATTTACATTTTTACAAACCCTAGAATAGAGAATTCCTACTCTCTCACTTTTTCTTTGAAAATTACTCTACAAGTTTTCATCGTTTTCAAACGAAGGAGTTCGAGAAATCCTCCTTGACCACAAAAATGTCTTTCCAGAGGAAGTCTTCTGGGATCACAAACAGGGGACCACAGCACATGCCAAAGGGCTCTACGCATTTTGACTTGATTGAGGAAGAAGATTCTCCTTAGCAGCAGCAACAACATTCTCAATAGGGTCACTCTTCATAGCGTGAAACTCAAGATCTTCCGCGCCAACAACCAGAAGAAGAGATCGTGGAAGATGTTGTACCCGTAAAAATGTTAAAACCTGAGTTTATCTTTAAACTTTACAATTAGTTGAAGCAGGGTGGTACTGCCATGACGTTTATTGATGAGTTTCTGCAAGAACGTGGATACAAGAATGAGACCATATTCTTAAGATCAATGGAAAGGTTAGGCATTACGTCTGATGGTTTGGCAGACAAGACGTTTGCTAACTTTCCAAGTGATCTATGGTTTAGTTCTTTTAATCAACCCGAGGTGAAGGATGATGATGAGAGGATGTATGCGAATTTTCAGCCTAGGATGCGTGTCGTTGCAAATGTGCGTGGTGAGGGAATGAGTTTGTATCATTCTAAGGACTACATAAAGACTTATTCAAAATTGCTGAAGAGGGGTGATGAACCCTCGAACTGTGGATTTTGATTTCCTTGACTCTTTGAAGGTGAATCTGAGGGAGAAGTTTACTCTCTTTCAACTTGAACGATTATGCTCAGAGACTTTTGTCGCCTACCCTAAATTAACTACTTATTTATATTCAAATCTGTCTTTTTTAGACGCGAATAGATTTCGTTTTACCGTAAGGGACCAAGAGTTTGTGGTGGATGTGGACACATTGACTGATGTTATTGGTGTGGAAAGAGGGAGTTTCCAACCAATAAATGTGTTTGTTGGTCATGTAACAATGTTTCTTGTTCGGGACAGAATTACTGAAGGCAGGATCTCCTATTCAAGGATGATAGTCTCCAATATCTTGCTACATAAGGTTGTGATCAACTGCATTAGACCCAAATCCACTTCTAAAACTGATGTTTCTCGCTCTAAAGCAAAACTGATGTTCGCCATGAGCAATGGGATGAAGTTCTCGCTGCCTCACACTATCCTAATGCACATGTATAAGATTGTTGTGAAGGACAAAGGACAACTACCGTACTCTACACTTGTCACTTGACTGTTTAGACACTTCCATATTCGGTTTCCAGTATCTCTTTGTGTTCGAACCATTTCTCCTATGGAGATAGGGCAAAAATTGGTGTCAAAGATGAGACTGAAGGAGCTGAGTAAAGCCTTGGGGCGCCTGAAGGAGAAGTCCCTAACCAAAGCAAAACAAGACTCTGCCGCGAAGAAGAGGAAAGACAAAGAGCGAATGAGTGCACTAATTAAGAAGAGGAGAGCCCTTATCTTGTAGAACGAAGAAGAAGATGAGGATGATCTCACTTTCTCCGCTTTTGCCTTAAGAAATCTGCAGAGTTTTGTCAGCTTTGAGCAGCTAGAGGACAAAGAGAACAGAGGAAGAGAAGAGACAGAGCAGAGAAATGAAGGAAGAGAAGAGAGGAGAGAAGGAAGTGAAGGAAGAAGAGCTAAGGAAAGAGAAAAAGGAAGAAGAGAAGAAGAAGGAAGAGAAGAAGAAGAAGAAGAAGAAGAGGAAGAGAGTCACGGTAACTCTTTTGAGCCTACTTTTGCAGTATCATTGTCAGAAGATACTAAGAAGACTCAGAGTGGACCTGAAGGAGATGCAATAGAGAAAGACCATCACTTGGGTGCTAAAGCTGAAGAACAAGAAGAAGATTTTTCTTCTCCACCTGTAGCCACAAAGATAAGGGGGAGCTGCTGAAAACATAAGTACCTCTTCTTCACCTATTTTTACGAGTGATGATGTTAGCAGATCTCCAGCAGATCCAGAGGATGTCTATGCCTCTTAATATCCTGAAGCTTTGTTGAGGCATCCTCTCCAAGTCTTGGTGATCGAACTGCTGATATTCCCTCACATCTCAATACTCCTAGAATCAACTTGGGTAAACCTAGTGCAACAACAGAACCAATAGTAGACTTTCAAAGGCTGCTAGAAATCTTTCTGGATTTAAAGGCTTAGCAATATGGAATGGAGTGTGAGGTCAAGAACCTCAAGACAGCTTTCCAGTCCACTTTAGATTCTCTAAATGAATAGGTACAAGCCCTTAAGCTTCAAGTGCAAGAGACTGTAAAGGGTGAAGATATTGAGTAGCTGAAGGAGACTCTAAGGAAGCTAGAGTAGACTGTGAAGTCTATGGGGGATTTCTAGCTCGTTCGCATCCCTAAACAACCCTGATTTTAACCAACTCTTATTTTAATCCTTCTCCACTTTTTGGTATTGACAAAAAGGGGGAGAGTGTGTGCAAATTTATCTTTTCTAATGTTTGGTACTTTGATGATTGGTACTTTTGGTTCTTATTGGTTTGAACTTCGGACTTTTGTTTGACATTGAATTTTTGTTGAACTTTTTGACGCTTGCTGCAACTTACTTTGGTAATATTGATTATGGGTGGATAGTTATTTGTCTTATCTTTACAGGATTAACATGTTTTCTGTGGTTGCAAAATCGATGCTATCCAGGTCCTAATTAACTTATTTTTATAAGATATCATGTATTGCTTAAGTGTTATCTTGCAAGTCAAAAGTTTTCAAATCTGCAGGAAAGTTTTGCCACTATCAAAAATTGGGAGATTGTTAGAGAAAACTCATTTACTGTTTTGAAGTTGACAAAACATTTCCAAAAGTCTAGTCTGAAGACTTCCACACTCTACCGTCAAAGTCTAAAGACCGCCAGACTTTAGATTCAAAGTCTACGCACACTGACAGTTTCCAAATTAAATAATGAAGACTTATCCAGATGCGAGATTACCTTTATTTCTTCAAGGATTTGATTCGTATGGTTTATGGATGACCTTATGGCTAGATATAGCACCTACATGATTGATTATCCATATTGGAATCAATTCGAATATGCAAATCTTTTGGAAGGTAAGCAAACTTGGAAGGTTTTACTTATGGAAACCAATATCCTGATTGTATGGACGAATATGATTGACGGGCTTTCATCACGGTTATCTAACAACTCGAGATCACCTTAATTGATTCCGTCCAACGGGTAAATTGGAAGAATTCATTTGGAAAGTACCAACGGTCGTGAAGGCATGAAGGAGTATTTAAGATGAATTCTCTAGTTGTTCGATAGAGTGCGTGAAAGAAAAATTTCAAAGTCTGAAGCTTTCTAGTTCCTTATTATTTCATTCACCGTGCTCAAAGTTGTATACACAAAAGAGAGACACTCATAGTAAGACTTTGTGAGAGATTAGTAGAGACTCTTTATTGAGAAGTCGAGATCACAAGTTGTAAATCTCTTTGGATTCATAGTAAAATCTAGCCAATGGGCTGTCAGCGCAGGAGAGTGAACTTAGGCTTGATTTAAGCCGAACCACTATAAATTTTGTGTTCTTATTGTCTTCCCTGAACTCCTTATTTTTAATTCATAGCTTTATTTATTTGATCGAAGCTGAATACGTTCATAGTCTGTTATCTTCTAAAGGCAAATTACTTCTACTGAATTTTGTGAAAACTTTTATTTACATTTATTCACTCCCCTCTAGGTGTTCGTACTAGCCCAGTCACATTCTGCTCTCATTACAATGAGGAGTCAGCGGGTGAAATAAATGAAGAAGACCTTACTGACACGATCTAGCAAGGGGCTTGGCTACCCCAGTCCTCAAGCAACACGCGGCCGTATTCGCCTCTTCCCAAATCGATGGCCATTATTTTCCCCATCCTCCTAGAGCAAGGAATGATCTCTAGGGAACTAAGGCATCTTACTCCCAAATATTTCCCTGATTAGGATCCATCCAAGTACTGTGACTATCATTTGGGGGAATTGGGACACTCATTAAATGATTGTACCATCCTGAGAGACAAGGTTCAGGATCTCTTAGATGCTGGAGTATTCACGTTCTGCTCCCCATGGCTATGCTATGGCAAAGATGACCTCCTCCTAGTACCTAGCACTCCGACTATGTTCCCCGAACATGCTAAGAAGACCAGGGAGGAGAGGCAACCATGGACACCTTAGGGCAATAAAGTGGTAAATTCAATTACTATGCCAACTATTCAATCCCCCAAGGTTTCTATGACCATCATCAGAACATCGTCCCTGATAGATGGGGAGGCATGGATGATCTTAAATTCGCAAAGCTGGGAGCACAAGGAGGCACGGCTAGTGACTAGTATGAAGATTTCTTCACGAGCACCATCGACGAAGGACCGTCAAGGAAAATGGGTGCAGGGCCACTCAAGTAGAACCCTTTTTAATTTCCTTGTGTACTCCCCGACGTGGGAACCTGTACATCTTTCTTAAGTCTAGTTTGTTTTATTTTCAACATCAATTCCACTAGAGGAACTAGAAAAAAAAATCACTATTCCAAAATGTAAATCCACCTATTACTAAATAAAGTTGAAAATGCTTTGAGGGCATGAGGAGACACACCAAACCAGCTCGGTGATGTTATCCAACCATGAAAAAAATATCATCCAAGGAGAATACTGAGGGTTGGGCTTCCTCATGCTTCCTCCCCCCCCATAGATATATACTTTTGAAAAAAAAAAATATTTCATTTCCAAAAGCTTTTGTCAAAATAAGAGGTTTAATTTAACGTTGTTTATTTTTCTAACTCATCCACTTTGTGTCTCGAAATATCATCCCCTTCGCTTTAGCATAATAGGGGGGCATTTGAAACTAGCACATCATGTGAACTGGCCAATTTGAAGACACTCTTCCAAGAAGGCAGGTACAAACAAAAAAGATGGCCCCGTTTCAGGAAAAGAAAAATCCCACAGAAGGAAGGCATTGAAAATGAATGAACGGCCATCAATCATGCATACATGGCCATGAATGAGAAAGGCCAATCAAAAGAGATGTCGAACTATGTCAAGACAAAGAGGCCGGCATCGACATTCAAATATCCCTAGGAGTCAGCAAATACAAACTCTAAAGAAGGGTAATATGGTATCGTTTCTAATACTCCCTCTCTCTGAACTTGCTTTTGACATATTTTCCCCAACGGCAGGAAGCATCGGGATTCAAGAACCATACTAGATGGTTAGGCAAATCAATACTAGCCAATCTGATACATGGAAATGACCCGTATCGAATCCATTAGTGCCGCAACTTGGTGGTATGGGGAATAAAAGATCCATAAATGTCCAAGGTTTGATCCTTGGAAGTGGCAATTAGTTACCATGTGTAGAAACTAGTAAAAATGCTTACTTATTCGGCGATTGCAAAATGGGAGAATAATTGATCTAACGAAATGAAAAATGTAGGGCTTCGTGTCCTTCCCCATACTTCAGGTCCATCCAATCATCTGCAAACCAATGAAGGGTAATGTTGTATCATTTCCAAGTTGTTTGACTCCTCAAAGAATTTGTGACTAACATAATCCCTCTTATTGGTTGTAGGATCACTTGATCGTAAAAAATGCGGATAGCAAATCAAGGAGAAACATATCGAACTTTGATCCACTTTCCCAAGCGAAATGGCATCCTAAGTATCGCCAAAGCGGATGACAAAAATCCTTCAGGCCTCGATTCACATTTGATTTTGGCCCTACTGACTGATCCATTTCTGCATCCTCTCTTCTGCAAGGGCAAGAATAGAGGTACCCTTCAAATCAATGATTAGATCCTCAATCGCTGATCCTTCTTGTGTCATCTCCCTACTTAATAGGGACAATTCATCGACACCCATTTGTGAATAAATCTTTTGATGTTCAAAATTTAACATATTTATAAATACAATTGTATTAATAAAGCATTTTAAGCAAATTCAATCATTTGTGCAGAATCTCTCACATTTAAAATGCTACATGTCTTTTCCAAATGGATTTTGCATAATGATTTTGTCTGTCTAAATCACTGATTCCACTAAGGATTATTAAAATAGGAGATCAGAGGAGGTCCATAGATTCGGATCCAAGGGCAAGGCCAGATTTGTCACACCCTGATCCTCCGAGCGTGTGCCCATCCCTTGGTGGTTGATTAATTAGTGATGTCCTAGGATGCATCGCCGACCCATTCATTTTAATGCACATGCGGAAGCGAATAATTGATCCCCAAACAACAAAAATATGGGATAGAAAAGTGGGGCCATAAATTTTTGAAAATCACAACACACCTTTAAATACATATCAAACTAAGTCATATATAATATTAGCCGATACATGCAAGATTTGCAAAAAGAGGGGGCTACAGGTCCTCTAATCATTCAAGTCCTCAACTAAATACTTCGGGGTCCCTAAATCTCGAAATATTCGGGTCTACCACTAAACCACCAGGAGGATCAATCGTGCCATTGCCAAATGCTATCTCCAACACCGACCTAGGTATCTCAAACTTTGGAATGGGGCCTTCTCTGGGTCCATCTTGCCCGTGATGATACCACAATCTGAATTGATGAGGTACCTTGTGAGGTGGACCCTCATTAACCCAGATAACGAATCGTACGAGTTCATAGACCCAAGCTCCTTAGCTCCCAGGGAGGGGAATCTGAGAATGCTGCTTGGTAACCTTTTTCGATTAGCCAAAACGTTTGGGTGGTGCAACCATCTAGGGACCTGTAAATGTTATTCCACAATGGGGTGAGACGATGTCTCAGCAAGTTCACCCCCTAAATCCTGACTAGGAATGAAATACGTCTCAACAGCTGCTTAAGCACAAACACCAGTCAGAGGACTTACCTTTGCCTTAGATCCTTCCTGCGAGTCAATACAATTCATATAATCAACCAATCATTTCAATTTCGTTCAACATCAATCAGTCGACTTATTCGACTCCATGTCATCAATACCATCCACACCATTCGATCAAATCAAATCTTGCTCACCCTAAGATGACAAAGTGTACTGCTTGCACTAAGCTAATATATTAAAGCCCGTAGGTTAATATAGTATATTGTCAATGCTCACTCTAAGTTGACCAATAATATAGCTCACACTAAGTTCATAAAGTATACTACTCTCACTAAGTTGATATATCAAATCCCGTAGGCTGATATAGTATACTAATAATGCTCACCATAAGCTGCTAGGGTATACTGCTCTCACTAAGCTGATATATCAAAGCCCGTAGGCTGATATGATACACACTCTAAGCTGATAAAGTATACTGCTCGTGCTAAGCTGACATATCAAGGCCGTAGGCTGATATAGTATACTTGTTATGACCAATTGAGAATGCCACAATTTTTATCATTCCCGATAAAATAATCATGTGTGGGTATATGGTTGGCCTTAGTCAAAATACAATATTTTCCCTTTTAAAAATCTCACTAATTTCAATAGTCTACAAACACATTTTTAGCGCTGTAAACCGACGCTAGGTATTTTTCCAATTAAATACCAAAATTATTAAATTTTGGGATAAATACCCCCAAAATTACAATTTACACACAATTTGCACAAAATAGCAGTCAATTAAATAAATCAACCACACCATTGCAATTAGCACGAAATTTCACCCACCGACTATCTTGGTCTATTTTCTGAAAAATAATAATTAATTAAATAATTACAAAAATAATTAATAAATACCAATAAATGCAACTTAGGCCAGAAAACCTAAATAAATACCGAAACGAGCCTCGGAAAATTTTCAAACCTCTTTATATAAATACTACAGCCTATCTACTTGCTAATTGCACTAATCTAACTACCTAAACCATAATCAAATCTTAAGCATAATTAACTCCCTAAATAGAGTTTAGTGAGTAAACTCACTAGATTAACGAGCCGGTGAGTTCATTTTGATGGGGATGCGAAGACGGGCCACAAACTCCAAAGTGAGGGCAACTTTCGAGGTCCTGAAGGGCTCGAAAACGGGCCAAATAGTGCACAACAAACCTAGGGGCTTCGGTTCTAGCCGGTGGGCTGAGGAGGAGGCTGAGTGGGTGGTTGGGTTGGAAACAGCCAAGGAAGAGGCAGACAAGCTGCGGCGGGGCTTGGCAGAGCTCAACGGTGACTTTGGCGACCACGTTGGTGACAAACTGTGGCTTGGCATGCACAGTTCGATGGCCTAGGCTCCGATAGGCATCGACGGGCAGGATGACACGCGAGGGACGAACGGTGCGAGCGAGCGACGTGCAGTGGCTGTTTGGGCTCCGACAGGCATCGACCGGCAAGGGGAGGGACTGAGCACGGTTTTTCAGTCTCTGAAGCTCTCTGTTTGCTCTGGAAATGGAGAAAGTATATTAAAGGAAGAAGAAAGGGGACAAACTAGCTTTGGGGGTCTTCCAAGCACACCATCTATCTTCTTTTCTCCTTGATGAGGCCCCACCATGGCTAGCTATTTTCCTCAGCCATTTTCTAGCCCCAAATCTTCCTATAGAAGCCATTGAGATGGTCCGAAGCTTGAGAGCATGGGGGGCTACAAATTTTGAAGTGATTTCCCTCAATTCCACTTCAATTCCCACTTGAATTAATTCAAATTGACATTTTTTCTCGTCAATAAAACCTACTTGCATCCCAATTTTGCGATAAAAAACGGTCCCTTGGATTTTCCGGACAAAAACGGCCTTACTTTGAAATTTTGCCGAAAATCTTGTTTTGCAAAAAAATATTCGGAGGATAAGTCAACATTCCTAAAATAACTTATGACATGACAGAACTTTCAATTTCAGAAATCGGATTTAAATTCGCGATTAATTTCAATCTGGCACGATTTTAGCATAACCTAGCCTATCGGATAGCTTTTAGAATTTTTTGGTGCAATTGACCCATGGTCGATTTTCTTCAAGCCACAATGTACCTCTTTGGCACATTGGCGACTCTCGATGGTCGTGAAAATCTCGAGATTTCAAATACGGACACAAGGTACCAAAACGATAGAAAAATCAGTCTAGTGCCGATCGATGAGAATTTTGCAATTTAGTGGAATCACTCACGTTTAGCCACACATCTCAATCGAACTGACCTATCCTTGATCTCTAATTGATTTTTAACTGTGCGGTAATGATTTCTACAGATGAGCATGGTCGAGTAGTCGATTCCTGATCGAATTCTCAAGTCTATTGCATTACAATCTCTTAATGACTTCCCCAGATAATTTAGTTATCTCATGAGTGATCAGCTCAGAGAATAGCACTATAGGCACATCGATGAAAGGCCCAGTTGATTCAATTGAAAATAGGACTGAAATTCTAGGTTGTCACCACTCTTCCCCTCTTATAAAAATTTCATACTCGAAATTTAAACCGTTACAATTCTTTAGACAAAAAGGTGGGGGTATAATTGTCTTATTGACTCTTTGCTCTCCAAGGTTGCTCCTTTAGTATTGTGGTGTTGCCATACCACTTTGACCAATAGGATGGTCTTTGTATGTAGAATTTGTTCTTTTTGATCCACAATCTGAACTGGACTTTCCAAGTATGACACTCTACCGTTCACGTCCAATTCCTCAAAATTAAGCATGTGGGTTGGGTCAGGCTCATACTTCCTCAATATCGAGATGTGAAAGACATTGTACAATTGCACCAATCTCAGTGGCAATGCAAGACAATACACTAGGATCCCGATTCTCTCTAGAATCTCAAATGGACCTACGTACCTCGGACTCAGTTTTCCCTTCTTTCCAAAGTGCAAAGTACCCCTCATCGGTGACATTTTCAGAAAGATGTGATCACCAACTTGGAATTCCATTGGTCTTTGGCTCTTATCTGCGTTGTTTTTCTAACAACTCTGAACGGTCTTTAGTCTGTTCCTAATGACTGCAACTACATCCACTGACTGCTGAACCAACTTTAGGCCTGTGACTTTCCTCTCCCCGACCCAATCCCAACATACGGGTGTTCTACATGCTTTGCCATACAACGCTTCAAAAGAAGACATCTGGATCCTTGGTTGGTAGCTGTTATTGTAGGCAAACTTGACAAGATGAAGTTGTTCCTCCCAGCTTCCCTTAAAATCCAAAACGCAAGCTCGCAGCATGTCTTCGAGGGTTTGAATCGTCCTCTCAGACTAGCCATCTATCTGAGGATGATATGCCATACTGTACTGTAGCTTCGTTCCTAAAGCACTCTGTAAGCTTTTCCAAAATGCAGCTGTAAATCTTGGGTCTCCGTCTAATATAATCGTCACTGGCACTCCATTCAAACGAACAATTTGATGCACGTACAACTCAGTGTGCCTATTTAAGTCAAGGTCCTTTCACACTGAGATGAAGTGGGCTGACTTTGTCAGTTTGTCGACCACTACCCAAATGGAATCATTACCCCTCTAATTCCTTAGTAAACCTATCACAAAGTCCATCGTTATGTGCTCCCATTTCCACTCTGGGATTTCGAGAGGTTACAGAAGTCCTCTCGGCTTGTAGTGTTATGCCTTTACTTGCTGACAAGTCAAACACTTAGCGACATGCTTGGCGATGTCTGCTTTCATACCAGACCACCAATAGTGTTGACGCAAATTCTGATACATCTTCGTACTGCCAGGATGAATGCCATAACAGCTACGATGAGCTTCCGATAAAATTTCTTCTCTAAGCTCTGCATCGTCAAGTATACACAATCGTCCTCGAAACCTCAGTGTTCCATCCTCAAAAATCTTAAAACCGGCTTTTCTCTTATCGATGTCCTCTTGTAGAATCTTCTGAACATCTAGGTCTGCTAGCTGAAGTAATTTGATCCTGATCTGAACATTCGACTCAATTTTGAGAGTTGCCATAAGATTCGAAAGGTGGCCTACCTCAAACTTGAAAACTGAATCCCGAGCTCTCTCGAGTAAATTTCACTCTTTAACTAGCATATGTGCGACTGAAGACTTTCGACTCAAAGCACCAACGACCTTATTCGCCTTCCTAGGGTGATACAAAATATCACAATCGTAGTCCTTCAGAAGTTCCATCCAACGACGCTGTCTCATATTCAACTCCTTCTAAGAGAATAGATACTTGAGACTTTGATGGTTAGTGAAGATCTGGAATCTTTCTCCACACAAATAATGTCTCCAAATCTTCTGAGCAAAAATGATTGCTGCGAGTACCAAGTCATGTGTCGGATAATTTAACTTATGAGGTCTCAGTTGACGGGACATGTATAACACAACCCTACCATGTTGCATCAGCATGCAACACAGTCATTGGAATGACACATCACTGTAGATCTCATATCCTCCAGGACTAAATGGAATGGTCAACACAAGTGCGATAGTCATCTTTTGCTTGAGCTCTTGGAAACTATGCTTGCACTTGTCTGTCCACACAAACTTTTCTTCCTTCTTTACGAGTCTAGTCAACGGCGACGCTAAGGCTGAAAATTCTTCCACGAACCTTATGTAGTAACCTGCCAAACCCAAAAAACTTCTGATCTCTGTCACGGTTGTCGATCTTGGCCAGTTGATTACTGCTTCGATCTTGGACGGGTCAACGGAAATTCCTTCACCTGAAATCACGTGGCCTAAGAGCACAACACAAGTCAACCAAAACTCGCACTTGCTAAACTTGGCATACAACTGATGAATCCTCAAGGTCTGAAGTACCATTTTCAGATGATTCTCATGCTCCTCAGCACTTCTCGAATATACCAGAATATCATCTATGAATACGATCATGAATTGATCCAGATTTTTCTTAAATACTTAGTTTATCAAATCCATGAAAGCGGCTAGGGCATTCGTTAAATCAAACGGCATTACAGTGAATTCATAATGATTGTACCGAGTACGAAATGCTGACTTTGGAATGTCCTCCTTCCTGATCCTCAACTGATGATATCCTATCCTCAAGTCGATTTTCGAAAATATCGACGCTCCTTGTAACTGATCCAACAAGTCGTCGATCCTCAGTAGTGGATACTTGTTCTTGATCATCACCTGATTGAGTTAACGATAGTTGATGCATAAGCATAATGAACCATCCTTCTTCTTTATGGATAGAACTAGTGCTCCCCAAGATGATGCATTGGAATGTATGAATCCCTTATCCAATAATTCTTGCATCTGCACCTTCAGTTCCTTCAACTCAGATAACACCATCCGGTAAGGAGCCTTAGAGATTGGCTCTATCCTGTGTGCTAACTCAATCACGAACTTGATTTCTCTTTCTGGTGGCAATCCTGGTAATTCCTTCGGAAATACGTTTGGAAATTCTTGCACCACTACGATATCTTCGATCTTTAGCTCCTCAACTATCGTATCCATGACAGTCACTAAGTAACCCTAATAACCCCCATCTAACAAGCGGGTTGCCTCAAGCGACAAGATCAAGGTAATCGAGGGTCCTCCTCGATTCCTGACAAACTCGAAACTTTTACCCTCTAACAGGTTAAGTTGAATCATTTTACGATAGCAGTCCATTTTAGCTCGTTGCTTGGTGAGCCAGTCCATGCCAATTATCAAATCAAAGTCATACATGGCTAGGACTAATAAGTCTATTTTCTCCTCTCGCTCACCAATCGCTAACTTGCAACCAGAACAACCCAATGCAGACAACACCTTATCCTTTGATGGTGTAGATATGTTAACCACTGACTTCAACAATTCAGGACTTAATCCTATCAGCTTAACATATTGCTCGGCAATAAAAGAATGAGTTGCGCCGGGGTCGAATAAAGCATAAGCAACATAGTTGTTTACTGAAACCGTACATGTGATCATATCAGGCGCGTCCTCTGCCTGACCTCTTGTGATGGCATAAACTATTCCTTGGGTTAGGGGTCTAATCTACTCACCCTGTGGTGCGTTCTGCGATGCGAATCCTCTAATCTAACCCATCGGTGGCGACGATGGTAACTGTTGTTGTCCTCTTGGTCTTCTAGGACAATCTCTGGCCATGTGACCTTGTTGGCCACATTCGAAACAAGCGCCCGACCTTCAGGGGCATGGGGTCGAACCATGTCACCTTCCACAAAAGTGACACACACCATTCTGACTTGGCCCTGACTTGCCAACTCCACCCTTCTTATTGGGCGAAATGTGGAATCTTCCTCCAGTCATGGGCTTCTTCCCATACCGATTCCCATCTCAATTTGATCCAAACTGCGATCCAGATGCAGCGGCTCGTTCGTTCTGGTCTCTCTCTATCAGCAAGGCCCATTCATAAAGGTCATTATAATCCTTCAAATTAAATGGCACTAGCGGGCTTCTCACTTCTGGTCTGAGCCCATCTCTAAATCTTCTAGCTCGACTTACTAGGTTCTCGACCAGTTCAGGGGTGTACTACAATAGTTTCGCGAACTTCGCTTCATACTAACCTACAGTCATTGTACCTTGGTGAAGGCGCTAGACTTATGACATCTTCAATTCTCTGGCATTGTCAGAGAAGTACTTGTTGTTGAAGACTTCAACAAAGGCGTTCCACTCCTAGGCTACACTTTTAGGGAATACCGTGCCTCTGGTGGCCTTCCACCAAGTATTAGCATTATCCTGTAGTTGGTAGGTTGCAAGGACTACCTTCTCCATCTCGGTGCATATTAGTAGTGCAAAGGCCTTCTCCAAGCCTTGGATCCATAAAATTGCAGCTTTGGGGTCTCTTGCCCTAGTAAACTTTGGCGGGTTCAGTTTCAGAAATTGTTCCACCAACTTATGCATTGGTCTTCCAACGACCATGTTCCTAGGTAGAACCTCAGTAGGTGCAGGGACAGGTGCGGCAGCAGCATCCGCGGCGGCATTAGCGGTAGCTATGAGCAGCGGCTGAAGCAGCGGCACTAGTGGCTTGAAGCTAGGCCTACTGATCCATTTGATTTCCCAGCAATTCTAATGCTTGCATGATCCAAGAGAACCTTGGATCATCAAGGGCTACTACCCTAACACCAACGGGAGGTGGTGCTCAACCATGACCTCATCGGGTTCCGACCCTCGTCAGCGTCCTACCTCGAGTTGCAGGTCCAATAGTGCGCTTCTTAGGAGTCATCTGCTCTCGATCACTCATTTTACAAGTTTTCTACAGAAACCTGCCTTCCAATTCCAAACAAAATTAGAAGTTGAGCAATCTACACAAATAATCTACCAACCAACTATCATAGACATGCACCATCAAGAAATAAAGGTCCTTCCTACTAACTATCCCATAACCTTATCACACCCTATTACTCCAACCACTAACCTGCTCTAATACTATTTAACAGGGATGTCATGCCTCGATCCTCCGAGCGTGTGCCCATCCCTCAATGGTCGATTAACTAGCAATGTCTCAGGATGCGTCGCCGACCCATTCATTTTAATATGCATGCGGAAACGAATAATTAATCCCCGAACAACAACAAGATGAGATAGAAAAGTATGGCAAAAAATTTTCGAAAATCACAACACACCTTTATATACATATCAAACTAAGTCATTTACAATGTTAGTCGATATATACAAGGCTTTTAAAAAGGGGGGCTATAGGTCCTCTAATCATTCGAGTCCTCAACTAAATACTCCGGGGTCCCTGGATCTGAAAGATCCGAGTCTACCATTGAACCACCAGGATGATTAGCCATGCCATTACCAAAAGCTATCTCCAATACTGACCTAAGTATCTTAGACTCTAGAAGGGGGCCTTCTCTGGGTCCATCTTACCTATGACGATACCACGATCTGAATCGATGAGGTACCTTGTGAGGTAGGCCCTCATTAACCCAGATAATAGATCGTACGAGTTCGTAGACCCAGGCTCCTTGGCTCCCAAGGAGGGGAATTTGAGAATGCTGCTCGATAGCCTTCTTCGATTAGCCAAAACGTTCGGGCGATGTAGCCATCTGGGACCTGTAAATGTTATCCCACAACGGGGTGAGACGACGTGTCAGCAAGTTCACCCCCTAAACCCATACTAAGAAGGAAATACGCCCCAAGGGCTACCTAAGCACAAACACAAGTCAGAGGACTTACCTTTGCCTCAGATCCTTCCTACAAGTTAGTACAATTCATATAATCAACCAATCATTTCAATTTTGATCAACATCGATTAGTTGACTTATTCGACTCCATGTCATTGATACCATCCACACTATTTGATCAAAACGAATCTTGCTCACCCTAAGCTAACAAAGTATACCGCTCGCGCTAAGCTAGTATATCAAAGCCCAAAGGTTAATATAGTATAATGTAAATGCTCACTCTAAGCTAACCAATAATATAGCTCACGCTAAGTTGATAAAATATACTGCTCTCGCTAAACTGATATATCAAAACCCGTAGACTGATATAGTATACTGATAATGCTCACCAAAAGCTGCTAAGGTATACTACTCTCGCTAAACTGATATATCAATGCCCGTAGGCTGATATAGTATACCTATGATGCTCACTCTAAGCTAATAAAGTATACTATTCGAGCTAAGTTGACATATCAAGCCCGTAGGCTAATATAGTATACTTGTTCTCACCAACTGAGAATGCCACCATTTTTATAATTCCCGATAAAAATAATCGAGCATGTGTACACGGTCAACCTTAGCCAAAATACAATATTTTCTCTTTTTAAATTCCCACTAATTTCAATAGTTTACAAACACATTTTTGGCACGGTAAACCAGTATTTTTCCAATTAAATACTGAAATTATTAAATTTTGGGATAAATACCCAAAAATCACAATTCACACTCAATTTGCACAAAATAACAGTCAATTAAATAAATCAATCACACCATTGCAATTAGCACGAAATTTCAGTCACCGACTATCCTAGTCTAATTTTCGAAAAATAATAATTAATTAATTAATTATCAAAAATAATTAATAAATACCAATAAATGCAACTTAGGCCAGAAAAGCCTAAATAAATAACGAAATGGGCCCGGAAAATTTCGGAACCTCTTTAAAATACTACAGCCTATCTAATTGCTAATTGCACTAATCTAATCACCTAACATGTATAAACGATTAACTAAATCACTAATCCATTCTAATTAGCCACCTAAACCATATTTAACCTAAACTAATTAACCCTTAAGCATAATTAACTCCTTAAGTAGAGTTTAGTGAGTAAAATCACTAGATTGACGAGCCGATGAGTTCACTTCAATGGGGACACGAAGACGGGCCACAAACTCCAAAGCAAAGGCACCTTTTGAGGTCCGGAAGGGCTCGGAAACGGGCCAAATAGTGCACAGCAAACCCATGGGCTTCGGTTCTGGTCGGTGGGCCGAGAAGGAGTCTGAGCAGATGGTTGGGCTGGAAACGGCCAAGGAAGAGGCGGACGGGGCTGCGGCGAGACTTAGCGAAGCTCAATGGTGACTCCAGCAACCACGTCGGCAACGAATGGTGGCCTGGCGTGCTCAATTCAATGGTTTGGGCTCAAGAGGATGCAGCAGGGGTCGTGGCTAGGCAGGACAACGAGCGGGGGATGCACAACGCGAGCGAGCGGTGTGCGGTGGCACATTCGAGCTCCGGCGAGCGTCGACAAGCAAAGGGAGGGGCTGAGCTTGGTTTTTCTGTTCTTTGAAGCTCTCTCTCTACTCTAGAAATGGAGAAAGCAAATTAGAGGAAGAAGAAATGGGACAAACTAGCCTTGAGGGTCCCTCCAAGCACACTTTCTATCTTCTTGTCCCCTTGAAGAGGCCCCACCATGGCCAGCTGGTTTTCTCAGTCATTTTCCAGCCCCAAATCTTCCTCTAGAAGCCATTGAGATGGTCCAAAGGTTGAGGACATGGGGGGCTACGAATTTTGAAGTGATTTCCCTCAATCCCCACTTGAATTAATTCAATTTGGCTCCCATAAATTTCATTATCGACCCCTCGATCAAATTGACATATTTCCTCGTCAATAGAACCTACTTGCATCCCAATTTCATGATAAAAAAAATGGTCCCTTGAATTTTCCAAACAAAACGGCCTTACTTTGAAATTTTGCCGAAAATCTCGATTTGTACAAAAATCTTCAGAGGATGAGTCAACGTTCCTAAAATGACTTGTGACATGACAGAACTTTCAATTTCTAAAATCAGATTCAAATTGGCGGTTAATTTCAATTTGGCGCAATTTTAGTGGGACCTAGCCTATCGAATAGCTTTTAGAAATTTTTGGTGTAATTGACCCGTGGTTGATTTTCTTCGAGCCACAATGTCCCTCTTCGGCACATTGGCGACTCTCGGTGCTCGTGAAAATCTCGAGGTTTCAAATACAGACATAGGGTACCAAAACGACAGAAAAATCAGTCTATTACCGATCGATGAGAATTTTGTAATTTAGTGGAATCACCCACGTTTAGCCATACATCTCAGTCAAACCGACATATCCTTGATCTTTAATCGATTTTTAACTGTGCCATAATAATCTCTGTAGATGAGCACAATCCAATAGTCGATTCCTGGTCGAATTCTCAAGTTTATTGCATTATAATCTCGTAATGACTTCCCCAGATAGTCTAGTTATTTCATGAATGATCAGCTCAGAGAATAACACTATAGGTACGTCGATGAAAGACTCGATATATTCAATTGAAAGTAGGACTGAAATTCTAGGATGTCACAAGCTTTAACCGTCTCAAGCAAGATCTAGGGGTCAACTGCCCACGCCAAAGCTCCAACGTTGCCGAACACAAGTCGAACCCCTTGCCACTGTGCCGCCATCATCCTTAGACGTTGTCCGATGCAAGATAAGACCTCTGTCGAGCCATGCCGCGATCAATTTGCCAACGCCACGCTAAATCTGGAAGCTGAGAGGCCTCCATCGCTACCCCCATCATCGTCACCCGCACCTACAGCCCCCGTCACTGCCACCATTCGCCACCTCGTCGCGCCATTGCTGTAGATAGGTAACAGTAGGCACTGGCCATCGCCACCAATCATGCCCCGTCCGCCGTTCCCCTCTCCATCTCGACCCTAGCCGCTGCCGCTGCCGTTACTGCTCGCCATCATGACCGCCATTCCTTTCAATCGCCTCTCTCCTGACACCTCCGCCTCCACCATGCTATCACCCGTTGTGTCATCTACCGTCGTTGAGTCGCCATCTGACGACGTCCCAACCATCCCCTTTCGGCGCCGCAAAGGAGCAGGGGAGAGAGGAGGCACGAACCGGGTCAAAAGAGTCAGGCCAAGTACAATCAAATGGGTAGGGTTTTGGACAAGCCGGGTGTGGCACCCCCTTGGCACGCTCCCCGATCCATTAGGGTTGCCACAAGTACTTATCACTTATCCTACTACATACCAGTCTAATAACTTTTTAATTAAAGTGGAACTATAGTTCATAGGTGTTGATCAATAAAATTCTTCTCCCCCTTTTTTTTGGTAAAGGTCCCAACGTAGCTTATCAACGGAAGCATAAATGAGTCTCACCATCCCTTACTCCAATAACAATAATGCAATGAACACCAACTACGCACCAAATGAAAAGATAAAGCCGAGTCACTTTTATTTACATTTTCACGATGGACATCTCAGGTCGGTACAACAAAAGGCCAAGATTTTTAACAATACTTGGCTATAACTCAAAAGAGAACTCGACCCTACATCAGACATGTACACCCCTCCATCAACAAGCATCGGCTATCCCAAAAAGTGTCAACTCCCACCTGTCATACGTGCCATCACACCCAACTCGGTGCATCGGGCGGCGACAGCGGCAGCATCCCTAGCATCACCCCACTGCGTCGAACGTGAACAGACAAAAACTCTTGGATAATAGGGCCATCAGCAAAACCCATGCCGTACATCACCAAGACACGAACTCGGACATACACCAAACCAGGTACACTAATACAAGAATGCTCCGTGCACTCCACATCAATGTCAGTAGGTATGCCATAGAAGGTACCATGCACGACGGGTGACAGAGGCATCTTTCTAATCTGAAATGTTAATCCCCAAAAGGGTGAGTACAATCACTCGGCAGTAAAGGTCCACCAAACTACACAATGTGTCAAATAGAACAATCAAAGTATCATGAATAAAACACATATCATTCATGCATTCGAGCATACCTCACCTTACAGCCATGCATATATCACCATACAACATGCATAAGCCACCATGCACTTGTACTTATATCATTAACAGCCATGCATATTCCACCATGCAATGTGCATATACCACCATGCACTTGTACATATGTCATCAAGCAGCCATGCATATTCCACCATGCACTTGATTCAATTTTAAATTTTCACTTTCATAAGAGGATCTCATTTTCATCTTTCTTCTCGGGGATCAGTGTTTGCATCCCTCATTTATCGCTCGTACCCAACCTGGCATCGCGAGGAGCCTCCGGCACACACCTCCAGGCATCCGATACATACCTTCGAGCATCTCGTACCCAAACAGGCATCACGAGGTATCCCCCGGCACACACCTCCAGGGCTTCCGGCACACACCTCCAGGCATCCTAACACTCTCGGGGCATCCGGCACACACACTCCGGGCATCCCAACACTCCCGGGGCATCGTCGGCTCACACCTCCGATGGTATCATCATTATCATAATTTATATTCACACATGTATCTCAATTTCAACATGGCATTTGATGCAACAATAACATGCCATATGTGCCATATATCATCACATATGCAGCATAATCAACCACTCAAGACATTATATCACATGGAGCAATTTCATTTATTTTTGAAGATACAGCAAAATTTTGGATAAAAACAGATTGCATTCCTTTGGTCATAATTCTTAAAAAATGTGGCACCCCTCGACGGCCCCCAATCCGATGGGTCGCCACAGTTCGCTTACCATTCACTTTCCGTTAGAACATGTCACTCTGATAAAATTTTCATTTGCAGCGGGTCCATACAACCTGGGGGTTTACACATTTTTTTTTATAGGTCCCTTGCGCAATTCATATACAGAAGCTCATCCAACAAACTCCCTTCCCTATATTCAGAAAACGATGCACACCTACTAAATATTTATAAGTAAAAGCCGTACACTTTTATTTACATAAAGCAGATGGACATCTTTAGACGGTATATCGAAATGCTAATGTTTATATACTTGACTATACTTCAAAAGATGACCGACATCTTCTCCAACAGTCGAATACTTAAAGTCCATCGATCAGTGTCGGCGTCCAAAAGTTCCTCCCTTTGCTATCCTCCTCCTCGCAATCATACCCAACCACTCGATCCGTCTACTAGTAGCAGTGGCAACAGAGGTATCTTATCTAGTCTGAAATGTTATTCCCCAAAAGGGGTGAGTACAACCACTCAGCAGGTAAAGGAATCCAATAACCACTCAATGCATCATACAATACAATCAATCATCATACATGACACTGATGTGTCCAAGCATACTTACCTGGAAGCCATACATATACCATCTTACATCCTCATCACAATCATGTCACATACATGTCATCATGCCATAGGTGATTATTATTATGTCACACACATGTATTCTCATGCCATAGATGATCATCATCACATCATATCATACATCATCATCATGACATCATCTTAGCATTCACATGTCATCATCATCATATCATATCATATATCACCATCATCATGACATTATCTTAGCATACACATGTCATCATCATCATATCATATCATATATCACCATCATCATGACATCATCTTAGCATACACATGTCATCATCATCATATCATATCATATATCACCATCATCATGACATCATCCTATCATACACATGTCATCATCATCATGGCATCATCATATCATATCATATATCATCATCATGCCATAGGTGATCATCATCATATCATGTCATATGTCATCATTATGTCATAGGTGATCATCATCATATCATATCATATCATGTATGCATGATTCAATTTCCACTTATAACTTTCAATCCGATCACCACATCACCCTTTCTCAAGATCATCAATTTCATCTCACACTTTACACTCGCGCCCCATCCGGGCATCTCAAGAAAAACCTCAGGCATTCAGCCATTTAAGGCCACCGGGAATCCGGCCCCCCCACATTCCGAGCATCTCGCATCCCAACTGGCATCACGAGGCATCCCCTTGGGCAAAAACCTCCGAGGCTTCTGGCATTTACACTCCCTGGCCGGGCATCTCGCATCCCAACTAGCATCGCGAGGCATCCCCCGAGGCACAAACCTCCGGGGCTTCCGGAATTACGTACCGACATACCACCAGGATTCCCCTCTCCTCTGGAATTACGTACCGTATACCACCAGGCATCTCGAAACTCCCAAAAAATCTCTGGGGCTCGCCATGAAAATGGTTTCCCCTACCCTCCAGGCATGCATCATGATACAACCCCTCCCCCTCCGGGCATGTATCATAATACAACCGGGCATCCAAAGGGCATCGACTCATTCGAACCTTTGGGCATCCCGACTCCTGGGGCATCGTCGGCTCACACCTCCGACAGTATCATCATCATAATTTATATTCACATTCGTGGCTCAATTTCAACATGGCATATAATGTGATGGCAAACAAGATCATTTTTATCATTTGGTTCATACATGCATTTCCAATCATCAACATACATGCAATAGGATCCAATCACTTATGTCAATACAATCCATGGGTTCCATGCAACATAGAATAATCCATACATCACGACCTTTTTGAGATTTTCCAAATTCCAGCTTGTACCATTTTAGAAAATATTTAAATTAAATACCCATATGATTCTCAAAAATCATGAAATTAAAGCATGTAATCACCAAGACAATAAGGTAATGATTTCACGAAAAAACACATGGACAATAAAATTTCACACAAAATTATAATTCCCACAAGTACAGCATGTAATTTCGGATAAAAAACAGAATGCACAGTTTCCGAAATAATTTAATTAAAATATCCAAACGACCTCAGAAAATTATGAAACTTTACCAGGTTATAGTTAAGACACTAAAGTAGATTTTTTATGAAGACTTATAAGAAAAATAATTTTTAGATTATTTTCTACAGTCACACGAAGCTTCTGGATCTAACACCGAAACGTCCAGTGCATGTTTCTCCGAAATACTGTGTTTTTATCCACTTATTCTTCTTCGTTTCCTCTGAAATTTGGATATGTTTTACTTCAAGAGGTCCCCTACAACTTTTGTTAAGAGATCTTAGTCAGATTTCCAGAGTATAGTCATCATACGAGTCCATGAAGTCTCGGGTGTCCTGTACCACGTCTCCAGATCTACCGTCTTCAAGAGTAAGTCGATTCACTAGGTTGTACTTGTTCATTTTACTTCAAATTTGAGTATGTTGTATTTTAAGATGTTCTCTACAAGTTTCATCAAGAAGTTGAAAAGAGATTCTTAGTAAAATCAACATGCAACCACAAATCTACCACAAGGTCAGCAAAATCGTTCCAGATCTAGTGTCTCCGTAAGATGAGAGTTTGACCCCTCAAATCTCCACCATTTTGTATCAAATTTTAGTATGTTATAGTTTAAGATGTTGGCTACAACTTTCATGAGAAATAAAAGTCAAAATCAAACTCAAAACATGCATGCAAGCCCTCACAAGATTCTGGCTTAGGCGGATTCATGTGAAAACAGCAACATCACTCAAGAACAAGTCATTCTAGCTTCGGTTTCTCCCTTCTAATCACTCAAATTTCGACACTTCACCAAACATACATGCAAGCCACACATGCAAGAGTAGAAAGTGGATTCCCAACTTGCCTCTAGACCACACAAACGGCGGCACATGGCGGCGAACACGGTGGCATACGGCGGCGAACGGCGACGACTCCTTCCTCTCCCTCTCAGCCGCACCCTCTCCCTCTCTCTCGCACGGTTCACTCTCTCTCTCCCTTTCTCTCTTGGCCGAATGGCTAACCGGCCATTCTCTCTCCTCTTCTTCCCTTTTATTTCCCCATTTCCTCATCATTTGCAATGATGAGCTTGCCTCACCAATGGCCAATGCATGCCATCTCCTTTTTGCCACTTGTCACAACACATGCATGGGCTTGGGCTTTGGGCTTGGGCCTCCCTTGTGGCCGACGGCCACACCTCCTTGGGTCTCAATTGGGCCAGCCAACTTGGCCCATTAAAAGCTTAGGCCAATGGGCCTAAGGCCCAACCTAATTAAACCCACAATTTCACTCTCAATTATTTATCTTTAATTATTTCTTTTATAGAGTTTAAATTTTTAAAATTCACATGGCCAAAGAATAAATCATCCTCATAAATTTATCCTTTGATACTAATTTAAAAACTTATGATCACAAGCACAATAACACATAGCCTTAAGGAAACTAATGGCTAAAACATAAACCATAGGTAATTTTCATTACCTAATTATTGGCTTTAATTCCTCTAGAGGATGACTTGAATTTTGGGATGCCACAAAAAATTTGTAAACAGCCTTAATAAATTCTAAAAATTCGACATGTTATATACAAGATCTAGAGAAAAACGTTTCATGAAGGACACCACCTCAAAAGAACATCATACATTTCGGTACAGTCCATGCATTACAATCTTTATAATTTCGGAATATTGCCACACACAATTTCATTCACCAATTCAGTAAAAATCCTAAATCAAATCCAAAAATTCTGAAATTTTTATATGTTATAGTAAAAATCCAAAAGTAAATATTTCATGAAGAACTCGAAATCAGATTTGTGATAGATTGAAAACTATAATAACCATAACCATCCATAACCCTCGACATCAGATTCCAGATCTAACCGTTTCGGATAAAATCATTTCACCCACCTAGACTCGTCCATTTCCTCCCAAATTTTATTATATTACTCCTTAACATGTCATCTTCAACTTTCATCCAGAACACAAGACTAAATTCCAATCGGATAATTTTATAAAATTTATAGAATCACATTAGGTCAGTATTACGATTTTCAGATCTAACTTCTTCAAAGAAAAAGGTTTCACCGACCTATACTTGTTCATTTCCTCTCAACTTTTGATATGTTATACGTCAAGAGGTTCTCTACAACTTTCATCAAGAAGTTGAAGTGAAATTCCAACTAGACACCCACCTAAAGTTCACGAAACAGCAAGGAGACAGACTACCTTTCTAGAAAAACAGAATGCTAAACCACGACACTTCTCCCCAAAGCTCCGAAATTTCCTCACCTCTACTACATCCGAAGTTTACCATTTTCTACACACACATCACAGCAAGCAAAGGGTAGATTGATGGACTCTACTTGCCTCTAGTCCAAGCAAATCGCAACAAGCAAAATGGAGGGCAAGGCGGCTCGACGGGGGCAGCTAGACGGACGCATGAGGGGCTCGGTCCTCCTCTTCCTTCGGCTACCTCTCTTTCTCTCTTCCTCTCTTGTGCGACACCCCTCCCCCTCTCTCGGTTGCTCCTCGCCTAATCCGCCCCTTCCCCTCACTAATTTCTTCCCCTCAATAATTAACCATCATTAGCTTTGCATGCAATGTGACACTTGGAAGACCCCTCATGCCACTTGCCATTCTTCATGCAAGAGGGTGGCTTCATCCGGCTGGGCTTGGGCCCGCCTTGGTCCACGGCCCATTGGGCCTCTTGGGTCGGGCCTTTTCCGGTCGACGGGTGGGGGATTGTGAGCTGGTTTGGCCCAAAAATCAGCCCACTCCCTCCTTTAATAATCCACTATTATTTTCCACTTAAATAAATACCTAATTACAAAAATAATATGGCCAAAAACTTGCAACATTAATCCATAAAAATCAAATCCATAAGGTGCATAGCTAGGAACAAAATTCTCATTATAAAATTATCCTATAGCACCAACTTTGATAACCCAAGAACACAAGATACCTTTCCATTAAAGTGTTCGGCCTTAATCTATTACAATTCTTCAGTCTAGAGGCCACAACATACTCCAACGACACAACTATTCACTTTTCCATAGGTTGTAATGCCTCTAGAAATTGCCACGAAATTTTGGGATGCCACACCGGGCCGGGTCGAGCCCGGTCGATCTTGGTTTTGGGTAGGGCTTCACGATGGATCTTTTGCTTTTCGAGCCATGGTTCGGGCCGTTTCCTTTCAAAATCAGCTGGGCTCCAATTGTTTGAAAAAGAAACTGGACTAGGCCTACGCCTCAGGCCTAGCTCAGCTAAGGCTCCATCGACCCGGGTCGCCAGTTCTTACGACTCGGGTTGGACCCAACTCGGGGATCCGACCTAGGTCGTTTATAATATATTATTATAAATAATAATATTTAAATTTAAAAAATAAAAAAAGTAAAAAAAATGTCCCATTTTTTCTTGGAAAGTCCAAAAAAATTCATGTTTTCCAAAAAACTCAGAAAAATTCAAAAAATGACCATTATTTCCCCAAAAAAAAAAAAAAAAACAAAAGAGATCAAACATCCAAAAATACTTTTTAATAGAAAGGGACCCCAAAAATGTGTTTTTATCACAAATGCATGTAAAACCCCTCAAAAATCCAAAAAGCCTTGGGGTTTAAACAAGATTAGATACCGAAAATGTATTAGTGATTAACTAGTGAAAAAGCCTTGGGGTTTAAACAAATGCCTTGTCTCCAATCCTAATTTCTCTTGTTACACAGGAGTAAATATTCCTCCCGATATTTCGCTTAGGTTTCTAATCGACCTACCGCAAATCGATTAATGGCGACTCATTTTTAAAATTAACTTATAGATTAAAATATCAAACCATTAAGTCGTGAATTGGTGGGCTTGGGAGAGCCCTGGCTAAGCCTAATAGACCTAGCCAAACCATTAGCCTCGCGGGCAGCCCTCCCAAACGGGGGCGTCGAAAAAAGAGGTCGCGACACATATTTAGTGGAGTTTACCTGAAAGGTTGAGCATAACATGGGAACTATAGTGAATGGCATCACAATTAGGCAATTTTATAAGAACGACCTAGATATTTCTTTCCAATTTCAAAGTGGGGTTAACTATAGTTTGAAATCAATGTATAGCCCTTACATGCTTGAATACCCAAAACGCGAAATTCCCAACATCTTCAAACTTCTGGTGGTACCTTGTCCTATAACATCATGATTTCAGATGTATCAGCACGGAAAAAAATTATTACTTATGCAGAAAATAGTACCATGAATAAGGAAGGACTAAATGGTACATGTACACCATATAACATAATTCTAAACATGAGCATCCGTATACATCTATGCCAAAGATCACAAATTGTTAAACAGGAAGAAAAAAAATAAATGGTAGAATCACTCAAGAACAAGACACTGTGCATATAATGCATAGAAGAGGACAGCCTAAATCAGCAACTGTCAGGAGACTATGGTTTTATCTTAGCTACTAATAATTTTGCATTAGGACATGTGAAATACCAGATACAGACTTTATTCACATGAAACATTCTTTTACAGATAAAGTTGTGCTCATCAATTAAATCTCACAAAGCCACGGAGATAACTATAACCTCAGGGTATAACAGGACAGATACTTCACACCTATAACGAGGTGGAAACTTCAACATATAAATTCACGAATCTACTGCAGTTTGGGGCTTTGAACATCATCATGCATCACTCAAAGGCACAGAATATTCAACGAGGGCACTACCACAGAAAACTGGCCAGATCCCAAATTAGGACACTTATTTTGGCACAATAGGAAACTAGAAAGAGTTTCTTAATGGACAGCCAAGACATCCCCCAACTGCACCCCACCAAAGTATTCTCATCAAACACGCATTCATTTGTGCATGTGCTGGTACTTGATCACGATGCAGATCACCCCATAGACCATCATCAGCCTTATTTCTTGCCCCTATGCTGAAATGACATTTTCCATCTGGCTTTTACATTGCAGGTGACATTTTCACGCATCCTTCTGTTACATTATAAAATAGACCCAGATATATCAACATCAGGTCCGTTCCTCTCTCCCTTCTCACCACAACTACATGTGAAGCTCACTACAACTTGCACTTCGGAGACACTCTCTTATATTGCTTCATCTTCTTTGCTACTTCTTCGACAAGTATTTAGTCTCATGAGTCTCTCCAAATATGGCTTAATTGCTAGATTATCATATTGGGAAATTCTAGTCCATTTTGTAAGATAAACTGAGGGAGGAAAGTTTTGGAAAAAGCCCCTGAGTACCGTTTATGCACTCAAATATGCACTGCAAAGTCGATGGAAAACTATTCGCTGCAGTAATTGACCGACAAAAGACACACCAATTTGGCCTTTAAGGCTGAATTGGCAGGAGCGATTTTAGAATCTGGTGCAACACTATCAGCTCCAGTAGAACCTGTGCAACATGCGAATAATACAACATTAAGAGGACATGAGGCATAATGGAAAAAACGAAAATGACTGATGTTTACTTCTTAATAGCGCCATCAAATTTGACATGATCTCCTTTATGAGTGTTGTAGAAATAGTGAGACCACCTCATCCTTATCTAACATTTAAATATTCTTAAAAGTCCCTCTCACGCCTAAATTGGGATTAGATTTAAAGACCATAGTGCAGAGATTGACCAAGAACTCAAATGCAAATAAGCGGCTACAGAGAATTAACAGAGGACTTCTCACTCTCGTTTCTTTTAGGTATTGTGAGTATACTGCCAACTTATAAAAAACTTAAGCAATTGGATGAGAGTGCAATCGTGGTATATAAATGCTATTACAGTGTAAATTATGGTTAAAGGTTTGTGCCGTATCCTAAGGAAAAAAATGGTTTCTTCTTGTTTCTTATTTTTTTCTTATATTACTTAAAGAGAAGATTACAAATAAATAGGACCTTGGACAGCTAGAAGAAAGAAAGAAAACAGGAGCGGAAATAGGAACAAATTTCCTACTTCCCAATTCTAGTGATCTACTTAAAAAACAAAAAAATAAAAATTCTAGTGATCTACTTCCTAATAATGAGGATTTAGGAATAAAAGGAAATAAAATACATGGAAACAAAATAATCCCTATCCCGAGATTTTCTTCTAATTCTTGGACGGTTTGGAGTATTCAGCTTACCGAGAAACCACTTTCCAATGTGGAGAGTTGTTTGATCGTGAAAACTCTCTGTAGTTTTGTATAGGTGCGGTGCCCCCCGGTTACCGTTCTCATAAACTTTTCTAATTATTCTTCAACAAAAGAGTAATGATAAGGGCCATGCAAATTTCACTTGAATAATGAATTACTTAAAAAAAGGTTCTAGCATCATTGTATTTTTAATGACTGCACAAATTCATTGGCCGCAAAAGTTTCATACCTTCCTCACAAACTTCTATAATTTTTCTTTAGAAAAAAAAGTGCCAAAAAATAAGGATAATGTCCATTTCCCTTGAATAATAAAGTACTCCGAAATCCAGCATCATTTAATGTCCATGACAGCACAATCTGATTGGCCGCAAAAGTTTTATCGACTGTCTCAAATGGATCTTCAAATAAAAATCTTATTTTTCTTTTTTTCCTGGTTATAGTTTCAGAAAAGCTTATATTTCTCACATAGTGTCGCCGTTACAACAGCACCATCTAAATGATTTTTTTTCCTGAATGACAGTCTTAATTCCAGCCACTTTCCAGAAAAAGAAAAGTCTCCGGAAGTTGCTGAAAAAAAATTTAGTACAATAAAAGGCCCATGTTAGTAAATTGAAACTGATCCTGCCACTAAGAACATGAAAACGAAAATTTGGCATGTTATACCTACAGCTTTGAAATATTAGCCACCTCTTTATAACTTTCTTTGAAGTGGCAGGCAGTACATTCAGTGATTATATGATTTGGATCCTTCATAGTTTGGCAAGCTTGAAAAAGAGGATTCTATCAACAACTTTGTGAGGGAAAAAGAAGAATCATAGCCCCATGAACCTCGAAATGCTACAAGAAAAATAACTCAAATTTGGAGAAACTTTTTCCTTTAGAGAAACGATGAGAGAATCTCACTCTTTGATGGAGAAACTGACTTTACAATGGAATATAATAGACTGCTGGCCTAGCATATATAATCTTCAATGTATTGGAGAAAAATTCCTTATTTGTTTTGAAGCTAACAAAACGTTTCTGTCAGTCTAGTTTGAAAATTTACAGACTCTTTCGTCAAAGTTTGAAGACCGCCGGACCGCCAGACTCAAGACTTAAAGTCTGCCCTCATTGACAAATTCTAGACCGACGAAGAAGACTTATCCAGAATTGAGTATTTCTCTAAGGATTTCATTCGACCCGTTGGAGAAGATCTCACAGCTGGAGATAGCATCTCAGCATCTATTATTCGTTTTGAAATTAACTCGGGTAATTTGGATCCGTTGATTGGCGAAGCATACTTGGAAGGTTCTATTTATGGAAACCTAGATCCCGATTGTATGGGCGAGCGGGATTAGTGGGCTATCATTACATTCCTTAAGTAACTCAAGATCTATCTAATTGATTCTATCCAATGGGTAAATTGGAAGAACTCATTTGAAAGATGCCAACAGTTATAAGGCATGGAGGAGTATATAAGGAAGATGCTCTGGTTATTTGATGAAGTGCGTGATAGATAAATTCCAAAGTCTGAAACTCTTTGTTCTTTACTGATTCAATTGTTGAGCGTAAACTTGTACTCAAAAGAGAGTTTATACATCTGTGAGACCTTCAGGAAGTGTAGCAAAGTCTCTACACTGTGGAATCAAGGAAGTGATAATGTAACAATTCTTTTGATTCTTGGTGGAATCCAGCAGGTGGGCTATCAGTGCGGGAGAGCGGACGCAGGCTTGGATTAAGCCGAACCACTATAAACCTTGTGTTCTTATTCTCTTTCCTAAACTCTTTTACTTTGATCGTAAATCTATTTGATTATAAGAGATAATTTCCTTTTCAAAATCTATTGCTAAACAAACTCGGGTTAAAAGTAAAATTTTATACTTTACTCTATAAAATTTGTTTTCGCACCTATTCACCTCCCTCTAGGTGCTCGTACTAGCATTTACAATTGGTATCAGAGCCTGCGTACTCATTTAAATTGAAGTGTTTTTACTTCAAAGTTAATGATCCATGGCTAGTATGTTGGCTCCAAGTTTGGTTGAAGGGCAAAGCAAAACCAGACCGCCTTATTTTGATGGAAAGGAATACAACATATGGAAAAACAAGATGAAGGCATTCCTAAGATAAAAAGATCCTCTAGAATGGGACGTGGTAGACAAAGGAATCATTCTTAAAGCTGCAACAGTCTCAAAAAAAGGAAAAGAAGCTGTTGAGTCCAGCGAGATGACTCAAGAAGAGATAACGAAGAGATAAGCTCTCGATGCAAAAGCAATTTATTCCTTATATTGTGCATTATCTCCTACTGAATATAACAGAATATCTTCTTGTGAAACAACTAAAGAAGTCTGGGATAGGTTGCACATCACCTATGAAGGAACCGATCGAGTGAAAGAAACTAGAATTAATATTCTGCTCGGTCAATATGAAGCCTTCAAGATGAAACTAGGAGAATCTATCATTGACATGTTTAGTCATTTTACAGAAATCGTGAATGGTATTGAGTATCAAGGTCAACCAATCTCTGGACCCATGAAAGTTAACAAACTGCTACGTGGACTTTCCAAAGATTGGATTCACATAAAGACCTCAATAAGGGAGACACAAAGGATCATGCCACTCTCTGTTGACGAATTGGTTGGCACTCTTCAGTCTTATGAAGTGGAGCAAATCAACAAAGATGAAGATCTCAAAGGTTAAAAAATCTATTGCTTTAAAATCTAACGATGACTTTGACATTACAGATTCTAAAGACGATATGGATGATGAAGAGCTTGCTCTCATGATAAGAAAGCTCAGAAAACTGAAAAAAAAAAAAAAAAAAAAAAAAAAAAAAAAAAAAAAAAAAAAAAAAAGGAAGAAGATTCAATTGGAAGAAACAAAGTTCTCAAAAGTTTCAAAATAAATTAGTTGAGGATAATGAATCCAATAAAGATGTAATTTGTTTTGAATGCAAGAAAAGGGGATACATTAGACCCAACTGTCCCTTATTGAAGAAGAAGAAAGGAAAAGCTGAGAAATACGAAATGCTCTCAAAGCAGAGACTTAGAGTGATACCGAATGTGAAGAAAGTGATGATGATTATGCTAATATTTATCTAATGGCACAATAAGAATTATATTCAGACTCGAGACAGACTCAAACTCAGATAGTAAAATTGAGGTAAGTAATTTAAAAATTCCTATTAAAATATCTAAATATATTGATGAAGCGTGTCTTAGTCTCAAAACCTCTCTCAAGAAGATTTCCAAACTAAAAAGGGAAAATTCTGCACTGAAGCAATAGGAGATTGTTTGGAAAGAAAATGTCAAAAATTTAGATAAAAGTGTCATTACTTTGAAAGAAAATGCAAACTCTCTTTCAAAAGAAAATGCATTTTCGAAAAATGATATTTCAAGTATTTTGAAAAGGTTTTCTATAGGATCTCGAGAAATTAGAAAAGATCTTTTCAGCTCAAAGACCTTACTTTAACAAATCAGGTTTGGGAATGACTACTGAAACCATTCCTCTAATTGATTTTTCTAAAGTAAAGGAAAGAATTAAACAAAGACCCACAAAAGATTTTTATAGAAATCATTTCCAAAAAGTCTTTGTAAAACCTATAGGCCGCAGTGTTCTTAAATGTTCTAAGTACAATAGCTCAGAACATTTTGAGAAAAAATGTCCTATGGTTTGGAAACCTGTTAAGAAGGTTTGGGCAAAGACCGTATATTGCACTAATTTCATTGGACCCAAGAAAGTATGGATACCAAAGAAAGCTTGAATTTCCTTTTTAAATGCAGGTCACTATCAAGAAAAGCGTCAAATGGTATTTGGATAGTGGATGCTCAAGACATATGACAGGGGACTCAAGTTGTTTCATAAAGCTTATGGAAGTTAATGGTGGAAAAGTTTCTTTTGGTGGAAATAGCAAAGGCAGAATTGTCGGATGGGGAACTATAAATATTGAAAATATCACAATCAGTAACGTTTCCTTAGTAGAATGACTCGACTACAACTTGCTGAGTATCAACCAATTGTGCAACACACGTTTCAAAATCAACTTTCAAGAAGGAATATGTTCAGGAACCAGTAAAGACTCATCTCAGACATTCACGGGACGAAGACATGGAAATATCTATCTCTTCGATATCAAACCAGAAAAATCGCAATGTCTAATTTCAATTCAAGAGGAAGTGAATCTCTAGCACAGAAAACTTGGCCACATCAACATGAAGCAAATAGCCAAGATCTCAGCAAAGAAGCTTATTCATGGACTACCCAACCTGACATACCAAAAATCTGATCTATGCACACCATGCGTGCTGGGAAAATAGGTAAGAAATTCCTTCAAACCAATAAATCAAGTTTCTATTAATCGTGTACTACAGCTCCTACATATGGATCTTTTCGGATCAACTAAGACTCAGAGCATTAGTGGTAAGAAATATTGCTAGTAATAGTGGATGATTATTCACAATTCACTTGGGTATATTTCCTAGCAAATAAGTCTGAAACATTTTCTTATTTTATAAAATTTACTAGGAAAGTTCAGAATGAGAAAAGGTATGTTATTTCAAGTATACGAACAGACCATGGAGGTGAGTTTGAAAATCAAGACTTTGTTAAATTCTTTGATGAATCTGGCTTTCAGCATGTGTTATCCTCACCATACACTCTAAAGCAGAATGGAATTATGGAAAGAAAGAATAGATCGTTGCAAGAAATGGCTAGAACTCTTTTAATTGAAAGCAACATTTCTTCTCGTTTTTGGGCTGAGGCAGTTTCTACAGCATGTTATATTATTAATAGAGACTTCTTAAGGCTTATTCTGGAGAAAACTCCTTATGAGTTGTTCAAAGGAAAAAAAGCCAATTGTTTCATATTTTCATGTGTTTGGATGTAAATGTTTTATTTTGAAAAATGCAAATAATCGAATTGGTAAGTTTGAAGAAAAATCAGACGAAGGCATTTTCTTTACATATTCAACCACCAACAAAGCTTATAGAGTTTACAACAAAAAGACTCAATCGGTGGAGGAATCGATGAATGTCAAATTTCAAGACCTTATACAAAATCAATCGATTCAGACTCAACCTGAAGAATCTGAACCTACTCTAGACTCTACAAAGTCTAAATCAACAAAAGCAGCTCAGACTTCAGAAGATCAGCAACAAATGATCGTTGAGGAATCAAATGAAGAAAAAGATCATTCTGTCAAACCAACCAGCAATTGGAAGCACAAGTCTAGTCATCCCAAAGAACTCATTATTGGTGACATTGATGAGGGGATTCGTACAAGATCCAAAAAACGTGAAACGTCTAGCGCTATGGCTCTTATTTCTGAAATAGAACCCAAAAGTGTAGATGAAGCTTTAACTGATGAAAGCTGGATTGAAGCTATGCAAGAAGAACTCAGGCAATTCAGTATCAACGATGTTTGGGAATTAACTCTTAAACCAAAAGGTAAATCTGTTATTGGAGCTAAATGGGTTTTCAGGAACAAGATGAATGAGAAAGGAAAAGTAATAAGGAACAAAGCAAGACTCGTGGCTAAAGGATATACGCAAGAAGAAGGGATAGACTATGATGAAACTTACGCACCAGCAGCAAGGTTAGAAGCAATTAGATTATTACTTGCTTTTACTTGTTACAAGAATTTCAGGTTATTCCAAATGGACGTCAAAAGCATTTTCCTAAATAGATTTATCCAAGAGGAAGTCTATGTGGAACAACCTCCCGGTTTTGAAGACCGAAGGAAACCAGACTCTGTATTCAAACTGAAAAAATGCACTATATGGGTTAAAGCAAGCTCCTCGAGCTTAGTACGACATGTTAAGTAAATTTTTAATCCAAAATGGCTTTGTTAAAGGTAAAGTAGACACTACCTTGTTTATCAAAAGAGAAAGTAAAAACTTTTTACTTGTTCAAATCTATGTTGATGATATTATTTTTGGATCACCTAACGAAAATCTGTGCTAGAAATTCTCTAAGTCTATGCATGATGAATTTGAAATAAGCATGATGGGTGAATTATCCTTATTTCTCGGACTTCAAGTAAAATAATTGAAGGAATGGACTTTCATTCATCAAGAAAAATATGCTAAAGAACTTGTTAAAAAGTTCGGTTTGGAGAATTGCAAAAATACTGATATACCAATGTCAAGTTCGTTGAAGCTGAACAAAGATGAAGGAGGAAAAAAAGTTGACCAGAAACTATATAGGAGTATCATTGGTTCACTTCTTTATCTTACTGCTTCTAGACATGACATTTTGTTTAGTGTTTGTATATGTACTAGATTTCAATCAGATCCCAAAGAATCTCATCTAAGTGCTGTGAAATGCATCATCAAATACGTTGCAACAACCTCTAATTTGGGTCTCTGGTATTCTAAAAAAATGAGACTTTACTCTCCTTGGTTATTCAGATGCAGACCTAGCAGAATGTAGAATTGATAAAAAGAGCACATCGGGCACTTGTCAATTACTTGGTAATAGAACAGTATCTTGGTTTTCAAGGAAGCAAAGTACTATAACTCTTTCAACAGCATAAGCAGCATATGTGGCTCTTGGAAGTTGTTGTTCTCAAATCTTGTGCATTAAACAACAGCTAAGAGACTTTGGAATCGAAGATTCATGCACTGAGATCAAATGTGACAACACCAGCGCAATTAATCTCACCAAGAATCCAATTCTTCATTCAAGAGCAAAGCATATAGAGATTTGACATCATTTCATTAGAGACCATGTTCAAAATGGAGAAGTCTTAATTCAATTCATAGACTCAAAGAATCAACTAGCGGACATTTTTACAAAGCCACTGGAGAAAAGTCAATTCAAGATTATTCGATGCAGACTCAATATCTTAAAGTCTAAAGAAGTTCAGACTCAGGGATAAAAAGTCTAAAAATGCTCAGACTCGAAGATCAAGAATCGGCGTAAGTTATTTCTGTTTTAAAATTTATCTCTCGGATAAAAAAAAAAATCGAAAAGGTATGGTTGTCTATTAATCTGTAATTGATTGATGTTATCTTTTCCAATTTTCGTGATTATTGCAATCACTCCTTTTCGAAAAAAAAAAAAAAAGTTATCTTTTAAAGTAATATTTATCTATTTTCAAAAAGGAAGTTATTTTTTGAAAATGCATTTTCTATTTTTCCTTTTACAACATTCTGTATACTTCTCTTCGATTGCTTTATTTACTATTTGTTTTCTTTACTCTCAAAACCCTAAGAAAGCACAGAACATCATCTTCTCTCTTTTACCCTCTAGTTTAATCCTCAAAGTTTTCATCTTTCTCGCGAAACGAGTTTGGAATCTCTCAAAGACTATGAGAATATCTTTCCAAATAAAGCCTTCAAGGATTGCAAACAGGGGACAACAACGTATGCGTGGGGGTCCTACGCATTTTGACCTCACTAAGGAAGAAAAATCTCCAAGATAGCAGCAGAGCCCACAACATTCTCAACCGCGTCAATCTCCTCAAGCTAGACCTCAGGATATTCATCATCAAGCGGTGGAAGAAATCATTGAAGATGCAAAACCTGTAAGAACTCAAAAGCCCGCTTTTACCTTTAAGGTCTACTCTGCCTTGAAGAAGGGAGGTACTCCCTTGAACTATATTGATGAATTTTTGAAAGAGAAAGGGTATCGAAATGAAACCCACTTTTTGCAAACAATGGAATGATTGGAAGTTGCTCCTGTGGGGTCGGCAGAAAGAGCATTTGCAAATATTCCAAGCGATCCACATGTTGGAGGTCTTAGTCAACTTGATGGGAATAATGATGATAAGATGTACACTCATTTTAAGCCTAGAATGGGTGTTACAGCGAATATTCGGAGCAAAAGAACAGATTTGTTTCGCTCAGAGGAACACAAGCGACTTTACTCTAAGTTGCTAAAGCGAGAGATGATCAACCCAAGAAGTGTGGACTTTGATTTTCTTGATTCTCTGAATGTGAAGTTGCGAGAGAAATTCACCTTACTACAACTTGAACGATTTTGTTCTGAGATGACAGAGGCACATCCAGAACTTACTGCGTACTTCTATTCTAATCTAAGTTTCTTGGATGTGAATATATTTTCTTTCAAAGTTCGAGACCAGAATTATGTAATTGACATGGACACATTGGCTGATGTGATTGGAGTAAAAAGAGGGGCATTCCAATCAATTAGTGTGTCTATTGGTCGTGCGACAATAGAGCTTGTTCGAGATGGAATGGCGGAAGGACGAATTTCGTACTTGAGGATGAATGCTTCAAATATTTTGCTTCACAAGATCATGATCAATTGCCTTAAACCCAAATCAACATCGAAGACTGATGTCTCCAACTTAGAAGCAAAGTTGATGTATGTTATCAACACTGGCAAAAAGTTCTCTCTTCCACACATAATTATGTTTCACATGTATAGATCGATGGTGAAAGACAAGGGCCAACTTCCTTACTCAGCACTTGTTACTAAGCTATTCAGATATTTGAATATTCAGCCTCTCAAGATTCTGTGTGTTCAAACCTGTGATCAAATGGTGGTGGGATTGAAAATGGTTTCCAAAATGCGTCTAAAGGAGCTACATAAGGCTTTGGAGCGATTCAAGGAGAAAACCCCTATCAAGACTCACCAAGTTTCTTCAGCTGCAAAACGGAAAGGGAAGGAGCCCATGACAGCTCCATCCAAGAAAAGAAGAGCACTCATCTTGTAGGATGAAGAAGATAAGGAAGATGTCACCATTTCCGCTATTGCATTGAGAAACTTACATCATTCTATTCCAGAGACAGAGGAGAGAGAGGATGAAGATAGAGAAGAGTCAGAGCAAAGGAGTGGAGAGAGAGAATCGATGAAAAAAGAAGCAGAGGAAGAAAGAACTACAGAAGAAGAAAAGGGCAGAGGTGAACAAGAAGAGATAGAGCATGAAGAGTACTTCTCACCGCCTGAAGGCATTGAAACAGGGGGAGCTGCTGAGAAAAGAGGTACCTCTTCAATCGCTTTTACTAGTGAAGATGTTAGCCATTCACTTGTAGATCCAGAAGATGTCTATGCCTCTCAATTCCCTGAGGAAGGTCATGAGGCTTCATCTCCAAATCTGAGTGCCCATGCTGAAACGCCGTCATCTGCAAATACTCCTCAAACCAAACATGCAGAAGCAAGCACTCAAACTGACAACTCAGCAGACTTTCAAAGACTGCTTGATGTTCTTATGGAGATGCGAGGCCAGATTTATGCCCTGGGATGCGAAGTTCAGAATATGCAGAATGTCAATCAAGCCTCTTCAGTTTCTTTGCATGATCAAATTCAGGCCCTTACTTTTCAAGTTCAAGCAACTACCAAGGGTGAAGAAGTGGCTCAGCTGAAGGAGGATTTGAAAAAGCTAGAAGAGACTGTCCAGTCGATGGGAGATTTCCAGCTTGTTTACGTTCCAAAACAATCATAATTTTATCCGTTTCTCTTTTCATCTCTACCTTTTTAATGTTGACAAAAAGGGGGAGAAGGGTGCATATTTGACTTATGTTTCATTTGTTTGACTTTACTTTTGTTTGGTTGTTTGGATGTGACTGGTTTGGATTTAGATTGTTTGATGTTTAATGCTTGCTTGCAATACTTTAAGCGTTGATGGTATTCATGGCAAAGATAGTTGTTTTTACAGAACTGACACATTTCCTGGGGATGTAGATTCAATACTATCTTTACTAATCCATTTATCTTTTGTAAGATATCCTTGTTTGCTTAAGTATTGTCTTGCAGGTCAAAAATATCCAAATCTGTAGGAAAGTTTTGTCACTATCAAAAATGAGGAGATTGTTGGAGAAAACTTCCTTATTTGTTTTGAAGTTGACAAAATGTTTCCATCAGTCTAGTCTGAAGATTTGCAGACTCTTTCGTCAAAGTCTGAAGACCGCCGGTCCGCTAGACTCAAGACTCAAAGTCTACCCTCATTGATAGATTCTAGACCGACGAAAAAGACTTATCCAAAATTGAGTATTTCTCTAAAGATTTAATTCGAGCGGTTGAAGAAGATCTCATAGCTGGAGATAGCATCTCGGAATCTATTATTCGTTTTGAAATTAATTTCTAGTAATTTGGATCCGTTGATTGGCGAAGCATACTTGGAAGGTTCTACTTATGGAAACCTAGATCATGATTGTATGGGCGAGCAGGATTGGTGGGCTATCGTCACATTCCTTAAGTAACTCAAGATCTCCCTAATTGATTCTATCCAACGGGTAAATTGGAAGAACTCCTTTGAAATGTGCTAACGGTTATAAGGCATGGAGGAGTATATAAGGAAGATGCTCTGGTTATTTGATGAAGTGCGCGATAGATAAATTCCAAAATCTGAAGCTCCTTGTTCTTTGCCGATTCAATTGTTAAGCGTAAACTTGTACTCAAAAGAGAGTTTATACATCTATGAGACCTTAAGGAAGTGTAGCAAAGTCTCTACACTGTGGAATCAAGGAAATGATACTGTAACAACTCTTTTGATTCTTAGTGGAATCCAGCCGGTGGGCTGTCAGTGCGGGAGAGTGGACGTAGACTTGGATTAAGTTTCGAACCATTATAAATCCTGTATTCTTATTCTCTTTCCTAAACTCTTTTACTTTGATCGTAACTCTACTTGATTATTAGAGTCTAATTTCATTTTCAAAGTCTATTGCTAAATAGACTTAGGTCAAAAGTAAAATTTTATACTTTACTCTACAAAATTTGTTTTCGCACCTATTTACCCCATTCTAGGTGCTTATACTAGCATTTACGCAATGAAAAATGGCACATACTATCATTATTTTATTTTCTTCATATCACGTCACATGCGCTATAGAAATGAGATGCACCATAGAAATAAGGTAAAGCCATCAATATCCATGAAGGCAACGAAAGATCATTATTTATAGTGATTATTCTCCCCTATCTTCCTCTTTTAGAAAACTTCTCCAAATAGACATGTAAGAGAATGGATTCATCTATGCCAAACAAAAAACCTACCGGATTAATTTTCAGTAAAAGACTCATTTCCATGGTCAATACCTTTGAATAGTAGAAATAGTCTCTTTATAAGCGATAGGTCATCAAAATTTGCGTCAGAAACCTTCTTTAAAAGCTCATGCCCTCTCACTGCAACAACCTCTTGACTAGTACAAATCCAACATCAAGCAACAATGAGATTCTAAACTTGCGGATCCATCCATAGGATAGGCAAGGGAGCAAATATCATACTACAATGCCAAGATACCTGTCAGCAGAAGCAGCGAGATAGAGGGGATAAACAACTCCAGTGGTGAGCTCCATAGCTTCCACTACATTCAAAATGCCCAATTGCATAACAGAAAAAAAAAGAAGATTAATACCGTGAAAAATCCCAAATTAGTACACCTATAATAAATTTACCCTAAACTAATTTTTTGATGACAAAAAACTCAAACGAGTACATTTATGACAAATTTACTCTCCCTTAATTTTGGTTAAATTAAATTAATACCACAAAAAATTAAAAGCCCATACACCTATGACATGGTAAAACCCCAAATAGGTATACCCGTCAATTATCACACGTCATTCAACTCAACAATTTAATAATAAAATTTAACGGAAACTAACGGATAGTAAATTTGTCACAAGTGTACCTGTTTGGAGTTTTTAATGTTATTAAGAAAACAGAAAAAATTAAAGCGGTTAGAATTTATCAAGAAACTTTAGATCTTAGAAGAATGATATTGTAGTTGGTGGTGGCATAGGCAACGCTGAAAATCCACCACATGCAGATTTGCTTTATTGCTAAAATAACGTAGAAAGATTTTCAAATCGTAATGACTCCACCTTTCTCTTCAAGAGTTTATCATTCGTCAATTGCTGTTTCCCAGTAATACGGTTAGCTTGAGCAATTAAAAGCCCAGGGGAGCTTCCTCCACTGTAAAGAAAAAATAACTCCTCGATAAAAAATTTGGAATAGCATCTCATAGACGGTAATGTAATGCTCGGTGAAGTGATATACAAACCCTTGAGAAGATGGTTGATACAAGATATTATGAAGGCAAAATTAAATGAAGCATTCCTTATCCTGAGAATGATTTAGAGCTTTATACATTTCAGCAACTTCTGCATTGACTCTAGTTGAGTGGCATTCACCGAACACCTGAAAGCATTCAACCATGTCGAAGTACACAATCAAGAAACTTTATATTGACATTATGCAGTACATTGAACGCATTAGACTGAACATAAGGAAAACAACGAAAGAAAGCGAAGATGAAAACACATCATAGATCAGCAACACAGCAGGTCAGATTTAACCCAGCATTGGTTTTGAACAACCATTTACAAGGACTCTAAAAGACCCAGCCTTAAAGCTTGGAGGTAATTGCCAAACATGGAATTGGTCCTCCCCAAATTATCATCACAAAAGCAAAAGATTTTCAATCAACGTGATATAGTGCACACACCTTATTATCATTTATATCTTTCATCCAAGAAAGTAAATAATGCATCTAGTGGTAGATGTCATAGTATGGCTCTTTCACAAAGATGTTTTCAACATGTTGTTCTCGCCAATAGACATCAAGACATAAAATGTGAAAGAAACAATAACATTAATCGATGTAAGAACACTTAAACTAGAAGTAGCACCAAGTAATGTGCTTAAATAGTCTATAGAACTTTACACGCTAGGAGGAATAAATAATCTTCGAACAAACCTTTGCCGCAATTCTTAGGAGAATCTCTTAATGCTGATGAGGAAGCTTTGAAACATTGGCTGCAAGTACAGGTGCCATCATTTCTTTCTCCTGAAATTATTAAAAAAAAACACTTGTATCATGATTCAAACGAAAGATTTTCTAGACGGGCGAGTTTGAGATAACAGCTTTTCTCTTCCCAAAGAGACTTCATATTCCATAGAACAATGACAAACCTTCACATCGGTGCATTCAAAAGCCATCTCAATATATTAAATGCAGATGTTTTTGACAATTGATACAGCATTGGCTTCTGTATAAGTATATTTATCTCAAGACAAACTAAGAATTCGTTGAACAACATGATATGTCACCATGGGTAAATCCTTAATCCTCCATTATAAAATAAACAAATGTAGTTTTAGATTCCACCGGCTACCCAGGGTTGAGCCCCCCCGGGTTTTGTTGACTTTTGAGGAAATGAACTGCCTAGATGTGAGGAGCTGCAATGATGGCCAGTCAATGGCCATGATGCCACTCCATCGTGGTGTTGCTTTGAGCATGGAAATGAAAGAAAGAAATCATGATGGTCTTGACCACAAGAGATGACTTTGCTCAGCTGAAGAAACGGAAAAGGTGGTTAATGATGACCATTGCCAGTGGAGGCCAAAAGAGAAAAAGAGGAAGAAAGTTACGATGATGGTGTTTGGGAATGAACATGATCAGGATTGGGCTGGTCAGCACCAACTTTTTGTATCAACTCGCATGGTATTGATTCTTAATTTTTAGGATTGGGACCGACCCTATTAAGCCCGAGGCCATGGACCAAACCAACCTTATGGGTCTAGTTCGGTTCTAGAGTCAACCCAAAACTAACTGATTATTTTTTTTTTTTTTCATTTATTGCATTCTTTGAAAGGACAAACGTCCTCTTACAAATTACATATTCATTAACAATGTGACATCAGACAATCATACTATGAACACCAGTAGATATCAAACATAAATTTAAGATAAAATAATAATAGAAATCTCTATTTGAGATTATTGAGCTATGTTCAAAGGCGGGCCAAGAGAGGCAAGCGGAGAGGCTTTTTTTTTTTATTTTTTAATTTTTATTTTTTGGTTGAATATGGGCTGGGTTTCTACTTTCTAATTTACAAGACATATTTAAAGTAGCCAAAAATATATAATATATATTATATATATTATATATATTATATATGTAAGATATAACAAATAGAGGGTTGGTTGGTTGGACCAATCCTAAAGTTCCAAGACCGAAATCTAACCACGATTGGCTAGGTTGGGCTAGTCAGGGATACTCATCCCTGATGGTGTTTTCATGTTGACCATTCGTTATTTCCTTTTGTTGGAATTCGAGTCAGCGAAAGACGACTTACCTTTATCCGATGCACAAACAACAATTAACCCTAGAACAAACGTTGAATTGCGGATGAATCACAAACAAAAAATACTTCATGTCGATCTAAATGCGATCACAAGGAAAGCACCTAATTTCCACAGCGTAAATGCCGATTGTTCTTGTAAAGAAGAAATGGAATGCATTCTCTTTTGATGCAAACGAGGCAACAAAAAAGGAGAGAATTTCTGAGCATATGTTCTGCCAACCATGCTAATGGTTGTCTACAAAAAACTTTTATACAACTCCCTTCATACCCTTTCAAAGGGTGTCTTTCCATCGTAGCATATCAAGACCAAACGGTGCGTTCTAATTGCACCTCATCATGGACGTACAGATTAAGTACATCATCTCCCACTCGAACATGATGGGCTTGATAGGTCTCTATCAAGAATATAATGCATTCAACATTCATCAACTTTACAAAACAATTCATACTGGCAAATAAGCCGTGCAACCAATGAGTACACCTGCACTTGAGAGCTTAAATTATGCACATGTTAGAGATAACATAATGACTACAACCCTGAAAAGAAATAAACAATCGATGTCTTATAGTGCCCCAGACATATTTTGTTACATCAGTCCAAGTATACCTATCCCTTAAAGGCTATACTTGACTATTCTCAAAACACCATGTATTTATAATTATATCCGCAACCACATAAGGCGATATAATTGGTCAATCAGTAAATACATGTGATAGATGTAAAACAACAATAGTCTTCATTCGCACTCATGTCTCTCTCCATTTCAGAACAACTACTTTCCTAGACACGTCCCATCTATTCATGACCGTCGATAACATGCTAAAGTAACAACATTGATCTTGCACTTTGAGAGCATAGTCAGAAGTAACATAGGGCACAAAATGAGGTAAATTATAAATTACCTCAAAGGTTACATGATGAGTAAATAGGGATAATTTTACTTACCTTCCCTTGTCGGTCATATAATGCACATCTAGTATGAATTACATGCTATAGTGGATTACTCTTTCTATAAGAGCGTATGTCATATCTATTTAATATATATCTATTATACGGATCTTAGCCTAAACATAGTCACGTGCTTTTCACGTACTCATGTTTAGCTCGAGTGCTATATCAGCTTGCTTTCTATAGCGCCCTATTAAGTACTCGCATTCGGCATCTTTTACGCATACATGATTGTGGGACTATCATGTTTGATCTTATTATAAACAAATCACAGACCTTATCTTGACTCCAATCAATGTGACATCTTTTTTGATGTATTAAACTTGCTTTTTAGCATTCATTTATACATAATGTCTCATCTCAACGTACTAACTATAGCACTTGAGGTGATTGCTCATATGAGTGAGTCAATCGTTGCCTGCTGACATACTTTTCAATAATATATGTGTGTATGTACTAGTCTCATAATGGATTTGTACTTATTGATAAAACATCAAAGTCACTAATAGACAAACAAGTATAATACATATGTCCACATATACATAAACTAATGATCCTCTACAATAACATATATCACATTCTACACAATCCTAGTGACATCCTGTGGGTGAAGAATATGTCTCTAGAAACAGCCTTCGTAAATGGATCAGTAACTATTTTATTGGTTGAAATATATTGTAGGATCACTTCTTTCTATGTTATTATATCTCTAATAAAGTTGTTCTTTATGTCAATGTGCTTCGTCCTTCCTTGATACTAGAGATCTTTTACATAGGCAATGGCTGCTTGATTATTGCAATAAACTATCACCGGTATTGGAACCTCAATGACAGTGGCTAAATTTTTCAAGAAACGTTTTAGCCATACTACTTCTTGCACTACGGTAGAGCATGCAACAAATTATGCCCCCATCGTAGACAAGGCCGTGCATATCCGTTTCTTGCCATTCCAAGAAATTGCACCTCCATTAAAGAAGAATGCATATCCAAAAGTCGATAGTCCATAGTGCCTTTCAAGTATCTCAGGATCCTCTTTACTACTTTCCAGTGTGCTTAACCGGAATTTGATTGATAGCGACTCACCAATCCTATGACATAACATATGTCAAGTCGAGTACGCATCACAACATACATCAAACTTCCGACCGCACTAACGTAAGGAACAATTTCCATTATTTTAATTTCTTCTGGAGTCTTAGGATACATTTTAGTACTTAGGCCTTCACCTTACATGACAGGGGTATCAATAGGATTACAATACTGAATATTGAAATGTTCAAGAATCTTCATAATATAAGACTCTTGTGATAAAGTAAGGAGTTTCCTTGATCGACCTCTTTTGATCTTAACTCCTAATATATAAGCAGCTTCTCCCATGTCCTTCATTTCAAAATTAGAGGACAACTATTCTTTTATGGTGACAACCAAAACCTTGTCATTTCTAGCCAATAGAATATCGTCCACATAAAGTGATAAAATCACAAATTTATCTTCGGACTGCTTGACATAGACATGGTGATCTTCTTCGATCATCGTGAAACCAAAAGTTATTATGGCTCGATGAAAATGAAGATACCACTATCTAAATAATTGCTTAAAGCCATATATTGAGCGATGGAGTTTGCAAACTTTATGCTCTTGACCTTGAGCTATGAAATCTATTGGTTGTTTCATATAGATTTCCTCATCTAGTTCTGTATTGAGAAATGTCGTCTTTACATCCATTTGATGTAACTCAAAATCCAAATATGCAACGACAGCTAGAATAAGGCGTATTAAGGCAAATCTTACAACTGGTGAAAATGTTACCTCATAGTCTATACCCTTTTGTTGAGTATAACCTTTCACCACAAGACGAGCCTTATACTTTTCAATGGATCCATCCGCCCTTCGCTTAATCTTAAAGACCCATTTGTTTCCAATGACCTTACAATTTGGTGGTAGATCAATCAAGTCTCAGACATGATTTGCCCTCATTGACTCTATTTCATCTTCTGTAGCTTTTCTTCATTCTTCCTTATCAGAGGATGAGAGAGTATCTTGAACAGTCTTAGACTCGGTATCATCTTTTTGAGCAATCATAAATGCTTCCCCTTCAATCTCAAAATGATGACGAGGAATGCTTTTACGACTACTTTTACACAGTTCAATTTCTCTTGAATTCAATTCGCTAGACAATGCAACACTCCCACTAGATTTTGCATGTTGAGGTAAATATTCATTTCTCTCTACAACATTAGTGGGTGTGTTATTAGGATCTTCCATCTCATATAATTTGAAATCCTTATCAATCTCACCTCTACTAGGAAAATCGTTCTCCAAGAACGTGATATCTTGTGATTCCATTTCGGTCACACTCTCATCAGTTTGTTCACCTATGAACACATACCCTTTGGAGTGTTCAATATATCTTATAAAGATACATTTCTTCCCTCCAGGGCCTAATTTGCCATATTTATGGGAAGATTCATGAACATAAGCCGCACATCCCCATGGACGTAAAATACTCAAGTATGGTTTCCTACCAGTCCATAATTCATAAAAGGTGGAAGTGATCGATTTTGAAGGCACTTGGTTAAGCACATAGGCAGCAGTCAATAATGCATCTCCCCAATAGGAAATAGGTAAATTTGTTTGCGCCATCATAGACCTAACCATTTCCAATAGGGTTCTATTCCTTCTCTCAGCTACCCCATTTTGTTGTGTAGTACCAGGAATAGTCAATTGTCTTACAATTCCCTTTTCATCATAAAGAGCCTTGAATTGTTCCGATAAATACTCACGTCCACGATCGGTTCTCAATACATTTATTGTTTTGTTCAACTGATTCTCTAACATCATTATATATCGTCTAAAGCAGTCTAATACTTCCGACTTATGGGAAATCAAAAAGACATAAACGAAACGCGTGAAGTCATCTATGAAAGTGATGAAATATGAGACTCCATACCTCGTCCTCATATTCAAAGGACCACAAATGTCATAATGTATGAGTTGTAATGGAAATTTGGCATTAATATTATACTAAACATAGTCAATGTCTAACACCATAAATCCATTCGATACATGACCTAAACCATAATAAACTGTTCCATACAAAAAGTCAACATAATCACCATGAAAATTCAATACATAACCTAGGTTAAGAATAACAACTATGGAAACCAAGTTTCGTTGAATATCCAGAGCATAGAGGACATCATGTAGGAATAGGCTTCGACCACCACATAAAATTAATTTGCATGTGCCGATACCCTTCACTTTAATTTTTGAGTTATTCTCAACATATATTCATCTTCTTCCAGGCTGTATTCGACAATACTCCACAAATGTTTCTCGGTCTCTAGTTACATGGTCTGTTGCTCCTGACTCTACAATCCACATTGGATAAGATTCAACAAGCATTACAGTACTGAAAACTAAAGCATTACTTAAAGTAATGGAGTGATAGGGTACCTCTTTCGACTCAATGCATTCACGAGCAAAGTGACCCATCTTACCACAATTGTAGCACTTCATCTTGGCATTGTCCTTCTTCCCACCACGCTTCTTGTGTTGGAAGGTCTTAGCCCTTTTAGGTGCCTAGTCAGTCTTCTTCCCTTTGTTGTTGAATTGAGAATTCCTTTTGCGCTTTAAGCCCGAAGTTTTGCGCGAACTCGATTCAACAACATAAGCATGGGTAGAGGATCTCGCAGCCTCTAGGCGCTCATCCTCTTATTCCAAATGACGCGTTATATCATCAAAAGTGATAATATTCTCATTATGCATCATATTGATCTCATATGCTCCCAATTGTCAAGAAGAGACCTTATAACAGCTTAAACTTGCTATTCATCAGTAAGGGAGTGACCTGTTGATTTCAGCTCATGAATTATATTTGACATCTCCCGAAGATGCTACCTCATCGTTACATTTGGGCGTTTTCGATATGTGTCAAACTTGATGGTGAGACTCCTCAGCTTAGTGGCAGATGTACCCCCAAACTTATCTTTTAAGGCAAGCCACATCGCTTAAGCTTTATCATAACTTTCAAACTCACACATGAGATCATTTTACATACAGCTCAGCAACGTAATGCGAGCAATGTTATTTTTTTTTTCCAAGCTTGTTAAGCTTCCAAATCTCTCCTATGTTGAGCTAAAGTTCCATGCTTAGGTTCATCTATGGTGTGGTTGAAGGTTTCCAAAACCCCTTACTTCTCAAGAATGTACTGAACTTTTCAATGCCAAATATCATAATTGTCACCGTTCAACTTCTCACCCTTATTGATGTCAGCCATAATAGTCTTGGATGCTGAAGCCATAATCAATTGTTATAACATATTGACATAATAAATGTAGAATCAATACTAGCACACATTTGAGAGTAACACACATATTTAATTTGCAGCAAAGACAAACTAAATTAATGATAATTTAACAAAAGACACAAAAACGAAAATTCACTATATTCCCAATCAGCTCCTATGTACTATTGTTCTATTATCATTAATTAGTTTAATTTACGCAAATTTTAAGTTCTAGGTGAGAATTCCTTTGAATTCTACCAACCTACGAACTCCCACTAGGAGAAATAATTACATGACTTCATGTAATTTCTACATTTTTCCATTAACACAAAAGCATAGCATGATGTGAATCAACGCACAAAGAATAATCATGTCGTAACTACAATCAAAATCGCAATTCAACATGTAATAAAAAAACAAGGATTTCTTACCATTGTTCGAATTTTCTTAGAACTAGAAAATTATAAGTATATTAAATTATATACTTGCCACCATCGAACCAAGCTCTACACAGCATATATGACATCATTTTTATATAGGCTAGTTACTGTATTTCCTAAAACATAAGAAAATACAAGTTACAAACAAATAAATTATGCATTTATACCCTAAAAATATGCGTACTTAGGGTTTCGTACAAAATTTGATACATTTATAAAATTCAAAAATGCAAAATTATTACACCACAGTGTGGCGCACGCGCCAGCGAGCAAGAAAGCTCATGGCCAGTCCGACCGGTCCGACCCGTTTGACCACCGGTCCGGCTGACCGGTCCGACCTGTTGACCGATCAACGGTCGAGTTGGGCCTCGGGTCAGGTCGGGCCTCTGGTCAAGTCGGGTTGAGTCGGGTCGCCAACCGGCCAACTGCGTCGGCGGTGATGTCATCAATGATGTCATCTGGCGGTTACCGACTATTGGATGACTTCATCCGTGATGTTAGCATGCGCCGATTCACCAACACGCATGTGACACGCATGCGCTGGCTTTCCCAAAGCGTTGAGCGCGTGGCGCCCACACACCGCGGCTTCTAGCCACGCGTGTGCGCATGTCCAGCCTCCTCCGATGGCGATCGACCCACCGTTAGACTCGTCTTGACGAGTACTTTCACCCTACATATTTCAAAATTGATTTTGGCCAAAAAAATATTTCGAAAAATGGCCAAAACCGTACAGGTGTATGCGACCTCGAACCCGTTCTTCACTTCGGTTCGTTTTCGATGATTCATATCGCAATTCCGAGCAATAAACGTCCAAATAGTGTAGATTTCATACTCTCGATCTAGATATCAATTAGTAAATGAGAAAATTCGGTGAAAAAACAAGGCAGAAATTGCGACCAGGCTCTAATACCAATGTTGGAATTCAAGTTGGCGAAAGACGACTTACCTTTATCCGATGTGCAAACAGCAATTAACCCCGAAACGGACGTTGAATTGCAGACGAATCACGAATAAAAAATACTTCATGTCGGTCTGAATGCAATCACTAGAAAAGCACCCGATTTCCACGGTGTAAATGCCGATTGTTCTTATAAAGAAGAAATGGAACGCCTTCTCTTTTGATGGAAATGAGACAAGAAAAAAGGAGAGAATTTTTTAGCGTATGTTCTGCCAACCGTGGCAACGGTTGTCTACAAAAGACTTTTATACAACTCCCTTCATACCCTTTCAAATGGTGTCTTTCCATCGTAGCATATCAAGACCAAACGGTGCGTTCCAATCGCACCCCATCATGGATGTACTAATTAAGTACATCACCTTTCTTCATCTTTATTTGCTTCTATTGAATTTTGTCTTTAAATACGAAGAGGAAGAGCTTTGAAGGCCGCACAGGGCATATTAGAAAGTGTGCCGAGAGTTCCTCTTGAGAGATTTGATTCTGAGAGTTTCCTTTGTGAAACAACGGCATAAATTTTTGTGTTGAGACCTGTTAAATCTTATATTTATATTTATGCAATTCCTTTATGAAATTGAGAGATCATTTCAAAAGAAATTGTAAGGGCTAATGATGTACTACTTGAGTTATTGGTATAATTGGAAGCTAGAAAACACAAATTATTTGAATGACTCAAATTTGATTGTAATCTTCATCATATCATTTGATTTACAATAGAATCTTGTGCTACTTTCCCTGTAGACATAGATTATGGTAGGAGACCACCCCCAGTGCCACGACTTAGTACGGGAGAACATATAAGTGTCAAAACTTTCAAAAGGCACGCTTAAGCACCAAAATTGGAGAAGTAATGAACACTTGAGTGCTATTGGCGAGAATTTCCGGCCAAATAGCTGACATGGCTTTTTTTTGGCAAGAAATTTAAATGATGTGACATTCTTTTAGAAAAAAAATTATCTACAACGTCACGCCTTCCACATAGACTCATCTAAACAACATTGTTTTGGTACTTAAGTAATCATTTTGTGCAAAACTTGGCACTTGAGTATTCACTTTTAACCATAAGTGGCACTTAAGTGATCACTTACATTATAACTTGACACTTAAATGATCATTTTTTAACCACGATTTATACTTAAGTGAACATGAAGGACAACATCGTTTTAGACAAAAATTACTGGATGGACATTCCGACAAGCCACTTAGACCAATTTTATTAATAAAATAATGCTACAATGGATTTCCAACAAGCTCACCAGTTTGGTACTTAGGCGTCCAATTTTCCAAAAAAAAAAAATGACACTTAAATATATATTTTGCAAGTTTTGGCACTTATGTGTTCCTTTGTGCCAAGTTGTGGCGCTGGGGGTGCTCTTTGCCCCATAGATAACTGTGACATCTTGAAATTTTCAGTTCTGCTTTCAATTAAATTAATCAGGCCTTTCATCAACGTGTCTGTAGTACTATTCTTAGAGCTGATCACTCTTGAAATTAGACTATCTGGGGAAGTTACTAAGGAATTTTAATGCAATAGACTTGAGAATTTGACTAAGAATCGGCTACTCAATCGTGCTCATCTACAGAGGTCATTACGACACAATTAAAAATCAATCAAGGATCAGAGATAGGTCGGTTCGACTCAGATGTGTGGCTAAACATGGGTGATTCCACTAAGTTACAAAATTCTCGTCAATCGACATTAGACTAATTTTTTTGTCGTTTTGGTACCCTGTGTCCGTAATCGAAACCTCGAGATTTTCACGACCACCAAGAGTCGCCAATGTGTCAAAGAGGTTCATTGTGGCTTGAAGAAAATCGAACACGGGTCATTTGCACTAAAAATTTCTGAAAGCTACCCAGTAACTTAGATCACGCTAAAATCACGTCTAATTGAAATTAACCACGAATTTAAATCCGATTTCAAAAATTGAAAGTTTTCTCATGTCACAAGTCATTTTAAGAACATCGACTCAGTCTCCGAAGAATTTTCTGCAAACCGAGATTTTGGCGGAAAAAGTCAACATAAGGCCATTTTCAATCGGAAAATGCAGAGGACCATTTTTTTATTGTGAAATTAGGATGCAAGTGAGATCTATTGGTGAGGAAAAGTGCCAATTGGATCATGGTCTTGATGATGGAATTTATAAAGGCCGATTTGAGTTGATTCGATGAGGAATTGAATGGAAATTGAGCCAATTCCAATCAGAATTCGTAGCTCCCCCTTAGACCCAACATTTGGACCACTTCAAGACTTCTAGAAGAGGTTTTAGTTTTTGGAAATTGCAGAGGAATCTAGTTGGGCATTGGTGGGACCTTCCAAGGGGACAAGAAGATAGAAGAAGACCAAAAGTGGTCCCCTCCAAACCAAGTTGTCCCTTTCTTCCCCCTTCTCCCTCCTCTACCGTCGACCACCCCCCATTCCAATTGTTGAAGCCCTTAAAAATTTCAGAAAATCGAACCAGTAGCCAGCCCCAAGCCGTTGACGTAGCCACACGCCCGTCAAACCACCAGCATTGTCGTCGCTCGCCCATCGCATGCCACGCCAGCCACGTGACCACCCCTCATGTTCCTAGCCATCATTCCACCAAGGTGCGACCCCCAAGCCATCCCTCAAGCTGTTCGGACTAGCCTTGCCATCGCCGGAGCCGCCTGGTTGCCTGCCGAGCTCCGCCAAGCCTCGTTACGGCAGTTTGCCTCATCCCTCAAGCATTGCTGTCACACACCATGCCAGCCGCACAACCGCCCCTCGCATTCGTGGCTGTCGTTTCCAGCACAAGCCCACGCGGTCCAGCCCCTCTCGGCCCACCAAACAGAACCGAAATTTCTGGGTTTGCTGAGCACTATTTGGGCCACTTTGGATCACTTCCGGGCCTCGAAAGGCATCCCCTCTTTGGGATTTGTGGACCGTCTCGGCCTCGCCATCATTTTGATCCAAGCAGATCTTTAATCAAATGAATTTAACTCATTAATCCATGCTTAGTAAGTTAATGACGTTTAACGGTTGATTAGTTTAGGCTAAGCAAGCTAGGATTATGTGGTTAGTTAGTGTGACATCTCAGATTTTCGATCCTGTTATCTACGGAATAAATTGGGCATTTCATTTACACGCCTATAGGGCTGTTCTTAGAGCTGATCACTCTCAAGATAACTAGACTATCTGGGAAAGCTATTCAGGAATTTTAAGGCAATGGACTTGAGAATTTGACTAGAAATTGGCTGTTCGACTGTGTTCATCTTTAGAGGCCATTAGGCATAGCTAAAAATTGATTTGAGATTAAGGATAGGTTGGTTCGACTATGATGTGTGGCTAATCGTGGGTGACACCACTAAATTGGAAAATTCTCGCCGGTCGACATTAGATTGATTTTCTCATTATTTTGGTACCTTATGTCCATATTTGAATCTTTAAGATTTTCACGATAATCGAGAGTCACCAATGAGTCGAGTGACTTCATTATGGTTTGAAGAAAATCGACTGTAGGCCATTTGTACTAAAAATTTCTTAAAGTTACCCGATAGCCTAGGTCATGCTAAAAACGTGCCAAATGGAAATTAACCACGAGTTCGAGTCCGATTTTAGAAATTGAAGATTCAGTCATGTCACAATAAATTCTAGGAACGTCGACTCGGTCTCGGAAGATTTTTTCGAAACCCAAGACTTTTTGGGAAAAAGTCGTCCTAGGGCCGTTTTTGTGCAGAAAAAGCCGGGAACTGTTTTTTACCGCAAAATTAAGAAGCAAGATGGATCAATTGGTGAGGAAAAATACCAATTTGATAATTGAGGTATCGGTTGAATTTATTGAGGCCAAATGAGCATGAATTGAGCAAGATTAAGTATCCAATTGAAGCCATTTGCTTAGAATTCCGTAGCTCACTCCTCCTAGCCAAAATGGACCAATTCAAGGTTGTAAGAAGGGCATGGGTGGAGGAATGAGAACCAAGGAAGATGGTTGTGGCTGGAAATGGTCAAGGAGACCATGTTGTGGAAAAAAATGGCTTGTGGAGCCCTTATCCCCCATCTCTCTCCTTCCTCTCTCCCACACCAACCGGCCAAGCATTCCTCAACTCCTTACTCTGCCATTTTCGAACCAGCTGAAGAGGAGAAGCCAGCAGCATCGTTGGAGACAGCAGGAGCTGCCCGTTGCCAATCGCGCCACTACACGCCACCTGCGCAATCCCGTCCCCTCAGCCATGTCCAGCTCGCCTTCCAGGATTGTTTCCCCATCCAGCGCACGTCCCAACTGCTACCCTAGGTCGTGTGAAGCTCAGCCAGAGCTATCCCGAGCAACCAGACCACCGATAGCGACCGCTCAACCCCGCTCGGCCTTCCCGCTGCCCTCCCCGCGCCTTGCCGTCCCTCTCAGCCCTTTTTCTCTTTGTTTGCAGCCAAGAACAGAAGCACACCAAGTGGGTTTCCAACAGTGTTCGTGGGCTAATTTGGAGGTGTTTCGGGCCTCAAAACCTAGGCCTGCTTTGAGAAGAATCGACCCCCGTCGCGTTCCTGACGTTTGGAACCGACCGGCTCGTTAAACAAATGAGTTTAACTCACTAATCCTCGATTAGTAGGTTAATGATGCTTAAGGTTTGATTAGATTTAATTAAGGGCAATTATGTTGATAGATTAGATTAGGATAATTAAATTAGGGATTTACCTATGCATGTTAGGCAAATGGTTAGTGTAATTAGCGAGTAGATAGGCTCTAGTATTTATTGAACGAGTCTCAAAAAAATTTCGGGTCGGTTTCGGCATCCAATTAGGCATTACGAGCTTAAGTTGGATTTATTACTATTTAATAATTAATTTTCGTAATTATTTATTTATTTATTTATTTTCTGAAAATTCAATTGAGATGGTCGGTGATCGGAATTTTATGCTGATTATCGTGGTGCGATCTGTTTATTTATTTAAGTGGTAATTTGTCTTTGAATCGATTTATTTGTGCTTTTAGGATTTATTTCCTAAATTAAATAATTTTGGTAATTAATTGAAAAATAACCGGGCATCGGTTGATAGTGCCAAAAATATTTTGGTGGACTATAGAAAAGGTGAGATTTTTGGAAAGGAAAATATAGTATTTTGGCTAAAGCCGACCGTGTACCCACACACGTGTACTTTTATCAAGTATCATAAAAAGGGTAAAATTGATGGTCTTTGGAACAAAAATACTATAATGGCTCGATGATTCGTATGTCATCTAGAGAATGAATGTTATACTATTATAGCTCGATGGCTCTCTTGTCATCTAGAGAAGGAATTGTTTGTATACCAGCTCGGTGACTCTATATGTCATCTTGGAGATAAGACGGTATGATTTAATAGCTCGATGGCTTCCATGTCATCTTGAGAAGGAATTATTTGTATACCGGCTCGGTGACTCTATATGTCATCTTGGAGATAGGACGGTATGACCCAACGATATGTTATAATGGCTCAGTGACCCTATATGTCGTATTGGAGATAGAACGTTATGCACAGGTATGTTATAATGGCTTGATGACTCTATATGTCATCTCGGAGATAGAACGTTATGCATACCCGCTCGATGGCTCTATATGTCATCTGGAGATAGTATAGTACATCTATATTTCACTTTGACTGAGGAATCTTGGATGTTGATCAGATTCATAGATAGTACAAAAGGGAATGACCAGGCAATGGTCGTGTTGACATATAATCGACTAGATCGATTGATCGATGTTTCGATCTGTGATGAGTGATTGGGTGCCTATTTGAACTGTATTGAATTGTAGGTAGAATCTGAGGCCAAGGTAAGTCCTCTGACCTGTGTTGTGCTTAGGTAGCCCTTATGGCATATTAGCCTTATAATCGAGTCTTAGGGGGTAAAACTCGCTGAGACGTCATCTCACCCATTGTGGGATAACATTTCAGGCCCCTAGATGGCAGCACCTCCACCTCCTCGTCCTCCCATGCATTTTGGCATCCCTGAAGAGGTTACAGAGATAGGATATCATTTCCCAATACGCCCTCACCCGGAAGGACTAGAGTATGTGCTAGTTAAGTCCACTGTCTGGGTTGACGTGGGTAGAGACGCCTTGAGGCCCCATAAGTGTCGATCATGATACCGTCACTACCATGATGAGCGAAGGGAGGGTCCCATATCGGAAAGTGATGTGCCTATGTTTGTTTTGGAGGCAGCCTTCAGGAAGGGGATAGCAGATTCTAAAGATGGGTCGGTAGTGGATGCCAAGGATCCTAAGTTGGAGGGCGATTCTCACACTCCCGTGTACTCAGCTGAGGGCGCTAACTAGAGCGAAGAAGGGGAGATCGTTGAGCAGGAGGAGGGACAGGAGAATGAACCTAAAGAGGAGCCTAAGGACGAACTTGAGGATGAACCCCTGGTGGAACTTGAAGAGGAGTACCCTGAAGAAGAAGAAGAAGAACCTGAAGAAGAGGAGTTGTAGGAGGATCCAGAGGAGGATCCATAATATGACCTGGATAAGGACTGAGATCTTATCCTGTTTTGCAAACCCTAAGTTGTAAACCGATGTATAATAGATCAGACTTTTATGAATAGTATTGTATCATATATTATGTGGTTTGTATTGTATGAAGTGCGATTATGGCTTTTCAGGTTTGACAAATATGACCCTACTTTTCCATCTCATTGTTTTATTGTCTGGGGATTTTATTATATGCTTCCACTTGCATATTAAAATAAAAGGGTCGGCGATGCGTCCTGGGACATCGTTATTAATCAACCAGGTGAGGGATGGGTGCGTGTTCGAGGATCGAGGTGTGACGGTTAGAATGGATTAGCAATTTAATTAATCGATATTGCATGGTAGGTAGTTAGAGTAATGCAATTAGCAAGTAGATAAACTCTAATATTTATTTAACAAGTCTCGAAATTTTTCGAGCCCGTCTCGACTTTTAATTAGGCTTTTCCGGCCTAAGTTGCAATTTTTGGCATTTATTAATTATTTTTCGTAATTATTTAATTAATTATTTATTTTCTGGAAATTAGACTAGGATAGCCAGTGATTGGAATTTCGTGCTGATTGTAGTTGTGTAATTTGTTTATTTAATTGATTATTATTTTGTGCAAATTGAATGTGATGTGTGATTTTTGGTATATATCCCAAAATTTATTTAATTGCAGTAATTAATTAGAAAATCACCGGGCATCAGTTTACAAAACCAAAAATGAATTTGTGGATTGTTGAAATTAGTGAGATTTTCAAAGGGCGAAAATATTGTATTTTGGTTAAGGCCAACCGTGTACCCACACATGATTATTTTTGTTGGGAATGATAAAATTGGTGAATTGCTTAGATGATCATGATGGTATACTATATCAGTCTACGAGTTCAATATGTCAACTTAGAGCAAGCTATATACCTTAGCAACTTTTGGTAAGCATTATTAGTATACTATATCAGCCTGCGGGTCTCATATATTAGCTTAGTGCGAGTAGTATATGTGACACCCCGAACCCTTCGCAGGTCGTCACCAGCGCCGGTGTTACATCTTTTACCATTTTTATCTCTTGGCTAAATTAAGCCTTGCCAGATTACAGGCATTTTTTTTTTAAGCGGTCCCATGCGCAACTCATAGCGGAAGCAAAATTTACATCGTCATCTATCTCCCTTCTAACCCATGATACAAATACACACCAGCTACACATCAGGATTTTATATACGAACATCGACACTTTATTTACATATTCTTTTAAGATGGGACTCCTCCTTTTCTCGGGTCGATACAAAACAAGAAAAGCGAGGACTCTGCCATGTCCTGCCTAAAATCTCAAAAAGAAACTATCAACCCTCTACATCAAGCGCACAAGCTCCCATCAAAGGTGTCGATTATCTACATCAAAAAGCTCGACTCCTACTCATCGCGCGTGAGTCTCACACCCAACCCGGTGCATCAAGTGGCGGCGGCGGCAGCATCCCTCGCATAACACCATCTCGACGGACGTGAACAGAAATGAACTCTTGTATGACGGGGCCCCCGACGGCCGATATCATACATAACTAAGCATCGCACTCGGATGAACGTCAATCCGGGCACGAGAGGGACAATCTAACTCCGTACACTCCACCTCAACATCGGATGGTAGACCGTAAAATACCCCACGCGAAACGGCCAGGTAGCGGCATAGTGCTAATCTGAAATGTTATCCCCAAAAGGGGTGAGTACAGCCACTCGGCAGATAGGGAAATCCAATAACAACTCGGTGCACCATGCATACCATCATACAATGCGGGCATTGCTTACCTTTTTGATGTCAAGCGTATTCATGCATCATCATAGCATATATATCATCATCATGGCGTCTCATATATCATTATCATCACATCATCATTAACCATGCATCACCATGCATATCACATCATATCATCATTAGCCATGCATCACCATGCATATCACATCGTCATTAACCATGCATCACCATGCATATCATATCATATCATCATTAACCATGCACCACCATGCATATCACCTCATCATTAACCATGCATCACCATGCATATCACATCATATCATCATTAACCATGCATCACCATGCATATCACATCATCATTAACCATGCATCACCATGCATATCACATCATATCATCATTAACCATGCATCACCATGCATATCACATCATATCATCATCATAGATCAATTTCCACTTTTATTTATCAATTGATCCCCACATTATCTTTTCTCAAATCATCAAATTCACCATCATCACCATCCCTTCGGGCAGAAACCTCCGACAGGGATCCCCAGTATCCCGGCCATCTCATGGCCACTTTGGGCTTCCGGCCCCCACATTCCGGGCATCTCGCATCTCAACTAGCATCACGAGGCATTCCCTTCGGGCAGAAACCTCGACGGGGCTTCCGGCCTTTACCCTTCTAGCCGGGATCTCGCACCCCAATCCTGGCATCGCGAGTCACTCCCTTCGGGCAGAAACCTCCGACGGGGCTTCCGGCCCCCCACATTCCGGGCATCCTGAAACTCCCAGGGAATCTCTGGAATTATGCCACTCGGCCACCAGATATCATCCTCCGCCACAACCTCTTACTCACATACCATTTCCCATTTTTTTATCATCCTTTTCATCTTGTTATTTCATGGCATATGATTTACATACATGCATCACAATTCATGATCATTCATGCATCAATGCCATATAACAATGCATCATAATTAATGATCATACATGCATCAATGTCATATAGCAATGCATCATAATTCAGTAGGACTCATGGCAAATAAAATAATCCACCTTTTACTTTATTATTATTTTATTATTATATTATTATATTATTATATTTTCATAAATAAATATTATATTTAATATTTATGATTTTCCAAAAATCATAATCTTCAACCAATCATTAAACAAACAATTAGAATCAAGTTTCGCATAAAATCCGTGGCTAATTTGCATTTTACATAATTTCCCAAATTTCCACAAAATACACACAACATTCGGATCATGGCCAGATTGCACAGTTTTCGAATTAATTCAATTAAAATACTCATATGACCTCCAAAAATTCCCAAATTTTACAGGATGATGGCCAACACATTTTCGTGCATTTTTCATGAAGAACTCTAAGCCAAATTATTTATAGATTAATTTATATAACTCCACGAAGCTTCTGGAACCTCTACCGTTTCGTCCAGAACGTACATCACCGAAAAACTTAGGTTTGACCCATCAAATATCTTTCGTTTCTCCTGAAATTCGAGTATGTTATATATCAATGTGTCCTTTACAAGTTTCATGAAGAGATCTAGGTTAAATAACCAAAGTATAATCCTCTTTTAAGTCCTTGAAGTCTCGGGTGTCTCGGTTCACTTCAACAGAACCATCCGTCTCAAAGATCTAACTGGTTAGCTAGGCTATACTCATTTGTTTCTCCTCAAATTTTAATATGTTGTAGCTCAAGGTGTTTCCTACAACTTTCAAGAAGACAACAAAGTGAGATCTCCAACAGAAGTCAACATGCAACCAAGAAATCAACAAAAGGTCAGTGAAGATTTCGTAGATCTGAGGTCTCCGTATAACAGAGCTTTTGACCCCACATATCACCATAGTTTTCCATGAAATTCGAGAATGTCATAATAAAAGATGTTAGCTTCAACTTTCATGAAGACACCGAAGCCAAAATCACACTTCAAATACACATGCAAGCTGGAATAAGATACTGTCTACCACCAACCGAACGGAAACAGCCACATAACATGAACACATTCAACCCTCACTTCGGTATTTCGCCCAAATCACCCCTAAAACCGAACATGCAACCATCAAAACAACGTGCAAGAGAAGTAAAGGACCCCCCCCACTTGCCTCCAAAATGAACGAACAGCAAGCACAAGGCGGCATAGGACGGTCGGACAAGGCGGGGACGGCGAGACACGGCGGCGGCAACTCTCGGCTCCACCTCCTCTCTCTCGGTTTCTCCCTTTCTCTCAAGCCCTCTCTCTCTCTCGCACACCTCTCTTGGACGGAAATGAAGAAGCAACCGGCCACTCTCTCTCCTAATCCCTCTTATACTCCCTCAATTGCAATGATTAATCCACCTCAACCATGGCCAATGCATGAGGACTTGTCTTGCCACTTGTCATTTCTATTTTTGAAATTTGATTTGGGTTAATGGGCTTGGGCTTAGGCCCAACCGGCCACTCCTTCTTGGGCTGGTCGAACTCCCCTCTTGGGCCCAATGGGCAGACTAGCTTGGCCCACCAAGCTTTTAAGCTAATGGGTCCAAGGCCCATTTCGAAAATAACCCTATTTTCTCTTCTTCTTCTTTTTTTGAATTCCTTTTAATTAATATTTCTAAATTCAAATTTCATCTTGGCCAAAACCTTGGGATATTTTAATTATTGAAATTTAAATCATATGGCCAAGCATTTAAATTTAAATTTCCACAACACAAGCAAAATTCATCAAATTAAAAGACAAATTGGCCAAAGCATAAGCCATAAAATTCTATCACCTAATTAAAGACATTTAACACACCTTAAGGCTCGGCCTTGAATTTCCGGGATGCCACAGTATACTATTTATCAACTTAGAGTGAGTTATACTATCTATTATCAGCTTAGAGTGAGCAGTCCTGAATATGATCGGATTTTATAGATAGTATTGATTGAGATTACCGGGGAATGGTCTTGATGACATAAAATCGACTGAGTCGATTGATCGATGGTTCGATCTGATTGGATGAATTGGTTGGTTGAAATGATTGGATGGTTATTTGAATTATATTGAGTTGTAGGAAGGAACCGATGCCAAGGTAAGTCCTCTGACTCATGTTTGTACTTAGGCAGTCATTGGGGCGTATTTTCTTCCTAGTCGGGTCTTGGGGGTGAACTCGCTGAGACGTCATCTCACCCTGTTGTGAGATAACATTTCAGGTCCATAGATGGCAGCTCCTCCCGAGCATTTTGGTCAGCCAAAGAAGGCGGCAGAGCAGAAGTGCTTCATCCTGCTTCATGGAGACCCAAGGGGATGGGTATATGAGTTGGTGAAATCCATAGTCTAGGTCGATACGGGTCTACCCAAAAAGGTGCCCCATCAATATAGGTCATGGTATCGCCAGGAGCAAAATGGACAGAGAGAATGGCCCATACTGGAGTCCAAGGTTCCTTTTTATGTCCTGGAGGTTGCTTTTGGGAAAGGCACTGCAGATCCTCTAGAGGTGGACGTAGAGTTGGATATGTCAGAACCAGAGTCCCCGGTGTACTCAGCTGAAGGCTTCAATTGGAATGAGGATGAGGATGAAGACCAGTAGTTGTTTGAAAACCCCCCTGTTTTGTAGACCTCACACACACACACACACACACATACACACACACACACATATATATCGGCTTGGTTTGTGTATGACTTATTATGATATGTATATATAAGTATGTTGTTGGTTTTTAAAATTATGGCCCTATATTCCTATCCCATCTTGTTATTGTCTAGGAATTATTATTCGCTTCCGCATGAGTATTAAAATAAATGGGTCGATGATGCATCATGGGATATTGCTATTTAATCGACCGCAAAGGAATAGGCACGCGCTCGGAGGATCGAGACGTGACAATAACATGATCAAAAAGTTGATGTCTGCTTCATTTCCTTGCTCTGTGCATTTTATCCGATCGCTTTTTTTTTCCTTCCCCAACAGGAGATATGGTTCAAAGAAAAGTGAAACCAAACTAAAAGATATTCAATACAACCATCATTAGGCTTTTATGAATAAATGCATAAAAAGATAGCTTATCCTTTATTTTCTTAAGATATTGATCGATATTTACAAGCTTAAACTCATGGTTGATGAGATTAATATTTACCTACTTAACATTAACTTCGATCATGAAGACGTGATTCGAAGCAATCTATTCAACCCGTTTCTTCTAAGATCCCTACGACAATGCATCTCCAATTGGCCAAAGAAAACATAGTGATGTTCTTTTATTACCATTTTGTCCATTATATCACGCCAGTCTGTGTATACCTTTCACTTTCTTCCCTTCATTTTCCATGATTTTATGGTCTTACATATTTTATTTATTTAGATTTGGATGCAACATATTAAGAAAACCATAAGTGTGCAACTACAATCTTGACATACTAAATAAGTCGGTTCACGACATTTGTTAGTTATACATTTTTTTATTAGAATGATTTAACATAAATTATTTTCATATTGCATCTCTTAATAAATTTTTCATGTGGAAATTGAAAATCCCTATGAATATTATCCTTTGGAATTTGAATGGTTGTAGTAGCAGTAATGAAGATCAGATAGAGACTAGCCGCTATTATTTATTTTTTGGCTTGTTTTATTTATATATCCTTTTTCATGGCTTTATTCGTTGCTTTGACTTGTTGACTGAATTGGTGCATTGTGCGAAGTCCTCGAGAGGATGACTTGTCGAAATTTTTTCCTATCTCATTTACAATACTACTAGCCAAATCATTCAACTCAATTAAAACCGACTTACGGATGCAAATGCTCCATCCATGTACATTAGGTTAGCTATATTCACTGGATAGCTAACGCGACACTCAGGAGTGATGAGTAGAAGACACTGTGATCAAATCCAAACAAAATATTATTTCAAAAATAGCATTCGAAATACACATAACACATTATGACGGTTTATACAAACCAACTTTGTACAAATTATGTACAAAACAACAATCATTCCAAAGATATGTGGCAATCTTATATCATAATTGTGGTCATCTCCGTTGTGCTACCTTATACAACTTAGCAAAACCTTATGGAACCACCACGAAGATGTGCATCCTATGCTTTCAAGCAATTGCCTCTCACTATTGGAATACATAAAACATGTGCGTCCTTACTTTTTTAAATTGGTAGATCATGCGAAACCATATTACAACATCCCAAACGATGCTAAAATGCCATTCATTGGATCACATTTTTACCTTTTAATTAATCACGTGTGTGCGACACAACTTTGATAAACCCAAAAGGGTTTAGGCATGTGGAAATTGATGTTATTGGAAGATTAGTTAAGAATTAAGCCATCTAATTTGTCTTGTAGTGGCTAAACATGCTGATTAATACGTAATTTAGAAGGGCACAGATATAGAAACTTAGTATTCTCTTACTTTTAGGTGGAGGCACAATGCATGTGAAGGTGGCAACCCATTCCTCACTTAAAAGAGAGATTCGATCTTATTTAATTCCAAGCCGGAATGGTAGGTGAGTCATGCATGAGCTCAGTGCATGCTTCATTATTGGACTTGCTTTTTTTCTCTTTTTTTTTTCCTTTCTTTTTTAATCATGCATGAGTTCAGTCCATTGTATATTGACTCCAAAATGAGTTGGCCTTACCCAGTTGAGCAACTTTGTCTTGGTGTAGGTCCAAACGAGTGTCAATGACAAGTGTTGTTTTGCTCAGGAAACATGTGAACTTTTGGGTGCTATATTTGGGACCGGCTTCAGCACGTGTATATACTATATATTATATGCATATACATAATATAAACAAATTTCTTCTGAGAGTACAGCGCAAAATAGACAAACTCAAGAGTAAATTCAGGACTCGTCAATAAGCGCTCTTGGATAACGTTTCATGTTTTGAAATATTGAATATGTTTTCGATGTTAAAAAATTTTAAAAGGAGCTTCCGGTTCTCTTAGATAACTCTAATTTTATCATCAGTCATGATTTCAAGTCGTTAAAATTGGTCAATATCTTAAGAAAATAACATATTTTTTATGTATCTATTCAAGATTGCCTAATGCAAGTTTCTTAACATGTCATCTCACTTTTTAGAATACTTCGCATTAATTCCACATTTGAGATATTTTCCCATTTTCTTTTCTTTTATTTTTTTTTTTTTTTTTTTTGGCATTAAGACCCTTTTTCTGGTATTTGTTAGCCAATTTGTACCACGACTACTCCTTATTATAAATGGTCATAATTTTGTCGTAAAAAGAGAGAACATAAGGGTCCGTTCGTTTTGTTGAAAATGAGTCATTTCCGAAAAATATTTTCTTAGAAGTCATTTTCTAGGAAAATGATTATATTTTCTAGTATTCGGGCTGAAACCCGAACTTTGAGTGAAAAATATTTTCCACCGTTCGTTAGCTAATTTAATTGTTTGGGAAAAATTATCAAAAAAATTGAATTTTAATATTTTTAATTGACCAAAAATTAGTTTTATTTTTATATTTTTAAAATAAATGAATTTTTAATTATTTTTATTTTAAAAATCGAAATTTTTATTATTTTTATTATTTTTCTTTATTTTTTTCCTCTCTCCTTCCTCCTCCTTCCTCCTTCCTTTGCTATTGCACGCCTAACGATGGCCGGCTACCCCCAGCCTAACTAAGACCCGGTTGCTAGATCCGACGAGCTCGGGTGAGGCCCAAGCCCCGCCCGGCTTGCCGGATCTAGCGAGGCCAGAGCTTCACCCCGGGATGGCGAGGCTCTGCCTCACCCGATCTGGCGAGGCCCAAGCTCGTCGGGCTCGGGCTAGGTGGAGCCTCACCGGCCTAGGGCGAAGCTCGAGCTGGCTCGTGGCCGATCGGCCGACCGCCGTCGTGGTCAAGAATCGCCAAGGCTAAGGAAGAAAGATGAAAAGGAAAAAAAAAAAAAAAAAGGAAAAAAAGAAAAGAAAAAGAAAGCATAAAAATAAAGCAAACATGTGTTGGTGGAAAGAAGTAAGGTGGAAGAAGTTATGAAAAATGTTTTCCACGTTTCAAAAGTGGAAGGCATTTTCCTCATCTTTAAAGGTTGTTTCTTCTAATGATGGAAAACATTTTCCTTGAGTAGCTTATTTTCCGTGAAATGAACACCGGAAAATCCGAAAAACATTTTCTTGGAAGTCATTTTCCGTGAAACGAACGGAGCCTAAGAAAATATTTATTTTCCTTAAAACTTTCTTCTTCCAATCACATGACTGCTCCTCCTGTCAAACGAGTCCCCCGATCCTAAGAGGGTCAGGCGAGGCATTACTTGACCTATTTGAAGACCATGTCGATTAAGTTTTGCGAGCTATTTATCTATCAAAGTTGTTGTTGAAGGTTGGCCAAATTTAGCAAAACGCTTTCAAAGGTTGTTATTAATTCTTGTGCTTATTCTTTCATATAAAAAAAAATCATAATTCAAATCGTAGTTCTTTGAGAGAGTTTTAATTTAATTATTGTTGTTAGAGATAATTTGGATAATTCTCTAGGATATTTATCTATATTAGAGATAATTATAATATTTTTGTTGATTTTTTGTATCTCTCGAGATTATACGATATCTCCTTTAATTGTGCATATCTGATTGATAAATATTACTTTTGATAGTCTTTCATAAAGCATGTAAATATATTGATGTACTCTTTACCATGATAAATTGAAATACACAATTCTCTATATCTTTCTTCTGCAATATTCTTAACTGGATATTAGAGCCTTCATTCTTTTGGAAACCTAAGTGCATTTGGAAACCTAAGTGTACCAAATGCACTTTGCACCCTATGCACATCCAAATAAATCCATCCCCATCATTGCCACTCAACAGTGTTCACTTCGTGTGCACAAGTATCATTTGAGGAAGCACTTAATCGAGTCATTTTCTATAATAGTCATGTTTTGATGCTAATCGCATTAACTGCATTATCCGATCATGCCTACTTCATGGAGGTGGCTTTCTTTCAATGCCGGCCGCACAAGCCACATCTCAATAACTATTTTCCAAGCTAGCCATATGGGTTGCTTGATGCTATGATGCCAGCCGTATGGGTCACGTCGCTCAATTCTGTTTCACAAGCCAGCTACATCGGCCGCTTGCTGTTCCCCCCCAATTCTCAACATTTCATGCATCATTTCAAGAAGCCAACACCATCACCAAGCTCAACACCCTCAGACAAGCCAAATCTAAAAGACTGTCTCACACATTCCCCCCCCTCCCCCGTGGTTCAACAAGCCCGATGCCCTACAATGTTGTTAGATAAACAAGTTTTCGTGGCATTGAGCGAACATTAATTCAAACTCCAATTGACTCCTTCGATGTCACCTCAGGTTTGAGAGAGGATGTTAGAGATAATTAGGATAATTCTCTAAAATATTTTTCTATATTAGTGATAACTGGAATATTTCTATTGGTATTCAGTTTCTCTCAAGATTGTGCTTATATTGATTGATATGTGTTACTTTTAATAATCTTTCATATAGCATATAAATAGGCTGATGTATTCTTCACCATGATATATCGAATTATACAGAAAATTTCCCAATTCTCTTTTCTACTTAATATTTAACTATTGTAAAGAGTGCTTTGAGTATAGAGTGAAATCAGTGTCCTTGTAGAGTGAGCTATAGTCCATCATGGAGGGTCAACTTCATTGTAAATTTTTTCAAAGGTTTAAAGGATTTTATTAGCGGATTCCTACCTTGTTATTGAGCAATTAGAGCTGGGATAATGAAGGAGGCTGAGTGGATAGGCCGAACCACTATAAATTGCTTTGCAATCTCTCATGTCCGCTATTCTATTTACATTTTTCTTGATAGAAGATATTTGCTATGCAGTGTATATTTTGTCTACAAACACTGTTCATCGTCTACACATTGTTTTGCACAAAATAAATAAATAAATAAAATCTAAGTATCCAACAACAACCATTATATTTGCATAAATATCGGGTGAAATAACAGTAGTTGTCCCTGTACTCTTGCCCAAAATTCAAAACCATCCCTATACTTTTTTTTAATCCAGAATCAACCTTGTATTTCTAGAAAGGGTCATCCCTTGTCCTTCTATTATGTCGTTTCTTTTTTAATCGATTTGTGCTAATGTAGACAATCAGAACACTGAGTAAAAGCAATATCGCAATCATAGCTGCTCAAGCTAGTAGCTCGTAAACATCGGCATTCAAGCTCAAAGCTTGAGGCCGTCGTGGCCCAAATTTGACTTTGAAGCTTGTGGTTGCCATGATTGCTTGAGCTCGAAGCTCAAGACATAGCCATTTGAGCATGAATTAGAAACGTGTGGCTACCATGGCCAAATTTAGCTTCAAAGCTCGCAGCAACCATGGCTACTCAAGGTTGAAGCTCGCGGCTGCTAGGGCCACTTGAGCGCAAAACTCGTGGCCATGGCAAAGCTCGAAGTTTGCTGCTGCCATGCCCATATTTTGCTTCAAAGCTTGTGGCCACAACCGTTTGAGCTTGAAGCTTGCAGTTATGGAATATCTCGAGCAACCATGACTGTGACATCTAAAGGTCGTAGGTCGCAAGCTTGTGGTCGTGATGGCCGCTCAAGCTTTTAGCTGCGTCCATGGCTGCAGATGGCGCTCATAAGTTGTTATTTACGAATTGCTTTGGTGGGGTATAAAGATTTTGAAGAAGAAGAAGATTTTGAGGAGGCCCAGGTCAAAGAAAGAGTTGACTTTTTGGAAAATTGCGAGTCATAAAATATTTAACGCGGTTAACGGCTGATCAGCAAATGCTCATCAGGCCCAATATATTGAACGACTTTTGGTGAAGAACGGAAAGGAGTACATATAATCTGAGGAAGCAGCGGCTTGTAACACCTCGGCGGCTTGTTTTCAAGTTATATATTTTCACGTGAAATGAAAATTTTCATTCCGACTGAAAAAACAAGTATAGCATCTCTCTCGATGCAACGAAGAGAAGGCGGGTGATGATTTGCATTTTCAGATTTCTAGGATTCTTGGAGCCGCAATTGAAGGGCACGAAGTTTATTTATTTATTTTTTTGGTCGGTAAGGAAGCACAAAGTTGATGAAGTAAGAATTTGAGGAGTAGTGGTTGAGAAAAAGCTGCCCGAATCCTGCGGTGTTCGACTCGTTGAGTTACTTCTTCTTAAAATGCTGTTTGTTCATCATTCGGATATCCAAACATGGGACAATGACGATTTAGTTTATGAACTGTGAGGAAGTATATGTTGAGACTATCACTTGGCATTGATTTCAACCTCATCTCCATTCAAGACTTCATTTCAAAAACCTCCGGCGGAGTTTTCACATATCAAAGGATCCAATGGCGTACGCCATCTCAAATTTTTTTTTTTTTTTTTTTTCTGGCCCTCTATAGTTAAAGTCCAAGTTTTGTAAAATTAATTCAATTTTAATCGTTGATACATGTAATATAGTGTCCAATGGATAAGATGATGTGTCAAGGACAAAAAAACAAACTTTATCCACTTGCTACGGTCCCCATTTTAGAAGAAAATCTCATAAAAGTAGGCAACTTTTATTTTTTCCTTTCACCGGACTCTGATATTTGGTGAGAAAAAGAAATTCCCTTGATCCATTAGATGATAGGTCAGGCATATTATTATTTTGTGGAAAGGAATATTTTCCTCTTTTTGTAACTTTCTCCAAGTATATCAAGGCGGTTCATCTCAAGCTCTCAAAACTTGTTGAGAGACAGATAGGGAGTTCTAACCGAAAATAAAAGACAGAGAGGGAGGGGGAGAGAGGCTATGGAGGTAACATCGTCCAAAAGAATGGGATCGACAATGTTTGTAGTGGCTCTACTATTCTGGTCGGCCATCGGTGCTAAAGCAGACGAATCTGCAAAATGCATATCATTGTGTACATTGTTGTGTGCCTCGGACCCGTTCCATTTGAATGCAGTCAGATGTGCCTCAAGGGTTGCCTTGGACAGCCCTCTTCATCCGTGGCAACAGTGTCGGATGTTTCTTGTCTACCTGCTTGGACCACCATCCTGGTAATAATCTTTGCATCAAGATCTAAGATCGATTATAACTTCTTGTCATATCCATAAAATCAAGAGTCATTGTATAATCTTATTTTTTTATCAACGTTTCATTGTTATGTTGTAATGATGGCTGCGCATTAAATTATTTCATTTCCTTTGACTTCGATGTATGCTCTTCTTAAGAAAAATCAATTTCTTGGACTTTGATGTATGCTCTTGTTATAAATGACTTTTTAATTATTTTTTTTCATATTTGAACTCATGTAGATACCCAGAAAGTTGAAGTGGACATGAAGAAGTTTAGAGCTTGTATGGACTCACATTCTCCGGGCTGCCAGAAGACCTGCTCGTTGCATTAAAGTCTGGAATTTATTTTTTCATAATTAAACAAGGGCAGTGGAGTTATGTTATACTGACGCGGTTTCATTTCCACAAGTAATGAATAATGCCTTTTCAATTATCTACTTGATCATAAGTGAAGTATATTTCTATGAAATCAATTGTGATAAAATGAGTTTTATCTCTACTATCTGGATTTAAATTGTGAGATTTAAATACAAAGTCCAAGCGGACTATGACTACGAATTATCTAACACAACGGAAACCGTAGCTTTAGTAATTCCAGCTTGGACTTGCTTTATAGATGAGCTCCTCCATATTCGCAACACCAAGTTACTGCAATTCAGTTTACCGGAGCCTTAACCCCTCCAAAGAGGTAACCTAGACGTGCAGGGTAAAAGTAGAGAGAAAAAGAAAGATGGAGCAATAAGTGTAAGAGGGACGAAATCCTCAGGAATCGGTCATGGATTAAGCTTAAAATTTGGAGAAATGACAAGCTTTTTGCCCAGAAATTTCAGAATTTGAAAGAGAATTAGAAGAAATCTGGAGAGATTATTCTTGAAGCCGCTACGAAGAAGACTGAAAATGAGAGCAGCAAAAGAAGTTGGGAATATTTTTTAAATGGACGGGTTTCTCTTTCTTCATTTCCTTCGAGTCCTCGAAACGAACAGAACATGTGGATTTTGTCCCTTAAATTCTATTGTTCCTCAGTTTAATGCAACTTTTGTATATTATTCACAAAACGCATCCTAATGTATAGACATGTCGCGAAACTACCTCGAAATCACTAATCGATTTATTGAAAAAGGTCGAGCTCCGAATTTCTTATTCAATTCTAAACAGTCACCAGAATAATGTTTGCATGTGCACGGTGGCTCTACACCAAACTTTACCTTTAGGCAACTTAATGGCACTCCTATTCAAATTTGATTATCTTTTCTTAATCCAAATTGCACCGTCGATTTCAGACTTACCTCACAAGTCAGACTTTGATGCTTTCACACTCAAGACCCTTTTCTGTAAACAGGGGTGCACCATAAAAAACAACACCATCAATCGATAAACGGCATTTAATAAAGTTAAAAGGGCCATGAGGGTTTCATGAAATGCGGCAACATCACTGTTATTCCAGCAGGCTAGGCTAGGGCAGAAATCGACCCCGTCATGGAGTGAACTTGGAAAGTTTGAAGCTTCCTGATTTTCCAATTTCCCTCCAGCTCAAATCAGCTTTAAGGAAATTCTTTTCTCCCGTGGCCTTGGATATCAATCCTCTATACTTAAACATTTCTCCATACTAATTGTAACTATCTGTACCAGAAAAACAAGCTTGAACGTCTCAATAACTTCTGACTTTCTCATGTAGATAGTAATTTTTAATACTCATGCAACCCATAAGTTTATATATGAAAACGTAACTACTCATACACCTGTATTTACCAATATTCATACTTAACTAGCAATTCTTTTATATTAATATAGTAACTTTCAATGAAGTAACAGCTAGTATTTATAATTCCATCAAGTTCATCTAAAATCACCCCATTACACTTGGGCACGACCAATGCAAGAATAAAAAGTGCCATTTTGCATGCACGTATAGACTAATTGGCTCCCCCTTCTTATTCTAGTCATGTCCAGTTTAGTGCCAATGCAATAACGTCGTGCAACAACGGAAAGGAGTACATATAATCTGAGGAAGCAGCGAAAACCCAGGTTCGTCCCACAGACTGTCCACAAATTCGCTTTCCAGTGATAAACTAAATTTAACCTTGTGTCATGAGTGTGTAAGAAAGCGAGATGTCGATTTGACATGAGGCGTATATGGTACCTGGTCTCCGGGAGGGAGAGATGTAAGGAAAATTACCAACTTGACCCTTAGTTTCAACAAAATGGAACGGCAGTAACGCAGCTCACTCTTTTAGAAATATCAGAACTACTGGCCTTTTTGACAAGAGAAACGATTGCATTCGCTATATATAACATATAGGAGGTTCTTCAACATTGAAACAATTTGTCCAGCCACATCACAAACACAGTAACAAACTCGCCATCTTTGTACAACTACCACAAAATTACTTTTCCATCGTTTTTCTGCAGCAGAGGGACACCTTTCATCCCAAGGTTCTTCAATAGGATGCTTTTCGAGGATTGTTCTATAAAAGAGAGAACAACGAGTGAAATAAATTTCCACCCAGAAGAACTACTAGGCACTTGAATGTGACCTTAAACAAACAAGTGAAAAGGTTAAAAGGATAATTACCAGAGGGTTTGGCCTGTATCGATATCCAAGCATCATCCGCTTCTTATACTGCTCATACATATCATCATCTGGCGTCACCTCTCCCGGTTGATGTGGACCAACCCCCAAGTTGTTTGTCTTCACATCACCTGCCATAATTGGGTTGAAAATCCCACTTCTGGAGCTCCCCAGACCCTCCTCTGTTTTAGAAGCCATAGCTTACAATCAGAAAGAATTCTCCATACAAGGTGTTAGACAAAACTAAGCAACCTATTGACCCTGTTATTCAGAAAGACATTCAGTAGACTCAGACCTATAGACATTCAAAATGTGAATTCAGTGCCAGAATTCACAATTGACCAACAAACTACTGAAACCACAGTAAACAAAAAGCTGACTGTTTAGCAAAACCACAAAGCATACATCAGTAAAATCAAGTCTAAAGTAAGTAAGCTGTTTTAAGTGACGATGGGAATCCAACCAGATATAATGAATGGGTACAGAAAAATTCTATGGCATTAAAAAGAACTGACAGTCATGGTAAGAGAGAGAGAGAACCTTCTTTCCATCCCATCTTAGACAGAAGTTTGTGGCCAACATTGTCAGCCTGAATTTTAGCCTTCTCAGTAGCCTCTCTAGTTGCTTTCTGTGCAGCTACATCATTACGGTTTGATACGAACTTTTCAAGTTCTTCTAGAGGAATGAAATCACCCATGTGATGACCCCTTTTTGCAGGAGCTATAATAGAAAACATAACATGAGCTGAAAATTAATAAAACCACGCAGAATAGACACTTCAAAGAAAATTCGCTAGAGTTAGAAAACATTATGTTATAAGAGACAACACCAACCTTGGAGGGAAGCTGGTGGAGGCATCTCATCTTTTGACTGTTTAGGTTTCTCCTCCTTTCCTCTTAAGCAGCCTTTTTCATGTAAAATGCCATCATTGCTACAGGATCTGCACTTGCCACACACGAGCAACGATCCAATTATTGTAAATGACTGTCTAGTTAAGCAAAGTAAAAGTACAAACCGGCAAAAGCAATTACCACAGGACGGATGACTCTGATACTACAAAGCTTGAAAAGAGGCAGAAAAACTTTCATCAATGCAAGGCTTACACTTCCCCAATGACAACATGCGAACAGGATAAACTATATTTTGCACAATTTCCAATTTCTTTTTCTGCGATAAGGAGAAAGCATAGTAATATCACAAAATGTAACCCAGTAGTGTTGACACCTCAAACAATAAAACACAGAACTTTCCAAAATAAGCCAAAATACAGTTATGTTTCGGTCTTAATCGTAGTTCTAAGAATAAGAAAAGGACATTTCCAAAGTGACACTATATATTTATATGCTCGAAAGGACCAACATCTTCCCAGTTAGAATCAAACTAAATATAAGTACCACTTTTCCCAGCTGATGTTGAATCAACCGACGCTCTTGGGTCATCCACATCTTTTTTTTGGTAAAGAATTTTTTTTTGGTATCTTCATTCAAAGCAGAGGTTGGAATCTGATAATTTGAGGCATGCTTAAGTGACCGTTTGGGAGGAGGAGCAGACCTAGAAGCTGGAATGCTAGAACTACCTGTGCCAATAAGAAATTGAAGGAGCCACATAAGAAAACAACATAGACTATCGAGGGGACCCCAGAATGATGGAGAAATAGAGAGCTCAACATCAACTATGAAGTATAAGGGCTCATTCGTTTGGAATTAGGTTTTGAGTAAAAAATACATCTTTTGCTTTCCCACCGTAAATTGAAATATTATCTGAATTTAAAAAGATTATTAAAAAACTATATGTTAATCTCAGATTACGAGTAAATACTCTAGCGCATAAATCATACATACACATGCACGATGTGCTACGTGCACAATATGCAAAGCGTCCAAGTTTTGATACTATACAAGATATGTTATTTTGTGATAAACGACCTATGGGAAGAAAATATCCTTTAGCTATACACCATATATGTCATGCCCCGAACCCCGGGCACATGCACATCCCTCGGTGGTCGACTAAATTGCGACGTTCCCATGACGCGTCTCGACCCTTTCTTTTTTAGCACATGCAGAAGCGAAATTTAAACATATACCCAGACAACAACAAACATGGGATAGAAAAGCAAGACAACCAAATTTCACCAATCACACTTTATATACAAGCCAAGTTAGTGCTACAAGTCTGTACACTAAAGGTCTACCAAAAAAGAACTACCGGACAACCTATACTCTAGATCCTTTCGACTCTGACTCGGAATCCTCCACAACACCCTCCGGTATCTCTAGACTAAGGACCTGAAAAATTATAAACCATGATGGGGTGAGAATAAGTCTCAGCGAGTTAACACTCTAAACCCCAATTAGGACGAAAATTCACTCAGAGGCATCCTAAACATACACCACTCAGAACTTACCTTGTCTCAACACCTTCCTGCACATTAGTGCATCTCATAGAACATAAGCATATAGTAAATGCATTCAATGACTGGAACACATCACATCACTCATCAAATATTCACAGAGGTCTCGATTATAAGGCCAAATCGTTATGACATGTCTCATTTCATGCCACACAATTTCGTCCCATAATCAGGTGCGAATATCCCATATCAGTGATTCAATCCACACCCGATATTCACTCTCAATATCCAAACTCAATATTCAAACTCAAGGCTCTAGAGGCGGCTCCCACGAAGTTACGTTATCATGTAGCACTTAGCCCTCAACTATGCATGACAGTAATACAAAGCTCTAGAGGTTACTCCTATGTGAATCAAGTCACCATGTAGCGCTTAGCTCTTGATTATAGTAAGCAACGGTACAATGTTCTAGAGGTGGCTCACATGAGGTTTCGTTATCGTGTAACATTTAGTCTTTTACCTGTTCACAACCCATTCGGTTTTCTCAACACAGCACATATCACCCTTCAATAGCCATCCTTTGCCATGACTATAAACCATCATCATAGAACAACCAACCACATCTCATCCCGCACAAGTTCCAAGCATATCAAAGGTTAACCACATCACCAAATATCCAATTTCTAGCCAGCAAAGCATCGAGAACAATCACAAACTACTACCGGTCCTAACCGGCAAAAATAGTCCACTCGCGAGTCTCCAAGTTTAAATCCATAAACCTAATCAAAAGAGTTCGGAAAATTCCCAAATTTGAATATGTTGTAAATGACACACAAACGAACGTTTTTATTGGAGACACCTTGGCCCAGATTGTGGCACCCCGAAACACCTAAGGTTGCCACAGGTACCTATTGCTATGCCTAATGAACACTAGTCACATCTCTTAACAGAAGCATTGCAGCTCATAGGCTTTTTTTTTTTTTTTTTTATATCGGTCCCAGCGCAACTTATTAGTGGAAGCATAATTGAAATGTCATCATCTCTCCCTTTAACTATCATGATACAATGCACACCACTAAGCTCCATAGGAAAAGATAAAGCCGAGCCACTTTTATTTACATATTTTCATGATGGATTTTCTCGGGTCGGTATAACAAAAGAAGGGCCAAGGCTTTTGACTACACTCGGCCACAACCTCAAAAAGAGACAACTCGACCCTCTATGTCGATCATGCAAAATCCTCCTTCTACTAGTGTCGGCTATTGTCCAAAAGTTGCAGCTCCTACTCCTCGCGCACGGGCAGTCACACCCATGCCGGTGCGTCAGGCGGTGGTGGCGGCAATATCCCCCGCATCACTCTGTCTTGACGAACGTGAACAGATATGAACTCCTGAATGACCGGGCCCTCAGCCAGGCCCACGTCATACATCACTAATGCGCAAACTCGAATGAACGTCAGACCAGGGATGGTGGGACAGTCGATCTCAACACACTCGACCTCCACATCCGAAGGAAGGCCGTAAAAGACGCCCCGCGTGACAGCAGGGAGCGGCATCTTTCTAATCTGAAATGTTGGTCCCCGAAGGGGTGAGTACAGTCACTTAGCGGGTAAAGGACCCAATAAACCACTCAATGCATCACACAATACAATCATAACAATCATAGCATAACACATGTCATTCAAGCATCCATGCATAATTTACCTTGATACCATGCATATGTCATCATACCGCATGTACATACATCCTCATATAATCATCACCATCATGTCATACACTTACCATCATCATGTCACATATACCATCATGTCAAAGATGCGCATACATCCATGCAGTTATCATCATCATGTCACAAATACCATCATGTCAAAGATGCACATACGTCTATGCACTTACCATCATCATGTCACATATACCATCATGCCATAGGTGCACATACATCCATGCACTCATCATCATCATGTCACATGTACCATCATGCCATAGGTACACATACATCCATGCACTCACCATCATGCATCCATGAATACATGTTGCCATACCATGCATGATTCAATTTCAATTTCCAAATTTTATTCTTTCATTTTGAACCGCCACATTTCTCTTTCCCAGGACCAGTATTTGCATCCCACATTTATCGCTTGCACCCTACCTGGCATCGCGAGGAACCTCCGACACAAACCTCCGGGCATCTGGCACACACCCTCTGGGCATCTCGTGCCCCAACTGGCATCATGAGGTATCCCCTGGCTCAAACCTCCGGGCTTCCGGCTCCCCCACTCTCCGGGCATCTCGAAACTCCCGAGGACCCTCCGGAATTACGCCACTAGGCCACCGGGCATCCAGCATTTACACTCCCTAGCCGGGCATCCTGACACTCCCGGGGCATCGTTGGCTCACACCTCCGATGGCCTTCTCATTTATCATAGTTCACATTCACAATTTATGGCTCAATTTTAACATGGCATATGATATGATGGCAAACAAGATCATTTTCAGCATTTGATTCTTATATGTAGTTCCAATCATCATCATATATGCAGCAAGGCCCAATCACTCATGACAACACAATCCATGGGGTCCATACACTTAGAACAATCCATACATCGTGACTTTTTGAAATTTACCAAATTCCAGCTTGCACAATTTCAGAAAACATATAAATTAAATATCCATATGATCTTCAAAAATTATAAAATCAGAACATGTGATAGGCAAGACATAAAGGTAGAAATTCAATGAAGAACACATGCCCAAAAGAACTTCACACAAGAAGATATAGCTCACACAATACAGTTTGCAGAATTCGGATAAAATCAGATTGCGCAGTTCTTGAAATATTTCGATTAAAATACCCGAATGGCCTCCAAAAATTATGAAATTTTACCAGGTGATAGTCAAGATCCTAAGGTATATTTTTCATGCAGACATCTAGGTCATATTCTCCTTAGATAATTAACTATGGACGGTCGAAGCCCCTGTTCCTAGTACTGAACAGTCCAGTTTAGCTGTCTCCGAAAAATCAAGGTTTCACCTACTTATCTTCCTTAATTTCCACTGAATTTTTGATATGTTTTGCCTCAAGAGGTCCAATACAAATTTCATTAAGGGATCTAGGTGAGATTCTCAACGGATAGTCACTTTATAGTTCATGAAGTCGCTGGAGTCCAGTACAATACATCCAGATCTATCGTCTTCAAATGAAAAATCGTTTCACTATGCTACACTTGTTCGTTTTGCTTAAAATTTGCGCATGTTAGTCTTTAGGATGTTCTATACAACTTTCGTGAAGAAGTCGAAGCGAAATTCTCAGTAAAAAGTGACATGCAGCACACAAAACCACCAAGAGGTCGACAAAACAGTTTCAGATCTAGCGTTTTCGTAGAGGAAAGGTTTCACCCCTTAAAACTCAGCAATTTTGTCTCAAATTTTAGTATGTTATACTTTGAGATGTTTTCTACAAATTTTGTGAAGAAGTAGAAGCCAAAATCCGACTCAAAACCCACATGCAAGCCTCTACAACATTCTGGGTCAGGCGGTACACTCGAAAACAGAATACTATTTCAAAAACAACACACTCAAGCTTCGGTTTCTCACACCCTAAACGTCCGAGATTCACCACCATTCAAACATATATGCAAGTTACAACATGCAAGAGCAGAATATAGATCCCAACTTGCCTCTAGACCGAGCAAACACGAGCACACGGATGGCGACAAGCAACGGACGCACGGCAACAGGCGACGGACTTCCTCCTTCGCACGGCCTCTTCCTTTCTCTCTCAGTTCCTCACTCTCTCGGCAACCCTCTCTCTCTCTCTCTCCTTATGGATGACAACCCCCCATAACCGGTCACTCCTTCCTTTTATTCCCCCCTCAATACCACCATTAGCCATCATTAGAAGCCACCCAAGAAGACCAATGGATGAAGCCTTCTTTTTGCCACTTGGCAAATCCCATGCATGATGGGCTTGAGGGTTTGGGCCGGCTCCTCCCCCTTGTGGTCGACGGCAGCCCTCTTCATGGGCCTCATGGGCCAAGCCAATTTGGCCCACTTTAGGTCCAATACCCTTGGGCCAAAGTTCAACCCTAAATAAACCCCAATTTCACTTTTAATAATTCATTTTTAATTCTCTCTTTTATAGATTTGAAATTTTCAATTTCATATGGCCATAATCTTGTAACATTTAATCTATAGGGATTAAATCTATGAGGTGCATAGCCAAGAATAAATTCTTCTTATTAATTTATACTATAATACTAATTTTAATAACTCATGAACACAAATATATAACACTTGGTCTTAAAAGAAAACCAACTGCTAAAGCATAAACCATAGGTAATTTCATTACCTAATCATGGGCTTGAATACATCTGGAGGTTGTCTTGAATTTTGGGATGCCACAATTCTCCCCTCCTTAGAGAATTTCGTCCTCGAAATTAGACACTACTCGTGCCCTTTTGAAACAAGTAGGGGTACTTTTCCTTCATCTGATCTTCACTTTCCCATGTGGCTTCCTCCATATCATGATGTTTCCATAATACCTTAACCAGTGGAATCATCTTGGTCCTAAGAATTTGTTTCTTCCGATCCAGTACTTGTACAGGCTCTTCAATGTACCTCACTTTCTCATCCACTTCAATGGCTTCATGATCGAGTATGTGACCTGGATCCAGCTGGTACTTTCTCAGCATCGATACATGAAACACATCATGCAAATTTCCTAACTTAGGAGGCAGTGCTAAACGATAAGCTACATCCCCTATCCTTTCAAGTATCTCAAAAGGCCCGACAAATCTAGGGCTTAACTTACCTTTCATTCCAAATCAAGATATTCCTTTCATTGGAGATACCTTAAGGAATACATAGTCTCCTATGCTAAACTCCAAAGGCCTTTTACGCCTATTTGCGTAGTCCTTTTGCCTACTCTGAGCTATTTTAAGCCTTTTTCTGATAATTTCAACAGCTTCAGTGGTAACTTGTACCAGTTCAGGTCCTGTCAATTTCCTTTCACCTACTTCATTCCAATAGATACGAGTCCTACATCTCCTTCCATATAATGCTTCATAAGGAGCCGTGCCTTTACTTTTCTGAAAACTATTATTATAAGCAAATTCCATCAAATGCAATCTTTCATCCCAATTTCCTTTGAAATCAATTACACAAGCCCTCAACATATCTTCTAATGTCTGGATTACTCTTTCTGTTTGTCCATCTGTTTGGGGATGAAAGGCAGTACTAAACTGAAGTTTAGTTCCTAATGCAATTTGAAGACTCCGCCAAAAGTTTGAAGTAAGTCTCGAATCCCGATATGAGGTAATAGTTACTGAAACACCATGTAAGCGTACGACTTACATATATGTCCGCATATTTATCCATTGGGTAGTCCATGCGAACCGCTAGGAAATGAGCAGACTTAGTCAAACGATCCACTATAACCCAGATAGAGTCATGACCACTTGACGTCCTTGGTAATCCTTGTATAAAGTCCATTGTTATATGCTCCCATTTCCACTCTGGTATGTCTAATGGTCTCAAGAGTCCTACAGGTTTACGATGTTCCGCTTTTACCTGTTGGCATGTCAAACATTGAGAAACGTGCTTAGCTATATTTGCTTTCATACCATTCCACCAAAACTGCTGACGTAAGTTCCTGTACATCTTTGTACTACCCGGATGAATACTATAATTACTTTTATGTGCCTCCGACAAAATTTCCTTCTTTAATTCTTTGTTGTCGGGAACACAAAGTCGTCCCTGGCATCTTACTACTCCATCTTCAGAGACTTGAAAGTCTGATCTTTTTCCTAAAGACACTGCATTTTTCACTTTCATAATCTCCAAGTCAGACACTTGTAAGATTTTAACTTTCTGAATAATTTCAGGCTCAATCCTCAATGCACTAAGCATACCGGTAAAACAATCTACTTTTAATTTAAACTTTGAGTCCGTTACGAACTTCAACAAGCTCCATTCTGCCATTCTCAAACTGGCCATCTCCATAGTCGACTTACGACTAAAAGCATCCGCTACCTTATTCGCCTTCCCTGGATGGTATCTTATCTCACAATCATAATCCTTTAACAATTCCATCCACCTCCTTTGTCTCATGTTCAACTCTTTTTGTGAGAACAGATATTTCAAACTCTTATGGTCCGTATAGATCTCAAACTTCTCTCCATACAAATAGTGTCTCCATATCTTCAAAGTGAACACTGTAGCTGCTAATTCTAAATCATGCGTTGTGTAGTTCAGTTCATGGGGTTTCAATTGTCTAGATGCATAGGCTATGACCTTGCCATGCTGCATCAAAACACATCCCAGTCCTTTGTGAGATGCATCACTATACACTGTAAAACCATCAGGTCCAGTTGGTATAGTCAGGATTGGAGCCGAGATCAATTTCCTTTTAAGCTCCTAGAAACTCCTTTCACATTCCCCATTCCATTCAAATTTCACGTTCTTTCGAGTCAATTTAGTTAAAGGACCTGCCAATCGTGAAAATCCTTCAATAAACCTCCTATAATAACCAGCCAGTCCTAAGAAACTCCATATTTCAGTAGGTGTTGTCGATCTCTGCCAATTTATTACCATCTCAACTTTCGCCGGGTCTACTGCTATTCCTCCTCCTGATACTACATCCCCTAAAAATATTATCTAGTCCAGGCAGAATTCACACTTACTAAATTTAGCATATAGCTTATGCTCTCTCAAAGTTTGCAAAACTATCCTCAAGTGTTGTTCATGCTCTTTAGGTCCTCTCGAATATATCAGGATGTCATCAATAAAAACAATCACAAACTGGTCTAAGTAAGGCTTAAATACCCTATTCATTAGATCCATAAATGTAGCCGATGCATTGGTTAGTCCAAATGGCATAACAAGGAACTCGTAGTGTCCATAACGAGTCCTAAATGCAGTCTTAGGGATATCTTCTTTCTTAATTCTTAGCTGATGGTATCCCAACCTTAAGTCAATCTTAGAGAAGACTGAACTTCCCTAGAGTTGGTCAAAAAGATCATCAATTCTAGGCAAAGGATATTTATTTTTAATGGTTACTTGATTTAGTTGCCTATAATCAATGCATAAGCGCATCAATCCATCTTTCTTTTTCACAAACAAGACCGGTGCATCCCAAGGTGAAGCACTTGGTCTAATGAATCCTTTGTCAAGCAACTCCTGTTGTTGCACTTTCAATTCCTTCAATTCGACTAAGGCCATCCTATATATGGCTTTTGATATAGGTCCTATTCCAGCCATTATTTCAATTTCAAACTCAATTTCTCGTTCCAGCGGTAATCCAAGCAATTCCTCAGGAAATACATCTTGGAATTCATTAACTACCCGAATTTCATCGAGCTTAGGCTCTTCCTTAGTATAATCTCTAACCATGGCCAGGTACCCTTGACATCCTTTGTCAAGTAATGCACGGGCTTCTATTGCTGAAATAAGTGCTACAGGTAGGTGGGTCTGTCCTCCCAAAAATTCACAGCTAGACTGATCAGGTAAGGTAAATTGGATCACTTTCTTATAACAATCCATCTTGGCCTGATACTTATAAAGCCAATCCATTCCTATGATAACATCAAAATCATACATGACCATTACGACTAAGTCTATTTCCATATTCTTTCCTCCCATTGTTATCTTACAATTTCCACACACTAGCATAGATAATAACATATCCTTTAAGGGCGTAGAAACACAAAGAGGCGTCTCAAGAGGTGTAGTTTCTATCTTATTCAACTGTCTATATCTTTTGGATATAAATGAATGCGTAGCACCCGTATCAAACAATGCATATGCCTTTTTATCATTTATGAGGATCGTACCTGAGATAACATTTTTGGAAGCTTCTGCTTCCTCTTGGGTGATCGCATACACCCTTCCTTGTGCTGGTGGCCTTTAAGGATTTCTTAGTAAGTTTGGTCTAACAGCATTCCACTGTGGCTGTCGCACTGAGCCAATACTCACTTGCGACCTTTCCTGTGGGCAGTTTCTCTTAAGATGACCTATTTGTCCACAACCATAACATTTCGGTTGCCCATTGCAAGGTCATGGGCCATGTCGCCCATCACACTTTCAACACTCTTCATTTCAATAAGGTGCTCTTTCTAAATTCAGGCTGCCCCTGCCTTTTCCAAAGTTCCCAAAGTTGCCCTTCTTCTTAGACTTCCAGGTCTGACCTTGACCTGTATAGGGTCTCTTACCTCATCTCACATCACCAAAAGACAATGGTTTCTCATTCTCCGAATGTTCCCTTACCAACTCCTGCTCCACTAACTGTGCCCTTTCATAGATCTCATTATAATCTCTTATGTTCAAAGGCACCAGTTATTTTCGATATCAGTCCTTAACCCTTTCAAAAACCTCTTAGCTTTCTCTTCTTGATCCTCAATTAGCCTAGGAGCATATCTAGACAGTTCAGAAAATCTTGCCTCATACTGGTCTACTGTCAGCTCCTTTTATTCTAGTTGAACAAATTCTATAATTTTCTAATCCTTAGCATAGTTAGAAAAATGCTTTCTATTGAAAGCTCTCATAAACTCCTCCTAGTTAACATCAGTACCTGGTGGGAAAATTGTGTCCCTCGAAGCTCTCCACCAAAACTTTGCATTTCCCTCTAGCTGGTACTCTGCCAAAGTTATTTTCTTAGCATCATTGCAGTCCAACAACCTGAAAATTTGTTCCATTCCATCAATCTAATGTTCGCCTCCTCGGGACTTCCCATTCCACTTAACTTAGATGGCTTCAGCTTCAAAAACTGTTCCACCAGTCCTTGAGTACAGCGTTCTGCTCCAGGTTGTTGCTGCGCCTGTCTTTCCATCAAATTTTCAATATTGGCCAATGCCTGCAGGATGTCTTCCATTCGGGGTTCAGCCCTTGCAGCAGAGGCTTCAACCCTCGATGGATGAGCACTTCTAGCTCGCACCATGACTTTCCCGCAATTTCCAAGCATTGCCTCAGAATAATCTAAGACTTACCTTGTCTCAACTCAAAACAACTACTACTACTACTACATAACTCACATATACATGTTACTGGTACCTAAAAACAACTCAAAATAAACTACTAGGGATCTACGAGTGATTACTCATCACCCGTTATTCAAAGTTAATCGTTTATTCTATTTTATATCATATGGTGTACATTGCCATCATGTTCCTCCATTTCCAAACGAGGCTCATTATCGCTTCAATCTATAACCATTACTCTAATACCAAAAAGGGGGCTGTGGCACCTAGAAACACCTAAGGTCGCCACAGGTACCTATTGCTGAAAGCATAATTGAAATGTCATCATCTCTCCCTCCAACTATCATGATACAATGCACACCACTAAGCTCCATAGGAAAAGATAAAGCCGAGCCACTTTTATTTACATATTTTCATGATGGATTTTCTCGGGTCGGTATAACAAAAGAAGGGCCAAGGCTTTTGACTACACTCGGCCACAACCTCAAAAAGAGACAACTCGACCCTCTATGTCAATCATGCAAAATCCTCCTTCTACTAGTGTCGGCTATTGTCCAAAAGTTGTAGCTCCTACTCCTCGCGCGTGGGCAGTCACACCCATGCCGGTGCGTCAGGCGGTGGTGGCGGCGGCAATATCCCCCGCATCACTTTGTCTCGACGAACGTGAACAGATATGAACTCCCGAATGACCGGGCCCTTAGCCAGGCCCACGTCATACATCACTAATGCGCGAACTCGAATGAACGTCAGACCATGGATGGTGGGACAGTCGATCTCAACACACTCGACCTCCACATCCGAAGGAAGGCTGTAAAAGACGCCTCGCGTGACAGCAGGGAGCGGCATCTTTCTAATCTGAAATGTTGGTCCCCGAAAGGGTGAGTACAGCCACTCAGCGGGTAAAGGACCCAATAAACCACTCAGTGCATCACACAATACAATCATAACAATCATAGCATAACACATGTCATTCAAGCATACATGCATAATTTACCTTGATACCATGCATATGTCATCATACCGCATGTACATACATCCTCATATAATCATCACCATCATGTCATACACTTACCATCATCATGTCACATATACCATCATGTCAAAGATGCACATACATCCATGCACTTATCATCATCATGTCACAAATGCCATCATGTCAAAGATGCATATACATCCATGCACTTACCATCATCATGTCACATGTACCATCATGCCATAGGTGCACATACATCCATGCACTCATCATCATCATGTCACATGTACCATCATGCCATAGGTGCACATACATTCATGCACTCACCATCATGCATCCATGAATACATGTTGCCATACCATGCATGATTCAATTTCAATTTCCAAATTTTATTCTTTCATTTTGAACCGCCACATTTCTCTTTCCCAGGACCAGTATTTGCATCCCACATTTATCGCTTGCTCCCCACCTGGCATCGTGAGGAACCTCCGACACAAACCTCCGGGCATCCGGCACACACCCTATGGGCATCTCGTACCCCAACTGGCATCATGAGGTATCCCCCGGCTCAAACCTCCGGGCTTCTAGCTCCCCCACTCTCCAGGCATCTCGAAACTCCCGAGGACCCTCCGGAATTACGCCACTAGGCCACCGGGCATCCGGCATTTACACTCCCTAGCCGGGCATCCCGACACTCCCGGGGCATCGTCGGCTCACACCTCCGACGGCCTTCTCATTTAAATTAAAGGTAGAAATTCCATGAAGAACACATGCCCAAAAGAACTTCACACAAGAAGATATAGCTCACACAATACAGTTTGCAAAATTCGGATAAAATCAGATTGCGCAGTTCTTGAAATATTTCGATTAAAATACCCGAATGGCCTCCAAAAATTATGAAATTTTACCAGGTGATATTCATTATCCTAAGGTATATTTTTCATGCAGACATCTAGGTCAGATTCGCCCTAGATAATTAACTATGGACGGTCGAAGCTCCTGTTCCTAGTACCAAACAGTCCAGTTTAGCTGTCTCCAAAAAATCAAGGTTTCACCTACTTATCTTCCTTAATTTCCTCTGAATTTTTTATATGTTTTGCCTCAAGAGGTCCACTACAACTTTTATTAAGAGATCTAGGTGAGATTCTCAATGGATAGTCACTTTATAGTTCATGAAGTCGCTGGAGTCCAGTACAATACATCCAGATCTATCATCTTCAAAGGAAATATCGTTTCACTAGGCTAAAATTGTTCGTTTTGCTTCAAATTTGAGTATGTTAGTCTTTAGGATGTTCTATACAACTTTCGTGAAGAAGTCGAAGCGAAATTCTCAGTAAAAAGTGACATGCAACACACAAAACCATCAAGAGATTGACAAAACAGTTTCAGATCTAGCGTTTTCGTAGAGGAAAGGTTTCACCCCTTAAAACTCAGCCATTTTGTTTCAAATTTTAGTATGTTATACTTTGAGATATTTTCTACAACTTTCATGAAGAAGTCAAAGCCAAAATACGACGCAAAACCCGCATGCAAGCCTCTACAACATTCTGGGTCAGGCGGTACACTCGAAAAGAGAATACTATTTCTAAAACAACACACTCAAGCTTCGGTTTCTCACACCCTAAACGTCCAAGATTCACCACCATTCAAACATATATGCAAGTTACAACATGCAAGAGCAGAATATAGATCCCAACTTGCCTCTAGACCGAGCAAACACGAGCACACGGACGGCGACAAGCAATGGACGCACGGCAACGGGCGACGGACTTCCTCCTTCGCACGGCCTCTTCCTTTCTCTCTCGGTTCCTCACTCTCTCGGCAACCCTCTCTCTCTCTCTCTCTCCTTATGGATGACAACCCCCATAACCGGTCACTCCTTCCTTTTATTCCCCCTCAATACCACCATTAGCCATCATTAGAAGCCACCCAAGAAGACCAATGGATGAAGCCTTCTTTTGCCACTTGGCAAATCCCATGCATGATGGGCTTGAGGGTTTGGGCCAGCTCCTCCCCCTTGTGGTCGACGGCAGCCCTCTTCATGGGCCTCATGGGCCAAGCCAATTTGGCCCACTTTAGGTCCAATACCCTTGGGCCTAAAGTTCAACCCTAAATAAACCCCAATTTCACTTTTAATAATTCATTTTTAATTCTCTCTTTTATAGATTTGAAATTTTCAATTTCATATGGCCATAATCTTGTAATATTTAATCTATAGGGATTAAATCTATGAGGTGCATAGCCAAGAATAAATTCTTCTTATGAATTTATCCTATAATACTAATTTTAATAACTCATGAACACAAATATATAACACTTGGTCTTAAAAGAAAACCAATGGCTAAAGCATAAACCATAGGTAATTTCATTACCTAATCATGAGCTTTAATACATCTAGAGGTTGTCTTGAATTTTGGGATGCCACACAGATCCTTCTGGATTAAGAGCAGTAAATCGCTCAAACTGTTACAAAAACTGAGTTCGCGTCTAGAAAGTTTATTTTCCAAAATCAGTTTGGTTCAAGATCCAAAACTTGTCCATTTGGTTTGAAATTTGACTATGTTAAACTAAAAGATGTAACAAACAACTTTTGTGAAGAAACCATTTCAAAATTCAAACCCTAATAGTTGAAGAAAATCCATTGAATCCCAAAAGGTCACTAGTTCCAGCAAAAACAGATATTCTATTTTGTTTTTGACTAAGCTGAAATCATACTCTTTTAAATCCATAAAATCTTGGAAAAAATATGTGTTATAACTAAAGATGTCTAAAACATTTTTTAAGAAGGAATCAATCTCAAAATCTTAGCACATTTCGATCCACAAAGATAGCAAACAGCAAAGGTTCAGAAACCAGATCTGAGGAAAATTCATTGAATTGGACTAATCCATCCTCATTAGTGCTAATTTCACCAATTAGATTAACACTAATCCATGTTAAGGTTAATATAATCAAACTAGATTATCACTAATCCATATTAAGGCTAATCTCACTTAGTACTAAATAATTAAGCTAATTAACACTAATATAACCCTAAGTGTAATTAACAAACTAATTAATGATTAGGGAGTTAACTAACCGGATTAGTGAGTAAACGGGTTCTTGGCGATGGCGGCGCAATGACAGTGAGTTCCCGTGTCTATGATGGCTCCAAGGGAGGCTCGGAAGAGGTTGAAAAAGCCTTGCAAACCTCATTGCTTGCTGTTGGCTTATGTTCTGTCTTTGCTTGGTTTTGGAGCTGCCGATGGCTGGACCAAGCTGACGGCAATGGGCTGAGGGGCTAAGGTGGAGGAGAGGTAGATGGACGGCGGTCGAGAGGTTGGATGCACGCAGATAGTGGGACGGCATGAGGTGGATGGAGCTGGGCGATGGAGGACAGCGACGGGCGGTCCGTCCCGGGCTTGGCAATTGCTTTGGTGGCTGAGTTTGGGCTAGTTCGGTGCTGGTCTTGGTCAGCACAAGTTGGTTCTGGTTACAGGGACTTGCAGCAAGGAAATGGAGAAGGAGAGGATGAAGAAGAAGAAGGAAGGAAGAAGAAGCAGAAGTTGGACAGAGGGAGAGGGGCTGGTCAAGTATGAGGGGAAGGAGAGGAGACACGGGGCCTTCAAGGTCTTGCTGCTTCCCAATGGCCTTCTAAGATAAATATCCAAGTAATGAGTAGAGACCACAAAGTCTTCAGCCTCCCTAAAGGTCAAGGCAGCAGCCAATGGGGAATTTCTCTCTAATTCTTCACCAAACGAAGGCCAAAAATGCCTCTTGCAGCAGCCCTACGAATTTCTTGAATTTCTTCTTCAATTTCACACCAATTGACTTCAATTTAATGGCCCCAAAAAGCCATGGCAGCAGCCCACATAGTTTCCCTTCAAGCCTTCATAAAACAGCTCGATTTGGTAGCCAAAAATGGCAACCAATGTGCCCATACGAATTTCCAGCCCTTTTCTCTCAATTTCCTCACCAATTAACCAAATTGGCCTCCCAAAAATACCAACTAAGGTACCCAACCAAATTTTCATAATTTTCCTCACAAACCAACTCACTTTGAAGGCCAAAAATCCACTTAAAAATGCCCCTTCAAATTTCCACCATTTTAATTTGTTGAATATGACTTTTCGCCAAAAATCTTGGACTCTATGGAAATTTCCCGAAAGATGAGACGATGTCCTAAAAATGAATCGTGACACGCTCAAACGTTCGATTCTCGAAACCGAACTCAATATGTGGTTAAAATCAACCGTACGCAATTTTAGTCCAATCCAACCTACCGGGTAGCTTTTAAGGATTTTACCGTGGTTATATCCCTTGACAACTTCACCTAATAGGTTAGCTAACTCGTGAGTGATCAGCTTAGAAAAAAAGGACCATAGGCGCGTTGGTGAAAAGCCCATTTCATTTTATCAAGACAGGATTGAAATTCAGGATGTCACAATATAAACTATAAAGCCACAAGAAATTATAATTGAATGAAAGCTGCTACTTTCACAATGAATTTGCTAAAAGGTTGCAGATAGATAATTAGCATTACATTGACCTCATATGCATGCATATGACAAATTGACTGCAGGCTCCTAGAGAAGATGTGTAATTTGAAACTATTTTATGTGAGTGCTGTCCATATATTGTGCAAACTTCTACTCTTGCCTTAACTCGAAAAACTTGCTGCTTTCCTAGTTGAATACATGATTTGGTATTGTAGCAACCTCAGTTTGTTTAATAAACTAATATATTGATCTCCACGTATAAGCAAACTTCAAGAACAGATGAAGATGTTAATCTCTTTGACATTAGTAATTACACCCAGAGTAACTACACTAGTCAACTAAAAATAGCATTGATCTAGCATGTATAGATCTCAAAAGCAAGGATCACAACGAAATTATTGACAAAGGAATGAAATTTTGTGAGATTACAGTTAACTATTTTAAAAATTTAAACTATTTGATGAATGTGTGGTTTAATATTTAAATATTCAATTACAAACATAAAAGATTTGGACTCAATACCTCCTCATCTAATACTAAGTAGAATTTTGTGAAATTATTGTCAATTATTCCAAAAGTTTAAGCTGTTTGATGAATGTGTAATTTAATATCTATATATTCTAAGATTTTTATTTTTTCAGTAAATTTTATATGCTTGTTGCGATTCTCTGGGCTATTTATTAATTCTTATGATCATTAGTCGGCATCTAAAAGATAGCAGAAAAATATTGATAAGAATCCCCAGCTCAATCATCATCTTGGTTATCAACCACCTGTTAATCTTACAATTACGCTATGGATGTCGACGATGAAGATGAATTGGCCGAAGTCAAAACGCTACAAAACTCGGTCATTAATCTCTCATCACTCACTCTCTCCACTACAAAATGCCGAGCTTGTCAACAGCCTCCACCAAGTTATCCCTGCACAAGAACTCGTCCCTATAAAGTCTCTCCATCTCCCTGTCGAAGTCATGCGCGAACACGTGCGCGCCCGCCGCGCTGCCTTTCTTGCTACTCGCCAACACAGCTGCAATGAATATCGTTGACATCCTCCCCGATGCCGCCTCGTGGTACCCGATCGGTCTATTGATCAGCATCACATCCCAACTCAATTCCTACGCGTGGCTGCGCAAGCTATTCAACTCGAGCTTGCATTCCGAGAAGAGCAAATTCTGCATCCGCCCGCACTCGCCGCAAAACTCGCCTCCCACTGACTCTAGCAGCCTCTCCATTTTGCTGACCCTCGCGTTGTAGGCCTCGACTCCCGCGTGTTGCTACTAAAATCTCGCTCGTCGAGGAAGACGGAATGGCCATTGAAGTTGAGGGCTTTGTGCAAGAGGGCCTTGTGGGTGAGGACGAAGATGAGGAGGTTGCAGCTGGAGGCGGGCAACGGCACAATTGGCGACGGGAGCGGTTATGGTGGCCAGCTCAGTGGACCTCACGTGTAAGTATTACAGGTAACAAATTAGTATACAAAACTTCCTAATTTACTTCCAATTTATAGCTTACACCAACATTTCCCCTCAAATTGGTGCATATGTATGTTTGATGCGCAACTTGTCAAGTGCGCTGTAGAAGATCCTGCTCAATACAGCCTTTATCAGTATATCAGCCAATTGGTCTTCAGTTTCAACAAACGGAAAACGAACTATCTTAGTATCTAGATTCTATTTGATAAAATGTCAATCTACCTCAATATGCTTAGTAAAATCATGTTGAATTGGATTGTGAGAAATATCAATGGCTGCCTTATTGTCACAAAACAAATTCATTTCAGACTTGGAAGGGAAACCCATTTCTGACATTAAACTCTTCAGCCAAAGAAGTTCGCAAAGTCCTTAACCATCCCCCTGAATCTAGCCTTGGCACTAGACAACTTCACCACTTTTTGTTTTTTGTTTCTCCGAGTGACTAAATTCCCTCCCACTTTTTGTTTTTTGTTTAACCGAGTGACTAAATTCCCTCCCACAAAAGTAAAGTAATATCTTGATGTCAATTTCCCGTCAGATAAATTCCCTCCCAATCTACATCTATAAAACCTTCATTTTCAATATGACCATTCTTTGAAAAGAAAAGTCCTTTCCTTAGAGCAGACTTCAAGTAGTGAAGGATTCAAACCATAGCATCCGGATGATCTTCACTAGGTGCATGCATAAATTGACTAACAATGCTCAAAGCATATGCAATATCTGGATTAGTACAAGAAAATAGATTCACTTGCCCAGTAACCCTTAACATCTTTTCTTATTAGTTGGTACCTAGTCTAGATATTCTCCAAGTCTGTGATTCTGAGCAATTGGAGTATCAGCTAGCTTATAATCTAGCATCCCCCTTTGTCAATAGATCCAGTACATATTTTCTTTGAGAAAGAAATATGCCTTCTTTTGATATGGCCACTTCAATTCCTAAAAAACACTTGAGTCCCCCAAGATTCTTCATTTCAAACTCCACTATTAGTCCCTTTTGGAGTTTAGAAATCTCCTTCATACCATCCCTTATTATTATAATTATATAATCCACATAAATTATCAAAGCTATTATCCTTCCTTGTCGTCACTTGAGGAACATAGTTTGAGTCACTTTGAGAGTACCAATATCTTTTTATAGCCAGACTAAAACGGCCAAACCAAGCATAGGATGATTGTTTTAATCCACACAGAGAACATTGCAACTTACATACAACTAGGGGTGTCAAAAATCAAACCAAAAACCGAATAGGCGGGCGAGAATCTAACCGAAAAGTTCGATTTTTTTCGATTTGGTTCTAATTCAATTTGGATAATATTAAAAACCGAAGATTTTTTAACCGATTCGATTTTTCATCAGTTCGGTTAACCGAGCCAAACCAATAAAATCTAAAACAATTTCCTTCTATTGTTTTCTTTTATTTAAAAAAAAAAATCATTTTCATTTTTTTCTTTTGTTTCTTTTTCATTTGCTAGTGATCAACCAAAGGCGAGCTAGAGCCTCGCCATAAGCTTGTGATGCTCAAGCCTGCCAAATTCTGGTGAGGCCAAGCTCGCTCGACTCCGGTGAACTTAAGCCTCAGCAAATCTAGCCATCTAGGTAGGGCTTCAGCATTGTTAGAGGTCGCTAGACATCAACAAGGCTTTGGCGACCTCCGGCAAGGCTCAAGCCTTGCCCAGCTTGCTAGATTTGGTGGGCTTGAGCTCGTCAAATTCAAGTGGGGTCGACCTTGCCATAGGCTAGCAAGGCTCAACCTCGTTAGAATCTAGCAAGTTGGAGCCTTGCTGACCTCTAGCCAATCATTGGCCCCCACCATGACCTGTGACCGGCCAATGAAGAAGAAGAAGAAGAAGAATGAGGAGGAGCAGGAGAAGAAGGAGGAGGAGGAGGAGGAGGAGGAGGAGAAGGAGAAAGAGGAGGAGGAGAAGGAGAAGAAGTAGAAGAGGAGAAGAAGGAGAAGGAGGAGGAGGAGGAGGAGGAGTAAAAGCATAAGCGGAAGGAGAAGGAGAGAAGGAGAGAAGGAGAGGAGAAGCAAAAGCAGAAGGAGGAGGAGGAGGAGGAGAAGCAGAAGGAGAAGTAGGAGAAGAAGGAGGAGGAGGAGGAGGAGAAGGAGAAGGAGCAGAAGCAGAATGAGGAGAAGGAGAAGGAGAAGGAGGAGGAGGAGAAGGAGAAGCAAAATGAGTAGAAGGAGCAGGAGGAGGAGGAGGAGGAGGAGGAGGAGGAGAAGCAGAAGAAGGAGAAGGAGAAGGAGAAGAAGGAGCATAAAGAGGAGGAGGAGGAAGAGGAAAAGTAGAAAAAGGAGGAGGAGGAGGAGAAGGAGGAGAAGAAGAAGAAAAAGGAGGAGAAGGAGAAGGAAGAGCGGGGAGGAGGAGGAGAAGCAGAAGAAGAAGAAGAAGAAGAAGAAGAAGAAGAAAAAGAATAAGAAGAAGGAGAATGAGAAGGAAAGAATAAAAAATCAATTTTAAAAATCAATTTTTTAAAATTAAAAAAATTATTGACATGGGTGCATGTAGGAAAAAAAGCATAAACAAAAACAAAAGTAAAAACCGAATTGAATTGAAACGAACCAAACTGAGATTTCATTTCGATTCAGATCGGATTTCGATTCAATTTAATAAATTTTCTTATCGATTCAGTTCGGTTCGATTTTCTTTCAAAATCGAACCCAACCGAACCACTTACACCCCTACATACAACGCCTAGCTATGAAGGAACACTATACTCGCGCGGGATATCTATGTAGAATTCTTGTTCAAGGTCGGCATGTAGAAAGGCATTCTTGACATCAAACTAGTGTAATGGTCAATCTAAGTTGGCCGCAAGAGACAACAAAAATCTAATAGTGTTAAGCTTTGCAACTAGCGAGAACATCTCTTGATAATCCATGATATTTGTTTGTGTATATCCCTTTGTTACAAGCCTTGCTTTGTATCTCTCAATAGACCCATCTACCTTGTTTTTAACAAAGAAAATCCATTTACACCCCCATTGGTTTTTTCTTTTTCTTTTTTTTTCCCTTAAGGCAATCCCACAAGCCTCTAAGTATTGTTTTTCTGCAATGCCTTCATTTCTAGTTTCATCGCCTCAACTCACTTTGGGTCTTCCAAGGCTTCTCGTACCTTATTAGGAACATGAGCTAAAGATACATTAGACACAAATGCCTTGGGTGGCTTCAACAATCTCTTAGTTGACATATAATTTGCAATGTGATATTTTGATAATCTTTCCTCCATTTCTAGTAAGTGTCAATTAGGGGCCTTGCCACAATTATGCCTGACAAGTGATTTATATCCAACAGATATATTTGAATCATCAAGATTATAAGATGTAGTAGGAGAAATTACCTCAAGGATATCCTCAAGAGATGAGTTCAGTATTGGAGAGGGGGCAAATTATTCTTGCACATCTTGCTCCTGTCGAACCTCTGGCACAATCTGCCTAGCCTTTGTCGACATTGTCAGGATCGGCCTAGCCTCTGTCAATACTGTCAGGCTTGCCTAGCTAACGACCCAACCCTCGTCATAACGCCATTGCCACATCCCCATTGGTTCTTCATTTCTTTTTGTATATGTATTGTGCAGTTATGGTATGCAGCAAAAGGACTATCATTGGTACACTCCTTCTACTAGAAAAACTTATGTTACTATGAATGCAACTTTCATAGAGTTTGAATTCTTTCTTTCAATATCCAAATCCCACAAAAATACAACGCAGCACACAAGGATCAAGTTTAATATGCTGATTTTTGTGGATATGTACAAAGGCAACACCTCGAAAAAATCTAGGGAAAATTGTCAAGACTGAAGACAAAGAAACATGTATTGACAGAGCCTGTAGAGGAGTTTGAAATGCCAACACCTTTGAAGGCATCCTACACCTATTAGGAGACGGACTGTTTCACGACCTACTAGAGCCTTATGTGTGGGCCCTAAGGCTAATGGCTGGAGCTAAGTTTAGACTTAGTCCGGACTCTCCCAAACCCACTAATTCACGATGTATGATTCAAGTTTTTAACATGCAATCTATTTTCATTTAGGAGCTACACTCCTAAATTGATTTGTAGTAGGTCAGTTAAAAATATTTTACTCTCGCACCACTAAAAGAATTAGGATCAAGGACTTAATCACCCTAGTTAATCTACTATCATCCCTTCAATACCTACTCTTGTTTAAACCTTAAAGTTTCATTTTTATTTTTGGAAAGATTTTTCATGCATAAAACTCTAAAAATCCATTTTCAAGCCTTTCCCCAAAATAGGAAAATTTTGAAGGATTTCTTATACATTCCTAAGAAAAATTTTCACAATCAATTTTAAGCATTTTTTCTAAAAAATAGAAAATTTTTAGTGTCTTTTAAAAAAAAGAAAAAATAATAATATACTGACCAAGGTGCCGGCCCAGTTCGGATTTGGCCTAACCGATCCGGATTGCGCCCCCACTCCGCACGGCTTGCCAGAAAAAAAGACCCCTTCCCGCATTTTTCTTCTTTTCTTTTTTCCTCTCTCTCTGTCTTTTTCACTTTGTTTTTCATCTCTCTCTCTCTTAAAGACCCCGTTGACCTAATAGCTCACCGTTTGTCTTCCATCATTTTTTTAAATCTCTCTTTTGATTTTTTTTTTTTATTTTACTTCTTCTTCTAAGCCTTTCAACGTCCCGTTTTACCCCACGCCGGACCCAGAACGCCGCAGCGCTCAAGACGACCGCACGAGGACTCGAAAAATCAAAGCCCAGTCCAAGTTTGCCATCTCCCACCTCTCTAGCCAACCTCTCCTCTCACCCTCGCGACTTTACAGAAGCGTTCATCTCATGCTTCAACATTTCCCCCAAGGACCGAGAGCATCGCCGGATTCAAACGACTAAATGGGCCTCAAGCTTTAATCCAAATGATTCAGGCGCTGCACAAGCCACGCCCAACCACCATGCGGCTGTCATTTATGGCCCCCAACCGCTACCACCCCTCATCTTCGCCGGCCGAGAACCATCGCCCGCTGAAACATGACGCATGCCAAAAGAGACCACGAAACGAGAACATACCAAGCAAGGGATAGCGGTGGAAATCTACCAAGACGCATTTGACAAACCACGAACGCCAAAAAAAATGGACGGAGGACCCATAACATTTCAGCCAGTCATCTCAGCCAGTCATTTCATCGAACATGCGGTGGGCGGCGGCTAAGAGGAAGCTTTGAACTTGTCCAAAACACGAACTTAGGCCAAAAACAGCTAGTAAACGACGAGCTAGGTTCAACGTCGGCGCGAGGACAACTCATTTGCGCTCAGTGAAAGGACAGCAAGTCTCGAGCACAATTAAAACCATGAACAGGCATCTAACTCAAGCATTTGATCGAACACTTAACATACGCAAACTGAGGGGTGGAACATAGGGATGACCGAGCCTGGGCAGTGGCCACGAGCCGGGATTCACAGCAATTGATGCCTAAGAAATTGCACTGCAGCCCGCACCTAGATGAGGCCAAAAACTCACGCGAACTCGGACCAACCTCGGTTCTCCCTTGGATCTCTCTCTAGAAAGCTTTATTCTTCTCTCTGCCGTAGGTCGTCGTCCGCGCGTGGTGTGCAGCAGTAGGAAGAAGAAGGAGATGTCTTTATCTTTTTCGAAAACCCTGTTGCATTTTTTTTTTCTTTCTTGCCTTTTCCCTTGCTTTATTTATCTTTTTTCCGGTGAAACGAAATTAAACTCAAAATTAACTAAGTGCTAATAAAAATTTGAACTAGAACCAATATGCCAAAATAATATGTAATTTAAAGCCGGAATTTCATGAAAACTTGCACCACGGTCACTTGGAATTTCATATTTCAACTTCTTGCGAGAACGAGTTAGCGTACAACAGAAAATAAATAAAACTATAGTGACATAATGCTATGAATTAAAGCGAAACTAAACCAAACTATGCGAAATCAACAGTGGATGAATACATCTATACTAATTGCCAAAACTAACTATTAATCAAAAATAATATATATATTTCCTACACTGTTACCAATCTGAACTGAATTAAGATTGGTGTGCAAATTGAACTACATCATCCGGATTTTTTTTTTTTCCATGTTTATGCTCACTGAAACACGAGGCACAATCAACATGAACTGACCCAAGAAGCCACGCACGTGCTTGGCTTTACTTCCTTCTTCTTCTTCTTCTTCTTTTTTCTCTTCTTTCTTTTCACACGTGCGGCGAAATTCCCTTTCCGTTGTGCCAATTGGGTAAGTCTGTCACATATTTCTCTCTTGGTCGAGCCTATGAAAGGGAGCCAAGCTCGTCCCTGCTTCGACCCCAAAATTCAAATGAATTTATGGCTCGTTTGTGTGTCAGGTCGATTCAAATTCAATCTCATAACTAGGCTAAATTAAATAAATTCATAGTTGAGCCTCATGTTTTCTTTAGCATGAACGTGTTATTCCTAACAAATGTAGTAAAAGCATACGCAAATATTATTCAACCTAAAAATTTAGGTGTCAATAATATATGCTAACAACAGTTTATAAATTCACATAAAATGAAAATCAAATCTATTTAAATAGGCTATTTCATTTATAAATGGTAATTAGCTATATCCATAATTTATATAATGTAGTTCTGTGATTTGGTTTTGTTTTAGAGAATTTGAAAGCAAACCAAATCACAAACAAATAATTACTATATCAGTAGAAATCCTTTTTGGGTCAAGGGAGATAGTACCCGGGTATAGTATCCTACGCCCATTGTCCCCATCTTTCGTATCTTTCAAATGTCCCCATGCATTCATTCTACTGCCAGCATTCCGCGGGCGTAAAAATTAGGTAAATTGGATGTTGGACAGAAAAGTTATGACTAGTCAAAGTTTAGTCAAAATTTTTGAAAATTTTCCTTTTAATTTCTTTTTAAAAAAAAAAGAAAAAGAAAGAAAGAATGATGACGTTGACCCCTGCCCCCCGAAAATTTTCCTTTTAATTTATTTTAAAAAAAAAGAAAAAGAAAGAAAGAATGATGACGTTGACCACCCCCGGGTCTCCACATTTCGCTTCCAGCGTCAACCCGCTGATGGAACAGCGACAATCTGCACGTGAGCCCAAGCCACGCCCGGCCAGTCGCACATCCGCCCAGCCCACCTGGGCCGTGCATCACTGGGCCGAAAATGGTGCAAGGTCGCATGTGGGTCTAAGTTGTCACTAGATCCGTCTCGTGTAAAGCTGGGTTTTGAAGCCCAGTTCTGCACCTATAATTTTTCGGCCTTTCACCACATTTGCCTTTTGCCATGCAGTCTCCATGAGCAGTTTGGCTTAGAAACATGCAGTCCGTAGCCGTTCGAGCTCGAAGCTTCCGATTTGTCATGGCTAGATCTACTTCAAAGCTCGCAACCATGACCACACAAGCTCGAGCTTGAAACTCACATACGTCATGGCTTCTCAAGCTCGAAGCTCGTGCCTAGAGTTGACATTGAGCGGCCATGGGTGTGAAATCTAAAGATTGTAGATCTCAAGCTTGCAGCCATGGCTACTCGAGCATTTGAGCTTCGGCCACGGCTAATAGGGGTGAGCGCGGTTTCCGGGTAGAACCAGGAACCGGAACCGGTCCGGTTAGGGCTCAAAAAAAGCCCCTATTTGATTTTCACTCGTGACACTTTCAGTCTCAGTCTTAGACGAGTACCTATGTTCTCTCTCCGCTTCTCTCTTCGCCCTCTGCTGACTGCTCAACGACGCCACCTGAGATTCTCTCTTCGCCATTTGTTCTGCACTTCCGCCGGCCGCCGCGTCTCTGAGTGACCGCTGCTTGCTCGTGCTGACATCAGAAGCCCTCTACAGCAGATCCTAAGCCCCGCCGCGCCTCGCCTACAGCCTGCACCGACCCGCAATGACCCGACGTCGCTCCTGCTTCGCCCGTTATTGCTACCCGACGCTGCTTTGCCTTTGCCGTGCCTCGGAGCTGCGACGTAGTTTCTCCGCCTTCGCTTTGCCCCAAAACTCGCGACGCCGAAGCCCGCAACGCCGCTGCTCTGCCTTCGCCGTGCCTCGAAGCTTGCGACCCTCAGCGCCCTCACCCAACTCCAAGCTTTCCTCGAGCGACGCTTCTGCAGGTTCTCCCTCTCTCTCTCTCTCTCGATTGCTCTGTCTTGCGCTTGATCTATCCTCTCTTGAAGTTTCGTTCGTGGAAAAGTTTGTCTAGGTTTGATATTTGAACCAAACGAGCTTTGGATTCTAAAATAACGATGCTCTGATAGGGCGACGACATCGGGAAGCCCTCTACAAAGCAAATCCCAAGCCCCCGCGCGCGCCTCGCCTACAGCCCCATGTGACCCGCAACGACCCGATGTCGCTCCTGCTTCACCCGCTTGCTGCCCGACGCCGCTGCTTTGCCTTTCTGTGTGCCCCGAGCCCGCGACGCAACTACTTTGCCTTCACCTTGCCTTGGAGCCCGCGACGCCGCTGCTCTGCCTTCGCCATGCCCCAAAGCCCGCAACCCTCAATGCCCTCACCCAACTCCGAGCTTTCCCCGAGCGACGCTGCTGCAGGTTCTCCCTCTCTCTCTTGATCGCTCTATCTTGCGCTCGATCTATCCTCTCTTGAAGTTTCGTTAGTGGAAAAGTTTGTTTAGGTTTGATATTTGAACCAAACGAGCTCTAGATTCTGAAATAACAATGCTCTGATAGGGCGATTTTGTTTGTGGATCTTTCTTTAGCTGCTTTTGTTTACTGGCCGCTGAATTGGCAATTATTATGAGTTCCGTGTTGTTGCTCAGTTTGCATTGTTTGCATATATTTGATTGAAGCCTGTTCATTATTGGTGTTAAGCAAGTTTTACCTAAATCTGGTGACAAACTAAGACTGTTTCTTTCTCCCTGGTCACTAAGACCAACTTCGACATTGAAATTTGATAGGTTCATGGGTAGGACATCTAATAGAATCCGATGAGTTGAGAATGGCTTAACTGATCAGGCTTAGGATTTGACTTTAGATTTACATAATATGCTTAGGTCTGGTGATTGATGATGTTATGGGATGATTTTCTATGGATTGACGATCAATGATCATGAACTTGAGGTTGATTGAGCTTGATTTGTATTAATCTGCAATTTCGTACCTTTGTGATGGACTTACTGTTTTGGCTAAAACGAAGTGCTAAATAAGGTTTTTTGACCTCGAGCCCTTCTAGACATAAAAAAAATATACTTCTAGAGCTTCGATTTGATATGTCACACGCCCATAGTGGATGTCATTTGGTCACTGAAAAACACCTTTGAAATTTGTCAATTCTACAGCAGTTTTAGATTGATTTGCTATTCTGACTTACTGATGTTCTGTTTTAACTAGACTGAGCTGGTATAGGATGTTATTAGGATTTAATGTCTTCTGAAGATTTGTAATAGACTTCTCAAGCTTTCCATAGACATATTATATGTGCGATTTGGCCATCGTTTGCCCTGCCTAACACTTCTTGCAAAGATGGAGCACTAATCTGGTGTCGCAGGTGTTCTGCTTTGATGTTCTGTTTTAATTGATTTCAGTTCAGATTTTTTAAGTCAATGTCTCATGATAGATGATCATGACATTCCCTTTTATCTCATTGTTTTTTAATTCCTCCTATTATATTTGTTGCTATCTATAACATCAATGCATTGCGAATATGAAGATGTTATTGGATGATTTTCTGTGGATTGATGATCAATGATCATGAACTTGAGGTTGATTGAGCTTAATTTGTATTAATCTGCAATTTCATACCTTTGTGATGGACTTAGTGTTTTAGCTGAAACGAAGTACTAAATGAGGTTGTTTGACCTTGAGCCCTTCTAGACATAAAAATACACTTCTAGAGCTTCGATTTGATATGTCACACGCCCATAGTGGATGTCGTTTGGTCGCTGAAAAACACCTTTGAAATCTATTAATTTTGCAACAGTTTTAGATTGATTTGCTGTTTTAACTTACTGATGTTCTGTTTTAACTGGACTGAGCTGGTGTAGGATGTTATTAGGATTTAATGTCTTCTAGAGATTTGCAATAGACTTCTCAAGCTTTCCATAGACATATTATATGTGCAATTTGGCCATCGTTTGCCCTGCCTAACACTTCTTGCAAAGATGGAGCACTAATCTGGTGTCGCAGGTGTTCTGCTCTGATGTTCTGTTTTAATTGATTTCAGTTCAGATTTTTTAAGTCAATGTCTCATGATAGATGATCATGACATTCCCTTTTATCTCACTATTTTTGAATTCCTTCTATTATATTTGCTGCTATCTACAACAGCAATGCATTGTGAATATGAAGATGTTGATATTGTGTCATGATACCCTGCTATTTTGCTGCATTTCCGACGTGGAGTTATGCATTCTTGAATTTTCATAAATTTTTAATTATATTATGTTATTGTTGTGTAGTGCGAAGTTCATGTATCAAGATAACACATCAATGGAGGTGGAGGGACATGAGGCGATGACTCCGAACACGGAATTGGAGTTTTTTGGCCATGAAAATGAAGAAGAGGCACCTCCTACCATGAGTGTCACAAGTAAGGTACCTGGTTCTCATCTTACTCATGATAAGAAATACACTTCCGAATGTTGGAATCATTATACGAGAATCGATGATAAGGATGGAAAACCAAATCAAGTGAAGTGCATTCATTGTGGGACCATGCTTAAGTATCGTGTTGCTAACGGTACTTCTGCGATGAGGAAGCACTTGACCACATGCAGGAGATTTCCCCATAATGTAGATAAGAGACAGAAATTTTTTGCATCGCGTAATGTAGATATGGCTGGCAAGATAGGAGGAGATTCTAGTACTGGTAGTATCTTAACGACATGGTCATTTAATCAAGAATGTTGTAGTAAAATGTTTTCTCGGTTCATCATCCTTGATAAGCAACATTTTTCCTTGGTTGAGCGTGTTGGATTTTGTGAATTTGTGAGTGAGTTACAACCTCTCTTCAAACATATATCACGTTTCACAATAACAAAAGATTGCATTAAGTTGTATTTAGATGAAATGACTCATTTGAAGAATTATTTTCGAAAGATTAGTTTTAGGATCGCACTCACGACCGATACATGGAGTTTTATTCAAAATCTGAATTATTTATGTATCACTGCACATTTTATTGATGAAAATTGGAAGTTGTATAAAAGAATCATCAACTTTGTGGTGATGTATAGTCACAAGGGTAGGGAGATTGAGAAAATGGTGAAGAAATGCATTCAAGAGTGGGGAATAGAAAAAAAGGTATCCACAATCACTATAGATAATGCTAGCTCGAATGATGTTGTAATTGGCTATTTGAGGGATAAATTTTCGAAAGAAAAGTCGTTGATATTGGATGGTAGTGTTTTACACATGAGGTGCACAGCTCATATATTAAATTTGATTGTGAGAAATGGCTTGACTACGGTACGTGACTCCATTGCACGTATCCGAAATGTGGTTAGGTATGTAAGGAGTTCTCCCACGAGAGCCAAAGCATTTCAGTCTTGCATTGAGAGTGAAGAAGATCACTTATAAGGTTTCGGTAATTCTTAACGTCGCCACTAGATGGAATTCTACTTATCTCATGCTAGACACCGTCATAAAGTTCAGAAAAGCTTTCCAAAGAATGGAAGACGACGATTTATCTTTTGCAAGTGAGCTTAATCATGAAACTCCTAGTGATGATGATTGGGAAAATGCTATTATTCTTTCAGAATTTCTAAAAGTATTCTATGATGCCACCAATCAGATGTCGGGGAGTTCATATGTCACTTCAAATGATTATTTTGAAGGAATAGCTCTTTTGTATATATATTTAAAAGATGCAGTCGATGCTTTGGATCCTAAGCTTCAAGCTATGGGTTTGAAAATGAAAGAAAAATTTGATAAATATTATGGAGGCTTGGATAAAGTGAATATGATGGTGTTGATTGTGGTTGTGCTAGATCCTAGAGCCAAGTTAAATTATGTGACTTTCTTGTATGGACAAATTTATGATGATAAATTGAAAGTTAAAGAGATGCATTACAAGGTGAAGGATGCATTGGAGCGTTTGTATGAATTTTATGAGCAATCTCCTCTTATTTCAAGTTATCGAAATTTTGGTGGCCATAGTTTGGGTGCAAGTAATAGTGCTTCCAATGCTGATACGGGTGGTAGTGAAGGAATAAAAAAGCATGACGCCCAAGCTTGAAAGAAAATGTTTTTATACTCGAATGAACAAGGGTGCGATGACAACAAGTCCGAGCTTGATGAGTATCTTCAAGAAAAAAATGAAAAGAATCTTGGTCTTGACCTTTTGATGTGGTGGAAGACTAATGGCTCAAAATATAAGATCTTTTCTTTGATGGCTTGAGATATTTTGTCAATTCCCATAACTACCGTTGCTTCCAAGTCAACTTTTAGTACATTGGGTCGTGTGCTTAATGGCTTTCGAAGTTCTTTAACTCCTAAAGTAGTGGAAGCTTTGATTTGCACTCAAGATTGGTTAAGAGCTATTCGTATACCGATTGATGTTGAGGAGTGTATTGAGAATGCAGAAAAATTTGAGTTGGGTAAGTGACATTGTTTATATTTTTATATATTGTAATTATTTTTGTATATCTATAAGTGAATATTTTATTTAATCTCGTCTTTTTTTTTTTTTTAAGATATGGATGGTCTTAATGCGGAAATTATCGCCGGTAAATAGAGTTTGTCACTGGGAGGATACCTTGCATTGAAAAGTAAAGCATAGGTTTTATTTCAGCTTTCAAGAGATAGTATGAACCAAATATAATTGTGTTGTATATCTTTTTTATGTTTCAGGAGCAGTAGGTCTTATGCAGTAAGAGTAATTTGGGTGACACATCAGTTAAATGGCAGAAATTAAGCAAACGAGATGCCTATGGGGAATCATCTGGACATGATGATGTTGGTGAATACCACTTCATGAATATAATTTTGTGTGGTCAGGGCTGTGATGGGAGGCTTTTGCTTGGATCATCTTTCTTGTCAAGGAATGGAACGACGAGATCGATTCAAATAATCAGCTAGTCATGAGATTTTCTCTTGTGTTTTGGTCTCTTGTGGTAGAATTTGCTTTTCTTCAACGACAGTAATGATTCACCGTATTTGGAGCTTATAGTGAATTGATAGTACATGCTGTTTGTTGCTCTTTTTTTTTTTTTTTCCTTTATGGATGCCTCGTTCTTTATTCTAGGTTTCTCCTTTTAATTTATGCTTCGACTATTCTTTCACCTTCAGATTCTGATTGATTGCTTCTTCCTTTTCTTTTCTTTTTGTTTTAGGAAAAAGAAAAGTGCAAAATTTTAAGGAAACATTGTTTGGCCTTTACTCCACTTGTCTTTTCTTTTAATCTTCGAAATAGAAACATTGCTTAGAGTCTTATGTTTTTCGTGGTGCTTGTCTGACACTCGTGGTTTTGTAGTTAGTTGGGCTTGATGTTTTGGAAATCTGAGTAGAACATGTGAAAACAAAATGTCTTTCAGTGATGTGCTTACTTGGTTGCACTTTACTGGATAAGTGCAGAGAAGAAGCACCCATTTTGCTGTCTCTTTTGTTTCTTTAACCTGATGGCCAATATATGATGTTTTCTTATAATTCTGAAAAGTCTTTAGTCCTTATGCCGTTGAGATGTGCTCTTTTAGTAAGTTCAATACAGGAGTAATTCCATCGGGGGTTTATGGAACCTGGTTTGGGAGTCTTGATTACTTATTTGCTGTGATGAAATGTGCTTTAAATGTTTGATTTTGGTTGATATAGTCCCCTTTATGAAATATTCTATGCCTAATAGGTTCATTTCTCATAAGCTGTTTAAAGGAGAGCAAAACATTCTTGAATATTTCTTCCCTCGTGAATGCAGCTTTAACCTTAAGTACCTACCAACATTGGTGGAAAGAGATGTTCACTGAAAGATATGGAATATGTGGCACGCCTGCTACAAGAGTAGTTTGCATTCTCTTGTTCATGCTCAGGAGGAGAGGAGGAGACAACCTAGACATTGTAGACAGGGCTTATATGTTTGAAACGGGAAGCCTTCAGATGCTCCAGTGAGGAGATGTGGGTATGAGATGAAGACTCCAGTTAAATGGGAAGAGGGAAGACGTAGGAAGGAGATTATAAGAAAAGATGTGGACCATTTAGATCTTATGGAAGTCTTGACACAAAGTGCAATGGCATTGGAAGAATTCATATGGCTAACCCTACTTAATAGGATAACATTTAACTTGTTTGTGGTAAATATTGTGTGGTTAAATTGTATCTGGTACGTGACGCAGCTTGATGTACTTTATATTAGATGTAAACTCACGGCCTCTTTTATTACAGGAAGCTTTACATGAAAAAGGGCTTCGAGATGATACAACATGCATTGTTATCGATATATTACTGCAAGATAAACCAATGGCTCCTTTGCCACCACCAAAGAAGCCAGGAAAAGGAGTATTCAAGTCAATGTTTCGTAAAAATTCATCCGAATCATCTCCTCAGATTGATCAAGAATATATTGAGCTAGATGTAGTGGAGGAGTTATATGAGGACGGATCCGCAATGCTCTCAGAAAGGTCTACATCTTAACGTCCACTTTCAGTCACAACAATAGATCTTTTTTGACAGCAATTTGGTGGACCACTCTTGTTTGCCTAACTGTGATTGCACGACGTATCAATGTTTCTTTGACTGAGAAATGCTTGTAAAATGCAGGCTAGATACAAAATACCCCCTATGCAACATGTTTAGGCTGTTCATGTGTGTTGTATGTCAAGTAGAGCTAAAGCCGAGAGAGGGCATATCCACACATGCCGGTTCATCAAATCCAGGAAAACTGAGACCATGGGATGGACCTTTTCTTTGCTTGAGTTGCCAAGAGAAAAAAGAAGCCATGGAAGGGAGAAGACCATTTGGAGGTACTGTCTCCTTTGCCCTTCTAGCACCAATTTTACTTTTCTGAGAAATTGCTTGATAGCATTAATTAATCCCTTTTCATCACGTTTTGTTTGAACTTGCTTTCAGATGGGTCATCCAGACATAGTAGCGGGAGTGATTAGTGAGCCCCTTTGACTATGTGAGTGACTGACAGATGTCCAAAAGTATATGCTAAATGGGAGACAAGCTAACTTCCTTCAGTATCGTTTTGAGCGGTCGCCTGGTGCATTTTGAATATTACTTTTGAGCTCATTGGGAGCTCAATGTAAGGTTCCAAGGACCAAATCAGAAGATTCAAGAGCGTTGATAGTTTCTTGAATATCCAGTTTCTGACTTCAAAGCTGAGAGACGAATGATACCAGCCTCTTTGCAAGGTATGTGGACGGCTGTCATAAGTTTGGTTGTCCTAATGATATGCCAGACGTAATTAACTTTTTGATTTTGAATTCATTCTGCTATACACTGTTTCTTCCAATTGTAGAGCTAACATTCAAGTTTACCCAATCTCCACTGCAATATCAACGTAAAGGGTGCTTGATGAGGGTTCATACACCCAATCGGCTTCCTGAATGATTGTTGCTTTGTTCTTCCTTTTTGAAAAGTAGGGAAGTCAATTTGTGGAATAGATATGGGGAACTGATGATTCTCAGCAAGAGGCGCATCTGTATGTACTTTGTTGGGTAGTGGCATTTTCTCATTGAATAGAAATCAGGTAGTTGAAGCTCTCTCGTCCATTCTACTAATACTGCTTCCGTTGCTTGGTCAGTTAGTCTATAGCTTGAGGTTATGGGCATCTAAATTCATGAAATTTGTTTATGCGTTGTTCAATCAAATCTGATGAACTCGATTCCATCAAAGCACTTTCATCATCTGTTATTTTCCTCCTTTTACTGTCCTAACTTTGATGAATGACAAGTTTGTTTATTATTCCTGCATTCATTTCCATTTTTTTAACTAAAAAAAAAAAAAAAACCTGTTGGAACTTGGAACCGACCCCCGGAACCTATGACGGGGTAGGTTCCAGGTTCTTGGTTTTGACGGGTAGGTTCCAGATTCCAAAAAATGAGGAACCTGTACCCAATGGTAGGTTCCAAGTTCCAAGCTGAACCTGTAAAGAACCGGCAACCACTCACCCCTAACAGCTAGTGGAAGAATGGTCGTGAGTGGGTACACAGGAATTGCATTGTTAGGGTTTAAATATTTTGAAGAAAAGAAGAATTACAAGTCAAAGATAGAGTCAACATTTGAATATAAAGGAAAAAAAAATCAACAAATATTTAACGACCTTTACGCCACATCAACAAAAATTCACAACGGCCCCAAAATATTTAGCAACATTTGAACCTATTTGAGATTTTAGCTTCAAAACCATTTGAGTCTCAAAAGCCCAAAAGTGAAAAAGTACCTAATTCCAATATTAAACCAGACAAAAATGCACAACAGGCCCAAAATGTACTTGGAATCGTAAAAATATAGATGAAAAATAAAATAGGAGGCCCGAGGAACGCTTCGGTGTCTACGGTAAATAGTACTAGGGTGGTTTGAGTTCTTCTGTTTGATTATCTTCTTTGATAAAGCTTTTTTTTATTTTGTGATTTATTTGATTGAATTAATCTATTCGCTTATTTCACTTTCTATGAAGAAATTCGAGGTGTCATTTCAAACTCGACCAAAAAATAATTAAACTAGTATGTATAGATCTCCAAAGCAAGCTTGCATTGAAATTAAGGACAAAAGATTATTATGTCTATTTATTAATTCTTATGATCAGTATTGGGCATCTAAAAGATGGAGAAAAACATTAGTAACTCTACAAAACTCAGCGCAATCATCATCTTCGTCATCAACCCCCTGTGAAATCCTCAATTATCCCTCAATTACGCCATTGATGTTGACGACGAAGATGAATTGGCCGAAGCTGAAACCCTACAAAACTCAGTCAGTGATCTCCCATCGCTCACTCTCTCCACAACAAAATGCCCAAGCTTACCAGCAACCTTCACCAAGTTGTCCCACACAAGAACTTATCGCTATAAACATTCTCCACCTTCCTGTCGAAGTCATGCACGAACACGTGTGTCTCTGCGGCACCGCCCTTCTTGCTCCTCGCCAGCACAGCTGCGGTGAATATCGCTGACATCCTCCCTGGGGCCGCCTCATGGTATCTGCTCGGTCCGTCGATCCGTATCACGTCCCAACTCAATTCAAACACGTGGTTGGGCAAGCTGTTCAATGCGAGCTTGCACTCCGAGAAGAGCAGGTTCTGCACTGGCCGGCACTCGTCGCGGAACTCACGTCGAGCCGACTCGAGCAGCCTCTTCATTTCGCCGACCCTCGTCTCGTACTGCACGTCGTGGGCCTCGATTCCTGAGTGTTGCTGCTCAAGCCTCCAGACAAGGTTCTTATTCTCGTTGAGGAAGATGATACGGCCATCGAAGTTGAGGACTTCGTACAAGAGGGCCTCATGGGTGAGCCCGAAAATGAGGAGGTTGCAGCAGGAGGTGGCCGCGGTGCAGTGGGCGATGGCGGTGGTTATGGTGGCGAGCTCAGTGGACATCATGTGGATGGGGTTGGTAGTGGCAGCGTAGTGGAGGAGGGCGTCCGATATATAAAGTGGAAGTGGGACTGAAGAGGCGGCAAAGCCCGGGCCAGTCCTTGTGGCGGTGGGGATGGTTGTGGTGGTGGTGGTGGCGGTGGCGATTACGGTTAGAGTGAAGGCGGTGGTGAAGAAGGTGATGATGAAGATGAGTCACAAGCGACTTGTGTTTGAAGTTGATTGCTTTTGGATTGTGGGACGGAGGAGTATTAGCTTCGTGCTTTTCATCTCTCTCTCAAGCAACCTGTTTATTTCATTTAAGATGGTCGGGTAAAGATCTTAAGAGAAGAAAAACACTGATCATAAATAATCCAAGAATCGTAGCGAACGTTGCATATTTTTGAGAATGTGGATGTGGGCTTCATACGCTCTTTTTAATAGTCAAATCGGTTGCTCCGGTACAACTAGTATGTTATTGTGAATAGACTACGTGGGAATAATTGAGATGAAAGAATTATTGCCCAAAGAAAAACAAGAAACGGAGTAACGCCGATAGAATCGTTTAGTACTTTCGAAAAAATCAGATTTTGATATATAATAAAAGAAGCATACCTTCCATATTGATCTCTTATCAATGATGAGCGACGGTTTTTCTCCTACGCGAGTTTATTTTATAACATATATAGAAAATTAACTCGAACGTGATCGATGCATGTCGAAGGACAATTTTTTTTTTTTTGTCGGTCCTACTATATTTCTATGCTAACGCTCACTCTCGACTTTTGCCCGCCAACTTGTAGAGCGTGGGAGTCAAAACCCACTCCTGAAACGACAGCGCCCCCACCCCAACCCCCCGAGAAGGTGGGGATTCGAACTCCCCACCTCCCCCTTCCAAGTAGCAAAGGAAAAATTGGGGGCTTGTTTTGCATAAAATCAGGAATATGCAAATTATATTCCCAAAATTGATACTAGATTAAATGATAGGTTTTTTTTTTTTTTTTTTATGCCCAGGATCCGCCGAGCCCTTCCGGGACAGCCTATGGCCCATAGAGTGCACGATGCACACCGAACCAAGCGTCAATACCTGGGGGAAAGCTAGCACAGGACCCCACCACCATGGCCCTCCATTTAAGACGTGTTAGCAGCTGCGGAGTTTCGACCCTAGGATCTCTGCAGTAAAGTGCCCAAAGCCGAACTAACTCAACTGCCCACCCGTGGGTTAGATTAAACGATAGTTAATGTTCATTTTAAACAAAAATGTTTAGGTATAGTTCTTTGGTGACGATGAAAGTAATTTTCTGTTTATTAATTATTCAAAGAGATATAAATAATCATTTCTTAGAAAAAAATGTTTTTGAAATCATCAATTTTCCATAAAACAAATACAAACCATAGTTCTTATGGTAAATCTTCAATGAAATCATAAATACCTAATTAGATAATTACTATAAACTGAAACGAATCACCTAATATCCTAACAAAATTTCTAAAATACAGAAAATGCAAGGAAATAAACTTAATAGTAATCTTAGAAAATATATGCAAGATTTTAGGGTTTTCTAAATTTATATATAAATTTCCTTCTCTTGCAAAATAGCTTATCCCTTTGAATTAATGAAAGAATTACAAGAGATATTTCTTTTTAAAATTTGCACATGTAAGCATGTTTGCATCTGTACTAATATTTGCGAAATAAGCTATCCGTGTTTTTATCATTTCTGCTGCGTGAAAAGCATTTTCCATCGAGAAATGGAGGAATCACATCATATCATCTGGTTACAAAAAATAATTCACATTTCGAAGTCTGACAATCAGAATGATTTAATTATCATAATGAAAGAGTAAAGAAATGGAGAAAGGTGCGGCATCGCTGTCATTTGCTTTGGCTTGTGTGTACCATTAAACCATATTTTGTCGTTACGCAATTGGTCTGATTGATTTAATCATGGTGGGATTTGCTGTTGGATATGGACACCGTGTCATGTCTTTTAGGGTCTTTTGACATTGGTGGCAGCTAATGCAAATCATCTCCAAGCTAAAGAAGAAGGTAATAATAGTCTCGAACTTTTGCTCAGTGTTTAATAATCTCTAAATTTTCTAAAATCGACTAGAATGCGATTCTTCTGTTAATTGGAATTCAATGTCAAGGGTAATTTAACCCATCGGTGGGCAGCGTAGTTGGTTGGGCTTTACTACCTCATCATTGAGGAAACAAGTTCGAATCTCTGCGTTGCTAATACGTCTTAAGCGGGGAGTCATGGTGGTGGGGTTCTAAGCTAGCTACCCCCGAGGTTTACGTCTAAATAGAGCCTTGCGGCGAGACCTGACGGTGTCACCGGGTATTGGAGGGTCGTGTGGCCCTGTAAGGGGGCTCCTGCGGTTCCTCGGTATCAAAAAAAAAATATCATGGGTAATCTATCGTTGTGGTATGCCAATCCAGGAAAAATTATGCATCATTGATGTGGATTGGCCAGCTTAATTGAATTTTGCTTTAAAATAAGATCTTTTTTTCTCTTTAATTCTTCTTCTATGTTCATCTATTATCACTGTCACTGGCCACTCTTCAAGGCTAGCCATCAGTACTGCCGTCATCCTTAGTGTGATCTTGCCGTGCCTCTTTCTATCTCCATGTGTATGTTTGTGACCTCAAATGGAGGATGGGACTAGGCATGTGACCTCCATTGATGGAGATGCTCGAGTTCATATCCGGGTTGCAAGACCTCGCTTCATATCCGAGTCTAAATTGAATAGCTAGTTATTGGTGTCCATCTAGGTGTCCTCGTCGACGTTGTAACTGGCCAGCTTGTAATATTAATTTACATATTAGCAATTTTCGTTAGTCTATGTCGCGATTAATTTTTTTTCGGTGAATCACCTAGGGTTTGGCTAATAGATTACTAAGCCTAGACTTAGCCCGAGCTCTCCCAAGCCCATATTAATTCGTGACTTAAGTTTAAATTTCTTAACATGCAAATGGATTTTATGTAGGAGTCGCCACTAATCAGTTTATGGTAGGTCGATTAGACACCTAAGTAAAATAATGAAAGAATCATCTTACTCCTACGAACCAAAGACTTTGAGTATGGGGATTTGGTTACAATAAACTTCTTTAATGCTCTTTCGGTACCATTTCTTTTTATTTTCAAAAATGTTTTTGCAAGCAGCTTGGATTGATTTTAAATCTATTTCCCTAACATATGAGATGATCAAACGAGCGCACAAACCACCAATTTAATACCCAAGAAAGCAATAAATTACGGGACTTACCTTGTAGCAACGAAAGCATCTGCGTCGTTAGATTAGAATTCACATCATCAACCCTAGATATGATTTCTAATTAATACATAATTTCTTTTTGTTTTCATTTAATTAATGAGAATCATGCTTTATGTAATACAATATAACTAAATGACCTAATTCTAATGACAGTCAATTTCTAATTAAACAAACCTAGCAATGATCACTAAATGGCATGCATTTTATGAATCTAATTCTAAATGACATGCAATGGCATTTTTTATTTTAAGAAAGCAATCTATCCTAGAGATTGAAACTAGTTTATTCTAAGACTTTTTTTTGTATTTTTTTTATAAAATTCGAAATTAGAAAAATGTGAAAATTATCTAACTAAATTAAGATTCTATCCAACTTATATTAAGGATTAGGTCAGGCTAAACCCTAATTAAAACTAAGATATTATCTTAACTTAGCTATCTCTAACCTAAGATGCAGTCTATCTAAAGAAAAACTAATATAAACTTAAAATGAACTATGCAATTTTATCTTAATGTGCAATGACGTACAAATGATGCCCTAATTCTATGTGACATACGCATGATGATTTTTGTTTTTTTTGTTTTAATTATTTCGAAATTTAAAAAAAATGTCAAATAATTAAACATGCAATTTAAGCTAATGAAACAAAATTCTAACATCCTAAATTTATGTTTTTTTTTTTTATTTCAGAAATTCATGATAAAATGCTTAGTCTAAATATGCAAATAACCCTAAAGCATGCAATATTTTAACTCAAACATATTTCAAGATAAATAAAGCAATCAAGACGAGACAACCCATTCAAAATCATCAAAGATATCATACATTGTTCAAATCAAGGGATAATATCTCACTAATAAAATCGATAAACTGATCTTAAGTCTTAAAAATCAAAATATCAATTTTATTCCCGCTTAATTAATTATTTCATCTAAAGCCTTATAGATGAAATAAAAAACCCATGTGCGGTTGCGTATTAGATGGTATGTTAGAATTTTCAATTATGCATAGAGAGGTATTTTAAACAAAGAAACCAAGATATAAAAAATAAAATAAGATAAATAAAATAAATGTCTACCTAATTGGGATTTTGGGCTCCTTGATGCGGGGATAATCACCGGAAACTTGCAAAGAAAAGAACACCGAGCTCCATGAACCAGGTAGGTGAAATGCGCCCAAAAACAAAGAAAGAACAATTTGCAGGCTTTTGCTGAGGAGCTTGCGGGCTTGTTCGTTGAATCTATAGAATTGGCGTCGAGAAGGACTCCGGAGTTCTCTGGAATGTTGAGGTGTCATGGGGATTGAGCTCACGGGGAGGCAGCGTGACATCGTGCTATGTATTCTTCTCCCCATTGTCCATAGTCGCCATGCATCCAAATTCTTCGCGGTCTCATTGCCAAAAAAAAAAAAAAAAACCGTTCTTTTGCTTGCATGAAACAAAATCACAAAGCCCACCATGTTATAGTTGTTGGAATTCAAGTCAGCGAAAGACGACTTACCTGTTTCCGATGCGCAAATAGCAAATAGCCTCGGAACGAATGTTGAATTGCAAATAAATCATGAACAACACTACCTCACGTTAGTCTGGATGCAATCACAAGGAAAACACCCAATTTTCACAGCGTAAATGCCGATTGTTCTTGCAAAACTGAAATGGAATGCCTTCTTCTTCCTTGATGGAAATGGAGAGAAATTTGGTGCGTATGTTTGCCAACAGGTCCAACGGTTGTGTTTGGGAGGCTTTTATATGTCTCCATGACACCCCTACACATGGTGTCCTTCCATTGTACCGTATCAAGTCTAAATGGTGCGGTCCAATCGCACCCCATCATGGACGTACTAACTAAAGTACATCATCTCCCACTCGGACATGATGGGCTTGATAGTTCTCTATCAAGAATATAAGGCATTCAACATTCATCAACTTTACAAAACAATTCATACTGGCAAATAAGCCGTGCGACCAGTGAGTACACCTGCACTTAGGAGCTCAAATTATGCACCTGTTAGGGATAACATAATGGCTACAACCCCGAAAAGAAATAAACAATCGATGTCTCACAATGCCCCAGACATATTTTGTTACATCAATCCAAGTATACCTATCCCTTAAAGGCTATACTTGATTATTCTCAAAAATACCATATATTTACAATTACATCCGCAATCACATAGGGCGATATAATTGGTCGACCAGTAAATATATGTGATAGATGTAAAACAACAATAGTCTTCCTTCGCACTCATGTCTCTCTCAATTTCAGAACAACTGCTTTCCTAGACACGTCCCATAGGCCATATCCATTCATGACCGCCCGTAACATGTTAAAGTAGCAACATTGATCTTTCACTTCGAGAACTTAGTCAGAAGTAACGTAGGGCACAAAATTGAGATAAAATACAAATTACCTCAAGGGCTCACACGATGAGTAAATAGGGATAATTTTACTCATATTCCCTTATTGGTCGTACAATGCACATGTAGTATGAATTACATGCTATAATGGATTCTCTTTCTATAAGAGCGTATGTCATTTATCAAATATATCCACCATACAGATCTTAGCCTAAACATAGTCACGTGCTTCTCACGTACTCATGTTTAGCCCGAGTGCTATATCAACTCGCTTTCTATAGCGCTCAATTAAACGCTCGCATCCGGCATCTTTTAGGCATACATGATTGTGGGACTATCATGTTCGGTCTTATTATAAACAAATCACAGACCTCATCTTGACTCGAATCAAGGCGACATATTTTATGTACCAGACTTGCTCTTCAGCATTTATTTGTACATAACGTCTCATCTCAACGTGCTATCTAAATCACTTGAGGCGATTGCTCGTGTGAGTGAGTCATTCATTGCCTGCTGACATACTTTTCAATAATACATGTGTGTTTGTGCTAGTCTTATAGTGGATTTGTATTTATTGATAAAACATCAAATCACTAATAAATAAACAAGTACAATACATATGTCCACAAATACATAAACCAATGATCCTTTACAATAACACATATCACATTCTACGCAATCCTAGTGACATCCTATGGGTCATGAATATGTCTCTAAGAATGGCCTTCATAAATGGATCAGCAACCATTCTATTAGTCGAAATGTATTGTAGGATCACTTCTTTCTACGCTATAATATCTCCGATAAAGTTATTCTTTATGTCAATGTGCTTTGTCCTTCCATGATACTTGGGATCTTTCACATAGGTAATGGCTGCTTGACTATCGCAATAAACTGTCATCGGTCTTGGAATTTCAGTGACAGTGGCTAAATTTTCCAAGAAACGTTTTAACCATACTGCTTCTTGCACTGCGGCAGAACATACAATAAATTCTGCCTCCATCGTAGACAAGGCCGTGCATGTCTGTTTCTTGCTATTCCAAGAAATCGCACCTCCATTGAGTAAGAACACATATCCAGAAGTCGATTTACGCTCATCCAAGTCTCCACCCCAATCGACATATGAATAGCTTAATATGCGTAAATCATTCCCTTAGTAACAAAGTCGATAGTTCATGGTGCCCTTCAAGTATCTCAAGATCCTCTTCACTGCTTTCCAGTGTGCTTGACTGGGATTTGATTGATATCGACTCACCAATCCCACGGCATAGCATATGTTGGGTCGAGTACACATCATAGTATACATTAAACTTCCGACCGCACTAGCGTAAGGAACAGTTTCCATCACTTTAATTTCTTATGGAGTCTTAGGATACATCTCAGTACTTAGGCCTTCACCTTGCATGATAGGGGTATCAATGGGATTACAATGCTGCATATTGAAACGCTCAAAAATCTTCATAATATAAGACTCTTGTGATAAAGTAAGAAGTTTCCTCGATCAATCTCTTTTGATCTTAACTCCTAATATATAAGCAGCTTCTCCCATGTCCTTCATCTCAAAATTGGAGGACAACCATTCTTTTATGGTGATAACCAAAACGTTGTCATTTCCAGTCAACAGAATATCGTCCACATAAAGTGATAAAATCACAAATTTATCTTTGGACCACTTGACATATACACAGTGATCTTCTTCGATCATCGTGTAACCAAAAGTTATTATTGCTCGATGAAAACGAAGATACCACTGTCTAGATGATTGCTTAAGGCCATATATTGAGCGATGAAGCTTGCAAACTTTATGCTCTTGACCTTTAGCTATGAAACCTATTGGTTGTTTCATATAGATTTCCTCATCTAATTCTCCATTGAGAAATGCCGTATTTACATCCATTTGATATAATTCAAGGTCCAAATGTGCAACGATGACTAGAATAAGGCGTATTAAGGCAAACCTTACAACTGGTGAAAAAGTTTCCTCACATCTGTCAATGAACTTGCTTGTATGCCCCCAAGTAAACCATTAGCAGTCAAACTATCCAGTGGCTTTTATGAGTCGACGGTCGGATCGAAGAAATGGCACCGCCAATCGAATCGAGAATAAATGGCACCGCTTGGCTTGCTTTTTTTTTTTTTTTCTGATGAGATTGCTGAAGCAGTCATTGACTTCTGCTCCATAGATGTGCCCCATCTTGGAGCGTTTTGTCTCCAAGTATCTCTTGTTCTCTGTTATGGAAGTTGCTAGAGGTACTTACGATTGGGTGGTAGATCAACCAAGTCCTAGACATGGTTTGCCCTTATTGACTCCATCTCATTTTCCAAAGCTTTTCTCCATTCTTCCTTATCAGAGGACGAGAGAGCCTCTTGAACAGTCTTAGGCTCGACATCGTCTTTTTGAGCAATCATAAATGCTTCTCCTTCAATCTCAAAACGACGACAGGGAATACTTTTACGATTACTTTTACGCAATTGAATTTTTCTTGAATTCAATTCATCAGGCGATGCAACACTCCCACTAGGTTTTGTGTGTTGAGGTAAATCTTCATTTCCCTCTACAACATCAGTGGATGTGTTATCAGGATCTTCCATCTCATATAATTGGAAGTCCTTATCAATCTCACATATATTAGGAAAATCGTTCTCCAAGAACGTGACATCTTGTGACTCCATTTCAGTCACACTTCCATCAGCTTGTTCACCTATGAACACATACCCTCTAGAGTGTTCGGAATATCTTATAAAGATACATTTCTTCCCTCTATGACCTAATTTGCCATGTTTATTGGAAGAATCATGAACATAAGCTGCACATCCCCATGGACATAGACTACTCAAGTCTGGTTTCCTACTAGTCCATAATTCATAAGGGGTGGAAGTGATCGATTTTGAGGGCACATGGTTAAGTATATAGGCAACAGTCAATTACACATCTCCCCAATAGGAGATAGGTAAATTTGCTTACGCCATCATAGACCTATCCATTTCTAATAGGGTTTTATTCATTCTCTCAGCTACTCCATTTTGTTGTGGAGTACCAGGAATAGTCAATTGTCGTACAATTCCCTTTTCATCACAAAGAGCCTTGAATTGCTCCGATAGATACTCATGTCCACGATCGGTTCTCAATGCCTTTATTGTTTTGTTCAACTGATTCTCTACCATCGCTATATATCGTCTAAAGTAGTCTAATGCTTCTGACTTATGGGAGATCAGAAAGACATAATCAAAACGTGTAAAGTCATCTATGAAAGTGATGAAATATGAGGCTCCATGCATCGCCCTTAAGTTCAAAGGACCACAAATGTCAGAATGTATGAGATGCAATGGAAATTTAGCTCTAGTCCCTTTACTGAATGGTTTTCTAGTTGTTTTTCCCGCCAAACAATGTTCACATACGGATAGACTAATATTAGTGAGTGACCCTAAAAGGCCTTCTCTAGCTAATATTTGCATTCTTTGCAATCCAATGTGACCTAATTTAGCATGCCAAGTACTTGCATCAATCTCAACGTTATTAGAAGACGCAATTAAAGAAAAACAACCATCAACATTAACATTGTACTGATCATAGTCAATGTCTAATACCATAAAACCATTCGATACATGACCTGAACCATAATAAACTGTTCCATACAAAATGTCAATATAATCACCATGGAAATTCAATACATAACCTAAGCTAAGAAGAACAACTACAGAGACCAAGTTTCGTCGAATATCTGGAGCATAAAGGACATCATGCAGGAATAGGTTTCGACCACCACGTAAAATTAATTTACATGTGCCGATACCCTTCACTTCAACTCTTGAATTATTCCCAACATATATACATCTTCTTCCAGGCGGTATTCGACGATACTCCACAAATGCTTCTCGATCTCTAGCTACATGGTCTGTTGCTCCTGAGTCTACAGTCCACATTGGATGAGATTCAGCAAGCATTACTCAAAGTAATGGAGTAATAGGGTACCTTTTTCGACTCAGTGCATTCACAAGCAAAGTGACCCATCTTGCCACAATTGTGGCACTCCATCTTAGCCTTGTCCTTCTTCCCACCACGCTTCTTGCATCGGAAGGTCTTAACCCTCTTGGGTCCCTGATCAATCATCTTCCTTTTGTTGTTGAACTGAAGATTCCTCTTGCGCTTGAAGGCCGAAGCTTTGCGCGAACTTGATTCAGCAACATAAGCATGGGTAGAGGATCTCGCAGCCTCTAGGCGCTCATCCTCTAATTTCAAATGACGTGCAATATCATCAAAAGTGACGATATTCTCATTATGCGTTATATTGATCTTCATATGCTCTCAATTATCAAGAAGAGACCTTATAACAGCCTGAACTTACTGTTCATCAGTAAGGGAGTGACCTGCCGACTTCAGCTCACGGAGATGCTGCCTCATCGTTATATTTGGGCGCTTTCGAAATATGTCAAACTTGATGGTGAGTCTCCTCAGCTTAGTGGTAGATGTACCCCCAAACTTATCTTTCAAGGCAACTCATATAGCTTGAGTTCATCTTGCATACAGCTCAGCAACGTGATGCGAGCAATGCTATTTTCTTTTTCCAAGCTTAATAAGCTTCCAGATCTCTCATGTGTTAAGTTGAAGTTTCATGCTCAGGTTCATCCATGGTATGGTTGAGGGTTTCCAAAACCTCTTGCTCCTCAAGGATGTACTGAATTTTTCGGTGCCAAATATCATAATTGTCACCGTTCAGCTTCTCACCCTTATTGAGGTCAGCCACAATGGTCTTGGATGCCGATGCCATAATCAATTGCTATAAGACATTGACATAATAAATGCAGAATCAATACTAGCATACTTTACACAGTAACACACATATTTAATTTGCAGTAAAGACAAACTAAATTAATGATAATTCAATAAAAAACACAAAAGCAAAAGTTCAATATGTTTCCAATCAACTTCTATTTACAATTGTTTTATTATCATTAATTAGTTTAATTTTGCACAAATCTTAAGTTCTAGGTGAGAATTCCATTCAATTCTACCAACCTACGAACTCCCACTAGGAAAAATAATTACATGATCTTATGTAATTTATACATTTTCCTTAACACAAAAAACATAGCATAATAATAACCAACATATAAACAACAATCATGTTTCAACTATAATCAAAATTGCAATTCAACATTTAATGGATTTCCTACTATTGTTCTAATTTTCTAGCAACTAGAAAATTGCCAGTATATTAAAATATATACATCATATCATTGAACCAAGCTCTACACAGCATATATAATATCATTTACACACAAGCTAGCTATTGTATTTCCTGAATCACAAGAAAATACTAGCCACAAATGAATAAACTGCATTAAACCCCAAAAAAATACTCGTACATAGGGTTTCCTACGCATTTTCATACATTTATGAAATTCAAAAATATAAAATAATTATACCACTATGTAGAGAACATTCATATGAACCAAACGCCACTGACCACGCTCCAATCGGAGCTCGCACGTGCCCCCACGCACCGCCTGAGTGCGTGGCGCGTGTGGCGCACGCTCCAGCGAGCCAAATGGCTCTTGGCCAGTCTCGACCGATCCGACCAGTCCAACTGGTCGACCGGTTTGACCGTCGGACCGGTTGACCAGTCCGACCTGTTGACCGGTCAACGGTCGGGTCGAGTCGGATTCCGGATCGTGTCATGGGTCAAGTCGGGTCGCCGCCGGGGACCGGCCGGCCAACTGCCGCCGGCGATGACGTCATCCGGCGACCGACCGTTGGATGACGTCACGGTGACGTCACCACGCGTTGGTTCACTGGCTGGCGCGCGTTGCGCTTCGCGTCGGTTTGCCAACCGGCGCGTTTGTCGCACGCGCTGGCTTTGCCAGCGCTTCAGGCGTGTGGCGCCCACACGCAGCGGCTTCTGGCCGCGCGTGTGGACATGTCCGCCTTCGCCCCACGACGCTCGACCCATCACCGGACTCGTCTCGACGAGCTCTTTCACCCTATATATTCAAACATTAATTTTGACCAAAAATTATTTTGAAAAACGGCCAAAACCTCACGGATGCACGCGACCCCGAACCAGTTCTTTGCTCCGGTTCAATTTCGAGTTTTTCATATGGCAATTCCGACTATCAGAGATTCAAACAGTGTAGAATACAATCTCTTGATCTCAATATCAAATGGTAAATGGGAAAACTCGATAAAAAACAAGGCATAAATCACGACCGAGCTCTGATACCAATGTTGGAATTCAAGTCGGCGGAAGACGACTTACCTATTTCCGATGCGCAAACAGCAAATAGCCCCGGAACGAACATTGAATTGCGAATAAATCATGAGCAACACTACCTCACGTTAGTCTGGATGCAATCACAAAGAAAACACCCGATTTCCACAGCGTAAATGCCGATTGTTTTTGCAAAATTGAAATGGAATGCCTTCTTCTTCCTTGATGGAAATGGAGAGAAATTTGGTGCGTATGTTTGCCAACAGGTCCAACGGTTGTGTTGAGGAGGCTTTTATACGTCTCCATGACACCCCTACAAATGGTGTCCTTCCATCGTACCATATCAAGTCCAAATGGTGCGGTCCAATCGCACCCCATCATGGACGTACTAACTAAAGTACATCAATAGTAAAATCTGGACAAAACTTAAAAGGAAGACAAAGTCACCACTCAGAATTATCCAAGCAAGATTATGATGACTCTTTTTGACCGTGGACTTCAAGCTCGCAAGCGGTGGCCGCAAAAATACGATGAGATATTCACATTGTTCGGGAGAGATGGAATCCGCAAGAGTCTTCGTTCACTCTGAACTAGGGTGACGGGAGTTCGGGCATCCCTAGGGTACGCTAGTTCACGATACAGCAGAAGCAATAGATCGTGGATCGTCAAGGGTGTGATGGCTGCTCGAGTGATTGATGCAAGGAGAAATCACGATCTCGTTGGGGGAGCAGTGAGTGAAATGGCAATCGAGCACGAGGAAGGCAGCAGCTCCGTCAGTGTCTCAGTTGAGCAGGGCTCGTTAAGGCTTGGTCGCAACGGCAGGAAGGCGGCACCAGATCAACATCTTATCATGGTCGCAGCGAGGTCACGACAACAAGTCTGTCATCGCTGCTAGGGGCGACGTGGCAAAGACGGTGTGGCGACGGCAACTCAGACGGCTTGGATGCGGCACCGCGGCAAGGGGTCTTGCACAAGGTGGAGTCTCCTTGGTTCGGCAGAGACAGGACTCTCTTTTTCTCTCTCGCTCTGCTGATCGACCTCACTTCCTTCTGCTCCCCTTCTTTTTGTATTGTTCTTGATTTTCCCCCCGGAAGAACCAATGATAGCCTCCCCTTCATGTACGAAGCCCCCTCAGGAAGAGAATGTGATCCGCTTTCCTATTGTGGATGCATATATTCGTTTTTATTTTTTTTTTCCTTTGGGAGCTTGTGCCTTTAAGCATGCAAATATACTCAGTTTCCTTTTGGGCTCAAGTCACGTCCTTCCTTTTCCGCAAACCTGAGAATTGGCCGCCGCAAGTGCTCTTATTGAAATATTCTGCCGATTTCCTTTTTCCTTCGTTTTTGATTGACAATATATAACCTTGCATAAAAAGATCCTCTTTCAATTGCTCCATGTTTCATCTTAAACTTTCCCATGCCAAGGAATATGTCACTTAATGGATGTACGAAAGATTCGACGAATATATCAAATCATCATTCCTCATAAGTCAATTTCAATCATGAAATAATAGCAAGCTTCGGCCAATTTCCTTTTGCCGTGGGCTTAATCCAACTCGTCTAATTAAAATTCTGAACCATCAATTTGAACTCATCTGTCACCGACCCAATGTAAATGCAAATTAAAAATAAATGCACCTAAATGCAATTAATTAATCTTTTTTTTAGGGGTTAAAAATTAATCCCTAATTTTTGTGCCATAAATGACTAAATGGGTTGCCCAAAATTTAGGTGTCAACAGTCTACATAATGGAATGACCATATCAAGTCAAATTAAAAAGTATAAGGACTAAATTGAAATGCAAAAATTTCTCAAACAAAATTGAATAGTAAGAAAAAAAATCCATGAACCACCCATACCATCACCCAAACAAAAGAAGATAATACAAATCATCAAGATCGTCAATCATGTACATGAGTGAGAGAGCTTAATTAACTTTAAAAAGTCCTTTATGGGAACCATATGCACAGAGAAATGGAAGTGAACGACGTAAGTTTTACCTCTACATTAGGTCATCTAATGCAATTGAGTGATGTCAAGATGCTATGTTCTTAATGTGTTGCAATCTACCTTATGGGAACAACTAGAAACGTTTTCTTATAAATTTACAAAAAGCAATCTTTGATTTTCACCTTAAATAATAATTTTACATCTGCTAATTCGTAAATCTATATTTACATCCTCGTGTGATTTCCTTGCAACAAGAGGTTTCAAAAATTTTCTCTTTACATAGTCCAAATTTATTGTTTGTTAGACTCAGAAGTAAAATTTAGACCTTTCTCGACATAATGGCGCAAAATGCATGCTCAAAATAATAGAAGATGCCTAATAAATTATTGTAAAAACTTAAAAATGATTTGTGTTATTTATCCTGCATAAAGAAAAATGTAGTTGGACATGCGGACCCTTGGAGTGCCATAACTTGAAAAAAAGGAATGTTTTGAAGTGCCATAACTTACGAAAGGTATATTTAAGTGCCAAAATCAGAGCAAAATGAATCACTGAGTGCCAATCCGACCAAAATCTAGCCAAAACACCGATGTGGCATTTTTCCGGCGAAGCGAGTGCAAAACAACGCCGTTTTGCATGCTGACGTGGCCAAATAATGCAAAAATGGTGTCGTTTTGGATTGACGTGATAAAAAAAATATATGAAAAATTTAATTTAATTTAAATATTAAAAAATAATAATTTTAAAATTAAATTTAGTTAAAATATTTAAAAAATAATAATTTTAAAATTAAAAATAATAAAAATAATAAAAATTAAGGAATGGAATATTATCAAGCACCCTCCACTATTTCGGATAGTATTTATGGTTCTACCTTTTCCTTAGCAACTGGCTTTCATGGTTTTCATGTGATTATAGGTACTCTTTTCTCGATCATATGTGATATTCGCCTCCCAATTCTATTTAATTTGTCTTGATTCCAATCAATCGAAAACAATCGAAAGGCAATTCTTAATAGTACGCTTCGAATTCCTAGATTTCGAATTATTTTCAATACGAATCCCCGTATTGATCGAAAGAATCAAATCCATGGGCGACGATCGAAAGGCTATTCTATTTATACAGATATGGGAGAGGGGCCCCGATGACCATAGGAAATGACTAGAAAAATGAAGGAATTTTTTAATCCTTACCAACTTGATCACTCAATACTAGAATCGACAATTGAAGCATCTGAGGTTGCATTAATCGGGGATACACGACAGAAGGAATCTTTTTTGTTTGTTTCGAGAAATATATCGATCAATTCCGATTCTTTCTTTTTCTATTGATTCTTTTCCGATCGAGATATATGGATCCACGAATCTATGTGTATATATAGATCCTCTGTCAATGGTATCTCCAATTATAGCCCCTCTTTATAATTTAAATATTAAAAATAATTTAAATAATTTAATTTTTTTAATTTTAAAATTTTAAAAATTAAAAAATAATAATTTTATAATTTAATTTAATTTAATTTAAAATTTAATTTTGTTAAAATATTTTAAAAATAATAATTTTATAATTTAAATATTAAAAATAATTTTTAATTTTTTTAATTTTAAAATTATTTTTTAAAATATTTTAACTAAATTTAATTTAATTAATTTTTTTAACCACATCAACCCAAAACGACACCGTTTTTGCATTATTTGGCCACGTCAGTATGCAAAACGGTATTGTTTTGCACTCGTTTCGTCGGAAAAATGCCACGTCGGCGTTTTGAAACTTTGGCTAGAGTGGCACTCAAGTAATCCATTTTTCTTATAATATGACACTTAAGTGTACTTTCGTAAGTTATGTCACTTAAGTGTCCCTTTGTGTCTAGTTATGGTATTTGAAATGTTCGTTTGCCAATGTAGTTGAGCCACATAAGAAGCGTGAATAAAAGAAGTATATATTTGTGTCTTACGTTTGAAATTTGTGGATGTTTATCATCACGTTTGTCCACCAAAAATCATAAAGTCAGCTTTCCCGTTTGCCCCACTAATTTAGTATTGAGGTTAATTCACGTTCTCTTCTCTTCTCATGAAAGCGGCGCTGAATCATGATGTTTTGGTCGAGTCCGAACATGTCTCTAATTATTGTTTTGCCTAAACTTGGTACTATTGACGTAATAGATCAATGATTGTGCACTCCATGTAGTAAAATGACGTCAATGTACTTGAGATATAATCATCTCTTAGGCATCGAGAGAAATGTTTCGGAACGATGCTGAAGTTTAGACAATAAATGACAAAATCTTCCCACCTTTCTTTCGGAAGTTATCATCTTATCATGACATAAAGCTACCGGAAGTCTCAAAACTTTAGTTTGTGTAATTTAAACCTTGAATGTTTTATCTATGCTATCAAATCTTTAAATTATGTTTTCTTTGTTCACATTGGTACTTCCGTCAAAAAAACAAACGACGTTGCTAATGTGGCTGTTAAATAGCTATTCAATGTCATGCTGGCTCCCTCGTGGCTGCCACATGGCTTCTTCGTGCTCATTTGATTCCGGAAAAAATGAAAAGGAAGAAAAGTTAAATTTATTTCATAAAGGAGAATTTGGAAAAGAAAAACAAAAGAACAAACTCAATTCGGAGCTAGCGAGAAAATAAAGGAGATCTCTTGTGACAATCGGGATTGATGGTAATATGAGAAGGCTAAATTGATATTTCAGAAATGTTATGTCATAGTTGTTTTTTGAATCGTAATTGCTGATGGGTGTTCATCGAATTACTTGTGACGGAGCTTTGCTTGTTTGTCCGAATGATGTGTTTTCTTTGAACTATATTCCGGGATATTGTTTTATGCTTGATTCAGAAATTGGGAATGCCAGCAATTTGAGCACGGACACATCTTCTCCAATTACAAATAGAGATGAGCTTCATTCCCTCCTTTCAATGTTAATACGCATGCGGTTGTTCAAGCCAAAGTCAAACATTACCTTTTGTTAAATTTATAGGATTGTCACAATTCTTGATGACCTCACAAAACTTCGTAATGATATGTTTTTTGCACTTGAGTTTCTGAGTTCTTAGGTGGCATGTGGACGATTCAATTCCATGTTCATGAATATGAAGTCTCTTATTGACACATGGGGGAGCTCGCTGGCGATAAAAATTTAAAATATATATCATCCATTGAGATTGAAAATGACATGGTTTACTTCCCATAGTTACTTACTCAAAATGACATGGTTTATCTAGATCAGAGATTTAGCATTTCGAGTATACTGACTTGAGTTTTTGGGTTGATCTATGGGTGGTTATGGAGAACTTGAGACTGAATGGAGCATACTAGGGTGTCGCCATCTAACCCCTTCTGACCAGGGATGGGGAAATTAGGTTTAGGGGTATTGTCAACTTCAGATCAACGGCCTTCCATTGATTCGGGCTCTCCCATGCCCATACTTCGTACTAGGGGTGTAAATGGGTCGGGTCGGATCGGGTTTTGATGTTACTTGACCTAACCCAAAAACAAGGGTCACATACGCTGACCCGACCCAACCCGACCCAAAACACATTAGACTCGCATTGGAAATTCGGGTCGAGTCGGGTTTCTAGGTTTTCCCCTTTATTTTTTATTATTTTTTATTTATTTTTTATTTTTCATTTGTTCCATTTAAAATGTAATTATTTTTACCCCCAATACGAGTTGCGCTTAGTCATTTTATTTATTTATTTATAATTTTTTTTGCGTCTTTGTAAAGTCTAATTACCTTAATTAAGAATATCGCTCATTTTTTTTTTTTTTTGCTTGTTGTTCAACTGGGTATTACCATTTAGAATATCGCTCAACACATATCAAGCTAAATGCGAGCTCCTGAATGCCAATCTAATGGCAGAATCAATACCATTAAATATGGACGAAGCTCTTGCTAATTGGGATTTCTTGCTTATATATGCTTGGACAACCAAAGTTGCTATCTTGCAAATTTTTCTCCCTTTTAAAGACCTGAACGAGCCGATTGCTGTGCAATATGTCCCGCGGTCCAATCCACGAAAAAAGACACCCACACCAGATAAGCACACAGATCCAACTAGACTAATTTCAAATGTTCTAAACTCTGTTTTAACTGAGAATTTATTCCATGAACTAGCAATCAAGATCAGTATCCCAGGACTCCCGACCCACAATCGAGAAGAACATGCAAGCTTTGAGTTTGGCCTCACAGTAAATGCAACAGTCATGTTTCCATAGTCATCAACAACCCCCTAATTGCGAATTGAATTACTACCATACATTGCAACAACAAAACCACAAACCCTCAATCTTTTTCACACAAATCTTCATATTGATATCTCATAGGAGTTCCATCAGCCCGCCCATAACGTGTGGACTAACAAAACGAGTTGTTCATCACTCAAAACTTCAGATGTTGCATCAAGAATGGCAGCATTGATTCTGGTTACCTCTAGCGGAGGTGGACTCCCCGGGACTGCAAGCTGCCCAAGTAGAAATTGAAAACGAACTTACCCATAGGCGAGCCAAAAGATATTGTTAGGAGTGCAAAAAGAGAAATATGACTTACACAAGTTGCATATTATAAAATAATGACTTCTAATATGTCAATCATTGAGAGAAGTCAATATCGAGCTTGACTCTGTGGTCGTATTTGGCAATTCTACAATAAATTCATGACGAAAATGAGAACACTAACATATGCATTAAAATAAAGAAATATATAAATATTTTACAATCATATTTTCTCACCCCACTCAAAGATTTCAAGGTCTTCTAAGTCCTTCTCAATCGAACGTAAAAGTGGTGAGGATCGTAACCAATCTTGAGCACATATAAGAGCTTCTACCATGGTTGGGGTCAATGAACTACGAAACACATCGAGCACACGACCTCCCGTGCTAAATGCCGCCTTCAATGCTACAATCAAGATGGACACGGCCAAGATATCTCGAGCAACAGTAGAAAGTATAGGATATCTCGATGAATTTCCTTTCCACCAACTTAATATATCAAATTTAGAGTTATAACGTTCACATGCTTTCTCCAAGTACTTGGCTAGTTTTGATTTTTCATTCAAATATTGTTGTCTAGTTTGGCTAAAATACATTTCAGTCATAATATTAGCACCAACCACTGGGGATCTTGACATGCTTACCATCCTTGTACTCTTTTCTACCTCATTGCTTTTATAAACATGATTAATCATCCACTTCACATAGTCCTACTTATGTTGTGCGTCAAGTACGCAAGTAATGAACAAAGTAAGATTTATGTTGTTTACATTGCCAAAATACTTACTGAATTTTGTTTTCATTCTTTGAACCATTTCTCGCAAGCTTTGGTCCTCATTTCCACAATATCTCTCAATCATCATATAAATCCCGTACACGTCCTTCGCCATATTATTGCTCGTGACATAAGAAGAACTTGAAACTTTTATAGTTGTATCAAAAAACAACTTCAGAAAAGAAAGAAAGTGACGTGCATAATTCCAATCCTCACTAGTGGGCAACCCTTTCCCCTTGTAAAGCTCTTGGGCATATTTGCTATTCCGAAGTTTCATATTGCTAAAAGCCCTTTCAAACTTCAAAGCTGATTCCAACATCAAATATGTTGAGTTCCAACGAGTTTCCACATCCAAACATACAAGACTCTTCGACTCAATATTCTCTGACTCAACAAAACCCTTGAACTTTCTTAGCTTGCTAGGGGAAGATCTCACATAACGTATGGCTGAACGTATTCTAGCAATTGGATCATTTATGTCTTTTAACCCTTCTCTAACAATCAAACTTAATATATGGACATAACACCTCACATGGAGTAACTCACCTCTTAATAATAGAGAGTTCCAAGGGCTAAGTATCTTTTTCAGGTATTGAACTCCCAACTCATTTGAGCTAGCTTTAGCTACAGTGATAGAAAAAATACTATGGATCCCCCAATCAGTCAAACGTTTCTCAATTGCTTTTCCTATTATCTCAACAGAATGACTTGAGATCTGACAAAAAATTAATATCTTCTTCTGCAATTCCAATCAGCATCAACAAAATGAGCAGACACATATAACTTAAGTTTTGACAAGATGTCCATGTGTCAGTTGTTAGACATACTCTAGGAGATGCCTCAGAGAAATATTTCTTCAATTTGCTTCTTTTCTCCATGTATAAATCATAACAATCATGCCTCAATGTGTTGCGTGATGGGATTAAGAATTTTGGCTAGATTCTATTCACAAATCGATGAAATCCCTCATGCTCTACCAACTTAAAAGGCAACTCACTAAGAATAAACATAATCGCCAATTCTTTTCTACTAGCATCCTGATCAAATTTCCAAGAACCTAATGAACTACCGCCCCCAGCAACTTGACTCGAGGCACTTTTTTTCCTTTTTCCAATGTCTGCATATAGATATTCCTTACATCTAGCTAGATGATGATACTGAGCTAGTCCCTTGACCACTAGAACAACCAATAAGGATGCTACAATATAAACACTAGCCTTTTCTTGACCAGGAATCTGTTTAAAATGTTCCCACATTGTAGATCTCCTCTTTCTATTTGTGACATTCGAATCACCCGCTGAAGACATCTAGCAATTATTCTATTTAAAACAGTGAAGACAACTATTGATCCATCACATAACTGCATAAAAGTATTGTTCCTGCACATGGTATGCAAATGCAAGATGAGAATGAACATAACAGGAGGATTTTACTAAGTAAAGAGGCAACTGGATTCAAACTTATAAAAAAGAAGGGAGATGATAAAGATAATGATGGAACGATCCAACAGTCAAATTAATATCTTCTTCTGCAATTCCAATCAGCATCAACAAAATGAGCAGACACATATAACTTAAGTTTTGACAAGATGTCCATGTGTCAGTTGTTAGACATACTCTAGGAGATGCCTCAGAGAAATATTTCTTCAATTTGCTTCTTTCCTCCATGTATAAATCATAACAATCATGCCTCAATGTGTTGCGTGATGGGATTAAGAATTTTGGCTAGATTCTATTCACAAATCGATGAAATCCCTCATGCTCTACCAACTTAAAAGGCAACTCACTAAGAATAAACATAATCGCCAATTCTTTTCTACTAGCATCCTGATCAAATTTCCAAGAACCTAATGAACTACCGCCCCCAGCAACTTGACTCGAGGCACTTTTTTTCCTTTTTCCAATGTCGCATATAGATATTCCTTACATCTAGCTAGATGATGATCTTTGAGCTAGTCCCTTGACCACTAGAACAACCAATAAGGATGCTACAATATAAACACTAGCCTTTTCTTGACCAGGAATCTGTTTAAAATGTTCCCACATTGTAGATCTCCTCTTTTTATTTGTGACATTCGAATCACCCGCTGAAGACATCTAGCAATTATTCTATTTAAAACAGTGAAGACAACTATTGATCCATCACATAACTGCATAAAAGTATTGTTCCTGCACATGGTATGCAAATGCAAGATGAGAATGAACATAACAGGAGGATTTTACTAAGTAAAGAGGCAACTGGATTCAAACTTATAAAAAAGAAGGGAGATGATAAAGATAATGATGGAACGATCCAACAGTCAACTTTTTTCAAAGCATCAAGGAAAACACAAAAGAATCACATAGTATCGAAGGGAGTCTGGTAAAGTGTTCTTGGAGGGGCATGCGATTTAGCAAACAAAGCAAACAAAAGGGGGAGATAAACGAGAGAAACTAGAACCTGATCCTGAGTAGAAGAGCACGAATGCGAGACAAAGAAGCAACGGCATGGTGAATCCTGAGAAAGCCTTCATGTCTCCTAGCCCTGCACAAAGAGATAGAAAAAATAGCATATAAGCATTTATAATTTGCCCTAGATCAACACACACAAACTTGATGCATAGATAAACCATGATGCAGAAAACCACCTACACAAACCTTAAACGAACTGTGCTAGCTCTAAGTTGGCAATGCTACCTACATCTATGCCAACTCAGTCTCATACTTGTAATTCTTGGCCATATCCTGAAATAATTAAAATGTGTTTGCAATGACAGTGACTGACGAAGAGTAACTTGGATTGAAACTAGCATGTATTCAAACACGTCCTCCCTTACAGCTACTTAAAACTTATTCAATCAAATGCAAGACTGGTACAATCAATGAGGATATTAAGCCAATGAGGAATAGAGCAATAATCAGACATTAATGCTATGAACAACAATTGATAACTAAGCACTCTACTGAGTCAAGAATTTCGTTGAACAAGTTATAGATACTAAACTCTCTCTCGGCTAATTACGCTTACAATTATCAAATCAACCAAATTACTAATCCCATGATCAACATCAGCCATTTAGAAACATAATTCACTGTTGACTTGCACCTGACAAAAGAGAATCAACAAATCTAAAGACAAGCAACATCTGATAATGTATAGATCAATCTTACTCGAACAAAGAGGAACAGAACAGACCCCCAAAATGCTGACCATTTGCTATGCATTTACTCATTGCTTATATAACAGACCAAATTTGCAGGATCTAGCATAATGGAGGTTTCAAATCCTATGCATATGGCGGCTTTATATGTATATTTTCTCAAAAAACTCAACTTATAGGTAGCAGAGACTTAACATGGAGGTCCATAACAAATGCATGGGAATCTTTGTAGAGACACAAAATCACCTATCCAAAGAGCACGTTTCTGAATTGGACCATTGTATTCAGTCATGCTAAGCTATGAAAACAAAAGTTCCCCCCACTTGAGGGAACTTCGGTTTCCAGAAGCTCAAACTCAAGCCACATGAAAAAGATGGCCACTTCATCATGCATCCATAAATAGCAGTGACAGAATGAAATGGAAAATGCCCACAGAGGAGGCAATTACACAGGGGATCAATATGGATCTCTAGAATAAACCTCATGAACTCATTTGGGCTCTTTCGGAAAGTGCAGTTTGATCAAGGGCAGAAGCTCAGCGAGTTCAACTTGTGGCTTTCCTAACAATATACTTTTCAACTTCTCGTCACAGTTCACCACGTTCTTGTTGTTAGGATCCTGCTCACAGAAAAAGACGACACATATTTCAGATAAGCGATATAGCACAACTTGTGCAAGTGAAGACATAATAAACCCTTCGCTCAATTAAAGTAGGACCCCAAAAATAGATAAAACGACCACCTAACTTGACGAAATTTCACTCAGCAGCACAAACTAGTAACAATTTCAGCAGAACAATTAAGACTTTATGAAATTTCTCTAAACATTTCAAGTGGTGCCGAGAAGCAGCTGCACATCTGATTGGCCACACACAAATTGCTCAATCCCAGAAAACATTTGCTTGCCCGTAGCAAGTCACCAATCGCCATTTGCCCAAGATAGTGAATCGGGAAAGGAGAGGCGAGGGTTTCGAGGGACTCACAGCGAGGTGAGGAGGGACCTTGAAGGAGCAGACGACGAGGCCCGGTTCGACTCGGTCGACTCGGAGGCCCCTTAGGGAGAAGTTCTCGTAGAAGCTGGGGTTGTCGCCGGCGCGGCGGGGAGGGACGGCGAGGTGCGACACCGCCTCCGACGCCTCGTCACCTCCTCGCGGATCAAGAAATCGATGGAAGCATGGACCTGAGGGGTTTTCGGCAATGGATGGCAACAATCGACTGATTCGGCGACGACTAGGGTTCTGGCGTTGAGACGAGGGGTGGCGACGGCGACGGCAAGGTGGAGGTGCGTCGTCGGAGTCTCGGAGAAGAAGGCGGAGCCAAGAAGGAGAAGGTATGTGTTTGAGTTTGAGTTTGACGGTAAAGAAACATGAAACGTGTTTAGTGCTTGTGTTTGTTGGTTTGTTTGGAAGTAGGAGTTAACGTGTTTTGGGTTGGAACAAGGGTTGAACAATGTTCCAACCCTAACCCTACCCAAAACACATTTCTTTGCTTGTTTTATATATGTTACTTGAACAATATCAAGATCCGAAATATGTATCATACTTGTTTCGTGTTCAAGTCGTGTTCGGGTCGAGTCGGATCGGGTTTTTTTAACACCCCTACTTCGTACAACATCAAGCGTTCAAATTCTAAATCAATTAAGTCTATGAAAACCAAATGAGATATGTGAAGATATCTTACTATTTACACAACTAGAAAATCTAGACTTGGGGACTTGATTACGTTAACCCTAAAACTAACGTTATTTCGGTATCTATTCAATTATGTGTTAAGTAATGCTATTGCAGCCTATCCAAAAGAAATATAAGGTTTGTCTTAACCATTTTTTAGTAGCAAAGTAATATCTAGAATATTGAAATGCACAATCAATTATAATTGTAAATGAAAGCACGCAAACATCCTAATATTATCCCTAAAAAAAAAAGACAATCCAAAAAAAAAAAAAACTATTGTAAAGCCCAAAAGGCTTATCCAATTTTAGGTTTTAATTAATAGGAATTTTCCAATTTTTCTGAATTTTTCTTTAATTTTTTTATTTTTAAAATATTTGAATTTTCTATTTTCTATTTTTTATATAAATTTTCTGTTTTTTTGTTAATTGTTTTTCTTGATTTTTTAATTATATTTTTTAAAATTTTCTGAAATTTTTTAACTTTTAAGATTTTTCTGAGTGTTTTAAATTTTTTTGGAGTTTTCTGAATTCGATAAATGTTTTTATTTATTTATTTATTTATGATTTTTAATAATACTTTTATTATGAATTTTAATACTAAGAAAAAAGGAACGCGGAAAGGGTTAAGAGACCCGACCCGACTGAACCGACCCGGACCCTATTGGTCCAGATTGGACTAAAACTGGGCCGGCCTTAAGGCCCACTCGGCATTAACTAAAATGGCTCACGAAGATTTAAAAAAGAAACACACTTTCAATTTCTATTCTCAGCACAATATCTTCAGCCCACAACAAGCAAACGGAAGCCCACCATGAACAAAACCCAGCCCGTTTCCCATTCTTCTATTTTCTGCTGTTTTCATTCTTTCTTTCTTTTTCTTTTTTTCCTTCTTTTCCTTTTCCTTTTATTGTCTTTTTCTGCTGGTCATCTTTAACCTCCAGCATCCTTCACCGAAGACTCCCTTTGCGCCTGCAACTCCAGCCGAACAAAGAACACTCGACGCCACCACCATCTCGACTACTGACTGCCGTGCTACGCCATCGCAGAAACGCTACCGATTGCCGTCAGCCTAACGCCGACGATAAGTACCGCTGGTTGCTTGCTCCAGTGGCCACAAAATTTTACGAAAAATCCACACCTAAGCTGCATTTTCGACACTAAATATTCCAGCAACCAAACAAACACAAATGCACTTAAAAATAGAGAGAGATGCTGACTCGAACGGCCTTAAACTGTAGGGGACTCGCCAATGAGGGATGGTTTTACCAACTAATTTTACATAATACATTTAGGCAAATCATCAAACACGTAATATGCACTCTCGACTATGAACTCCAAAAGCAACTTCAGCGTAACATTCGACTTAAACAAGATGCATCAACTGTTAAATCGACGTAACTCACTGCAAAACGGTCTAGCTTCGACTAAATTCTTCGTAAGCTCGCCGTTTAAACAGAAGGCAGTGATCACCAACAGACAGTGGCAAATGGCGGTGATCACCAACAGACGGTGGCGAATGGCAAAGAACCAACACTATCTTGATCGCTTCTAAGAAGGAGTTTCTTTCGCACTTCAGATGCTCACTCCCTCTATGGTGTTCCCCTTTTTCTCAGCGACCCAGCTTTTTGCCCCCAAAAAGGACCTCTCTTCAGCCGGATCTTTTTATTTTTTGTTGAGCCCCTGTCGAGCCTCCTCCTCACTCCCTCCTTGCTCGCCTCAGGCGAATCATTTCCGTCATTTCCCCTGCCAGCTCACGATTCTGGAAGCTTCAAGTTGCTATCGTCACTTGCTCGTTGCACCTCCTCCGCTCACAGACGCTCCTCCGGTCACGCTCGCTTTCCTCACCGTGCTGTGTCGCGGTCGGACTAAAATTTGTTAGAAGAGTGGGCCTAAAAAGAAAGAAACAAAGCTAGGTGGGGCGAATGGGCTTAGAGGGCCGAATTTGCCAAGCGGGCTGGACAACACCAGCCCACTCGAATTTTTTATTCATTTTGATTTTTTTTTATCTTTTTATAATTTTTTATATTTTGCAAAATAAAATGATATTTAAAACATCAATAAAAATTCGGATGTCAACAAGGAGATAGACTACTCTAGATCTTCTTGAAAAACTTGGCACTATGGATTCAAATGAAATTGTTTCATGGATCTTGCAATGCCAACACGAGTCTGGTTTGTATTTTTTATCTTTTGGCTTCTTTTTCGTGGTACCACGAAAAGCATGCGGCCAACGGAACCTCCACTCCCCCTTCAATCAAATATTTCTTATTTGACAGTAAGATTAAGATTTTAGTCTGGGATTAACAAACTCCATCTATTACAATGATGATGACGCCTTAGGAGTGCGAAGGACACTTAGGGCTACTTGTGCAGGCAGCTTTCGTAAGACTACTGGACATGATCCGCATTTGCTATTTACAATTAGTGTCGTGAAAGTTTTGGCCCTTTTTGACAATTTAGATGTTCATGATATCAATAAGACAGCGGATTGTATCCTTTGGAATAAAGTGTCCTAAATTTGCTAACTCTTACCATCGATGCAAGTTCCTTGGCATTGTTCTATGTTTTTAGGTTTACAATATCATGAAAGTGACAAAATTGCCTTAGGCTCTGTTTTGCATGTAAGAGGTCAGATTATGTCATGTTATGGAATTTCAATTACAGTTACTTAATAGTGTGTATTGCTAGCCAAACATTGATGAGAGGGCTCTCTCTATGGAGATTGAAGTTGCTGCTGTTAAATAATCTCTAGTATCAAATGTTCTACATTGTTGTGCCTGAACTATGATTTAGACATCAGAGCACTGCAAAATGAAGATGGATCTTTCTCTAGGGAGGAGCCGATACTCGGTGTCTTGTCCTCATCTTTGATCAATTAAAAATTATGTTCTTCTGAGGATGTTTCTTAAATAATTGACATCCCTTTCCCTCCTTTTGTTCTCATTGACGGTTCTCTTATTGAGCTATATGCTGTCTTGCAATACTAAAACGGTTGGATTCGATAGTAATGGAAAATGCTGTCAAATATATAGTGAGTTGCAAAACGTTGGATGGCGGATTTGGTTGCATTCTTGGTGCGGAGTCTCATGCAGGGCAAAGTATGTCATAACCTTATGCCGGAGCTCTTCCGCTAGTTTCTAATTTCTGATTGGTGTTTAGTAAGTCATGCATTTGCTTAAATACATGGTGGTCTTCTAATTATGTTCCAATGAACACATCCAAAGGATAAAATCGAGTCACCATAGTTTTAAGACATTCCTTAGGACTCATATTAGACGTGAGAAAGTATATTGATTCTGGAGGAGAATTAGGCATAAAAAAATGAAGCACCGAGCAGGTAAATTAAGATGCATGAGTGTCACGCCCTTAGCCTTGAGCGCGCGTACATCCCTTGGTGGTCGATAAAATTGCGACATCCTAAGACGTGTCGCCGACCCATTTGTTTTATTGTACATGTATAAGCGAATAAACAAATCCCCAGAAAACAAATATGGGATAGAAAAGCAGGGTAACAATTTTCACAAAACGCTTTTATAAACAAATCGGGTTAAAACAAATCGGGTTATATACAATACTAGTTTATAACCAAAAGCCTACTCCAAAAAGAAGAGTCACCAAGCCATCTAGGCACACAACTCCTCAACCGAAACCTCAGAGGCCTTCAGGAGTTCTAGGTCTTCCATAACACCATCAAGGGGATCAGCTACCCCCTCACCTGCTACCGCGTTGATCGCAACGGCAGCGATGTCGGAACCCTGCAGGGGACCTTCCCGGATCCCATTGATCCCATGGTGAAATCACGTCTTAAATTGATGAGATACCAACTGAGGTCGGCTCTCATCGATCAAGATAGTGGTCATGATGAGCTCATGGAGCTAGGGACTCCCGAGGACAAGGACGTCAGTATTGTGCTCTGTATACCCTCTTAGCAGTCCAAAACGTACTGGAGGGACCGTCATCTACGGACCTGAAAAGATAAAACCCACGATGGGGTGAGACATGTCTTAGTGAGTTCACACCCTAAACCTCAATTAGGAAGAAAATACGCCTATGGGCGGCCTAACCACACAACCACAGAGACTCACCTCGCCTCAGTTCCTCCATGTATGTCAGTACAGTTCATATCACATATAATTGCATTAAAAGCAGTCATCAATTGGGACGTCTCAACTTATATCACAACCAATTACAGGGGTCCCGATTATAAGGCCAAATCGTTATGACACGTCCCATTCGTGCCACACAATTTTGTCCCATAATCAGGCGCGTCAATTTCAATCAATCATGCGTCCCAATTGATTATGACCCAATGGCCACGGCCGACTCAACAGTCAATAGTCTTTCGGCGTGGCCAGGTGTCGTCTCGCACCATCAACCACGGCAATATCTACATCTAGACGGCATTCCACAAAGGAGCATCGGTCCAGCTTCCACTGTGACTGGCATTCGTTGACTTGGGGCATTCTCGAAGGAGCATCGTCCGACCCCAAAGGCTCGTGATGGGTTCTCATATCATTCATGCACACATTCAATCCCGGCCAAGACATCGTGCCTTGCACTCAAATGTCCCAATTAAAATAACGTACTTGGCTCATTTTCTTCATATTAAAAACACTTGGTAAAATAATCGTGTGTGGGTACACGGTCAATTTGAGTCATCAGAATTGATATACTCCCTTTTAAAATCTCATTATTTGATATAATACTTAAAAACATTTTAGTGTCAAAACCCGGCACTTGGTATTTTCTAATTAAATACCAAAATTTCATAATTTTGAAATAAATACTCAAAATTAACAATCATCACTCAATTGCACAATTTAATAATCAATTGCATAAACTAAGCACACCACTACAATCAGCACATGAAATTCCGATCACTGGCTATCTTGGTGTAATATCCGGAAAATATTAAATAATTAAATAAATAGAAAAATTAATTAAATAAAT